>CM044001.1:23796166-24421166 GCA_024085815.1 Flaveria linearis
CTGAAGGTCCTTATATTCCACCCACTCTTGGGCCGGATTACAATGACAAGAATTAGCCTATCAGCACAAAAGACTTGTGACCTGATGATGTCAAGAAGGTTAAAGTCGATATTAAAGCATACAGTTTGCTTAGTATGGCTTTGCCAGAAGAGATATTAACCAGGTGTGAGAACTATAAAACAGCAAACTCCTTGTGGAAGATACTCCACACTCTCTGTGAAGGGAGTGATGAGATCAGAAGCATCAGGAAAGACACCCTCAGATCACAATATGAAACCTTTCATCATATTGAGGGTGAATCAATTCCTCAACAACTCCATAGATTTATGCAACTCGTTACTGAGATGAACATCTTAGAGTTGAAGTATACTATTGAGGAACGCAACAAGAAAATGCTCCACACTTTGCCTGAAAGTTGAAAGCAGACTGTGTCCATGTTCAAGAACACCATAGATCTTAAGACAACTGGTCTAGATACTCTGGTTGCTAAAGTAGAAGCTCTTGAAATGGATGAACAATCAAGAAACAAGAGTGTGAGAACACATGTCTCACCTTATCACTTCAAAGAAACCAAAAATGCTGGAAGTGCATTTATCTCAAATAATGATGGTGATAACTCTTGTACTTTGAGTGATGATGAAGAGGAAGTCAGTTTCTATGCCTCTAAACCCTCTAAGAAATCATCTCAAAGTAAGAATCAAAAGGAAAAAAGAAGATCTGCTGAGAAAAGAGAGACAACTACTACAACTGCAAAATCTTCTCAACAAAACCAATCAGTCAGAACCAATCACTGTGATCTTGGATTCTGAAGAACAAAAAGCAGCCTTTGTAGCTTTTAGTTCTAGCTTTCAAGCATACCTGGGAAGTTCACTAACATCAGCAAACATTTGCCAACAAGACTTGGAAGAACTACATCCTGATGTAGTGGAAGAGATGGATCTACAATGGCAGATGGCAATGATTGCTTACAGAGCTAAGCAATATCTGAGGAGAAACAAGAATCTGGCTGCAGGTAGTAAAACATCAAAGATTGGTGTTGACAAGTCCAAAGTCAGATGCTTCAAGTGCAATCTCTATGGACACTTCTCTAGAGAATGCAATCAACAATCATCTCAGCAGCATCAGCAGCAACAGCATCAGCATCAGCAGTATCAGCATCAGCAACAAACCTCTCAAAAATCTCTGCTCAGACAACCTCAGCTGACAAATACATCCCCATCAGCCACAAATGAATCAGCAGGTCCGAGTAATTCAAAGGAGTCTGGTCTGATCATACTTCAAGATGGAACATGTGACTGGAGTATGTATGAGAAGGAAGTCCTGGAAGAGAATCAAGCATTAATGGCTCATATGGAAAACAAAGTCCCTCCAATGGCCAGAGAGGTAAGAGACAGGTTATGTTCATCATCATGTGTTGATGAATTTTGAACGTTATAGAGTTCATGCTCAACAATTGGCTGATAAAGTAAAGGAAACAATGATTTTAAATGAATAACATTTAAGAGAACATAAATTATATCAAATCAAAATTAGTTCTTTGCAAAAGGATTTAGAAAAATATGTTTCTGAAAATTATAGCCTCAAAGCCCAAGTTGAGCATCTGACCACTTCTTTAACCAAATCCATGGCTGATCATGCAACTACTGAAGTGAAACTTCAGAAGTTTCAACTATCATCTCAACAATATGAGAAGTTGTTAAACTCTCATATTGAATCAAAAAATAGGTATGGGTTGGGTTATAATGTTGTTGCACGACCTATAAATGATAATTACACAACTCTACCTGAAACAATGACAAACACTTTGTCAAACCATTTTGTGCCAAGCACCAAAATTGACATAAAAACAAGTCAAATAAACATTAACAATGAAGCTGAGGTGAGTGAAACTGAATCTTCTGAATTAGAATCACTAAAACATAATGACTCAGATTTTGATTATGATAAATGTGATAACTTGGATGATTCTGATAAACATGACATTGATCAACTGAACATTGGTAAGAATGTTCAAGTTGAAACTGGTCTTCCAAAAGTTCTTGAAGAATCAAAGCTGTAGTATCCTCCAAAGCAACGAAACATGCTAAAGACTATCTGTAAGAGGATTGCTGAACTGAATGAAGGAATTGAAGAACTGAACCTTTACAAAAGTAAGGAGGTACATTTACCCCACTTAGATAAAGGTAAGAAGCAACAAACTTCAACCAAGCACAAGAAAAACTCAAATGTTGAAGATCTGCGGAAGTCAAAATCTGATGAGTCCGTAGAAGATCTGCGGAAGGCAAAATCAGCCAAGTCCGTAGAACATCTGCGGAAGGGAAAACTACTGAATCCGTAGAGAAGCCGCGGAAGAGCAAAGCCGAATCTCCGGATGAGGTCAAAAGTACTGCCAACAAACAACAAAATGCAGTCAAAGGTAAACAAGTATCAGTTGATGATGCTCCTAGCAAAAGCAATAAGAAATCAAGTGATCCATTAGGAAAGGAGTTAAAGTCCAACAAGAACAAGAAAAAGAAGTCTGAATCTGAAAAAAATTTAGAAGATAAATATTGCAAATGGTGTGATATGAAGAATCATAATACAGATGAATGTTACTTCAGCAGCTACTGTTCCATATGCAATATGAACAATCACATGACTTCTGATTGCTACTTCAACAAACACTGTGCAATATGTGACAAAAATAATCATTCTACCCAGGAATGTTATTTCAACAAGAAGAACAAGAAAAATAGCAAAAAGAAGTCACATGATGAACCATCTGAATCAGATTCTCAGTCTTCAGAAAGTGACAAAGAATCAAAGATGCAGAAAGAACAACAAAAATCAAAGCAAAGATCCTCTGCTGCGGATAAGCCTTTGAAGAAGAAAGCACCAATTCAGTCTAAAACACCTCACAAAAAGGTGGATCTGTCAGATAAGAAGACTAAAGTGATTGATGGTTTCTTTGATAACTTTGAAAAAGGAACTTCTGTGCCTCAATCAAAGTTGAAAGATGAAGTGACTTACAAAAATACAGGAGCATCCAAAAAGTTAAAATATCAGCCAAAACAAGATAAGTTGAAGAAAGAATCAGATAAGCAAAAAGACATCCAAAAATCTGAATCATCTTCAACAGAATCATCCTCACCATCATCAAATCAAAAAGAATCAATTAATACTGAAACTTCAAGATTAATTCATGAAGGAGTAACTATTGTAGAAACATCTGGCAAACCCAAGACAATTAAAGCTTGGGTTGTCAATTCTAATTGATTTCTTTTTCTGTGCAGGAACAATCATGGAGAGCTGACAACAAGTGGTATGTTGACAGTGGTTGTTCCAGACATATGACGGGAAACTGTTCTCTTCTCCATGACTTCAAACATAAACATGCCTCTTATGTGGCATTTGGTGGGGATAAGAAGGGAGGTAAAATAGTTGGTGAAGGAATGGTAACAAATGGTGTGTTAACATTTGAAAAAGTGAATTACTGTGAAAATTTGCAGTACAATTTACTTAGTGTATCTCAAATTTGTGATCAAAATAACACTACACTATTTGATAACACTAATTGTTACATTCTTAAGCCAGGTTTTGTAGTTCCAGCAGACTGGATCCTTCTTAAAGCATCAAGAAAAGGAAACACATATGTTTTGGATATGAACAACACATCACTCACAAGCCATGAGACATGCCTACTATCTAAGTCTTCAGAAGATGAATCACAATTGTGGCATAGAAGGCTTGTTCATTCCAACATTAAGAACATGAATAAATTGGTGAAAAATGACTTGGTCATTGGATTACCAAAGAAAGAATTTCATTTTTCAAATCATTGTTCTTCATGTTACAAAGGAAAACAACATAGAGTGTCTTATAAATCCAAAATAATCAACACTAACACTACACCACTCAAATTGCTTCACATGGACCTCTTTGGTCCAACCAATGTGATGAGCATTGGAAAAAGGCAATATTGCTTGGTGATAGTAGATGATTTCACTAGATTCACTTGGGTATTTTTCCTAAAACATAAGAGCGAAACATCTGAAACATTAATGGACTTTGAGATCAAGATTGAGAATCAACTTGATTTAAAAGTTAAAATTTTCAGGAGTGATAATGGGACTGAATTTGTTAATGCTGAACTGGATTCTTTTTGCAGGAATAAAGGCATAGCAAGGCAATTCAGTGCACCAAGAACTCCACAACAAAATGGAGTGGCTGAAAGAAGAAATAGAACTCTCATAGAAGCAGCCACAACAATGCTAGCTGACTCTCAGTTGCCCATCACATTCTGGGCAGAAGCTGTGAATATAGCATGCAATGTTCAAAATAGGACTTTAATTGTCAAAGAACATAATAAAACTCCTTATGAGCTCTTATTTAAAAGGAAACCTTTTATAGGATATCTTAGAGCTTTTGGGTGTCATGTGTCTGTATTAAATACTAAAGAACAATTGGGAAAATTTTCTGAAAAAGCCTATGATGGTTTCTTTGTTGGATATTCATCCACTTCTAAATCATATATGGTCTATATTCCAGAACATAACATTGTTGAAGAGACTCCTAATATTTCTTTTGATGAATCCATGTTTACAACAACTGTAAAAGGATCATCTTGGTTATTTGATATAGATGCATTAACTGAATTATTTAACACTGGATATCTGATCAATGCAGGTTCTGCTGATACATGCTATCCATTTGTTCCTCTAAGTTTGAATGATATGCCACTAACAGCTGACCCACCAAGGGCACAACCTTCAACTGCACCACCGCAAGAATCAAGTCAGCAGCATGAAGATGCATCCGAAGAAGCAAATCCTTCATCTGCAGCTCATGTAAATACATCCGCAGATGCACCATCATCCATAGATGTAAATACTGTTTCAACCACTGATCCTAGGGATGGAGAGGATGTGTTGAATCAATAAAACTTGCCTGCTGATCAACAATGTCCATCCATAGATGGTGCTGTAACTTCTACGGAAGAACAAAATGCTTCCATAGATGTTGCTGTTACTCCTATGGAACAACAAAATGCTTCCGTAGAACTTCCTGCGGAAGAAGAATGTAACACCCGTAAATTTTCATATAAAGAAATAAAAGAAAAAGAAAGAAAAAAAAAGAAATAAAGGTCAACATAAGTGGAGGGACCAAAAATGTTGAAAGTGCAAACTTCATATTTATTTTGGTACAAATGGTGGTATAGCCACCCATGTCCTGCTACTTTTCACCTTTTCTACCGATTCTAGAGAGAGAAAGAGCAGAACTTCGGATTTTTGAAGAAGGAACAAGAAGATTCGAAGTTTTTGGTAAGAAATCTTGAAATTTTGATGCTTAGGATGATTCTAGAACCACTTATGTCCTTATAAATGTGACTTGTGTGTTCGGGTTGCATTGTGTGTGTGTTCTAGGTGTTAGAAACGACTGAGAAGTTCAAGAAGGGGTATCAAACCCGAAGAACAACAAAGGTGAGTTTCTAGATCCCCTTTTTACATGTTTTCAAACGGTTTTGGGGCTGGAAAATACATGTATGTATGTTTTTATGAGATTGGGTATGTTAACCGTATGATATATGCATGTGTATGTTGGTAGAATATGTTCGGGGTAAATGTATTGTTATGCTTATGTTAAGTTTATGCCTGGAATAGTATGTGCATATTTAGAACTAGGTAATATGATGTTTGGGGACTGGAAAACGACTTGGAAAAACATGAACAGACTGCTAATACGACTAAACAAGGATCATGAGTCCAAACAGTGCTCATGAGTCTGAAATTTGACTAAGTGTAGGGTAATAAGTCCAAACAGTGCTCATGAGTCTGAAATTTGACTAAGTGTAGGGTAATAAGTTCAAACAGTGCTCATGAGTCTGAAATTTGACTAAGTGTAGGATCATGAGTCCAAACAGTGCTCATGAGTCTAAAATTTGACTTAGAAAAAAACCAAGTGTAGGGTAATAAGTCCAAACAGTGCTCATGAGTCTGAAATTTGACTAAGTGTAGGGTAATAAGTCCAAACAGTGCTCATGAGTCTGAAATTTGACTAAGTGTAGGGTAATAAGTCCAAACAGTGCTCTTGTGCCTGGAATTATTTACTAAGTGTAAGGTAAAAAGTCCCAACAGTGGTCAAACGCCCAAATAGTCCTCATGAGTCCAAATAGTACTCATGCGCCCAAAAATTTGAATTTAATGCAGAATGTTCGTGGAAGTTTGTACAGCTAGGGTTTTGGACTGATATTGACTAAGGATTTATTAAATGCATATGATTATGTCTGAATGTCATAATAACCCTTTTTTTATATATTTTAATTAATATTATAATTAGGGCTATTATTAATGTTAATATTATTATTATTAATATGCTTATTAAGAATAATATGGTATGACTTTACGTGGTATGATCATGATCAAGACAGGAAGTATTATCATTAATAAAGTGAAAGATTAATGATAAAGAAAAGTGGAACGTAAATGAATGAACGAAAGTCTTGCAAGCAAATGAATGGAGGTGCACACCCCTGGCATGTGTTAGCTCAACTGTGATACGGGTTCGCTACCCCGAAGGATGCACACAGGGTCAATCTTTGATGTTGACATAGAGGTGAGCGACTCGGTGTCGCAAAAGACTCACAGGATGAAAGTCAATCTTTGTGATTGGCTTAGAGGTGAGCGACTTGGTGTCGCAAAAGACTCACAGCATAAGTGCAATCTTTGAGATTGCCATAGAGGTGAGCGACTCAGTGTCGCAAAAGACTCGGAAGAATAATGATAAAAGTAAGAATTTAAACAATGATGAAGATAATAATGATATTACCTACGTGTACGTACGATGTGTGATCACATATGCATAACGAACGGTTTGAAATGAGAAGTAAAGTATTTTAATTACAAAACTAGAACTCACTCAGCAACGCTGACTTTTATGTATTTTCCAGTTGGAAGGTAACAGGTTGCTGATGATGGCACACGGGGATGGCTATTTGGAGGGCAAGACTGACATCCATTTATGTTTTGACAATACTGTTGCTTTGTAATTCATTCAACTAATTATTTTGTGACCCATGAACTAGAAGGTATTGCTTAACAACAGTGTTTATAACGAATGAATGGGTTTTTGTCAAATTGATTCCGCTGCTTAAATTTATAATATGTATGTTTTATGCTGTGAATGACCAACTGTGAGGTCTCCGGGAACGGGGCCTTACAAGTTGGTATCAGAGCCAAAGTTTAAGTGAAGCGGGTAAATTTTCAAAATAAACCTAAACTTAAACTGAAAATGGGACAGGAAGATGGATGTCAGCCCGAGTAGCCATGTGCCATCAGGTATTGTTTTCTTAAAAGTTAATCAGTATTATGTGCGTGTGCTATGTGATTTATGTGTTCTTAGTAGATTTAGATGCTGATGTAGTCAGGATAGGAAGTGCTTGGGGTGTGGAGAGTAAAGTAAGTGGCTAATCACAACTGGCCACTGTAATTAGAGACTTACTATACTTGACATAAACTGAGCTATTACCCTGAATGACTATTTTGGTGTTTGAATCTTATAGTGCTTAGGAAATGGCTGGGAAGAAACCTACCAAAGCTTCTAGAGGAAGAGGTAGACCGCGTATGACCAGGAACAGTGCCAAGGCTGCTGAGACGACCCATGAGAACCCTGAGGTTCCTGACCGGACTGAGGGAAATGAGAATGCTAGCCTGAATGCCTCAGCTAGGAAGGCGATTGCTGATGAGGTACACCAGGTCCTGCAGGCAGTTATGCCATCTGTAATGACCGATGTTATTCGAGCTGTGAGGAATGAGGAGAGAAAGGAGAAGGAGGACAGGAGAGAGTCGACTGGGAAGGAAAGCAAGGAAGGAGAGGAACGAACTAATCCCGAGATAGTAGTGTCTGATGAGGAAGAGGATGGTGTGGTGGGGGTGACGGCCAAGGGATGCAGCTATGGGGCATTCCAGAGGTGCAAGCCCCCGACTTTTGATGGAAATGGCAATGTTGCTGCCGCCCACCGTTGGGTAAAGGAGATGGAAGCGGTACTCGAGACTAGCGAGTGCCGGGAAGATCAGAAGGTGAAGTTTGCCACCCACTCCTTTACTGACTCAGCACTATGCTTAAGGGACAACATTGTCCAAGCTGAAGGTTCCAGGGCCATCAGGAAAATGCGATGGAACGAGCTGAAGAAGCTGGTAATTGAGGAATTCTGTCCTCACAGGGAACTTGATAAGATTGAGAGGGAGTTCCTACAACTCGAGGCAGGAACCATGACCCACCAGCAGTACACTACCAATTCAATGAGATGGCGAGGATGGTGTCGGATCAAGTAACGCCGGTGTCTTGAAAGATTAACCGGTACGTTCAGGGGCTGCCAGCCGACATTCGTAGGCACATGATTGCTGCCCGACCAAGCACTTTTAGGTCGGCAGTGGATTTGGCTGGAGACTCTATGATGAAAGGGAGATAGCAGATGCGGAGGTGAAGAAGGCGGGCGGTGGTGACCGAAACTGGAATGGAAAACGGTTCGGGCGTAGTGGTTTTACCCCGAACAACAAGAAGATGAGGATGGATGACCGTAGGGTGGGGTCATCAAGCTCAAGGCCTAAAAGGTGTGGCAAGTGCGGGAAGGAGCATACGGGTGAGTGCAGAATGGGGCTCAACGTGTGTTTCAAGTGCGGGAAGCCGGGCCACATCTTGAAAGACTGTAAGGAGCTGAGGTGTTACACCTGCGGTGAGGCGGGCCATATGAGCAAAGACGGCAGAAAGCCAAGGGTGGAGAGTTCCGGGGCGAACAAGATGGTCGGGGCGGAAGGGCAGAAGGCAAGTGCCAGAACTTTCACCATGACCAGGGAGGAGGCTAGGACGGACCCCGATGTTGTGTCAGGTACGTTTCTAGTAAATCAAACTCTTGCTTCTGTGTTATTTGATTATGGTGCTAGTAGGAGTTTTATCTCTGCTATTTTCTGTGCTAAGATGTCTGTTAGTAGTAGGTGCATTGATGAGCCCTTTGAAGTAGAAACTGCTATTGATAAGTCCACTAGAGTTACTGAGGTGTTAGAGGACTGTGCCATAGAGTTAGAAGGTCATAGGTTTACTGCTAAGTTACATGTGATGCCCCTAGGTGGATTTGATGTAGTACTAGGGATGGATTGGTTGGCAACCTATGAAGCAAGTATCGTATGTCGTAAGAAGATGATTAGATTGACGGCGCTTGACAGAAGTCCGGTGACCATATATGGCGATCGGGTTACGATGATTCTGAAAGTGATTTCGATGGCGGTGGCGGGAAAGTGTATGAGGCGTGGGTGCAGCGCCTACCTATGTTATGTAAAGGATGTGGAAACGCCAACACCACAACTATCTGATGTTCCGGTTGTGTGTGAATTTCCAGATGTGTTCCCGAAAGACTTATCGGGATTGCCACCTGACCGCGAAATCGAATTTCAAATTGACTTAATACCCAGTGCCCAACCTGTCGCCAAGGCATCGTATCGATTAGCTCCTACGGAGATGAAGGAGTTGATGGAGCAACTGCAAGAGTTGCTCGATAAGGGTTTTATCAGATCGAGTATCTCTCCTTGGGGTGCTCCGGTCTTGCTCGTGAAGAAGAAGGACGGTAGTATGAGAATGTGTATCGACTACCGCGAATTGAACAAGTTGACAATAAAGAATCGGTATCCACTACCGAGGATCGATGACTTGTTCGATCAGCTCCAAGGTGCCAGTTGGTTCTCGAGGATAGATCTTCGATCTGGCTACCATCAATTGAAGGTAAAAGAGCAGGACATTCCTAAAACAGCTTTTCGTACGCGTTATGGACACTATGAGTTTCTCGTTATGTCCTTTGGTTTAACCAACGCGCCAGCTGCTTTTATGGATTTGATGAATAGAGTGTGCCGGCCAATGCTAGATAAATCGGTGATTGTGTTCATCGATGATATCCTGATTTATTCAAGGAGCGAAGAAGAGCACGCCGGTCACATTCGGGAAGTGTTGGAAACTCTGAGAAGGGAGAAACTGTATGCTAAGTTCTCCAAGTGTGCTTTCTGGCTACGCGAGGTGCAATTTCTGGGTCACGTGGTAAATGCAGAAGGAATCATGGTGGACCCGGCAAAGGTTGAGGCCGTGATGCAATGGAAGTCTCCTAAGACGCCATCCGAAATTCGTAGCTTCTTGGGATTGGCGGGCTACTACAGGAGATTTATTCAAGACCTCTCCAAGATAGCCTCACCTTTGACTAAATTGACTCGCAAGGACGTGAAGTTCGTGTGGGGTCGAGAGCAGGAGAGTGCCTTTGAGGAGTTGAAGACGAGACTAACACAAGCTCCTGTCTTGACATTGCCCGAGGGAAATGAAGACTTAGTGGTATATTCGGATGCATCCTACTCTGGGCTAGGTTGTGTATTGATGCAACGTGGAAGGGTAATAGCCTACGCATCTTGACAGTTGAAGACCCACGAAGTCAACTATCCCACGCACGATCTAGAACTAGCCGCGGTGGTTTTTGCGTTGAAGATTTGGCGGCACTATCTATACGAGACGAAGTGCACCATCTTCACAGACCACAAAAGCTTGAAGTACTTCTTCGAGCAGAAAGATCTAAACATGAGGCAGAGGCGATGGTTGGAGCTTATAAAGGACTATGATTGCGAAATCCATTACCATCCGGGCAAGGCCAATGTGGTGGCAGATGCCCTTAGCCGAAAAGAAAGGCCCGAGCCAATCCGGGTGAAGGCTTATCAGCTGATTATGACCTCTGATGTGATGACACAGATTAAGGAGTTCCAAGACGAGGCTTTGAAAGAAGATCGTCTTAACTCCGAAAGGATGAAAGGTCTAGTTACAGAATTGGGCGAGAACACCCTTGGTGTTAAAACCCGATTCGGACGGATGTGGATCCCTCGGTACGGGGATCTACGTGGAAAAATTATGGACGAGGCCCATAAGACTCGATACTCTATTCACCCCGGTGCTACCAAAATGTACCACGATATAAAGAAGGGTTACTGGTGGCCGGGTATGAAACGTGACGTAGTGGAGTACGTGAGTAAGTGCCTGACTTGTTTACAAGTAAAGGCAGAACACCAGAAACCCTACGGGAAGATCCAACCGTTGGATATACCCGAATGGAGGTGGGAGCATATCACCATGGACTTCATTACTAAGCTACCTCGCACATCGAGGGGATGCGATACTATTTGGGTGATTGTCGACCGACTAACGAAGAGTGCCCACTTCCTACCGATCCGCGAGACGTATTCATCCGAAAGATTGGCGGAACTGTTCATCAAGGAAATCGTAGCTCGTCATGGCGTGCCGGTGTCTATCGTGTCGGATCGTGACACCCGGTTTACGTCAAAATTTTAGAGAAGATTCCATGATGCAATGGGAACGAGGCTACACATTAGTACAGCCTATCATCCTCAGACGGACGGTCAGTCTGAGAGGACGATACAAACGCTCGAGGATATGCTTCGAGCATGCGTGATCGATTTTGGAGGAAGTTGGGACGATCACTTACCGTTAGCAGAATTCTCGTACAACAACAGTTATCATGCCAGTATTGGCATGCCACCCTACGAGATGCTATATGGTAGGAGATGTAGGACGCCTGTGTGTTGGGGAGACATTGGGCAGAAAGAGTTAGGAGGCATTGAGGTAATCGAAGCTACGACTGAGAAATTGGAAAAGATCAAAGCCTTCATGAAGGAGGCGAAGGATAGACAAAAGTCGTATGCTGACAAGAGGCGAAGACCAATAGAGTTCAAGGTTGGAGACCGAGTCATGTTAAAGGTCTCGCCTTGGAAAGGAATTATAAGATTCAGGAAACGAGGTAAGCTAAGCCCGAGATACATAGGACCTTTCCGAATTATCGCACGAGTAGGAGAGGTAGCCTATCGACTTGAATTGCCAGATGAGTTAAGTGGAATTCATCCCACATCCCATGTATCTCATTTGAGAAAGTGCTTAGCTGATAAAGATATGATTGTTCCACTGGAGGACATTGAAGTAGACGAATGACTCAATTACGTGGAGCAACCAGTGGCAATCATTGATCGTAAGGAAAAGAAGTTAAGAAATAAAGTGGTTCCTCTTGTGCGTGTACAGTGGAAGCACAGGAAGGGATCCGAGTCTACGTGGGAGACTGAAGAGGAGATGAGACAACATTACCCACATCTGTTTGAAGAATAACAGGTTTCGGGGACGAAACCCATATAAGGGGGGTGGACTTGTAACACCCGTAAATTTTTATATAAAGAAATAAAAGAAAAAGAAAGAAAAAGAGAAAGAAATAAAGGTCAACATAAGTGGAGGGACCAAAAATGTTGAAAGTGCAAACTTCATATTTATTTTGGTACAAAAGGTGGTATAGCCACCCATGTCCTGCTACTTTTCACCTTTTCTACCGATTCTAGAGAGAGAAAGAGCAGAACTTCGGATTTTTGAAGAAGGAACAAGAAGATTTGAAGTTTTTGGTAAGAAATCTCGAAATTTTGATGCTTACGATGATTCTAGAACCACTTATGTGCTTATAAATGTGACTTGTGTGTTCGGGTTGCATTGTGTGTGTGTTCTAGGTGTTAGAAACGACTGAGAAGTTCAAGAAGGGGTATCAAACCCGAAGAACAACAAAGGTGAGTTTCTAGATCCCCTTTTTACATGTTTTCAAACGGTTTTGGGGCTGGAAAATACATGTATGTATGTTTTTATGAGATTGGGTATGTTAACCGTATGATATATGCATGTGTATGTTGGTAGAATATGTTCGGGGTAAATGTATTGTTATGCTTATGTTAAGTTTATGCCTGGAATAGTATGTGCATATTTAGAACTAGGTAATATGATGTTTGGGGACTGGAAAACGACTTGGAAAAACATGAACAGACTGCTAATACGACTAAACAAGGATCATGAGTCCAAACAGTGCTCATGAGTCTGAAATTTGACTAAGTGTAGGGTAATAAGTCCAAACAGTGCTCATGAGTCTGAAATTTGACTAAGTGTAGGGTAATAAGTTCAAACAGTGCTCATGAGTCTGAAATTTGACTAAGTGTAGGATCATGAGTCCAAACAGTGCTCATGAGTCTGAAATTTGACTTAGAAAAAAACCAAGTGTAGGGTAATAAGTCCAAACAGTGCTCATGAGTCTGAAATTTGACTAAGTGTAGTGTAATAAGTCCAAACAGTGCTCATGAGTCTGAAATTTGACTATGTGTAGGATAATAAGTCCAAACAGTGCTCTTGTGCCTGGAATTATTTACTAAGTGTAAGGTAAAAAGTCCCAACAGTGGTCAAACGCCCAAATAGTCCTCATGAATCCAAATAGTACTCATGCGCCCAAAAATTTGAATTTAATGCAGAATGTTCGTGAAAGTTTGTACAGCTAGGGTTTTGGACTGATATTGACTAAGGATTTATTAAATGCATATGATTATGTCTGAATGTCATAATAACCCTTTTTTTATATATTTTAATTAATATTATGATTAGGGCTATTATTAATGTTAATATTATTTTTATTAATATGCATATTAATAATAATATGGTATGACTTTACGTGGTATGATCATGATCAAGACAGGAAGTATTATCATTAATAAAGTGAAAGATTAATGATAAAGAAAAGTGGAACGTAAATGAATGAACGAAAGTCTTGCAAGCAAATGAATGGAGGTGCACACCCCTGGCATGTGTTAGCTCAACTGTGATGCGGGTTCGCTACCTCGAAGGATGCACACAGGGTCAATCTTTGAGGTTGACATAGAGGTGAGCGACTCGGTGTCGCAAAAGACTCACAGGATGAAAGTCAATCTTTGTGATTGGCTTAGAGGTGAGCGACTTGGTGTCGCAAAAGACTCACAGCATAAGTGCAATCTTTGAGATTGTCATAGAGGTGAGCGACTCAGTGTCGCAAAAGACTCGGAAGAATAATGATAAAAGTACGAATTTAAACGATGATGAAGATAATAATGATATTACCTACGTGTACGTACGATGTGTGATCACATATGCATAACGAACGGTTTGAAATGAGAAGTAAAGTATTTTAATTACAAAACTAGAACTCACTCAGCAACGCTGACTTTTATCTATTTTCCAGTTGGCAGGTAACAGGTTGTTGATGATGGCACACGGGGATGCCTATTTGGCGGGCAAGACTGACATCCATTTATGTTTTGACAATACTGTTGTTTTGTAATTCATTCAACTAATTATTTTGTGACCCATGAACTAGAATGTATTGCTTAACAACAGTGTTTATAACGAATGAATGGGTTTTTGTCAAATTGATTCTGCTGCTTAAATTTATAATATGTATGTTTTATGCTGTGAATGACCAACTGTGAGGTGTCCGGGAACGGGGCCTTACAAAGAACCTGCAGCAACTGAAGCTCAAGCTGATCCTATTGACCATGAACCCCATGATTACTTCATAGATTCAACATCACAGCTGAATCCATCTGCTTCAATGGGTTTCTCAAACTTAGAGTCAACAATCCCAGTTGATGTTGTTTCAACAAGCAGAATTCACAAGTCTCATCCATCAGATAATATCATTGGAGACCTGAATGCAAGAACTACAAGGAGCAAAGGAGGAGTGGCAAACATTTGCTTATTCACCTGCTTCTTGTCTCAGACAGTTCCTGCAAACATTACAGCTGCTCTAAAGGACAACAACTGGATTGAGGCTATACAAGAAGAACTTCAATAATTCAGAAAACAAAAGGTATGGAACCTTGTAGACTTGCCTCAAGGTCAGCATCCAATTGGAACAAGGTGGCTCTTCAAAAACAAGTTGGATGACAGGAGTATAATTGTGAGAAACAAAGCAAGACTTATAACTCAAGGATATACTGAAGAAGAAGGAATAGACTATGATGAAGTTTTTGCACCAGTTGCAAGAATTGAAGCTATCAGAGTCTTTCTAGCTTATGCTTCATTCAAGAAGTTCACAGTGTATCAAATGGATGTGAAGTGTGCTTTCCTTTATGGGAAAATTGATGAAGAAGTATATGTGGCTCAACCCCCTGAATTTGAGGATCCTGACTATCCACATAGAGTATACAAGTTTGACAAAGCTTTGTATGGTCTTCATCAGGCACCAAGGAAGTGGTATGACACATTATCCTCCTTCTTGCTGAAGAATGGCTACAAAAGAGGAACCATTGATCAGACACTCTTCCCCAAACAAGAACATCAAGATCTTTTGGTGGTTCAAATATATGTAGATGACATAATATTTGATCAACCAACAAGAAACTGTGTCAAAGCTTTGAAGAGTTAATGAAATCTAAATTCCAGATGAGCTCCATGGGAGAATTGACATTCTTCCATGGCTTACAAGTTCATCAGGAAACAGATGGCATTTTCATCAATCAAGAAAAGTACATTCATCAAATTCTGAAGAAGTACAATCTTGCTGACACATCTTCATGCAAGACACCTGCCTCAACAATAGACAAGATTGTGCCTGGCCCTGCTGGAAAATCAATGGATCAGAGATTGTATAGATCAATGATCGGTTCTTTAATTTACTTAACTGCCAGTAGGCCTGACATAATGTTTGCTGTATGTGTTGTGTCAGGTATCAATCAGACCCAAAGGAGTCCCATCTGAATGCTGTGAAGAGAATATTCAGCTATCTAAAAGGCAAACCAGCTCTAGGACTGTGGTATCCAAAAGATGGAGATTTCAGTCTTTACACATATTCAGATATTGACTATGGAGGGTGCAACAACAACAGAAAATCCACAACTGGTGGATGTCAATTTTTGGGACCAAGACTTGTTTCTTGGCAGTGCAAGAAGCAAACTAATGTATCTGTGTCCACAGCTGAAGCTGAGTACATAGCTACTTCAGCTGGTTGCTCTCAAGTACTTTGGTTGCAAAACCAATTGCTTGATTATGGTTACAATTTCCTTCAAACACCAATTCACGTTGATAATTCAGCTACTATGTTTATAACTGCTAACCCAGTTCAACATAGTAAAACAAAGCATATAGAAATCAGATATCATTTTCTGAGAGACTGCTCAGAAAAGGGTTTAATCAAGTTAGTCAAAGTGGACACAACAAATCAGCTTGCTGATTTGTTCACTAAAGCCTTTGATTCTGTTAGATTTAATTTTCTAATAGAATCATTGGGGATGATTAACTTAGATTAAATCATTAAAAGCATATGACTGTCCTTATGTAGAGTAATAGTTGGGGATGATATAATTGTCTGATATAATGTATGTGCATGTCATATGTAAGGGAAATGATAGTACACTATACTTGGCTTTCTTTAACTACAATTCAAACTGACCTGTCACATTTTGATATGTGAGTAGGTTCATCTTGAGTGGAAACTACGCTAAGAGCATGCCAAACTAAAAGAAACAGGTATCTGTCTGTGGAAACTCCATTTTGAGAGCCAGGAAAGTAAGTTATCTCCTGATATGATCAAATCACCTACAAAAGCACACTATGTAAAATACTTTATAATCTTCTATCTTTGCAAATTCATTTTCCCTCTGTTTTGTGTAAACAAAGACCTGGGAATATGATTCAAGAGTGTGATCTTCATTCTCCCTCTGTTTTGTGTAAACAAAGACCTGGGTTAAGTTCACCTCTGTTTTACGAAAGTAAAGACCTGGTGACTATGAAGATTATATCTCTGCTCTTAAAAGAATCACTTGTGATTAACTGTATATCAATTTAAAGAGCTTCAACATCAAAGCATTAATGAGACTGTAATATGTCACAAGATAGAACTTATAACTTAATGTACATAGTCAATAAGTGTGAAAAAGTGGTGATTTGCCTCACCTACGGAGGACAAACTCTAATGACAATTGAATGTGGAGCACATGACAGTTACTGATCAACAAACTTCAAAACATGATAAACAGCATGCCTAGTTGATACATTGCTCATGTATGAATTTAAGTGGACCTATATACTTACAATCAGGTGTGCAATAGATCAACACATATTCAAATACTCAACATCAGCAGAAGCCTAGAGTCATAGTATGATCCCTCTATATATATGCATGCTTGTATCGTTTAAATCATTTGTTTAATTTGTCCCATTAACTGATTTCCTCTCATTTAGACTGTCATATGCCTTTCATGCCTATTTCCAACATAAATTTATGATGAATGCAACAGTTTAACATTAATCAAAAATTTAGGGGGAGTAGTTCATGCATGAAAAATCAATAAAAAGCTGCTAATTCACTTTGAAGGAATTGGAACTTAAGCACTAACTTGAATGCAGGATACAAGAAACTTGCTTTCTTGTACTTAATTGTCATGCAAACAAAGTCCACAATGTCCAATATCAACACATGATTCTATTTAATAGATATCATACATTTAAAGTTTTTAACAAAACTTTAATTTCCGCAGAAGTTTCAGTAATATTTCTCATCCGTAGAAGTAACATTGAAATTTCTGCATCCGCAGAAGTTTCAGTAATATTTCTCATCCGCAGAAGTAACAGTAAAATTTCTGTTTCAGAAGAAGTAACAGTAACAATATAACTGCATAATCGTAGGATTGGTATACGAATGTGCAACAGGAATTGCATTTGAGCTAAGGCATCTGCAGATGTTAAGACATCCGCAGATGTTAAGGTTCCGCAGATGTTTTGAGGAAGAAGTAATGCATCCGGAATAAACTTGGTATACGGAAAGGGATAAATGGGAAGTGGGCCCAACATAATTAATAAAAGAAATTAATGTGTTCGCTTATAAATAAGGTTTTTGACTCTAAGAATTCATTAATAACTTTTTAGAGCACTTTTTCAGTTTTCTAACCTAGAAAAACGCACACTTTCCCCCTCATTCAAACTTTCAAAAATCAGTTCCAAAAATTGTAAACATCATCATTCAGAAATCAATTATTATTGTCGCGAAGATGACAAACAGATTCGTGAAGGAGCATAACGTGTGTGCATTCTTGAATGCTGATGATCCTGCTGCTGAAGGATGTCGAGATATCATCAGATATCTTCGACGGTCCAGGCTCTTCTATGCCTTGACGGCTGATCCTGTGATTCATCAATCACACATTGTCGATTTCTGGAATTCGGCACGAGTAGAACAAGCTGGAGATGATGAAGTGATTGTTGCTGAGATCCTTTCTGAACGATTACGGATCAGTGAAAGCACAATCAGAAGATCACTTGAGTTGGGTGATCGAGAAGTAAGAACAAGCTGGAGATGATGAAGTGATTGTTGCTGAGATCCTTTCTGAACGATTACGGATCAATGAAAGCACAATCAGAAGATCACTTGAGTTGGGTGATCGAGAAGTAGGGCACCCTGATGTATTCGAGAATGAATAAATTGAGAAGGTGTTCAACCTAATGGGGTATGATGGAGATTATGAGAAAGGCGAAATCAAGAAGGGAAGGCTATGCAAGCCCTATCGGTTCCTGTGCCACACTTACCTGAAGTACATCTCCAACAGGAAGGCAGGGCTAGATAGGTTCTCTCGACACATCTCATCAGGAATCATTGGGATCTTTGAGGGTAGAACATATAACTACTCTAAGTACATTTCCAACTGCCTCTGTGATTAAGTTAAACTACAAAGGAATGACAAGATGTTTATGTTCCCAAGATTCCTGCAACTGATCATCAATGCTGAACTCCCTAGGATTGCAAGGGAAGGGGAAGTGTTTGTTCAAGCCCACCTGGGAAGATCAGTGCTAAATAAAATCAGTGGCAAATATCAGGGTGAAGACATGCCCATGTTTGCACATGTTGTGGATGCTCAGGCTGACATACCACAAGGATTACTATGGATAGATGAAGAAGCAGAGACATCTGCTGAATCTGAACAAGCTCCTCACCAACACCAATCACCCAGCCAAACACCCCCTCACCAACACCAATCACCTAGCCAAACACACCCTCACCAACACCAATCACCAGCCAGTATAAACACCCAACCCATCTCACCCATTCATCACCATGACTCCCACAACTAATATCTTCATCCTCCACAAACAACACCCAGCCGATCTCACCAGTACAACACCAATCACCATCACCTTCTCATTCATCCTCACATAACACCCAACCTCTCTCTCCAATCCAAATCCAATCTCCTATTCAACTACTCCCAGACACACCAAAACAACCATCCCCGGAAAGTGCTAGCACTGAACAAATTGACATAACTGAGTCTTTGAATTCTATTTACACAGGAGAGACTGAGTTGATGTCTCAAGCAAGCACTGTTCCCATTTCAACCACAAACTCTGAGAACCAATTGCCATCAGAGCACACTGAACCAATATCTCCAACTACTGATGATCAACCTGCTGATGAGCAAATGGAAGTAGAACAAGAGATTGAGGAGGATGTGATTGCCTATCATGAGGATGACCTAAGTGATAGTGACATCCCTGTCAGCAAACGCTATTTGGTTGCTGAGTACAACAAATTAGTACTCAAATCAAACAAGCGAAAACAAAGAATCCAAGAGCTTAAAGGAATCATTAAAGAGAAGGATGAAGAGTTGATGAAGCAAGAAGCAAGATTGAAAAGGCTTAGAGATGATGCCAAAAGCAACAATGAAGTAATTGATGCACTTCTTCAAAATAAACATGAGTTGCAGGTATCATTAAGAAATGAGAAGAATGCAAAAGCTCAGCTGATCAAGGAAAAGGATGATGAGATCAATCAATTGAAAATGAAGATTTCTGCTTTGGAATCGAAGGATGCTCCAATTATTGAACAATCAAAACCATCTGCTGAAGCTTCAAAGAAACTAATTTTGTACTCTCGGAAGAGAAAATACTTGGGCTCCATCAAGAAGAAAATTGAAGATGAAGGTTCCCCTAAAAAGCAAAAGCCCACATCTCCTGAACATACACCTTCAGTAGATTTATCTACTGTGAAGGTTTTATCCAGTGATGATGGTGAAAGTGATCAAGAATGGAATGAGCTGACTAAGATGGAGTCACCTACTAAGCAAAAAGAATCAAAGGCTGATGACCTTCTAAGCACTAAAGATATTCTGGAAGAGAGGCCTGAATCAAGTATGTTCATGACCCTCATCAATCATGGTTTCCCATATGACATGGTTGAGAGGATGAACTTAACTGAAATGAAGAATCTTCTGAAAGAATTTGAGCTTGCAAGATTCATACTCCCAAACTGTGATTATGAAGCTTTCACAGTCTTTCAATCTGTTGAGAAGATCAAGAAAGAGTTGGGCCATTGTGACACAGCCAAACTAAGCAAGTACAATATGACCTGCTGGTTACAAGGCCACAACTACAAACCACATGAGCTAAAAGGAAGATCAACTGGTGAACTGCGGAGGATGATGGAGCATGTCGTGGCAGTGGAACTAGAAACTGGTGTCAAATTCAGAACTGCAGCTCCACATCCATCCCATGACAAACAGAGCAAACTGCCTGCGGATCCAATAACTGTTGAACCTAAGGATCAGCATAAAGAAAAAGGCAAACTGATTAGAGAGCCAAGGGCAGTTATCCCCGGAAAGGTATGGCCTCTGGGAACAACTGTCAGAGAAATAACTGAACAAAAATCCTCTCTGATCGAACTGTATGACCACATCACAACTCCCAGTTCTGCGGAAGAACACAGGATTATGGCCTGGAAATATGATCCAGACTGGGATTGTGCAATTATCAAGAGGTCATCTGGAAGAATCCATTACTTCCATGATGTGGAAACACTATTGAGTCTTCCTGCACAAGACATCAAAGATTTACAAAGCATATCCATTTCCAACTATCCAATCCATCTTAGGGGAAGAGACTTCTCTGCAGCTGTGAGTGGAATGAAAACTAGATTTATTGATGATGTGCTCAAACAAGCAAAGAGAGATGATATGAAGCACAAAAAGATCAAACAAAGTAAGAAAAGAAGAACAGCTGAAGTCTCATCCCTTGTAGATGATGACATGTTAAAGAGGGTTGACTGTATGAACAAAAACACAGAGTCCATCAAAAGCTTCAAAGGAAATCAATTTACTTATCCCATCACATAATTGGGTTATGTTGAAAGAACAAAAGAGCTAGTTCTGTTGAGAAATGCTGATAGGAAGAAAGCTGAAAAGATAAGGATTTTTGACCCAGTAGAGATCAAAATGCTTCATCCAAGCTATACATCATATCTCCACGACAAATTCTTCCCAAGGCTAACAGATGAAAAAGCTCAGAATGATCTCTGCCTTTATGTGCATATGATTCAAGTAATAGACAAATTGCATGCAAAGGCATATAAGAGAAGAAAACATGAAGTTGGGCTGCTGAAAGGATCAATAATAGAAGAAGTGTCAGAACTCAGAATCTCAGAGGTAGATGAGCTTGAAATTGTGCATAATGATAGTGTAGTGGAAACACTCACTACTGAAGAAGACATTTTGGGTCTAAGCTTTGAAACACTGAAGAAGATCAGCAAGATGAAGATCAAGTACAAGTACGACGATCGGAAGACTGCTGTATCTTACTTCTACAACAAGATGATAGCAAGAGTCAAAGAGCTTGCAGTTTTGAAGGACTGATTACAAGAAGCTAAGCCTAAGGGGGAGTATTGTTGGATCTAGATAGTATAGGTCTAGATCATTTTGTATAGCCTTAGAACTTTAATCAAGTCTTGTAATTAATAATTATAACTGTCAAGTATATATATATATATATATATATATATATATATATATATATATATATATATATATATATATATGTGTGTGTGTGTGTGTGTGTGTGTGTGTGTGTGTGCATTGAATCTATAGGTTAACCCATATATATGTGTGTTGCTTTGTGATTGTTGACAGGCAAAATCAATATACTTGGTAGGATTCCTGAAATTGACCAAGTGTAAGAAACATCTACGGATGAACATTATTGTTAATCCGTAGATATGTTTCTTACAAGACCACATCACGAGTGAAGATTCCTGCGGATGATCAAGGATTGCATGAAGTGAAGACTTCTACGGAAGACAGAGTTCCTACGAAAGAACAACACTTCTACGGAAGACCAAGACATCACGGAAGAGCAAAACTCCTGCGGAAGACAAGGCTCCTGCGGAAGTTCAGAACACTTACAATATCAACAAGTCAAACGTCAACCAATCAATATCAAATCCCAAGAGATCCGGTGTTTCCTTAACTGACTCAAACCATCTATAAATATGAGTCCTAGGTTTCACATCTTGGGAACACGATCAAGAACACAATCGAGCAATATTACGGCTGTCAAGCATCACATCATCGTGCAACCCTAGCCGCCGTCACATCAACAACAACATTAATTTGATTCACAGAAATCATTGTTCATAGTTATTCATAATTATTCTTTTGTAATCATTACTTGATAATTAATGAAATACTTTTGAATAATTATTGTGTTCGTATTTACTGTGTCAGTGTGTTTGTGTTCTTCAATAATCATTAAAACAATTAAACGTCAATTAATGATAATTCCGCGATCATTGATTTGATTTTATTTTAATACTGATAATTCCTGAATTGAGATCCTTGGATTCACAAGTTACATATACGTAAGTCGTTTCGCTATCATCGTCGTTTCTTGGAGTTTAAATTAAAAAATATATAATGATCACAAAAAATAAGGTTGAAGTTTACTTAAATATACTTTTAACAATCAAAAAGTTAAATCAATTATAAGTTATGTAATTGGGTAGTGGTGGCTTTCACGGTTTTCAATTATAAACATGGTTTTCAATTATAAACATGGGTTTCAATTATAAACATGGTTTTCAGTTATAAACATGGTTTTTATTTGATCCATCTCCTAAACAATATCTAGCCAATGAGTTCTCAAAACACACATAAGCTGAAGAATTCTCTAAAAACAGACTTACTAAATGTAATTTAGAATAGAAAAATCTATATGAAACTCAGAAGAGATCGAAACTAGCCCTGAATGAAGTAGGCTAGGAAGAATTATTTGTAAAAAAATGAAATCATGCTTTCCTTTCTTAACTTCAACAATAACTACATGAGTTTATATAGTAACAAACAAAGACTAATGGGTTACCTTTACTGAATATTTACTTGATACTACTAATTGTACGACTTTCAAGAAGTTTTTTTTTACTAAATATTCTTAACATGTCCGATCAAGCTAAGTTGGTTTCAATATAATGCTTAAAACCAATAAAAGTGTAACAAGAATTAAAAACCACTATGATAAGTCTGTTATTCAAGTGCACACATCAATATGTGAATGTTCTTGTTGGTAAGATATCGTATTTTATTTATCTGTGTTATTCTTCTTCTATTGTTGATCGATGCCACATATTGAGTTTCGGTTAATAAAATTCAAGGTCGACGAGAGCCTTAGAAACTCTGATATCAAATTGACTTGTATATAGATCTACTTCTAAAATATATATTGCGGTTTTCCGAAAGATAAACGAGCCTGTCTAGATCAAGATCTACGATAAAGTACCGAGGATTTGATAACGTTGTATCTAAAACATATTGAGTTTGTAATCTACTATGCGAATTACATCATGCACCTAACAAAGGACAAAACACATCGAGCCTACTATCTGCTACAACACAAAAGAATGAAGTACATCAAAAATTCAAAATTGATAATTCATCTTTTAGGGGAAAGATGGCTCCTGGCCAAGTTAGGGTCCTACATGTTCCATCATGTTTTTAAATTGCTGACATCTTTACCCAAAGCCTACCATGAGTTATGTTTAAAGACTTTTGATCTACTCTAAACATCTTAGTACCTCCTATAATGACTACGATGGTGTATTAGCCTCTACATATATTTTGTATTCAAGTGTAACTATTTACCAAATATAGTTTACGTCAAATTGTATTGTAATCTCTATATATATGGTTAACTATCAATCGAAGGCATCACGAGTTTCCGTGCTATCAATTTCGATATCAACAATGACGACCTCTGAATATGCAAGTAGTGTTGAGGCTTCTATGCATGACAAGATATTTGGGTTCGTGGCATGCTGGTTCGACCTGTTTAAGACCCTTCTTTTTCAGTTGAGGTGAGGGTGAGCTAACACCAACCTCAGCTTCCATGATACTAGATGATAAGGGATAGAAACCAACGATAAAAGGCTAGCTCTAATGACCTATTTATGATAAACACTGACTTAAGATGAAGTTTGTGTGCCTGACAAGCATTCTATGATAATAAGTTAACTCTTAAAAATCCAAACGACATTTTCAACCCCATCCGAAGCCTTGATGTTTATCAAACTAGTGACATTACCACAATAAACCCATATCATATCGATGGTTGTGATGAACAACTTGAACACCTTGGTTTAAAACTAAAGAAATTGATATGTATAATATTTTAAATTCGGTATAAGATATGTTTCATAGCCATTTAAGTGGTTGGTCAAGCTTAAAGCTTTATACAAAAATGTAACAAATTAAATGAAAAGAATGAGGTCAAAGTAATGTTATTGTCCCCTAAACAAAATCAATTAGGCATGAATGCTTAAACTATGTTCATTTATAATCATTACAAAATATCTACACTAAAATTGGGGTAAACAATATTTTCCATGTTTCTAAAACCTTTTTAGACGTTGAAGTGGAAACAGAAAGCTCACATTATCATGACTGGTCGTTGAGCGCTTCATCGTCCAATTCCCAAACTATATACAGGCATTTGGATGCATCAAGATCCTGATGGGCTTGATAGAACTACAACCGACAATTTCTGCCCAACCACCTGAGAGAAAAAAAATATCTAATATATTAGTTAAATCACATTTCTCTTCCGGGATGGTAGAATTTGAACCGAGATATATTACCTTTTCAAAGCGTTCCAATTCCTTTCTCATTTCCACATCAAGATCTGCTGGTATGGACTCAGCATTATTCGCTGATGAATCCCTGAGTACCTATAGATTTGAAGCATTTATATTCATGCAAGATAGAAGTTACTAATTATAAAGATTCATTGATTATTTACCAGCTTGAACCCTTCATGAGAATGTGATAGCTTAAAGCTTGGAATGCTCAGAGACTCATATTGCTTTAGGATTGCAGATAAACGGATGATTATGCAAAGAACTCCAAACTTATGCTTCATCTGTATATAATTTTTTTTCATAAAAGTCAATTTGCGCTTATATTGACTATTCTTTAACTAAACACAGAAAGTACCTCATCTGTGAATTCCCTGAGAGAATCATGGTCAGATTGCAGAAATTTCTTTCTGTGATGCCTTACTAGCAGTGCAATTAACTGAACAACACATAAATCCCAGTTTTAATGAACTGTTTGTTATCAATAAACAGTGGATTAAGTATGCAGATGATGTACTACTAATGTACCTTAACCTCTTCATTATTATAACCATGAAGGTGTTCCCCGTTCTGTTAAAATGCAAAATTTACAATCCGACTCTTTTGGCCATAACGAAATTGTTTCATATAAAGAACATACCAAGAATGCATACCATGATAATATGGTATGACCGCTTATGGTATCCTTTTTTCCCAGTGATCAACCCAATGTTATGAAGCAAACAAGCAGCTTCAAGATATTCAAGATCTTTGTCTTCCAATAAGACAACTTGATTTCTCTCATCACCAATCTTGTTCCACTTCCTTAAACCTGTAAAGATTTCCTGTAAAACCAATTACTCCTACTTTCCTTAATCTAACTAATAACAATAATAATGATAATAAAGATAATAATCATACCAGTGCAATAGAAGCACTTGATGCAGCAGAAGTCATCCTCTTCTTATTATTAAACCTGGATGCAACCCTCAAGACCGATCTCCACCTCGCATTCGCGTTCAAATCAAACCCATCAAACACCTCCGCCAACTTTTCAGCAATCACACCTTCTCCCAACGCATAACCCGAAACCTCCATCTCTTCAACACCGAGCAACCCAAATATCTCCTCCAGCAAAACCACAGCAGCAACAATAAACGCCGATCGGGTCTTGAAAAACCCCTTTCGCTTGTGCACTCTCCCAGCTTCCTCAACCTCACTCTCCTCCTCACACAGCTTCTCAACAAGACCCCTCAATTCACCCCTAGTAAACTTCCAATCCCTCCTGCACCCTTCAAGCAACCCAATCTCATTCACCAGATCACTACTATACCCCATGAAAATCGCCTTCTCAATCATCCGAATGGAGCCCGAAGACCCAACAACAACATCAATTTTATGCTCCAAAACGTTCTCAATCAAACCTGATTCTCTAACAACAGCTTTAATATGCTCTCTCATCGCCTCAATTGCATTGTTTTTTACAAACCTTTGAGTCAAAGTCACATGCCCTAATTTCAACGAAAGCCCCAATTTCACCTCACCACGAAAGCCAACGACGAATTCCGTCGAACCCCCACCGATATCGATCGTGAGAACAGTACGATCATACACCGGGAGAAACTGTAGGACCCCAAGGTAGGTCAAACGAGCTTCTTCATAACCTGACACTACATCAATTTCCCAACCTAGGGTTTGGTGGATGAGTTGAAGGAAATCCGATTGGTTTGAGGATTCTCGAACGGCGGAGGTGGCGACGAGGCGGAGGTGGGAGGGGGGGATGTTGAGGGAGTGGATGATGTGTTGGAATTTACGAAGGGATTCGATGGCTCGGGACTGGGCGGAGGGGGAGATGGTGGTGGCGGAGGAGGGGAGGACGACGGGGTGTTTGAGGCGGTGGAGGGTGAGGAAGCGGCCAGTGGTGGGGTTGGCCTGGACGATGCGGAGCTTGAAGGAGTTGGTGCCGAGGTCTACGGCGGCGAAGAGGTGGTGGTGGTCGTGGTCGGAGGAGATGGTGGTGGATGGGGAGACGGAGAGTAGGGGGTCTGTGGCCATTGGTGGAAGTAGACCAAGTACAGATTTGGTAAGCCTGATTGATGGTTGTGTGGTTTCTTCTTGGGCGTAAGGTTGGAGGGGTGCTCTTAGAGACCATTCACAAAACAAGCAAAAACGCTTGGATAAGTTGCCGTCCGTCAAAAAGGTAGCGTTCCGTCACCCCCCAAGGATGGCTCAAGTGGGCCCTACTTGACTGATACGTGTGTGATTTGTTTTTTTACAGGTTTTTAACGAGTATTTACGGGAAGAATAAGTATAATGTAATGTTGAGGTAAAATGTGTTTTTATGAAAAATGAACGGTAGCAAGTGAAAAGCTGATATGTATGCTGACTATGACTATTTATGAGAAGAGCGAGTTGTAGCGTTGCGGTGTTGGTGGCGGTGGTGCTATCACATCGTATCACATTACACCACTATATCAAACACACAAGAGTTCACGGCTTCCATATGCTATGAAACACCTAAATCAGGGTGTGAAGGGTGCAATAGAGGTGTACAAACCGGTTTGGGTTTTAAACCGATCCAATTTTTTTGTCATGTGGTCAAACCAGTTTTTTTTCAAACCTATTCGAGTTACAAACCGGTTTGGTTTACTAAGTAATCGAACCTCTTAAACCGATTTGGACCGGTTTTTTACTAGTTTAATCGTTTTTTATTTATTTTTGAACCAGTTTTAGAACCAGTTTGGGTGTGCGGCAACAAAACCGGTATACAAACTGGCAGTTCAGATCGGGCTGAGAACCGGTTTTTTTCAAACCAGTTTGTCTTACCGGGTTTTTTAAACACGTCCAGGCGGCAGCAGTGTAGCCGCGCGGCCCAAGGCCACGTCGTGCACTCACGACGGGTGTGCCCCGCCCACCCTAAGTGTCTTCTAACCTAAGCATTCACATCATGTTCCCCTCTCCATCCTTAGGGTGAAAGGGCACCCACACCGTGAGGCACGGCGTGCCTCGACGTCGCCCGACACCACCACTACCACCAAAATTCACGTCGTTAGGCGTATTCCAGTGACATGTAATCGTTGTGGTTGTGACAAAAATTGCCCCATTGTCTCCTACCAACAATTCAGTGAAGATGCAACCATTGGCAACCTCTTCCACTTGTAAACCATGGATTCCAACTCTAACAATCACTAGAATTGAGTCAACGATGATAATAATAATATCGTTGACGATGGTGTGAAATTGAGTTAACAGGGGAGTGTGAGCGATGAAAACTGCAATGGAAATGGGGGAGACGATGCTAGAGATTATGACACGATGGGCAATTAAGGTGCTGTGGCATGGGTTCCCCTCCAAATGAATGAGTGTGGTGATAATATGGTTTGACATGACACATCATGTTTGGTGGGTTTTCATGATGTGGTGAGGATTTAGCATGAGTGCTCCCTCTATCCTTACAATTATACTAAAAATAATTATTTTTTTCTATTTTTTAATTAAATAACACTTTTGTAATACTTTTAACACTATCTTTAAGACAGGGAAGATGCCAGACCAGTGGAGAACCAGTGTCATAGTCCCCATATATAAGAAAAAAGGAGATATCCAAGGATGCGAAAACTACAGGGGAATAAAGCTACTGAGTCACACGATGAAACTATGGGAAAGAGTTATTGACACGAGAATTAGACGGGAAACCCAGATAGCAATAAACCAATTTGGATTTATGCCAGGACGCTCTACAACAGAAGCCATACACGTCATAAGACGGATAATGGAGAAATATAGAGAAAAGAAAAGGGACCTACATATGGTATTCATCGACCTAGAAAAGGCCTATGACAGTGTACCGAGACAACTAATTTGGGAAAGTCTACGACATAGAGGGGTACCAGAGAGGTATATCAAATTAATTAAGGATATGTATGACGGGGCAAAAACATGTGTGCGAGCACCGGTAGGAGACACAGACTCATTCTCAGTGGAAGTGGGACTCCATCAAGGATCGGCATTGAGCCCATTTCTCTTCGCACTAGTGTTGGATGAGATGACTAAGTCAATACAACAGTCAGTCCCGTGGTGTATGCTCTTCGCGGGTGATATTGTCTTAATATCAGAATCTAAAATGATGCTTAACGACAAGCTAGAGCAGTGGAGAGCAGCGCTAGATAGCAGAGGATTAACGATAAGTCGCTCTAAGACGGAATACATGCATTGTAACTTTGGTGGCGACGACGAAGAGGACACCCAAATCAGTATCCAGGGCATGCCGGTCCCACAGACATCTAGGTTCAAATACCTGTGCTCGTACCTGTAGGAGGACGGAGAGATACACAGCGATGTAGCTCACCGTGTCCAAGCAGGATGGTGCAAGTGGAGAGCAGCATCAGGGATCCTATGTGATAAGAGGTTTCCAACAAAACTTAAGGGAAAACTATACAGAGTGGCGGTACGCCCAGCTATGCTATATGGAACAGACTGCTGGGCCATAAAGAAATCGCACGAGAAACAAATAGAGGTTGCGGAAATGCGAATGCTAAGGTGGATGTGTGGCCATACAAGACTGGATAGGATAAGAAACGAAGTGTTTCGACAAAAGTTAGAAGTGGCTTCTATTGCAGATAAAATACGAGAGGGAAGATTAAGATGGTATGGACATGTCAAGAGGAGACCAATGGCAGCACCGGTCAGAGCAGTGGAGAACATCAGCATAGAGGGTAGGAAGAGTAGAGGACGACCTAGGTTGACTTGGGAAGAGAGAATTAGGCGAGATATGGAACACTTGCACCTCTCTGAGCACATGATCGAGGATAGGAGTGACTGGAGACGTAGAATTAAATTAAGGACTTTTAGTGGTTTCTGTAGCTAGGAAAGGACTTTGTTTACTTGTTACGGGGCTTGATGTGTATGTAGTACGTGTAGACCTTCTTAGGGGAAACTTGCGGCTTTCCTGATGCATGCTTGTTCATTTTATACTTCCTTTTGGTGATATCTTAATGCTTTGAATGCTTGCTGTATGATGTGTGCTGTACCATATACCATATATCATAAATCGTACGTTTGATTATATGATTGTTTATTTGATTATTTGATTATATGTTAAATCGCGAGCGTTATAGCTTTTGTATCGAGCCAGGGGTCTCTTTGAAAGCGGTCTCTCTACCTATCTGGATAGAGGAAAGACTTGCCACCACCTACCCCTCCAAGACCCTGCTCTTGAGTGGGATATACTGGGTTTGTTTGTTTGTTTTTGTAATACTTTTGTCATTACCTTTTATTTTTCATCCAATCATAACCACTTTTAAAAATATTAGAAAATTTATAGCGGTGAACACTGAACAGTATTACCACAAATATATAGTTGAATAGTAATATTTTTTTTTCACTCACAATTATCTTGTAATATATATAAAACACACTCACAATAATATAAGGATCCAACTATGACTGCTCTAACTCACACACTCTTTCATTTGGTTTCAAGTGTAAGAGAATTCAAAGTAAGTTCGTTTATATTTTGAGTGTGTTTCTTATATCATATGGAATGGTTGTAGAGTATTGAGAAAATATTCTATTTATTTGTATATTTGGTAAAACACCCTTATTATTTTTTTTAATATTTTCTAAAAATGATTGTGAGTGAATGAAAGAGAAAAAACAACTATAAATGTATTAAAACATTTTTAAGAATAGATAAAAAGTTGTGAGTTTTTAGGTAATTATAAGATTAAGTATAAGAAAACTGATATGAATGCTTAAGGTGGTGCTTTGTATCATGAAAAATATAAGAACATGTTTGTTAACTACATAATAAGTTGTTATATTAATAATGTGATAAATTCTCTTTTAATGATTTTCGTTTTTTAAAAGAGTAATGTTTTCTTTTTATTCTTTTAAGTAATGCAGTATTTTATTCTTATTCAACACTCGAACTATGACCCTAAAAAAAAGAACACATGTCGCAACCCAAAACCACCACCACCAATAGCAACCAACCGCCAATACCATCAACAACAACCAACCAACCACCAACACCACCATTACCAACAATCACCGGTCACCACCACTAACCAACACTATCACCCCCAACCGCCGCCATCATCACCACTAACCAACACTACACCCCCAATCGCCGCCATCGCCATCACTAACAAACACCACCACCTTCATTGTAATTCATTCATCTTTTCATGCATAACAAAAAACACAAACTAAAAATTTATTTCATTCTCATGCTGTAATCAAAGAGGACATTCAAAGAACAATGATCCATTTTATTCTTTTAAGCATTTCATTCTCTCCCATATTACAATATCCCATACAAAATAGACCGTAAGTTCTTTATCATGGGATGAAAAATAAGAATTTATTAAAATTATGTTGTTTTTAAAATATTTAATATAATATTACTGCTTTGTATAAAATTATATTTTTACCCCTATCATAAAGTACCGTTTAAGTAAATAATAAAAAAAAACTAAAATTTTATTCAACCTCACTCTCCTTCACCTACAATCGACACACCTCATAATAATGAGGAAGATGCCAACATACGCTCTCGCTGGTGGTATCACCACCATCTCTCGTCGGCGACATCATCATCACCGAGCAACTTTAAATCTTAAACCCCCCCACCCACCCTCCTTCAATAGAACCCTAACTTTTAACAAATATGATAGTTGCTTCGAACAAAAATCTTCTTCATTAAAACCTTTTTGGTTTTTCAAGAACCCAAAAATCAAACTCTAATGGTTGCATCGAGAAGGTGAATTGTTGTAACTCTTTCAAGTAATCAATTTAAGTATATTTTACTTGGAATTGAGGTGAATTTTGCAAATTGGAGAGAGTTATGGAATACTTACATGGCATGGTACGTTTACAAACCAAACCGCTCGGTCAGGTTCGAATTTACTAATTCGAGCGGAAAATTCTCGCTCGAACTCGACTCGGTTTTTAACTGAGAACTTGGTTTTGTTCAGTTTGGCTCGGTTTGGCTAGGTTTCATATTACAATTTAATACAAATCTAATCATTAATTCAATAGTTTTAAGTTCCAACTCAAACTTAACAATATAACATAAAAAATACAAAATAAACTCAATATGAACAATCAACAATCGAATCAACAGATTGAATATGAACTAAACTACATGTATACCAACTAAACTAAACTAATCAGATTGAATTTTAAGTAATTAAGTTATAGATTAACTTCAAAAACTTACAGATGAACGTAGATTAAATTTTATAAAAGTTAAGTAAACAATAATGAACACACTAAATTAACATTGTATAATATATACATATAAATAAAGAAAATAATGCAGCAAATCAAGACAAGAAGTGAGATTGAAGATGATGAATTGATGAGTGTATATGAGAATTGATTATTTTCCAAAGTGATTTCCTCTTCCCATTCATTTACAATATATAATCATGATATTACAATTGACACCCTCAACTCTAAAACATATACAATGGACATATAATACCATCTAATCTAATATACCCCCTCAGTCGAAAGGGGGAGGATCACGAACACTGAGACTGGACCGAAAATCAAAAAATAGAACTCGAGGTAGGCCCTTAGTAAAGATATATGCAATCTGATAACGGGAAGGAACATGTAATATCCGCACCTGACCTCGTTGTACCTTCTCGCGAACAAAATGAATATCAATCTCTATGTGCTTCGTCCGTTGATGCTGAATAGGATTAGAAGACATATAGATTGCACTAATGTTATCACAATATACGAAAGACGTACGAGTAGGAGGTCGTCCGATTTCCAATAACAAATTCCGAAGCCAACAGATTTCTGCAACAACATTGGCAACACCTTGATATTCAGCCTCAACACTAGAACGGGAAATAGTTGTTGGCCTTTTGGATGACCATGAGAGAAGATTATTGCCCAAGAATACATAATAGCCAGAAGTGGATCGTCTCGTGTCAGGACAACCAGCCCAATCAACATCTGTATAAGAAACTAGAGAGAGGTTGGAAGCACCTGTCATATTCAGACCCATAGAAATCGTGCCTTTTATATATCTTAAAATTCGTTTCAAGGCATTAAAGTGTGCAATAGTAGGCGCATGCATGAACATGCACACTTGCTGAACGACATATGATATGTCAGTTCTAGTAAACGTCAAATATTGTAGCGCCCCTGCTAAGCTACGAAATAATGTGGGATTTTCAAACATAGGACCTGACTGCTCAGTGAGCTTCCCAGACGTATCAACTGGAGTATGTACAGGATTACAGGCAGTCATATTCGCGCGAGCCAGAATATCCTGTGCATACTGTTGTTGAGATAAAAAGAGACCTGAGTTGGTGCGCCTGACTGAAATGCCAAGAAAATAACTGAGAGGGCCTAAATCTTTCATAGCAAACTCTGAAGATAAGCTGGACAAAATCTTTTGCTTCAATGAAACTGAAGAAGCTGTGAATATAATGTTATCCACGTGAAGAAGCAAATAAGTTGTGTCAGCGCCATGGCAATAAATAAATAATGAATGATCACAAGCACTGTGTTGAAACCCCAATGTTGTAACAAAATTAGTAAACCGTTAGTACCAGGCCCTGGGTGCTTGTTTAAGACCATAAAGTGATTTCTTTAACCTGCATACATAATTAGGAAAAGAAGGATCTCTAAAACCTGCAGGCTGATGCATATAAACAGTTTCAGTAAGGTGTCCATGAAGAAAAGCATTCTTCACATCAAGTTGATGAATGTCCTATTTATTTGCAAGAGCAATGCTGAGAACTGTACGTATGGTCGCGGGCTTAACCACTAGACTAAAAGTCTCGTGACGGTCAACTCCAACCTGTTGTGACCTACCATCACCAACCAAACGCGCCTTATAGCGCTCCAAAGAACCATCAGATTTTAATTTATGTTTAAAAACCCACATGCATCGTATAACATTTACCCCCTAAGGCCTAGGTACTAACTCCCAAGTCTTATTATCAATAAGAGCCTTGAACTCATCGTTCATGGCATGGTTCCAAAATGGGTTAGACAAGGCTTCTAAGGGTGTTTTTGGTATAGGTTGAAGTGAAAGAGAAGTGTTTAAGTTAAAGATTGTTTTAGGTTTGGTAATACCGGCCATTCGCCGAGTAGTCATGGTTCTTTGTGGAGGTTGTGTGGGTGGCGGAGGTGTATGGGTTTTGGTGCTAGGAGGTGATGGAGCATCGGGCTGTGTGTGGGAGGTGGTCTCGGGTTGGGGAGTGGTGACGGATGGAGGGGAAGAAGGGCTAGGGGCGGTGTTTGAGGTATTTGTGGTGCGAGTGGAAACAATGGGTGAGGTATTGTTCCAAACAGAAGGGTGTATTGAATCTAATAAATTCAGGTATGAGTGAAGGAAATCAGAAGACAACGGTTTGGAAGGACTAAAAGAAAAAGGAAAGATGCTTTCATCAAAAATAACATGTCGACACAAAATGATCTTTTGAGAGGAGAGTTCATAGCATTTGTACCCTCGGTGATCCGAAGGATAGCCAAGAAAGACACAAGGAGAAGAATGGTTTTGAAGTTTGTTGATAGTGGAGGAAGGAATAAGAGGATAGCAGAGGCAACCGAAGGTGCAAAGGTGAGAATAAGAAGGATGACGTTAGTAAAGAAGAAAAGTAGGAGAGAAATTTTGTTTTGTTTTGCTAGGTAAAATATTTAATAAGTAAGTGGCCATTTGTAACGTATGATGCCAGAAAGAAAGAGGAAGAGAAGCATGAGTTAGAAGAGTGCGTATAATGTTATTGATTGATCTAATCTTACTTTCGGCTTTGCCATTTTGAGAAGATGTATATGGACACGAAAAACGGAATACCGTTCCATTTTGTGAACAAAAATTGTGAAACAGTGAGTTATTGTATTCAGTACCATTATCACACTGAAAAGATTTAATATTATTCAAACTGGGTAAGAATTAATTGATGAAAATTTTTAAAAATAGTATATACATTGGATTTGTTAACTAAAGGAAAAGTCCACAAGAAGTTAGAATAATCATCAAGAAACAAGACATAATAACGATGACCTCTCGAGCTAGTAACCGGAGAGGTCCACAAATCACTATGAATAATGACAAAAGGAGAATATGTAATAGAAAAAGAATCCTGAAAAGGAAGTTTAATGTGCTTCCCAAAAACACAAGACTGATAAATACGTTTTTTAGACATACTAGAAACAGAAATAAAATTTTGTTTATTCAAAGTTTCCAAAAGCTCGGCTCCAGGATTCCGAGTTGTTTATGCCATAAATCTTGAGAAATTGTTGCAAAGGAAGAAGGAGAACAGGACTTGTCGGGTGCAGAAAGTGGATAAAGAGGACCGGTGCTATTACATCGAAGGAATGGAATCCACGTCTGGAAGTCCTTCACATCAAAACCAAATTTATCAAATTCAATGGTTATATTATTATCAGTGGTTAGTTTACGAACAGATAAAAGATTTTTAATGATGTCAGGTGCATGTAAAACATGATTTAAGGTTAAAGGTGGATATGGTGGGTTAAGTGTGGTATTGCCCGTACCCTGAATTGGAATTTGGAAACCGTTACCCACAACAACGTAGTTTGCAAAACGATTATTAAAATAAGGTGAGAGTGTACCTGACGAGTGAGTCATATGATTTGTTGCCCCGGTGTTCATATACCACTGTGTGTCCGGATTTAAAGTCATGGTATGCATGGCTTGCTCAATATTTGTTGGAGTATATGCTTCACTTGCTGCATACGACTGAGAAGGTGCTGCACCTAGAATCCCTGGTCCAAAGTTATTATTAGGCCTAGCCGAGAATCTTGATGGTGTGGTGGGATAAGGACATGGAGGAGAAGGCCAAGAGGGTGACGGGTAGGACCAAGGTGACCAAGGTGGTGGAGATGGGTATGATGGGTAGCCGGGATAATTATTGTTGGAGAAGTACGAGCCACCACCATGACGACCCCCGCGAAAACCACGTCCGCGGCCATCACGACGGCCACCGCGGCCGTGGCCGTGAGAGTCAAAGTGGTAATTGTTGTTGTTGTTGTTGTAGTTTGCATGGTACAGGCCATAAACAGTGGGGTGACTTGGGTTGTTTTGTGGGATGGGTTGGGCCGATGGGTTGGGTTTGTTGTTGTTTTGATTATTTGGGTTGGTTTTTGTGGTATGTGAGGTGATGGTGGATAGTAAAGCGGTGTTGGTGGTTTATTTTTGTTTGTTTTGTCGAGACTCTTCAAGAATGAGTTTGGACCTTGTTTCATAAAAATCAGGTAACGGGTTGGTTTGTTGAAGAAATATTCCCACACCATCAAAACTCTCATTTAGACCTGCAATAACCTGTAAAACCAATTGTTGATTCGTTAGTGGATGACCTACATTAGCAAGTTGATCAGAAAGAACCTTTAGGGCTTGACAATAAGCCGTGATGTTTGGGAAATCATCAAGCTTGGTAGTAGTGAATTGACGTTGAAGATAGAGAGCCCGTGTATTCTTATTATCTTGAAATATGTTGCCTAGAGCAATCCATGCTTGTTCTGCAGTAGAATCTTCCTTGAGAATGGTGTCAAGTAGATCCGGAGTGATGGTGGCATAGATCCAGTTGCATACAATGGCGTCTAACTTTTCCCAATCCTTGTTATAGGAGGCGGCCGATGATGATGATTCTTCTTTGGTTTCCGGGACAATATGAGATAACACATCATGTGCTCTACAATGCTTCTTGAATACTTCTTTCCAAGTAATATAGTTTCCCTTCTCAAGATCAAGAGTAACATTAATGTAATTCTTGATATTTGTGATTGTACAAGCAGGATGAAGTTTCTCAGTGGTAGAAGGAGGAGTAGTGTTAGTCATGATGATGTAGAAAGAAGAAGAAGATCGGTGGTGTTTGGATGTGAGGGGGTGGCTGCGCCGATGGGAAGAGGGAAGGGAGAATTAGGGTTTTCTTTGGTTATCAGAGGGGAGGCTCTGATACCATATCAGAATTGATTATTTTCCAAAGTGATTTCCTCTTCCCATTCATTTACAATATATAATCGTGATATTACAATTGACACCCTCAACTCTAAAACATATACAATGGACATATAATACCATCAAATCTAATAGTGTACTATCAGTTAAATGAAGTTGATCAAAGGAGTTTGTGACTCGATGAATCGATTGAAGATAATGTAGCAAATCTAACCACGAGAAGTGAGTCGATTAAAAGAAGTCGAAGGCGATGAGTGACGGAGTCATTGATTAGGTGCCTCGGTCAATCACTTACTCGACGATTATGGGAGCGGGAACGGTGTCTCCAATTTAGGGAAACAGGGAACGGCTCAATAGCCCAACAGGGAAGGAAAATGGTGATGTGATGAGTGTATACGTTAGTGTGTTTAAGGATTTTATTAGGGTTGTTGACACTTTGACTTGTTGAGTTAAAAAATAAAATGGAACAAGGGTAAAATGGTATTGTGATAATCTCCCTATTTTAACTAAATGATAATTAAAAAAAACACATGACAGCATCACATTTTTACTTATTAAATTTTTTATGTTTATTTCTCTATTCAATAATCATATAAACTACTACTAATATTATTATTTTTAGATTTAAATAGTTTTTAATAAATTAAGAAAGGGTTCTTTTTATTAAGGTTATTTCTAAAGAAATAAATTTTTATAAAATAAGAAATTTCTAAAAATATTAAACTTGTTTAAAAATACAAATATTTTAAAATTTCCGTTTTTGAAAAATATTTTTTTATAAACAAAAGATAATTAAAATTAGGAGTTAAAATAAGAAAATTTTTAAAAATGATATTTTTGTAAAACGTTTGTTTTGAAATAAAACTTTTATTGTATTTATAATAAGAAAGATTTCAATCATATTGTATCTAAAAAAATATTTTATAATTAATAAATTTTTATTCTATTTAATATTTTTTATTCAGTCAGCGTAATACACATGTTTACTAAATCTAGTAAAAAATAAATTAACATATTACATATATATAATATATAAAAATTATTTCTAAAAGTAATTCAAGTGAAACCGAACAAACTTACCTTCTGTAAGGCCCCGTTCCCCGGACGCTTACAGTTGGCCATTCATCGCTCTTAAAACATATGATTAAATGGCTTTACTAAATCATTGCACTTAAATCACTTAATTAAATAACTTTACTAAAATCATGCAGCGGAAACTTTTAAAATAAACATTTCATTTCCTTTAAATAAACACTTTTGCCAAGTAATACATCGTTCTTTACAAAATATCGTTCGTTCGTATTACAATACAAAGGCGTTAAACAAAAGAATGTGATCCAAAAGAGCTGAGTAGCCGCCCCGTGCCATCCTCAGCAACCTTACCTGCCAACTTGAAACACATAAAAAGTCAGCGTTGCTGAGTGAGTTCTAGTTTTATAAATAAAATACTTTACTTTCATTAAAACTGTTTCTTTACTTTCATGCAATCATACATCATACGTGTACATAGATAATATTATTATTATGATTATCGTTTATTATCGTTTACTTCTATCTGGATCCTATCAAACTTTACCCTCTTCATGGCACGCAGCCATGATTACTGAGGTCGAGTGACAAGGATCCCGTTTCGTACAATGTTATTACATTTCGTTCGTTCATTTCTGTCGTTCGTTCATTCTTTAACTTTCGTTCATTCGACGTACGTCATTACCATTCGTATTCGTTACTTTCTTTCACATTCGTTCATAAATTCTTACTTTCATTCATACGTTTATTACTTTCGATGACCTGCACATTACCCCGAACATTGTGCACGAAGCGGGTAACTGAGCCTGAGGTCTTTCATAGACCTCGAACATTGGGCATGGAGCTGGCTCCAGTACCTAGGACAAGTACATCCACCACTTATCTTTTCTCTTTCATTCTGGATCAATGCCATACGCTATACCCCGAACATTGTGCACCAAGCTGATGCTGGACCTGTGGTAATTAAATCACGAACATTGTACACGAAGCTGATCCAGTCACCTAGGGAAAGCGGCAAGGATCTCGTACATATGGTCAATCACAAAGATTAGACCCCGGTGTGCATCCTTCGGGGTAGCTAACCCACCCGCACACCTTTAAGCTAACACCTTCATTGGGTGTGCACCTCCATTCATTTGCTTACAGGCCTTTCTTACATTCGTTCGTTCGTTCATTAATGCATGCATTCGTTCATCATATTCCTCTTTCATTATCTTCCACTTTACATTACATAATACTTTCGTTTTATTCATTAACATAACACGTAAAGCCACGGAAAGATAAACATCCGTTATAAATAAGAACATCAACATATCCTCATACAGGGCATCATCATACATACTTAATGTACATCATGCATAAACATGCAACATCATCATCATGCCTTACATACCCTCTGAGGCCTCCAAAGGTCATCTCACATGTACCTACGGGAACCTCCACGTCAAAACTTACATCTGCACTTTCCCCTGAAAGTCAGTACTTTAACTATGCTCCTCCTCGGGTACAACAGCCCTATTTGGGCATATGAACACCCTTCAGTCGCGCCCTTCAGGCGACTGAACATCATATGAATGGACCAATGAGGATGAACACCAATGCGGATGAACACCCAATCGTGCGAATGGACCTCATACGGTTGAACACTATGCGAATGGACCTTATGCGAATGGACCTCATGCGGATGAGTACCTATGCGACTGGGCTCTCAGTCGTATGACTCCCCATGCGACTGGCCCTCCAGTTATGCGACTAAGCCTCAATCGTGCGAATGAACTTCAATCGCACTCCATTCGGCCGTATGGCCTCCAGTCGGTCGCCTAGCCCTAACTGATGCAGAATGCAGTTCATCTCGAACCCAATCTGCCATATTCGACCTCCAAGCTCATCCAAACCCATTCTAAGCCCAAATCAACCATCCTAAACCTTAGGAATGCATACTACAACACCATTCAAGCACACACAAGCCCGAAAACATACTCCAAACGCATCACACGCAAACACCCCCAAATGTGTCAAACACAGACACATACAAAAACGGGTTTACTGTGTGTTCCAGCCCCAAATTAGTTGAAAACGAGTAAAATAGGGGTCCTAGAACTCACACAAACTACTAGAAGAAGAAGAGCTTCGTCTAGACCCGCTACACGATGATTTTGCACACTTGAATCCACCCGAACCAACTCTTTTTCTCTCTTTTCTTCCTTTTCTCTCTTCTTGATGAAATGTGGGTATGGGGAGAGGGTAAGGGCTGCCCTCCCCCTTTAAATACCCCCACTTACCCAACTTTCTCACGTTGGCGAGTTTGGTCCCCCGACTTTGGACTTTATTTCTTTTTCTTCTTTTGTCGGCTTCAAGGAAAATATCCGGGTGTTACAAGTCCACCCCCTTATATAGGTTTCATCCCCGAAACCTGTTATTCCTCGAATAAACGTGGGTAATGTTGTTTCATTTCTTCTTCGGTTTCCCATGTTGAATCGGATCCGTTCCTGTGCTTCCATTGTACACGCACAAGAGGAACCACTTTATTTCTCAGCCTCTTCTCTTTTCGATCGATAATTGCCACTGGTTGCTCCGCATAATCAAGCCGTTCGTCTACTTCGATATCCTCCAGTGGAACAATCATATCTTCATCTGCTAAACACTTCCTTAAATAAGATACGTGGAATGTCGGGTGAATTCCACTTAACTCATCTGGTAACTCCAATCTATAGGCCACCTCTCCTACTCGAGCAATGATTCGGAAAGGGCTTATGTATCTCGGGCTTAACTTGCCCTGCTTTCTGAACCAAATGATACCCTTCCAAGGTGAGACCTTCAACATAACATGATCACCCACCTGGAACTCAATCGGCCTGCGTCGTTTATCTGCATACGACTTCTGTCTGTCTTTGGCTGCCTTCATGAAGGCCTTGATCCTTTCAAGCTTCTCAGTTGTAGCCTCAATCACCTCGAGCTTCGTAACTCTTTATGACCAATATCACCCCAACAAACAGGCGTCCTGCATCTCCTACCGTATAACATCTCATAAGGTGGCATACCAATACGGGCACGATAGTTGTTGTTGTAAAAGAATTTAGCTAACGGTAAGTGGTCATCCCAACTTACCCCAAAATCAATCACATATATCCGAAGCATGTCCTCCAATGTCTGAATGGTCCTTTCTAACTGACCATCAGTTTGGGGATGATAAGCCGTGCTAATATGTAACCTTGTCCCCATGGCGTCATGGAATTTCTTCCAGAATTTGGATGCAAACCGGGTGTCACGATCAGACAAAATAGACACCGGCACACCATGACGAGCTATAATTTCCTTGGTGAACAGATCAGCCAACCTTTCAAATGAATATGTATCGTGGATCGGTAGGAAGTGAGCACTCTTCGTCAAGCGGTCAACAATCACCCATATAGCATCATACCCTTTTGGAGTACGTGGCAACTTAGTAATGAAATCCATGGTGATGTGCTCCCACTTCCATTCGGTATATCCAAAGGCTGGATCTTCCCATACGGCTTTTGGTGTTCGGCCTTCACTTGCAAGCAAGTAAGGTACTTACCCACATACTCCACTACGTCACACTTCATACCCGGCCACCAATAATCTTTTTTCATGTCTTGGTACATCTTTGTAGCATCGGGATGAATAGAGTATCGAGTCTTGTGAGTTTCATCCATAATCTTCACCCGTAGATCCCCAAGACGAGGAATCCACATCCGCCCGAATCGGGTTTTAACACCAAATGTGTTTTCACCCTACTCCGCGACCAGACCTCTCATTCTTTCAGAGATAAGATGATCTTCCTTCAATGCCTCATCTTGAAACTCTTTTACTTGCTTCATCAAATGTAAGGCCCCGTTCCCGGGCACCTCACAGTTGGTCATTCATTTCACATCAGACGTATTAATATTCATTTCATAATAAACATAGCGGAATTTCATTAGCAAAAAGGCATTCTCTATTATTAAAAGATATTGTTGTTAAGCAATACAACAACGTTTAAGTTACAAAAAATTGTTTAATTGCATTACAAAACAACAGTATCCTAATATAGGAATGGATGTCAGTCTTTCCCATGCCGAGTAGCTTCACCCTCGTGCCATCCTCAGCAATAAATTACCTGGCAACTGAAAATGTATAAAAGTCAGCGTTGCTGAGTGAGTTCTAGTTTTAATAGTATTAAAATACCTTATGTAGTGTATATATATATATATATATATATATATGAAAATACTCTTTCTGTAAAAATTACATCTCTTACTCTTTGTACGTGAGCACGCATTAACTATACAACAAGGTGGTGTTCTCTTTCTTTACTGTATACCATGTTTATTTCGTACTCTTTTAACTTTATCTTTCACTGTCTATGTGGACCAATGAGCGATACCCTAAACTATGTGCACAAAGAAACTGGTGCTGGGCCCCTTGACAGTCTATAGTCTGAATTATTGTATACAAGGCCGACCCAGTCACCTAGGGCATGCTACAAAGGTCCGCCAATCTCAATTGATTGGCCCCGTGAGCATAAGGGGTAGCTAACCCGCCTCACAGTTGAGCTAACGACAACATGGTCGTGCACCTCTTATATGCTTGCAAGACTTGTTAACTCTTTAATTAAGTTTCACTTCTCTTTGTTATTTCTCTTTCACTTTGTTAGAGATAATACTTGCACTTATGATCATATGCACACCACATAGGTCACACAATAATAATAATAATAATAATAATAATAATAATAATAATAATAATAATAATAATAATAATAATAACAATAATAGTAATAGTAATAATAATAATAACAGTAATCATAAAACAATCATAATGTAGTCATAATCATGCATGAATCTAATCATTAATAAGCCCTAGTCGACCTACGGTCAAACCCTAACGTGCACGAACTCCCAAAAATTTCCGTAATAAATTCTAAGTGTTAGGCGCATCAGTACTATGTAGGCGCATGAGCTTTACACATGGGCGTCTGAGTGAAGTGTTAGGCGCATGGGAAAATCCTAGGCGCATGAACACTATTGGGGCGTATGACCCCAGTACTTAGGCATCTGGCCAAAATTCAGGCGCATGACCTACATTTAGTTATTCTAAGGCATAAATTTAGACGCATGGGGCACTGTTTGGGCGCATGGCATACACTTAAATATTTCCAAGGCAAATTTCAGGCGCATGAGCCTTATGTAGGCGCGTGAACCAACTGTTTAACACGTTTCTAAGTTGTTTCCAGTCCCAAACATCCTACTAACCTGTGTTTAAGCTTATTATAACCACTCTAAGCATAAATATCACATAAACAACCAATAATCACCATCATACATTCATGAAACATGCGGGTATTCATAATAATAATAGTAAATCCCATTTTTAATACATTTTCAGCCCCAAAAAGTTGTAAAACATGTAGAAACCGGGGTCTAGAAACTCACCTTTGCTGCTTTCAACCTTCAAACTCTAAACCTTGAACTTTCCAAAGAATTCAAACACCTAGATGTGTCTAAAACATACAAACCCGAACACATATACACATAAGAACATATCACCGAGGCTAAAGCTAGCCCAGAACAACTTAAAAGCACTAATTCTTACCTTGAATCCGGTTTTCTTCTTGTTCTTCTTCAAAGTCCGAGAGTTTCTGTTCTTTCTCTTTTCTTTTCTTCTTTTGGTCGACAAAAGCAGATGGGATGTGCAATATGGTTTGCCATACCCCATATGTATTAAAATAAAGAGGTTGTTGTACTATTTTACACTTTAACCCCCTCTACTTTAGCTCCTTTTCCTTTCATGAAAGATAGTTTTATTTCTCTCTTATTTTTACAAAGTTTCGGGTGTTACAAGTCTACCCCCCTTAAAGAGGTTTCGTCCCCGAAACCTGTTACTCTTCGAATAACTGTGGGTAAAGCTCTCTCATTTCTTCTTCCGTCTCACACGTAGACTCGGATCCCTTCCTGTGTTTCCACTGTACACGAACAAGAGGAACCACTTTATTCCTTAACCTCTTTTCCTTGCGATCGATGATCGCCACTGGTTGCTCCACATAGTTGAGCCGCTCGTCAACCTCGATGTCTTCCAGTGGTACAACCATATCCTCGTCTGCCAAACACTTCCGTAGATGAGATACATGGAACGTCGGGTGAATTCCACTTAACTCATCTGCAATTCAAGTCGATATGCCACCTCTCCTACCCGTGCGATGATTTGGAAAGGTCCTATGTATCTCGGGCTTAGCTTACCTCGTTTCCCGAATCGGATGATACCCTTCCAAGGTGAGACCGTCAACATAACTCGGTCGCCAACCTTGAATTCTATCGGTCTTCGCCTCTTGTCAGCATACGACTTTTGTCTATCTTTTGCCGCCTTCATGAAGGCTATGATCCTTTCCAACTTCTCAGTTTTAGCTTCGATCACCTCGACACCTCCCAGCTCTTTCTGCCCAATGTCTCCCCAACATATGGGCGTCCTACATCTCCTACCGTATAGCATCTCGTAGGGTGGCATGCCAATACTGGCATGATAACTGTTGTTGTACGAGAATTCTGCTAACGGAGGTGGTCGTCCCAACTTCCTCCAAAATCGATCACGCACGCCCGAAGCATGTATTCGAGTGTCTGGATCGTCCTCTCAGACTGACCATCCGTCTGAGGGTGATAAGCTGTGCTGATATGTTGTCTCGTACCTATCACATCATGGAATTTCTTCCAAAACTTAAATGTAAACCGGGTGTCACGATCAGACACAATAGACACCGACACACCATGACGAGCCATAATCTCTTTGAAGAATAGATCTGCGAATCTCTCAGAAGAATACGTCTCTCGGATCGGTAGGAAGTGAGCACTCTTTGTCAAACGATCAACCACCACCCATATAGCGTCATACCCTTTCGGGGTGCGTGGTAGCTTCGTAATGAAGTCCATAGTGATGTGCTCCCACTTCCACTCGGGTATATCTAATGGTTGGATTTTCTCGTACGGCTTCTGGTGCTCCGCTTTCACTTGTAAACAAGTAAGGCATTTACTCACATACTCTGCTATGTCGCGCTTCATACCCGGCCACCAGTAATCTTTCTTCATATCGTGATACATCTTGGTAGCACCGGGATGAATGGAGTATCGAGTCTTATGGGCCTCGTCCATAATTTTTCCATGTAAATCCCCGTATCGAGGAATCCACATTCGTCTGAATCGGGTCTTAACACCAAGAGTGTTCTCACCCAATTCCGTAACTAGACCTCTCATCCTTTCGGAGTTAAGACGATCTTCTTTCAAAGCCTCGTCTTGAAACTCCTTAACCTGCGTCATCACGTCAGAGGTCATAATTAGCTGATAAGCCTTCACCCGGATCGGCTCGGGCCTTTCCTTTCGGCTAAGGGCATCTGCCACCACGTTGGCCTTGCCCGGATGGTAGTGAATTTTGCAATCATAATCCTTTATGAGCTCCAACCATCGCCTCTGCCTCATGTTCAGGTCCTTTTGCTCGAAGAAGTACTTCAAGCTTTTGTGGTCTGTGAAGATGGTGCACTTCGTCCCGTATAAATAGTGCCGCCAAATCTTCAACGCGAAAACCACCGCAGCTAGTTTAGATCGTGCGTGGGATAGTTGACTTCGTGGGTCTTCAGCTGTCGAGATGCATAGGCTATTACCCTTCCGCGTTGCATCAATACACAACCTAGCACGGAATAAGATGCATCCGAATAGACCACTAAGTCTTCATTTCCCTCGGGCAATGTCAAGACAGGAGCTTGTGTTAGTCTCGTCTTCAACTCCTCAAAAGCACTCTCCTGTTCTGGACCCCACACGAACTTTACATCCTTGTGAGTTAACTTTGTCAAAGGTGAGGCTATCTTGGAGAAGTCTTGAATGAATCACCTGTAGTAGCCCGCCAACCCCAAGAAGCTGCGAATCTCGGATGGCGTCCTTGGTGACTTCCTTTGCATCACCGCCTCAACCTTTGCTGGGTCTACTGTTATCCCTTCAGCATTAATGACATGACCCAAGAATTGAACCTCGCGCAACCAGAAGCCACACTTGGAGAATTTGGCATACAACTTCTCTCTCCTAAGTGTCTAACACCTCGTGTATATGGCCGGTATGTTCCTCCTCACTTCTAGAATAAATCAGAATATCATCAATAAATACTATCACCAATTTATCTAACATTGGCCGACATACTCGGTTCATCAAGTCCATAAAAACAGCTGGCGCATTAGTTAGTCCGAAAGACATAACGAGGAACTCGTAGTGTCCATAACGCATGTGAAAAGCTGTTTTAGGAATGTCTCGTTCCTTCACCTTCAACTGATGGTAGCCAGATTGGAGATCTACCCTTGAGAACTAACTGGCACCTTGGAGCTGATCGAACAAGTCATCAATCCTCGGTAAGGGATACCGATTCTTCACCGTCAACTTGTTCAATTCACGGTAGTCAATACACATCCTCATGCTACCGTCCTTCTTCTTTACAAACAAGACCGGAGCACCCCATGGAGAGGTACTCGGTCGAATGAATCCCTTATCCATTAACTCCTGCAGTTATTCCATGAGTTCCTTCATCTCAGTTGGAGCTAATCGATACGGTGCTTTGGCAACGGGTTGAGCATCATGTATCAAATCAATTTGGAACTCAATCTCGCGATCCGATGGTACGCCAGGTAAATCCTCTGGGAATACGTCCGGAAAGTCGCACACCACTGGTACATCGGACAGTTGCGGGGTTGACGCGTCCACATCCTTCACATAGGCCAGGTAGGCACTACATCCACGTCTCATGCATTTCCCCGTCACCGCCATCGAAATAATCTTCAGGATCATCGTAACTCAATCTCCGTATATCGTCACCGAACTCCCGTCAGACGCCGTCAGTTTAATCATCTTCTTACGACACACAATATTCGCTTCGTAGGTTGCTAACCAATCCATCCCTAGAACTACGTCAAATCCACCTAGGGGCATCACATGTAATTTAGCAGCAAACCTATGACCTTCTAATTCTATGGCACAGTCCTCTATCACATCAGTAACTCTAGTGGACTTACCGATAGCAGTTTCTACATCAAAAGGCTCGCTAATACTCCTACTGCTAACAGACAACTTAGCACAAAAGGTAGTAGAAATAAAACTCCTACTAGCACCAGAATCAAATAATACAGAGGCACAAGTTTGATTAACTAGAAACATACCTGACATGACATCGGGATCCACTCTGACTTCTTCCCGGGTCATGGTGTAAGCTCTAGCACTTGCCCTCTGCCCTCCTTCCTCTGGCCTCTTCTTCACCCCAGAGCTCTCCACTGTTGGACCAAAAGAACCAATGAGCCAAAATCAGGAAAACCTCTAAGTCCCACATGACATCACAACAACTGCTGAAGCTTCATCAGCAGTTTGACAAAGACTGAAGACTCAACAGCTGAAGATCAAAGAACTGAAGAACAACAGCTGAAGATCTAAAGTACTGAAGACCACAAGTACTGAAGTCTGAAGTACTAAAGAATACAAGTACTGAAGACTTCAAGTACTGAAGACTCAAGTGCTGAAGATCAACATCTGAAGAACTGAAGAACTGAAGATCAACAACTGATGTACAAAGTCTGAAGACAAAGACTGAAGACATCAGCTGATTACAACTACTGAAGTCATCAGCTGATGAAACGTCTGAAGCCCAAAGTCTGAAGACCAAGTGCTGAAGCTTTAGAGTTTGTCACAACAGCTGAAGAAGTTGTCTTCAGTTGTTGTGATGGTTTTTCTCTTTCAGTAGTTTGTATTTTCATTTCAGTAGTTGTAATTTTGTTGCAGTAGATTATAAACTACTGAAGAGTTTGTTCTTCAGTAGTTGTAGTTCAGTAGTTGTAAACGACTGAAGAGTTTGTTCTTCAGTCGTTGTACTTTTCAGTAGTTTCTTTTCAGTTCTTGTAATAGTTTGACAATTAGCATTTTGTAAGAAGATGTCAGCTGTTGTGACATCTTCAGTAGTTTAGTTTGTTATCAGTAGTTTGTTAGTAACAATTGATGTCACTATCAAGTGACATCAGCATTAGGTTATTCTTCCCTATATAAGGAAGATGACCTAATTGTAGCCGCTGCTAAATTGCAGCCGTAGTCGAAGCATGTATTGAATGAAATATTCTCTTTTGCAGAACTTCCATCTTTCTCTATAACTTACTGTTTTATTGTTAAATCTATTGTGTTCTTGCTTGTTTGTTCTAATTCTTGTACTAAATCCTTTGCGAATACAACCTAATTGATCAAACAAGAGGCTTAGATCCTGTCAAATGGTATCAGAGCTGGTTAATCATTGATTGATATAACAATTGATCATTTGAAACTGCTCTTTTGACATCTATGTTTGATCGAATTAGCAATTTGCAAGAATTAGTTATAGAGATTGATTTTCAACTGCTTCTGACTGTTAAACTTGAGGTTCTCATGGTTTTTGAGCTAGATTTGTTTTGTTTACCTTGAATTTGACTGAAATCTGAAATGACAACACCAACTAACGATCCTCACAATACTGGCTCCTCAACAAAGCCTCCGATGCTTGTGAGGAGTGAGTATAACATATGGCAACGTTGTATGCTCCACCACTTGTCTGTCAACAGTGCTGGTTGTTGGAAGTCAGTGGTGCATGGACCATACAAGCCTATGGTGAGCGTTCCTAAATCAAATGAGCAGGTTCTGAAGAAACCTGATCAATATTCGGACGAAGATCTTAAGCTGTTCGAGATTGATGCTAAAGCCCATGGAATTTTGGCTATGGCAATTCCAATGAGATCTATTCAGGACTTTTGCATCATGAAACTGCTCATGATCTCTGGGTTGCTCTGAAGGAACAATTCGGAGGAACCAATGAGGTCTTATCAAATACTAGGGAAATCCTCGCCCAACAATATGAGACATTCTCTCATAGGAAGGGTGAGACACTGACTCAACAGTATGAGCGATTCTCTTGTCTTATTTCTGAGCTGAAAATGGTTAAACAAGAGTATTCTAATAGTCAGATGAACAACCGCTTTCTTAGATCCTTGCCTGAGAGATGGGACACTTATACCATTGTCCTACGCTCCAGTGAAAATCTAGACACTCTATCTCTCACCCAACTTCATGGGAAACTGCTTATATTTGAAAGAGAGATAGAACAGAAAAAGAAGTTGTCATCATCTGGCAAGCTCATTGATGACTTTGTCTCAGGCAATGCTGTCTTGATAGGTCAAGAGTCAGAATATGCTACATCTGAGAATGTCTATGATGAGCATATTGATTTTTCTAGCAATTCTGAACATGCTTTTGTTGGTGTTGATGGTAGTTCAGGAGGTAGCAGTGATAACTTGTGCTTTCTGATGGAGGACTTGAAGAACATTCCAGATGATGATATGGAAGAAATGGATATTTTGAGTCAAATGGTTATGATAAATATCAGATCTCAAAAGTTCTACAAGAGAACTGGGAGGAAATTTCCTGGTCTCTCAGGCAAAACCAAAGTTGGTTTTGACAAGAGAAAGTTGAGGTGTCACAAGTGCCAGAGGCTTGGACACTTTGCTAGAGAGTGTAGATCATCTGGATCTAACTCCTCTGCACCCTTTGTGACTTTTCCAAGCAATAGCTCACAGCACAGAGGGCAACACTCCACCAGTTCTAGTCATCCATCACTAGCACAGGCATCACCTGCATACTTTGTGCCTCAGGGTCATATGCCATACCCATACCCCTGCTACTACATGCCTCAGCCAAGTCAAGTTCAAGCACCCCCTGCTCAGCAACCACATGCTCTCCCTGAGCCTTAATCTTCCCAATCTCATCATCAACCCCAACCTCAACAACACAGCTTCTTCACCTCAGGAGTTGTTGACTGGAGTAGTTTACCAGATGACTTATCTGGTCAAGAACAACTATTCCAAGGTGCTGGTTAACATGGTTGTGATCATCCATTTGGGAATCTTGCTCTAATGGCCTTTGAGTCTGCTGATGGGTCATCCTCCAATGCATCATCACAGGTATCCTCTGAGGCTAAAGCCAAGCTTTGTTCTGATTCATGCATAGCAGTATTTGCTTCTATTAGAGAGGCAAATGTAGCTTTAATTGATAAAAACCTTGAGCTAGAGCAAACCATTTCCAAAAGGAAAGCTGAATTTGAGGCTGCACTTAATGATAAAAACGATGAGATTTATAAGCTTAAATGCCAAATAAAAGATGATAAGGCTAGGGAAGATGTACTTCTAGAGAAGTACAGAGACCTCAAGGAAACTCTTGCAACCACCAAAGTAGAGTGTGATCGATGGGTGCAATCCTGCAAGGGTTTTGAAATGCTTCTTAGTAAGCAATCAGCTTCCAATGTGAAGTTTGGCATTGGTTATAATCACAATGCTCCTCCTACAGATTTCACTTCAAGAGCAGAAGTTGAATCTGATGGAGAGAGCAATAACCAATCCTTCTCATCATGTGACCTACTATCTAATATAGTATCATCAGAGGTAGAGGTCAGCATTAACTCCCAAAACCAATCAGCTGGTGCTACAACAGTTGATGGTTCAAATGCTGACTGTCATATGATCAAAGAGTTGATCAACTCAGGTGTTGTCTCTAGAAGTACTGAAAGTACTGGAGAGCAAGTGATAACACCTGAAGTTCAAACCCCAACTACTACCAGTACTGAAGAGAAGAAAACTGCCAGTAGAAAGGATTTGAAGACTAATGAAGAGGATGTCAGGAAAGCAGGTACTACAAGGAAGAAAACTACAAATACTGACAGCAAACAGCTGAAGAACAAGTCTTCAGCAGTTTCATCCTCTTCAATAAATGATCAACATAAGATGAAGAAGAAGCCATGTGAGATATGTGGCTTGTTCAATCATCTTATTGATGATTGCTAGTACAAAAGAGGTTCCAAACTCAAACAAAATGAGAAAATTAAAGAGCACATGAATACAATAAAAAATGAGTTTGAGACCAAGTTTGTACTAGCAACATCAAAGCCTGAAACCCCTAAGCCCAAAAGCAAATCCAAAAAGAAGGTAGGGGTTACTCAGGCAACAGCTGAAGTTGCTCAAAAGAAGATGGTGCAACACAGGAATCCTTCATCAGCAAGCCCTAATGTGTCTGAAGAGCTGAAAGCTTTATTACAAAGTCAGACACAACTTGTGATGATGGTTCAGCATCTAATGGGAAGAGTCAACCAATTAGATGCTCCTGTGTTGAAACCACAGAAAAGGAAATCCAAGCCAAAGAGTTCCTCTTCTACACCATCTTCTTCACCTCAAGTTGTCACACATAACACACATGTTAGTGTTGCACCTGTTATTGAGAACAGACCCAAAACCAAAAAGGTTTGGGTCTCTAAAACTAAATAACTTGTTGTTATGATTGCAGGGTTCTTCAACATGCCAAAGAAGCATCTGGTATGTAGACAGTGGAGGATCTATGCATATGACAGGAAGCCATTCCCTTCTTAATGACTACTCTCAAGGAAAGAAGGGATTTGTCTCCTTTGGCAATGATTCAAAGGGTTACATCATCGGAAAAGGCTTTGTTTCCAATGGGGAAATAAGGTTTAATGATGTTAACCATGTGGAGAATCTCAAGTACAATCTCTTGAGTGTCAGTCAAATGTGTGATAAAGGCCATGTTGCCCTTTTCACAAGCCAGAACTGTCAGATTCTGTCATCCAAAGTTCTAAATTTGATTGACAAGGTGTTGGATGAATATACTCTCCTGAAGGCCAACAGGACAGGAAGAGTGTATGCCTTAGATCTTTCCAACAAGATAGATCTAAAAGTCCATCCTTGCCTATTCTCCAAGGCCTCTCCTCAAGAATCTACTCTATGGCATAGAAGACTGGGGCATGTTAATCTCAAGAACATGAATCAGCTGATAAACCATGGTTTAGTAAGAGGATTACCTTTGAAGGAGTTCAAGTGTGAAGACAACTGCACTGCTTGCTTAAAGGGAAAACAACACATAGTTTCATTCCCTCCAATAGAAGAACCAAAGTCCACTGCCTGCTTGCAACTCTTGCACATGGATCTCTTTGGTCCTGTCAAGGTTATGAGTATGGCAAAGAAGAAATACTGTCTGGTAATTGTGGATGATTACTCCAGATATGTATGGACATTCTTCTCGCACACCAAGGATGAAGCTGCCAAGGCTATTATGAACTTTGTGTTATTTGTGGAGAAGCAGTATTCCCTGCAGGTCAAGTGTGTAAGGAGTGACAATGGAACAAAGTTTAGAAACCACACACTTGATGACTTCTACCTGTCTAAGGTAATTAAATGGCAGTTCAGTATTCCCAGAACTCCTGAACAGAATGGAGTGGTTGAGAGAAAGAACAGGACTCTCATTGAAGCTGCAAGGTCAATACTGGCTGACTCAGGATTGCCACTGACCTTTTGGGCTGAAGCTGTTAACACAGCTTGCTATGTACAGGATAGAGAATTAGTGAATCAGAGGTTGATGAAGACTCCTTATGAAGTACTTCATCATTTGGACCCTATGATTTCCTTCTTTAGAGCCTTTGGGTGTCCATGTTTCATTCTCAACACTAGTAATCCACTCCAGAAGTTTGCTAGTAAGGTGGATGCAGGGTATTTTGTTGGTTATTCATCAACTTGCAAGGCATATAGAGTTTTCAACTGTAGGACAAAGATGGTTGAAGAAACTCTGCATGTCAAGTTCAATGAATCTCCAAAGGACAAGATTCCACAAAACCCTGTGGAGTTGTTTGATCTGGACATACTGCAATATGTTCCTTATCAACCTCCAGCTGTTGTGCCTGTCAACAGTTCTCCACCTGGTGGTACTGATGATGATGTAGTCAGTACTCACCTTTTCAGGTTTAGTGACCACCTGCCTGAGTCCACTAAACCTGATGCTCCTGTAGCTTCAGCAGCCCCATCCACAACAAATGCTGATGAGATTTCTGCATGCTCTACTTCATTTGAGCTGCCATCTCCTACATGGTTTCAAGAATCTTCATCACCATCTGTTGCTGCTGAAAGTCCTACAAACACTTGCACTGATATTATAGTCTATCAAGAGCTGAAGAATCACCCCACATCTTAAATCATTGGTGATATCAATACTGGAGTTTCAACCAGGAATCAATTGTCCAACTTCTGCTTCTATGCTCTCTTCATCAGTCAGCAAGAGCAAAAGAACTATCATGTTGCATTAAGAGATAATGGATGGGTTGAAGCAATGCAGCTTGAGCTTCTTCAGTTCAAGAAACAGCAAGTGTGGGAGCTTGTTCCTTTACCACAAGGTAAGTGTGCAATAGGCACTAAATGGGTATTTAGGAACAAAACAGATGAAAAGGGCCAAATTGTCAAGAACAAGGCCAGGCTGATTGTTCAGGGGTTTGCATAAGAGGAAGGCATTGATTATGATGAAACCTTTGCTCCTGTAGCCAGACTGGAGGCAATTAGATTGTTCTTAGCTTATGCTGCCTTTCATAGTCTTAAGGTTTATCAAATGGATGTCAAAAGTGCCTTCTTATATGGTAAAATAAAGGAGGAAGTTTATGTGTGTCAACCACCAGGTTTGAGGACAATAAACATCCTGATTAGGTGTATAAGCTAGATAAGGCTCTTTATGGGCTGAAGCAAGCTCCTAGAGCCTGGTATGACACACTCTCAACTTTTCTTCTAGAAAATAAATTCACTAGAGGCACCATTGATAAAACCTTATTCATCAAGACTGTGGGACAACATAAGCTCCTTGTTCAAATTTATGTAGATGTCATAATTTTTGCATCCTCTGATCCACAATTGTGTGATGAATTCACAAAGCTCATGAAGCAAAAGTTTGAAATGAGTGCTATGGGGGAATTACAGTTCTTTCTAGGTTTGCAAATCCAATAAAGGGCTGATGGAATCTTTATTCATCAGTCCAAATACACAAAAGAGTTGTTGAATAAGTTTGATTTACAAACCTGTAAGCCCTGTTCTACTCCTATGAGCAGCATCACACAACTGGATGTTGATCGGAAATGTAAAGCGGTTGATGAAACCCTTTACAGATGTATGATTGGGTCCTTGATGTACCTTACAGCTTCTAGACCAGACATCATGTTTGCAACATGTGCCTGTGCTAGATTTCAGGCTGCACCTAAAGAATCCCATTTGATTGCAGTCAAAAGGATCTTTAGATATCTGCAGGGCACCCAATCACTAGATCTTTGGTATTCAACTGGGCATTCTTGCAAATTAGTTGCTTTCTCTGATAGTGACTATGCAGGATGCAAAGTCACCAGAAAATCCACTTCTGGTGGTTGCCAATTCCTAGGCAATTGTTTAGTTTCTTGGCAGAGTAAGAAACAAACATCAATTGCTACATCCACTGCTGAAGCTGATGTCAGGATCTCAGCCTCTAGTTTGATCAATTAGATTGTATTCGCAGCGGATTTAGCATGAAAATTAGCAATTAATGCAAGAACATAAAGAATATTGCATGTAAAGTAAATGTAGAGAGAATAATTCTGCCTCAAAAGGAATAATATTCTGTTTATTTCACATGTTTCGGCATAAAATACAATCAGGTCACTGCCCTTTTATAGGCAAAAGACCCATACTGTTGTCAGATTCCACTGACATTAACCGATTATTTAACTAACTACAGACAGAACACAACTACTGAAGATGTCACAACAGCTGACATCTTCTTACAAAATTCCTAAGTGTTCTACCTATTACAAGTACTGAAAAAGAAACTACTGAAAAGCTACAACGACTGAAGAACAAACTCTTCAGTCGTTTACAACTACTGAACTATAACAGCTGAAGAACAAACTCTTCAGCTGTTGTACAAACTACTGAAAGGAAAAATATAAAACTACTGAAAGGGAAAAACCATCACAACAACTGAAGAAGACTTCTTCAGTTGTTGTGACAAACTCTGAAGCTTCAACACTTTGGTCTTCAGACTTGGGCTTCAGATGATGTATCAGCTGATGACTTCAGTAGATGTCATCAGCTGTTATCTTCAGTCTTTGTCTTCAGACTTTGTGCATCAGTAGATGATCTTCAGTTCTTCAACTTTTGATCTTCAGCACTTGTCTTCAGTACTTGAAGTCTTCAGTACTTGTATGTTTCAGTACTTCAGACTTCAGTACTTGTCTTCAGCACTTTGGAATCTTCAGCTGTTGTACTTCAGATCTTTGATCTTTAGACTTTGATTCTTCAGACTTTGTCAGAACAGCTGATGGGAGTCTTCAGCAGTTGTTGTGATGTCATGTGAGACTTAGAGGTTTTCCTGATCTTGGCTCATTGGTTCTTTTGGTCCAACAAACTCCCCCTGAACCAATGCAGCCAAAACCTCTAATTATTTGTTGTCCCACTTATTGTTGGCAGAAATATTGGTTTATTTCCTTCTGGATCAGATCAGAAGTTGACCCTGACAAGCACTGGCCTGGGAGGAGGTTTCTGGTATTTGTTTGGCTAAGTATGGATGGGAGCTCTGTTTTGGGGAATTGGACACAGAGCTGTTATCCCATCCATGAAACCTACCTCCCATGTACAAGCCTGTAGGATTCTCTGGTGTAGGCTCTGACAAAAATCATTTGTTCTTCTTTGGACAGGTCTTCAGCCCCACCATCTAACAATCCTTCACGGCCGTACAGCTCTGAGACAAACTTGACCTGTTTGCCATTCTTGAGCTCAACTGTTGTGATTTGCCTATATGCAAATTCATCAGGATGTCTGCCCTCTAGCAACAAGTTGAGCTCATCTTTATGGAAGTTCTCAAGCCTCTTATAAACTAAGCCTTTCCTAACCACCCTATTCTCCAACATCATTTCGGGTGGTTGCTTAGACTTATAGGCCTTCTCGAACTCATCCACAATTTCCCAGGGTGTTAATACAAGAGCCACAGTGATCACTTCATCTACAATCCTCTTCATCTGGCTCTTGTACCTCACAGGAATGTCTTTCTTTGTGATCCTGTGAGCCACCCTAGGATCAGGCCAAGTCCTTACTCTCTCTTTGTTATATTGGAAGGTTTGTTTGAGGGTGAAGAGTCTCAGAGCTTCTTTCTTCATGTTCATGATAGAGGTGGAAGTAGCATATGCTTGGTCAATTGACTTAAGCATTTCAGCATCATGAAGCTTCTGCTGCTCCTCTTCCTCTATCTTAACCCTCACAGTATCCATCTGTGAGGTGGGAGTGATGGTTTGAGGTTTGGCTTTTGGTAGAGGGATGACTGCTGAAAGGGGCAGTCTATCCTCCTCATCCTCCTCATCTTCTTCTTCTTGCAGCCTCAACACCCTTCTCTTCTTCTTCAAGGGTGGATCATTGTCTGCGGGTTTTGATGGTGAAGGGGTTGGTTTTGTGGGTTGTGTTTGGGTGGTTGGTGTGGGAATGTTGGCAGGCACTGCTAGTAACCTAGACATAAGAGCAGGTTTGGTTTGTTTTACTAGTAGGGTCCTGTTCCCAGCACTGGCTTTTGAGAGGGCCTCAGCGACCAGTCCTTTAGTGAAATCACCAGCCGAACAGATCTTGGTGGTTATTGCCAAGAGTCTATCCCTGGTCCATGCCTTGACATCAAGGACTGGCCTGCCCAGGTACTTCGAAGTGAACCTACTCATAGCCTCAAGTTTCTTTCTTTCCTCTTGGCTATAAGTAGTCCATCGGTACTCAATCTCTCTTCTCTCCATATTTCTGATCTCCTGATCTAGCAAGGCAGTGTCCTTGTCAAAGCCTTGCCTGAACAGCTGATCAATGACAGAGTCCATTGATCGGCTATGCTCAGCATCAGCCTCCTTGACAAGGGCTGCTAGATCAGAGTCAACACCCTCCCTCACCTTCTCTCCCTTTTTCTTTTGATAAGTGACACTGAAATCCTTTTGGATTCCAGCCACTTCTTTTTCAGCTCTCTCCTCCTTCTCCCTCCCCTTCCCCAAAAAGGGGGAGACCTCAGTGCAAGTTAAGAGGAAGAGGGGAGAGGAGGCGTTAGAAGTAGGAAGAAAGGAGGTGATTGAGAGGGATAAGGTTGAGGAGACTAAGGGGAAGGGGAGGGAGAAGGAGGAGAGAGCTGAAAAAGAAGTGACACTGAAATCCTTTTGGATTCCAGCCACTTCTTTTTCAGCTCTCTCCTCCTTCTCCCTCCCCTTCCCCTTAGTCTCCTCAACCTTCTCCCTCTCAATCACCTCCTTTCTTCCTACTTCTAACTCCTCCTCTCCCCTCTTCCTCTTAACTTGCACTGAGGTCTCCCCCTTTTTGGGTGCATTGGTTGGGGTTTGACTCTCAGCAAGTGCTTTAGCAACAGCAACCTCCACCAGGGGTTGTATATGTGTGGGAAGCCTCTCATCAATGGTTTTCATGACAATATTAGTTATTATGGGTGTGATGAGAGGCAGGGATTTCTGGAGGATAGCATCTAGCTGCTCAGGGGGGTTCTGGCCCTGAGAGCTAGTGCCAGAAGCAGGGGCTGGTGGCCGAGTTTGTGGGAGTGGCTCAGTGTATGTGAGACCTTCGGGTGAAGGTGCCGTCTATGGGTTTGTGGTGGCAGATGGACTTCTATCTTGAGTCATTTGAGCAAGCAGCTCTTTGAGTCTGCTTATCTTATCCTCTAAGATAGTGTTTTGAGCAACTACGTCAAAGAAGAAGCTCAGGTCATCATCAGTTTGCACTGAATCACCTGACCTCCTGACTGTGTCAGGATATACATGCCCTGAGTGTGGCTCAGTAGTAGCATGTGCCCCTTGTTCTTGGTACTGGGGACTTCCGGCCTCCAGATTGGATCCATCATCGGCAGTTGCCTCTGGTGAGGTCTTATTGCTTGTACCAGCTTCTCCCTGTTCATGTGCTGATGTAGGGGAAGTGGCAGCCTCACCAGAATGACCTATCTCCCTAGCCACACTTGGAGATTGGACATGTGATTCTCTGTGTTGGGGGCTCCCACCAGCACTTGTATCCACCCTCTCTTCGGTTGGAGTCTCCCTAGTTGTAATAGGTTTCTGGGGAGAGGGTGGAGTGCTCAGGTGGGTCAACACTTTGGCAATTATTAGGGTAGGACTATGTGGGGCGGCTTCTGTGGGAGATGGGCTTGAAGCAGAGTGCACATGGGGAGGAGTGTGCATTTCAATGGCAGTCTCCTCAAGTGAGAAAGACCCCAGATGTGTGGGTGCCCCAGAAGTGGTTGCATCAGGCTCCTGTTGAGAGGAGGCCTGTGCGGTTGTGGTGGGTGGAGTCGTGGTAGCTGCTGGGAGAATCGAACCAGCAGCCACATCCTGCCTTTGTGTTGCAGGGGCATCCTCAGGGGACTCATTTCCCTTAGTAGCCTTTTTGGGCTTCTTCTTGGCTTTGGGCTTGGTGGGGAAATTGGATTTGGAGGTGGAGGCTGTGGGTTCCTGCTGCGTGGGTTTTCGCAGCTGGCCAGCCTGTTTGAGTGTGTGGTCGGTGTTGTGCCTGGAGTATACCTCGGCTAAAACAGCCATGGCAGGGACCCCAGTGCCAACAAGTCCCTCAGCTTGAAGCTGGTCCTCGATTATGGCCATTATAAACCGAGGATACAAGATCCACCGGTTAGAAACTGGTTTTATGGCCATATCCTTGATTTCCAAAAATATTATTTCAGTAAAGTTCAGTGGTTGTTTATCAAGGATAGAATACAATACCTGCTGCCACCTTGTTGACATCTGGTCCCAGGAAGAAGTTTTGGGAGCCAGACACACGTTCACCATGTGGAAGATTAGTCGTTGGGGATCTGGGAAGTGTTTCTTCAACAAGGTGGTTGCAGAGAGGTCGCCCTGATAGTCGTTGGCTGTGAAGCAGAGATCGAGGGCGCCTTTGGGGTAAGAGGTTGGGTTGGTGGCATCCTCCAGCTTTAGAGTTTGGCGAATAGTGGCTGGAGTGATAACCACTGGGTGGTTGTTGACGGAGGACCAGAGAGAGACCTCGCCATCAATCTCTCCGGATTGGACGGTGATGTTCGTCCAGAACTCCGCCAAGGAGTCGGTGTATATGGTGGGGTTGAGAAGGAATGCCGTCTGGTATGGTGAGTCGGTCATCAGATCGACGACATTATGAAACTTGGGCCATAATGGCGATTTGGTGAGATGAGCGACATAGTTGTGTCGAGGTTTGAGTTGCATGGCCGCCGTTAATGGTGTATGGGAATTTCAGAGGTTTTTGAAAAGGTTAGGTCAAGTGAGAATGAAAAGCTCTTAAGGTTGGGTATTTATAGGGTATGGCAAAGGCTGAAAGAAAACTACTGAAGGTTTTGGTGTTAGTCATCAGTTGTTGTAACGACTGATGACGTGGTTTTAACCTTCAGTGGTTGTAACAACTGAGGACTTGGTGTTAGTCTTTAGTAGATAAAACTACTGAAACCTTGGTTTTGTCCTTCAGATGTTGTAAACGGCTGAAGATTTGTTCAGTCTTCAGTAGTTATAAACTACTGAGGACCTAGTTTTCATCTTCAGACGTTGTAACAACTGAAGGCTTGGTGTTAGCCTTCTGTGGTTGTGAACTACTGACATTAGTTGTGAACTACTGAAGACATGGTATTGCTTCAGTTGTTGAAACAACTGAGGACTTGGTGTTAGTTATCAGTAGTTGTGAAACTACTGAAGACATGGTTTTGTCCTTCAGTTGTTTGGGTATGAAACAACAGCTGTTGGCATCAGCTGAAGAGTAAAATTACTCATCAGCTGTTTCCGTCAAATCAGTTGTTTCATGCTGACCTCCACATGTACTCATCAGCTCTTTGGCTGACTTACAAATGTTTCATTGACCCTTCAGCTCTTGTGAATATTTATGCCTCCAGCTCTTGTGATCAGATATTCACAAGTGCTGATGAAATATTACAGAGCTGGTGAACAAATTTTGTCTTCAGTACTTGTGTAAGATTACACATCAGTACTTGTGAGCAAAATTTGTTCTTCAGTACTATTTGTTTGAAAATAATACATCAGTAGTTGTAATCCACCTCACTACATCAGTTGTTTTCAATAAATAATGTACATCAGTACTTTGAAGCATTTTAGTCTTCAGTAGTTATGAAAAAGCTGAAGACTAAATTACTCATCAGTACTAATATTTGACCTTTGCATACTAATGCTCATCAGTACTTGTGAACTGAGAGCATCAGTATTGGTCAAATTATTCTAGCTGCAGCATCCCAAGCCTTAGTACCATGTTTTGAAATGTGGCACTATCTAAAAGTTTAGTAAATATATCTGCAAGCTCATCAGCACTAGGCACAAACTTTGGATCAATCAGACCTTTTTCATAGCAACCCCTAATAAAATGATGTCTGATCTCTATATGTTTGGTCCTAGAGTGCTGGACTGGATTTTTGACAATGCAAAGAGCTGAAGCACTATCCATTAACAATGGAGTCTTAGTCTCTGTAATGCCATAATCCAAGAGTTGGTTCTGAAGCCAGAGTATCTGAGATGTACAGCTTGCATCAGCAATGTACTCAGCTTCAGCAGTGGATGTAGCAATTGATGTTTGTTTCTTACTCTGCCAAGAAACTAAACAATTGCCTAGGAATTTGTAACCACCAGAAGTGGATTTTCTGGTGACTTTGCATCCTGCATAGTCACTATCAGAGAAAGCAACTAATTTGCAAGAATGCCCAGTTGAATACCAAAGACCTAGTGATTGGGTACCTTGCAGATATCTAAAGATCCTTTTGACTGCAATCAAATGGGATTCTTTAGGTGCAACCTGAAATCTAGCACAGACACATGTTGCAAACATGATGTCTGGTCTAGAGGCTGTGAGGTACATCAAGGACCCAATCATACATCTGTAAAGGGTTTCATCAACCGCTTTACCTTTCTGATCTACATCTAGTTGTGTGATGCTGCTCATGGGAGTAGAACAGGGCTTGCAGGTTTGTAAATCAAACTTATTCAACAACTCTTTGGTGTATTTGGACTGATGGATGAAAATTCCATCATCCCTTTGTTTGATTTGCAAACCTAGAAAGAACTGTAATTCCCCCATAGCACTCATTTCAAACTTTTGCTTCATGAGCATTGTAAATTCATCACACAACTTTAGAACAGAGGATGCAAAGATGATGTCATCTACATAAATTTGAACAAGGAGCTTTTGTTGTCCCACAGTCTTAATGAACAAGGTTTTATCAATGGTGCCTCTAGTAAACTTATTTTGGAGAAGAAAAGTTGATAGTGTCTCATACCTAGCTCTAGGAGCTTGCTTTAGCCCATAAAGAGCCTTATCAAGCTTGTACACCCAATCAGAATGTTTATTGTCCTCAAAGCCTGGTGGTTGACACACATAAACTTCTTCCTTTATTTTACCATATAAGAAGGCACTTTTGACATCCATTTGATAAACCTTAAGACTGTGAAAAGCAGCATAAGCTAGGAACAGTCTGATTGCTTCCTGTCTTGCTACAGGAGCAAAGGTCTCATCATAATTGATGCCTTCCTCTTGTGCAAACCCCTGGACAACCAGCCTGGCCTTGTTCTTAAATATTTGGCCCTTATCATCTGTTTTGTTCCTGAATACCCATTTGGTGCCTATTGCACACTTCCCTTGGGGTAAAGGAACAAGCTCTCACACTTGCTGTTTCTTGAACTGAAGAAGCTCAAGCTGCATTGCTTCAACCCATCCATTGTCTCTTAAAGCAACATGATAGTTCTTTGGCTCTTGCTGACTGATGAAGAGAGCATAGAAGCAGAAATTGGACAATTGACTCCTGGTTGAAACTCCAGCATTGATATCACCAATGATTTGAAATGTGGGGTGATTCTTCAGCTCTTGATAGACTATAATGTCAGTGCAAGTGTTTGTAGGACTTTCAGCAGCAACAAATGGTGATGAGGATTCTTGAAACCATGTAGGAGATGGCAGCTCAAATGAAGTAGAGCATGCAGAAATCTCATCAGCAATTGTTGTGGATGGGGCTGCTGAAGCTACAGGAGCATTAGGTTTAGTGAACTCAGGCAGGTTGTCACTAAACCTGAAGAGGTGAGTACTGACTACATCATCATCAGTACCACCAGGTGGAGAACTCTTGACAGGCTCAACAGCTGGAGGTTGATAAGGAACATATTGTAGTATGTCCAGATCAAACAACTCCACAGGGTTTTGTGGAATCTTGTCCTTTGGAGATTCATTGAACTTAACATGCAGAGTTTCTTCAACCACCTTTGTCCTACAGTTGAAGACTCTGTATGCCTTGCAAGTTGATGAATAACCAACAAAATACCATGCATCCACCTTACTAGCAAACTTCTGGAGTGGGTTGCTAGTGTTGAGAATAAAACAAGGACACCCAAAGGCTCTAAAGAATGAAATCAGAGGAGCCAAATGATGAAGAACTTCATAAGGAGTCTTCATCAACCTCTTATTCACTAAGGTTCTATTTTGTACATAGCAAGCTGTATTGACAGCTTCAGTCCAAAAGGTCAGTGGCAATCCTGAGTCAGCCAGCATTGACCTTGCAGCTTCAATGAGAGTCCTGTTCTTTCTCTCCACCACTCCATTCTGCTCAGGAGTTCTAGGAATACTAAACTGCCTCTTAATTCCCTTGGACAGGTAGAAGTCATCAAGTATGTGGTTTCTAAATTTTGTTCCAGTGTCACTCCTCACACACTTGACCTGTAAGGAATACTGCTTTTCTACAAATAACATAAAGTTCATGATAGTCTTGGCTGCTTCATCCTTAGAGTGCAAGAAGAAAGTCCATACAAACCTGAAATAATCATCCACAATTACCAGGCAGTATTTCTTCTTTGCCATGCTCATCACTCTGACAGGACCAAAGAGATCCATGTGTAGGAGCTGCAAGCAGGCAGTGGACTTTGGTTCTTCTATTGAAGGGAATGAAACTTTGTGTTGTTTTCTTTTTAAGCAAGCAGTGCAGTTGTCTTCACACTTGAACTCCTTCAAAGGCAATCCTCTTACTAAACCATGGCTTATCAGCTGATTCATGTTCTTGAAATTAACATGCCCCAGCCTTCTATGCCATAGAGTAGACTCTTGAGGAGATGCCTTGGAGAATAGGCAAGGATGGCCTTTTAGATCTATCTTTTTGGAGAGGTCTAAGGCATACACTCTTCCTGTCCTGTTGGCCTTCAGGAGAGTGTATTCATCCAACACCTTGTCAATCAAATTTAGAACTTTGGATGACAGAATCCGACAGTTCTGGCTTGTGAAAAGGGCAACATGGCCTTTATCACACATTTGACTGACACTCAAGAGGTTGTACTTGAGATTCTCCACATGGTTTACATCATCAAACCTTATTTCCCCATTGGAAACAAAGCCTTTTCCAATGATGTAACCCTTTGCATCATTGCCAAAGGAGACAAATCCCTTCTTTCCTTGAGAGTAGTCATTAAGAAGGGAGCTGCTTCCTGTCATGTGCATAGATCCTCCACTGTCTACATCCCAGATGCTCTTTTGGCATGTTGAAGAACCCTGCAATCATAACCACTTGTTAGTTAGTTTTAGAGACCCAAACCTGTTTGGTTTTGGGTCTGTTCTCAACTATAGGTGCAACACTAACAGGTGTGTTATGTGTAACCGCCTGAGGTGAAGAAGATGGTGTAGAAGAGGAACCCTTTGGCTTGGACTTCCTTTTCTGTGGTTTCAACACAGGAGCATCTAAATGATTGACTCTTCCCATTAGATGTTGAACCATCATCATCAGTTGTGTCTGACTTTGTGATAAAGCTTTCAGCTCTTCAGACACATTAGGACTTGCTGATGATGGATTCCTATGTTGCACCATCTTCTTTTGAGCAACCTCAGCTGTTGCCTGAGTAACCCCTACTTTCTTATTAGATTTAGCTTTGGGCTTAGGGATTTCAGGATTTGATGTTGCTAGTACAAACTTGGTTTCAAACTCATTTTCATTTCATTTATTAGCTCGTTAATTTTCTCCTTTTGTTTGAGTTTGGAACCCCTTTTGTACCAGCAATCATCAGTAAGATGATTGAACAAGCCACAGATCTCACATGGCTTCTTCTTCATCTTGTGTTGATCATCAACCAAAGAAGATGAAACTGCTGAAGACATGTTCTTCAGCTGTTTGTTATCAGTACTAGCAGTTTTCTTCCCTTTAGTACCTGCTTTCCTGACCTCTTCTTTAGTTGTCTTCGAACCCTTTCTACTGTCAGTTTTCTTCTCTTCAGCGCTGGCAGTAGTTGAGGTTTGAACTTCAGGTGTTATCACTTGCTCTCCAGTACTTTCAGTACTTCTAGAGACAACACCTGAGTTGATCAACCTTTTGATCATGTGACAGTTAGCATTTGAACCATCAGCTCTTGTAGCATCAGCTGATTGGTTGCTGACTTCTATCTCTGATGATGCTGAATCAGAAGATAGTAGGTCACATGATGAAAAGGATTGGTTATTGCTCTCTCCATCAGATTCAACTTCTGCTCTTGAAGTAAAATCTGTAGGAGGAGCAGTGTGATTATAACCAATGCCAAACTTCACATTGGAAGCTGATTGCTTCTTAAGAAGCATTTCAAAACCATTGCATGATTGCACCCATCGATCACACTCTACTTGGGTGTTTGCAAGAGTTTCCTTGAGGTCTCTGTACTTCTCTAGAAGTACATTTTCCCTAGCTTTACTATCTTTGATTTGGCATTTAAGCTTGTAAATCTCATCATTTTTCTCTTTAGTGTAGCCTCAAAATCAGCTTTTCTTTTGGAAATAGTGTGCCCTAGCTCAAGATTTTTATCTATTAAAGCTACATTTGCTTCTCTAATAGAGGCAAATGCTGCTATGCATGATTCAGAACAAAGCTTGGCTTTGGGCTCAGAGGATACCTGTGATGAGGCATTGGATGATGACCCCTCACCAGACTCAAGGGCCATCAGAGCAAGATTTCCAAAAGGACTATCACCACCATGTTGACCAGCACCTTGGAATAGTTGTTCCTGACCAGATAGATCATCTGGCAGACTACTCCAGTCAACAACTCCTGGGGTGAAGAAGTTGTGTTATTGAGGTTGTATTTGATGATGAGATGGGGAAGATTGAGGCTCAGGAAGAGCATGTGGTGGTTGAGCAGAAAGTGCTTGAGTTTGACTGGGCTGAGGCACATAGTAGCAGGGGTATGGGTATGGCATATGACCCTGAGGCACAAAATAAGCAGGTGATGCCTGTGCATGTGATGGATGACCAGAACTGGAGGAAGGTTGCCCTCTGTGCTGTGAGCTATTGCTTGGAAAAGTCACAAAGGGTGTAGAGGAGTTAGATCCAGATGATCTACACTCTCTAGCAAAGTGTCCAAGCCTTTGGCACTTGTGACACCTCAACTTGCTCTTGTCAAAACCAACTTTGGTTTTGCCAGAGAGACCAGGGAATTTCCTACCAGTTCTTTTGTGGAACTTTTGAGATCTGATATTGATCATTGCCATTTGGCTCAAAATATCCATCTCTTCCAGATCATCATCTGGAATGCCCTTCAAGTCCTCCATCAAAAAGCACCAGCTATCACTGCTACCTCCTGCACTGCTACTAACACCAACAAAAGCTTGTTCTGAGTTGGTAGAGAAACCAATATGCTCATCATAAGAACTTTCTGATGAGGCATATTCAGACTCCTGACTTATCAAGGCAGCATTGCCATGGACAAAGTCATCAGTGAGCTTGCAAGAGGTGGACAACTTCCTCTTTTGCTCTATCTCTCTCTCAAATGTGAGGAGTTTCCCATGAAGTTGGGTAAGAGATAGAGTATCCAAATCTGCACTGGAGCGTAGGATAATAGTATAAGTGTCCCATCTCTCAGGCAGTGACCTGAGGAATCTATTGTTCATCTGGCTGTTTCAGTATTCTTGTTTGACCATCTTCAATTCAGAGATCAAACAAGAAAACCGCTCAAACTGCTGAGTCAGAGTCTCACCCTTCCTATGAGAGACTGTCTCGTATTGTTGGGCGAGGATTTCCCTAGTATTTGCTAGGACCGAATTGGTTCCTCCGAATTGTTCCTTCAGAGCAACCCATAGGTCATGAGCAGTTTCATGATGTAAGAGCCCTGAGTAAATCTCATTTGGAATAGCCATGGCTAAAATTCCATGGGCTCTAGCATCAATCTCGAACAGCTTTAGATCTTCGTTCGAATATTGTTCAGGTTTCTTTGGAACCTGTTCATTAGATTCAGGGACGCTCACCATAGGCTTGTATGGTCCATGCACCACTGACTTCCAACAACCAGCACTGTTGACAGACAAGTGGTGAAGCATACGACGTTGCCATATGTTATACTCATTCCTCACAAGCATCGGAGGCTTGGTTGAGGAACCAGTGTTGTGAGGATCGTTTGTTGGTGTGGTCATCTCAGTTTTTAGTCAAACTCAAGTTTAAACAAGATAAATGTAGCTCAAAACCACCAGAGACCTCAAGTTTACGGCCAGAAATAGCAGAATCTCTCTCTACAGCTAATTCTTGCAAATTGCTAATTCGATCAAACGTAGAGATCAAAAGAGCAGTTTCAAATGATCAATAGTGAAATCGATCAATGATTAACCTGCTCTGATACCATTTGTCATTATCTCAGCCTCTAGTTTGATCAATTAGATTGTATTCGCAACGAATTTAGCATGAAAATTAGCAATTAATGCAAGAACATAAAGAATATTGCATGTAAAGTAAATGTAGAGAGAATAATTCTGTCTCAAAAGGAATAATATTCTGTTTATTTCACATGTTTCGGCACAAAATACAATCAGGTCACTGCCCTTTTATAGGCAAAAGACCCATACTGTTGTCAGATTCCACTGACATTAACCGATTATTTAACTAACTACTGATAGAACACAACTACTGAAGATGTCACAACAGCTGACATCTTCTTACAAAATTCCTAAGTGTTCTACCTATTACAAGTACTGAAAAAGAAACTACTGAAAAGCTACAACGACTGAAGAACAAACTCTTCAGTCGTTTACAACTACTGAACTATAACAGCTGAAGAACAAACTCTTCAGCTGTTGTACAAACTACTGAAAGGAAAAATATAAAACTACTGAAAGGGAAAAACCATCACAACAACTAAAGAAGACTTCTTCAGCTGTTGTGACAAACTCTGAAGCTTCAGCACTTTGGTCTTCAGACTTGGGCTTCAGATGATGTATCAGCTGATGACTTCAGTAGATGTCGTCAGCTGTTATCTTCAGTCTTTGTCTTCAGACTTTGTGCATCAGTAGATGATCTTCAGTTCTTCACTTCTTCAACTTTTGATCTTCAGCACTTGTCTTCAGTACTTGAAGTCTTCAGTACTTGTATGTTTTAGTACTTCAGACTTCAGTACTTGTCTTCAGCACTTTGGAATCTTCAGCTGTTGTACTTCAGATCTTTGATCTTCAGACTTGATTCTTCAGACTTTGTCAGAACAGCTGATGGGAGTCTTCAGCAGTTGTTGTGATGTCATGTGGGACTTAGAGGTTTTCCTGATCTTGGCTCATTGGTTCTTTTGGTCCAACAGCTGAGTACATTGCTGCTGCAAGTTGCACTTCTCGGGTACTCTGGCTTCAGAACCAACTCTTGGATTATAGCATTACAGAGACTAAGACTCCATTACTAATGGATAGTGCTTCAGCTCTTTGTATTGTTAAAAATCCAGTCCAGCACTCTAGGACCAAACATATAGAGATCAGACATCATTTTATAAGAGATTGCTATGAAAAAGGTCTGATTGATCCAAAGTTTGTGCCTAGTGCTGATGAGCTTGCAGACATCTTTACTAAACCTTTAGATAAACCTTTAGATAGTGCCATATTCCAAAATTTGGTACTAAAGCTTGGTATGCTGCAGTTAGAATAATTTGACTAATACTGATGTTCTCAGTTCACAAGTACTGATGAGCATTGGTATGCAAAGGTCAAATATAAGTACTGATGAATCATTTAGTCTTCAGCATTTTCACAACTACTAAAGACTAAAACAATTCAAAGTACTGAAGTACATTATTTGTTGAAAACAGCTGATGTAGTTACAACTACTGATGTGGTTATACTACTGATGTATAATTTTTACACAAATAAGTACTGAAGAACAAATTTTGGTCATAACTACTGATGTGTAATCTTACACATAAGTACTGAAGACAAAATTTGTTCACCAGCTCTGAAGTATATTTCATCAGCACTTATGAACATCTAATCACAAGAGTTGAGGAATAAAATATTCACAAGAGCTGAAGGGCCAATGAAACATCTGAAACTCAGCCAAAGAGCTGATGAGTAAATGTGGAGGTCAGAATGAAACAACTGAATTGACGAAAACAGCTGATGAGTAACTTTACTCTTCAGCTGATACCTACATCTGCTGTTTCATACCCAAACAACTGAAGGACAAAACCATGTCTTCAGTAGTTTCACAACTACTGATGACTAACACCAAGTCAGTTGTTTACAACTGAAGCAAAACCATATCTTCAGTAGTTTCACAACTACTGATGACTAACACGAAGTCTTCAGTTGTTACAACGTCTGAAGATGAAAACCAAGTCTTCAGTAGTTTATAACTACTGATGACTAACAACAAGTCTCCAGCTGTTTACAACATCTGAAGGACAAAACCAAGGTCTTAGTAGTTTCTACTACTAAAGACTAATACCAAGTCCTCAGATGTTACAACCACTGAAGGTTCAAACCACGTCATCAGTAGTTTCAACAACTGATGACTAACACTAAAACCTTTAGTAGTTTTCTTTCAGCCTTTGCCATACTTTATAAATACCCATCCTTCAGAGCTTTCCATTCTCACTTGACCTAAATTTCAAAAACCTCTGAAACTTCCCATACATCATTAATGGCGACCATGCAACTCAAGCCTCGACACAACTGTGTCGCGTACCTCACAAAATCGCCTTTCTGGACCAAATTTCATCACGCCATCGATCTTATGATCGAGTCTCCTTTCCAAACGGCATTTCTCATAAATCCGACCATCTATGCCGATTAGCTTACCCAGTTCTGGACGAACGTCACCGTACAAACTGGAGAGAATGACGCCGAGGTCTTTCTCCAGTCGTTCGTCAATACCTATAAGGTGGTCATCAATCCCGCAATCATCCGAAAAACCCTAAAATTGGATGATGCCACCTTCCCCACCGAATACCCCAAAGGCATAACTGATCTTTCTTTTGCACATCATGATTATCAGGGTGACCAATCTGCCTCAACCCTACTGAAGAAACATTTCCATGACGCTGAACATCTCATTTTCACATGGTAAATGTTTGCTTAGCCCCGAAGACATCATCATGGGATCAAATGTCCACAAGGTGGCAGCAGGTATTATACTCTATCCTTGAGAAACAACCACTAAACTTTTCTAAAATAATTTTCTTGGAACTCAAGGACATGGCCACAAAACCTTTTGCAAACCGTTAGATTTTATATCCACGGTTCATAATGGCCATGATAGAGAGCCAGCTTAATGCTGAGGGACTTGTTGGCACTGGGGTCCCTACCATGGCTGTTTTAGCTGAGGTATACTCCAGGCACAACGCCGACCAAACCCTTAAAAAGGCTGCCAAGCTGCAAAAACCCACGCAGCTGGAACCCACAGCCTCCACCTCACAATCCAAAGTCCCCACTAAACCCAAACCCAAAAGAAATCCCAAAAAGGCTACTCAGGGAGATGAGTCCCCTGAGGATGCCCCTACCACATAAATGCAGGAAGTGACTGCTGGCCAGATTCTCCCAGCAGTCACCACGACTCCACCTACCACAACCGCACAGGTTTCCTCTTTACAGGAGCCTGCTGCAAACATTTCTGAGGCTGCCACACATCTGGAGGCCTTCTCACTTGAGGAGACTGCCATTGAAACGCACATTCCTCCCCATGTGCAATCTGCTTCTAGCCCATCTCCCACTGCAACCGCCCCTAAAAGCCCTACTTTAATCATTGCAGAAGTGTTGACCCATCTTAACACTCCACCCTCTACCCAGAAACCAGTCACCACTGGGGTATCTCCAACCGAAGAGAGGGTGGAAACAAGTGTTAGTGGGAGCCCACAACACCGAGAATCACATGTCTCATCTCCCAGTGTGGCTAGGGAGATAAGACAATCTGGTGAGGCTGCCACTTCCCCTGCATCAGCATATGAGCAGGAAGAAGCTGGTAACATCAATAGGACCTCACCACAGGCAACTGCCGATGATGGATCCAATCCGGAGGCTGGAAGTCCTCAGAACCAAGACAAAGGGGCACATACAACTACTGAGCCACACTCAGTGCATGTACATCCTGACACAGTTAGAAGATCAGGTGATTCAGTGCAATCTGATTATGACCTGAGCTTCTTCTTTGATGTAGTTGCTCAAAACACCATTCTTGAGGAGGAGGTGAGCAGACTCAAAGAGCTGCTTGCCAAATTCTCCCAAGAATCAAGTCCATCTGCCCCCATTATCCCACAGATGGCACCTTTACCTGAAGGTCTCACAAACACTCAGCCACTCCCACAAACTCAGCCACCTGCCTCTACTTTTGGCACTAGTTCTCAGGAACAGAACCCTCCTGAGCAATTAGTTGCTATCTTCCAAAAATCACTGCCTCTCATCACACCAATAATCACAGACATTGTGATGAAAACCCTTGATGAGAGGCTTTCCTCACAAATACAACCCTTGGTGGAGGTTGCTGTGGCTAAAACGCTTGCTGATAGTCAAACCCTAACCAATGCACCCAAAAAGGGGGAGACATCAGTGCAAGCTAAGAGGAAGAGGGTAGAGGAAGAGAAAGAAGTAGGGAGAGAGGAGGAAAACAAGAGGGAGAGGACTAAGGAGACTGAGAAGGTGAAGGGGAAGGAGAAGGTGAGGGAGAAGAGAGCTGAACAGATAGAAGTGGCTGAAATCCAAAAAGATTTCAGTGTCACTTACAAAAAGAAGAAATGAGAGAAGGAGGGAGAGAAGGTGGTGAGAGATACTGATCTAGCAGTCCTGGTCAAGGAGGTTGATGCTGAGCATAGCCGATCAATGGACTCTATCATTGATCAGCTGTTCAGGCAAGGCTTTGACAAGGACACTGCCATGCTAGATCAGGAAATTAGGAAGTTGGAGATAAAGGAAATAGAATACCGATGGACCAGTCATAGCGAAGAGGAGAGAAAGAGACTCGATGCTATGACTAGGTTTATTTCGAAGTATCTGGGGAGACCAGTCCTAGATGTGAGAGCTTGGACCAGGGATAGAATCTTGGCTATAGCCACCAAGATCTGTTCGGCTGGAGAATTTACAAAGGGACTGGTCTCAGAAGTCCTTTCAGAAGCCGGTGCTGGGAACAAGACTTTGCTAGTCAAACAGACTAAACCTGCCCTCATTTCTAGATTACTAGCAAAGCCTGCCCGAATTCCCACACCAACAACCTAAACACAACCCACAAAACCAACCCCATCACCATCAAAACCCATTGCCGATGATACACCCTTGCAGAAGAAGAGAAGGGTGTTGAGGCTGCATGAAGACGAAGAAGAGGAGGATGAGGAAGAAGATAGGCTGCCTCTCTCTGCAGTCCTATCTTTACCAAAGCCAAAACCAATGCCCATCACTCCCACCTCACAGATGGAAGTTATGAGGGTTAAGTTAGAAGAAGAAGAGCAGCAGAAGCTTCATGATGTTGAAATGCTAAAATCAATAGATCAAGCTTATGCTGCTTCCTCATCCATCATCAATATGAAGAAAGAAGCTTTGAGACTCCATACTCTTAGACAAACCTTCCAATATCAAAGAGATTATGTGAGGACTTGGCCTGATCCTAAGGTGGCTCACCGGATTAAAAGGATAGATATACCAGTGAGATACAAAGGCCAAGTTAAGAGGATCGTAGATGAAGTGATCACAGTGGCCATTGTAATTCCACCCTGGGAGATTGTAGAAGATTTCAAGACAGCCTACGAGACTAACCAGCTGTGACAACCCGTATATTTCGGGTTAACACCGTTTTCATAATCTAAATTATTATTAGCACATATTCTAATTAAATAAAAAAAACAAATAAACATAATAATAAAATAATAATAATAATAATATGGTTATTAATAATTTGTTAAAATTATTACGAAAATAAACAACTTTAAAAAAAATTGGATTTAAAAAGCCTAAGGGGCTGTTTTGCCATTTCTGAAACTTTAAAAGAAACATTTCAACATAAAATAATAAATATTGAAACCGCGGGGACCATATGTGTAAAATCTATATTTACAAACCCAACCCCCGCCCTTCTCCCGATTTCCCGACCACCGCCGGCCACCTTCTCCGGCGGCCCTCCGGCGACCCCAAACGCCAAAATTAAATCATTTTTGATCAAATAAAACACCCCGACACCATATAGTGCATGAATCGAACTCGGGGGTCACATCAAATTGAATAATGAAGTCGGTTTAATGGGATTCCCACTCTCGACCGAAAGTTCGGCCGACCCACCCACGAAATCAAGCACTAAATTTAATAATAATCAAAATGGTGGAGCACTAACAGTCATTTGATAGTTTATAAACTACCAATGAGTTTAATTTCACTAAAACACAACGAATCACACCCATCGATCACCATCATCTACCTCGACCTGCAACTAAGTCAATCCCTACCTGTGTGCATTATATCACGAAATTAACATAGGGCTTTTGCTCATTGGATCTCTTAGAAGCTTACTGTACAACCAATTTGGGTATCATTGTTGTTTGGATAACAATCGAAGTCCTCACTGTCGCGACTTGTTCCCTTACCTGTTCATCATCGATTGAACTTCAAAACAGGTAATTGATTACACCCATACATTTGGTTTTACATAAGGAATCATAGCCCTAAACTTAATTCGATTAACAACATCAATTGGGTGTTCAATTTGGCTTCGATCGAATTAGGGTTCTTATTGATTTGGGGGGAATGGAATTAAATGGGTTAAAACAAATTAGAAACCAGAATAACCGCGGCCACGGCCCTTGGTTTACTGGTATGCGTGCTGGTGTATGTGTTTGAGGTCGCGGGTTCGAACCCGACACTCAACACTTATTTTTTTAAAGCCCTTTTTGAGCCTTTTAAAATACAGAAAATTACAAAAAATTATAAAAATAATTTTTATAAACTTTGAATATTTTAAAAGTATCTAATTATTTTCTGTAAAATTACTTCTTGTGACATTTTAATAAATTTATATATAATAATATTAACAAATGATATAATTAGTTTATTTATGTAAAAATAAACTATAAACAATTGAAATCATGAAATTATTATTACTTGTGTTATTAATATAGATACGAGACTGGACATTTTGAAAACTACAAAATTGAGAAGCTAATAAATAAAATATATATTGTGACGTAACATCTATTATTTACAAAAAGGTTTGTAATATATATTTTTCATAAAATACATGTGTCTTGTGAAAATGTACATTCTGTGGTGTTTATGCATTTGAGTGTGTTTGAGTATCATAGACAATCGACATCGAACCGTAACCGAGACGTGAAACGCGAAACCGTACGACTCTTATATTGTAACTAATAATTAATATTAATTATATATACTGAATGAAACACAGGTTAACTGGAAGCCCGATCCTTTGTGTTTACATTTACTTGTTGCTCTACATTCAAGGTGAGTTTCACGGCCCCTTTTTACTTTCTTTCCTTTTTGGGGGAGAAAACATGCAAACACTATTTTTGTTATGGTTGCCAGTATTATTGATATCGCTTGCTATGTTAGTGGGAAACGCATTTGAAAGTCCTTACAGTATCAAACCGTTAGTAACGCGATTAGCGAGGTAATTTTGAGTAGTACTACTGGGTCTGACAAACCCCGCCCGGGCTAGTCGCGCTAGCTTGATTGGAGGTCAAACGGGTGCTAAATTGACCTGTAACGATTGCCACGGTCGGTTAAGACATGGTGGAAAGGCACTAAACACACATAGTCAGCTTCGGTTTGAAACACTAACTAACTTGTTTATAGGCTCGCGACCTATCGATATGCTTTATATACTAAACCATGTGAAACGCTTTTCTGACACATTTCTGGTTGATGAAACCATGTGAAACGCTTTTCTGACACATTTCTGGTTGATGAAACCATGTGAAATGCTTTTCTGACACATTTCTGGTTAATGAAACCATGTGAAATGCTTTTCTGACACATTTCTTGTTGATTAAAACCTGTGGACTCACCAACTTTATGTTGACACATTTTAGCATGTTTTCTCAAGTCACAGAAACGCACAAGATTAAGAACTCACCTAGGATGCATGCATGGCATACATCACTACTCAACTGGTTTAATTTGTTGAAACGCTATTGACTCTTATGGTTGAAACGCATGTTGAAACGATTCACTTGATTTCAATATTTGAAACGCTTCCGCAAGTCTGAAACATTCATGTTTGATTTAAACAACTAATTACTTACTGTGATGTTTTGTAATTACTGTGTTTGGTGTAACTGATGCTATCTGAGATCCTGGTGTGTCACACGCCTGACGGTAAAATCCCGTTAGCGGATTTTGAGGGTGTGACAGATTGGTATCAGAGCATTAGTTATAGCGAACTAAAATGGACTTTACATCTCATTTGCATTGCATTTTAGACTATAGCTGGATTTGCATTAGTTACACACACATAGATTACTAAGATGTACTTATTAACTTTGGATGCCTGAGAACTGTTGCTTTAACATATTTCTGTGACACATAGATACCTGAGGAAAAGAAACTGATAACTCGTGCCTTTAATTTCTCTTTAAAGTTTTATTCTATGAACCAAAGAAATTTGTATGACACATAGACACCTGTATTCTGGATTTCCTGGCAAAAGGCCTTCGGGCTAAGGCAAGCATATCGCATAAATCTCATTGCGAGACCTGTTATGCTTACCTGGGGATTTCTAGGATGAGTGATAAACTATGGCCAATATACATAAATATCTAGGTCACATGTATCATCCTCGACTAATAGAGGGGTGGGGAGTTCCGCTCGCTCACTTCCAACATCTACACATGATTCTTCACTCTCGAAGTTGAAGCAACGACAACTCGAACCTACCCTTACCACTTGGAAACGCGAAACTCTTTTCAAACACACACGATGACAAACAAGGAGAACAACACACATTACTTCCTTAACTCTATCGTACTTGTCTCGGTTCTCATGAAACCTCACTATCGATATGCAAACAAATCCTCCATTCATACTAGTATGAAACAAATTAATGTTATTAATAATTATAATTTGATAGTGACTGTCGTACATTATGAATTGAAGAATCATGTCTGGAAGGAGACCTGGACGCCCGAGGGGACACGAAAACATCAACCTGACTCAAGCTGAGTTGGATGCCATCATTAATGAGCGTGTTACTAATGAGCTCACAGCCTATGAACAGATACGCAACCAGAACCAGAACAACCAGAATCTGAATCAAGGAGGCCCAACAGCCTGTACCTTCAAGATGTTTATGGACTGTAAGCCTCATTCTTTCAGTGGCTCTGAGGGTGCTGTCACACTACTTCGCTGGCTAGAGAAGCTCGAGTCAGTGTTCGCCATGTGCAACTGTCCTGCTGGAAGTCATGTCAAGTACGCCTCCGGCACACTGGAAGGACCAGCTTTGACATGGTGGAACTCACAGGTCCAGACTTTAGGACTTGATGCTGCTAACGGTATGCCTTGGGATGATTTCGAAACACTGATGAAAGAAGAATATTGCCCCAGAAACGAGGTCCAGAAGCTAGAAGCAGAGTTTTGGAATCTCAAAATGACTGGCTCTGAAATTGAGGAGTACACGACTCGTTCACACGAGTTGGCTGCTCTATGTCCCCAGATGGTGACCCCGGCCTACAAACGGATTGAAAAGTACATTGATGGCCTAGCTCCTCAAATCCAAGCTAGTGTTATAGCTGCTGATCCTGCCACAATTCAGCAGGCTATTCGACTGGCTCACAAGCTCACTGATCAGGCAGTGGCATATGGTATCCTACCTAAACGTGGCGCCACCTCTGGACCATTCGAACACAAAAGGAAATGGGATGGTAACAACAGTAAGTCTTCAAACTCCGATCAACAACCAATCAGAAAGTTTGATTCATCTATAAGCTTCACAGACAACAATCAGAACAACAACTACAATGGTCAGGGATCGAGCAACTACGTTGGCAAAAACCCAAAGTGTAACAAGTGCAACTTCCATCATTATGGTCAGTGTGATCGTTTTCGTTGTCAAAGATGTGGCAAGACGGGTCATATTGCTAGGGATTGCAGGGGTGATCTAATGGCTACGCATCAACCTTAATAACAACGCCAGGGCGGAGCGACTAGGGGCTGTTATGAGTGTGGTAAGGAGGGCCACTACAGGAAGGATTGCCCACAACTGAGGAATGGCAACAGGGGCAATGATGGAAACAACAACAATGGAAATGGTGCCAAAGGTCGAGTTTTTGTGATTGGCTCTGGTGAGGCAAGGGATGATCAGGATGTGGTTACTGGTACGTTTCCTCTGAATGGTAGTTTTGCTTCTATACTGTTTGATATCGGTGCTGATAAGAGTTTTGTTTCCAACAAGTTTATTAAACTCCTAGACGTAACCTTAGTTGATATGGAACCTAGTTACACTGTAGAATTAGCGGATGGGAAACTAATTGAGGCAACTCACGTCATTAAGGGATGTAAACTAGGAATTATCTGGACATGAGTTAGGTATAGATCTGATGCCTGTCACACTTGGTAGTTTTGATGTAGTCGTTGGCAGGGATTGGTTATCTAAAAACCAAGCCGAAATTTTCTGCCATAAGAAGCCTGACTAATCTTACCATGAGATAATGATCATGAGTATTACAAGGGTGCTAGGATCATAATTCTAGTAAGACCTTGTTAAGGGTAACAAAACATTACTAACAGTTGCTATTACTTAAGTCCTGTCCTACTTAGAGCCTTCATGGTATTTCCAATCATGACATTAATTTTGTCTTTTAAGAGACATTCCTCCACTTAGTATTTCAGTAACTGAGGAACTGATTGAATGTTTAGAATGAAAGTGTACTACAGGAAATATAGAAGAGTGATGATACTCTCTAAACATATATTACGTTATACTTTGGGATGATGTTAAGGAAAATTAGGATGTCGTTTAACCGGCTTAAGCACATTCTTAGTATACCGGTGATGCTTGTATATAGGGTTATTGAGGTGATTTCAAAGCCTTGGTGATTGAGTACTATTACTTAAGCAATGAAATGCAAAAGTTAGAATTGTAATTCTAAAATTGTGCAATGGTAGGGTTAGGTCGTGCTCTTTATACTGACAAACTCCATGAATTGACAAAGCTGATGTCATACCTTATGACATTAGACCAAATAGAATTAAGAAGGACACTGGGAAACTCTAGTGAGTAGTAGAAAGAAGTTGGAGGGTCGAACAAGCAATCTAGCGGTAAGGTAGACAAGAATGCTAATGTTGTAAACCTAGCTATGTTGGTTAATACGATTAAGCTAAAATGCGTTAAACAGGGATATTAAGGAGGTTGGAGTTCCGACCATTACCATAAGTGTGCCCTGGTCTATTAGGACCCAAGGACAAGTTAGAAACAATCAAAATTAGGAGATGGCTATAGCTAGAAAGTAAGAACAGTTAAATTATGGAAATAAAGGTCATATCAGTCAAGGTAATACATCACGCGGTCATACATTTACGACTGAAGCAAGCCACATTTGACAAGACTAAATGTTGTTACATGTACGTACCTTATCATCAATAGCTACACATCTATTTGATACCAGGGTTGATAATAGCTTTGATTCTACTGGAAATTATTCTTTAACTTAGCATTAACCCTAGTTGCTTAGAAATTATTTACTCGGTTGAAATGACCAATGGTAATAATTAGAGGTTACACAAAAGTACATGAAGATCATGTCTTTGACATAGATTAAATACCGTACGAATTGGTTATCGAAGCATGAAACCAAGATAGACCATCAGGAGATGGTGATTCGTCGAAAGCCTCTAGAATTCATTGTGGGAGATCACGTTTGACTCAAAGTCTCTCCCTGGAAAAGGATTGTACGATTTGGAAAGAAAGTATATTGCTGATGAATCATTTGTTGTTCCTGGAAATCGAAGTGTGAAGTCACTGGATCGATAGACATCCGAGCACGTTCTTGACAGAAGGATAAAAACCAAAAGACAAACAATAGTACGAACAATAATCGAATGATTTCATTGATAAAACATAACGATTTTAAGCTCGTTACAACTTAAGAATCAAGACTTTTGGCAAGGGGAGATCGAGCATGATCTCCCCTCTCATCCGACAGCCCCTGGGCGCCGGGAACACTATGAAAACACTTAGGTTTCTACACATTGAAACTGGTATATATAGGCCTCGGCCCATATTAGATGCGACTGGGCCCATTCATGCGATTGGACCATACGTATGGTTCAATCGTACGACTGTACCATTCTTATGGCTCAGTCTTACGAATGACCCAACCGCATCTCTCAGTCGCACGACTGGTCCATTAGCATGACTCAATCGTACGACTGAGTCTCATTCGCATATGCTCCTGCGAATGACCCAGTTTCATGTGTTTACAAGGTGTGTAACATTAAGCCTAGACTATTCGTCAAGCGACGGACACACTATATATGACTATATATGCTCCAACAAATTCCCCCTTGGACGTTGCTTGCGAATAGTAGATAACACCTCTTACAATCTTCAGTCAATCTTTGCTCTGGTTTCCAATAGAATTAAACGAACAACCATATTAGCCAACATTGCCGATCCGTCAGGTTACCACAATATCCCTGAAAATGAATTTAGGCACAATAGCTTTCGTTTACTTTGCAGAACACCATCATAGCAGTAAGATTCCCCAAATGACTGATTTTTCCAGATAATGACATGACCAGTTCTCCATTGCTTCAATCTTCACACAGTCTAACCTGTTTAACATTAACAACTGTAGAAATTCCCCTCACATTCAGCATATCCCAATATATAAACGTTGTGCTCTCCTAACGTCTTCATACGGTGTATTGGGCAAAAGGTTGAAGGTTCCAATCCACAGCCGACAATATCAAACAAATCAGCATGCACGAAGATTCATCATCAGAAACCTGCTCACATCATCACTTTCTGATTGCGTCTTCAATTTCTCTGTACACGGATTCCCCCTAAGATTGAGAATCCTCTCTGTGCAGATAAATATAACTTGATTGGCCCATAAATAGTCAGATGCTCCTGACTACCCCACAAAATCAGCACCGACAGCTGACATCTTCTTTTCTGTCTTTCGTGTTCTAACAACATTCACCGATTCTGGAAGTCCAACGAATAATGGGGTATCCGTCGAACTTGTTTGACATAAGAAACTCAGGGTGAATGTCCATTCCTCATCCTCAGCTCTTGCATAAACTCTCCAGGAAAATCTTCACTATTGACCCGAAGACGAACAATACATGACCCGATAATTTTCCCAAAAAAGTTTATTCTACCAAACTTTTTCAGAAGGCTTCCCGACTGATAAAAATGGTTTAGGGAAAAATTTGTGCAAGAAGATGTTCCAGACTCTTTTTTTTTTTTTTTGGTCTGGAACAAATGCGGATGAGTCGATGCAGATGGCTCATTCGGGCGATTGAACATACGACTGGTCCAGTCGCACGATTGAACATACGACTGGTCCAGTCGCACGAATGGTCCATTAGCATGGTCCAGTCGTACGAATGGTCCATTCGCATGGTCCAGTCGTACGAATGGTCCATTCGCATAGCCCAGTCGCATAAACGGGTCTGCACGTAAAATTTCAGATCTGCACGTAAAATTTCAGATCTGCAGCCGTCAAGGCTGCCAAAAACCCTAATCCGACGAATTTTACATGATTCAAACCAAAATAGACATCATCAGATTCGCAAGGGTGATAGGAACGTGGTTTTGAATTCGATTTTAACATAGAAACACCACACGTACCCAGATCTGAGTAAAACACGAAGAACACGAAGTCGGTTTAACGTCAAAGAACTGAACTTTGATCCAGAAATCAAGAGCTCGGGTTGCTAGCATGATTTTAACAATCATTCTAGCAGTAACCGGCTCTGATACCAATTGTGAAGTCACTGGATCGATAGACAGCCGAGCACGTTCTTGACAGAAGGATAAAAACCAAAAGACAAACAATAGTACGAACAATAATCGAATGATTTCATTGATAAAACATAACGATTTTAAGCTCGTTACAACTTAAGAATCAAGACTTTTGGCAAGGGGAGATCGAGCATGATCTCCCCTCTCATCCGGCAGCCCCTGGGCGCCGGGAACACTATGAAAACACTTAGGTTTCTACACATTGAAACTGGTATATATAGGCCTCGGCCCATATTAGATGCGACTGGGCCCATTCGTGCGATTGGACCATACGTATGGTTCAATCGTACGACTGTACCATTTTTATGGCTCAGTCTTACGAATGACCCAACCGCATCTCTCAGTCGCACGATTGGTCCATTAGCATGACTCAGTCGTACGACTGAGTCTCATTCGCATATGCTCCTGCGAATGACCCAGTTTCATGTGTTTACAAGGTGTGTAACATTAAGCCTAGACTATTCGTCAAGCGACGGACACACTATATATGACTATATATGCTCCAACACGAAGAACAACTTCGTTTCATTGAAGAACCAGTAGAATTAGGAATCAAGAAGTCAAAACCCTAAAACGTAGCAAGATCCCTATTGTGCGTATTAGGTACCCGGGAGGAGCGACCAAATGAAGAAGAAGTACCCACAACTATTCAACGATCAGACACCTACTTCTTAAGGTATCATTTTTAAGATATCTTTTTCCTTAAAATTGGAGACGAAATTCCCTTCAACAAGGGGATGATGTCACAACTCTGTCAAAACCTTACAACTCACACGGTATAAATCGTTGAATTTCATGTAATTAACTGAACCTAATGTTCTAATTTTCGGGACGAAAATTTCTTCAACAAGGGGATAATGTGACAACCCGTATATTTCAGGTTAACACCGTTTTCATAATCTAAATTATTATTAGCACATATTCTAATTAAATAAAAAAACAAATAAACATAATAATAATAATAATAATAATAATAATAATAATAATAATAATAATAATATGGTTATTAATAATTTGTTAAAATTATTAAGAAAATAAACAACTTTAAAAAAAATTGGATTTAAAAAGCCTAGGGGGCTGTTTTGCCATTTCTGAAACTTTAAAAGAAACATTTCAACATAAAATAATAAATATTGAAACCGCGGGGACCATATGTGTAAAATCTATATTTACAAACCCAACCCCCGCCCTTCTCCCGATTTCCCGACCACCGCCGGCCACCTTCTCCGGCGGCCCTCCGGCGACCCCAAACGCGAAAATTAAATAATTTTTGATCAAATAAAACACCCCGACACCATATAGTGCATGAATCGAACTCGGGGGCCACATCAAATTGAATAATGAAGTCGGTTTAATGGGATTCCCACTCTCGACCGAAAGTTCGGCCGACCCACCCACGAAATCAAGCACTAAACTTAATAATAATCAAAATGGTGGAGCACTAATAGTCATTTGATAGTTTATAAACTACGAATGAGTTTAATTTCACTAAAACACAACGAATCACACCCCTCGATCACCATCGTCTACCTCGACCTGCAACTAAGTCAATCCCTACCTGTGAGAATCATATCACGAAATTAACATAGGGCTTTTGCTCATTGGATCTCTTAGAAGCTTACTGTACAACCCATTTGGGTATCATTGTTGTTTGGATAACAATCGAAGTCCTCACTGTCACGACTTGTTCCCTTACCTGTTCATCATCGATTGAACTTCAAAACAGGTAATTGATTACACCCATACATTCGGTTTTACATAAGGAATCATAGCCCTAAACTTAATTCGATTAACAACATCAATTGGGTGTTCAATTTGGCTTCGATCGAATTAGGGTTCTTATTGATTTGGGGAAAATGGAATTAAATGGGTTAAAACAAATTAGAAACCAGAATAACCGCGGCCATGGCCCTTGGTTTACTGGTATGTGTGCTGGTGTATGTGTTTGAGGTCGCGGGTTCGAACCCGGCCCTCAACACTTATTTTTTTAAAGCCCTTTTTGAGCCTTTTAAAATATAGAAAAATTACTAAAAATTATAAAAATAATTTTTATAAACTTTGGATATTTTAAAAATATCTAATTATTTTCTATAAAATTACTTCTTGTGACATTTTAATAAATTTATATATAATAATATTAACAAATGATATAATTAGTTTATTTATATAAAAATAAACTATAAACAATTGAAATCATGAAATTATTATTACTTGTATTATTAATATAGATACGAGACTGGACATTTTGAAAACTACAAAATTGAGAAGCTAATAAATAAAATATATATTGTGACGTAACATCTATTATTTACAAAAAGGTTTGTAATATATATTTTTCATAAAATACATGTGTCTTGTGAAAATATACATTCTGTGGTGTTTATGCATTTGAGTGCGTTTGAGTATCATAGACAATCGACATCGAACCGTAACCGAGACGTGAAACGCGAAACCGTACGACTCTTATATTGTAACTAATAATTAATATTAATTATATATACTGAATGAAACACAGGTTAACTGGAAACCCGATCCTTTGTGTTTACATTTACTTGTTGCTCTACATTCAAGGTGAGTTTCACGGCCCCTTTTTACTTTCTTTCCTTTTGGGGGAGAAAACATGCAAACACTATTTTTGTTATGGTTGCCAGTATTATTGATATCGCTTGTTATGTTAGTGGGAAACGCATTTGAAAGTCCTTACAGTATCAAACCGTTAGTAACGCGATTAGCGAGGTAATTTTGAGTAGTACTACTGGGTCTGACAAACCCCGCCCGGACTAATCGCGCTAGCTTGATTGGAGGTCAAACGGGTGCTAAATTGACCTGTAACGATTGCCACGGTCGGTTAAGACGTGGTGGAAAGGCACTAAACACACATAGTCAGCTTCGGTTTGAAACACTAACTAACTTGTTTATAGGCTCGCGACCTATCGATATGCTTTATATACTAAACCATGTGAAACGCTTTTCTGACACATTTATGGTTGATGAAACCATGTGAAACGCTTTTCTGGCACATTTCTGGTTGATGAAACCATGTGAAACGCTTTTCTGACACATTTCTGGTTAATGAAACCATGTGAAACGCTTTTCTGACATATTTCTTGTTGATTAAAACCTGTGGACTCACCAACTTTATGTTGACACATTTTAGCATGTTTTCTCAGGTCACAGAAACGCACAAGATTAAGAACTCACCTAGGATGCATGCATGGCATACATCACTACTCAACTGGTTTAATTTGTTGAAACGCTATTGACTCTTATGGTTGAAACGCATGTTGAAACGATTCACTTGATTTCAATATTTGAAACGCTTCCGCAAGTCTGAAACATTCATGTTTGATTTAAACAACTAATTACTTAATGTGATGTTTTGTAATTACTGTGTTTGGTGTAACTGATGCTATCTGAGATCCTGGTGTGTCACACGCCTGACGGTAAAATCCCGTTAGCGGATTTTGAGGGTGTGACACCAGCCACCCCAAAAGTTATTGGAGAATAGGGTGGTCAAGAAGGGGTTAGTCTATAAGAGGCTTGATAACTTCAGACAAGATGAGCTCAATCTGCTACTTGAAGGCAAACATCCTGATGAATTCGCCTATAGGCAGATGACAACAGTTGAGCTCAAAACGGTAGACAGGCCAAGTATGTCTCGGAGCTATATGGGCGGGAAGGGTTATTTGAAGGTGAGGCTGAGGATCTGTCCATGGAAGAACAAATGATATTCCTTAAAGCCTATACCAGAGAATCCTACCGTCTCATATATGGGAAGTAGGTCTCATGGATGGGACAACAGCCCTGTGTCCAGTTCCCCAAGTCAGGGATCCCATCCATACTAAGCCAATCAAATCTCAGAGACCTCTTCCCAGGCCAGTGCTCAATTGGGTCAACTTCTGATCTGATCCAGAAGGAAATAGACCAACTTTTCTGCCAACAATAAGTGGGATAATAAATTGCTTAGAGGTTTTGGCTGCATTGGTTCAGGGGGAGTTTGTTGGACCAAAAGAACCAATGAGCCAAGAACATGAAAACATCTAAGTCCCACATGACATCACAACAACTGCTGAAAGCTTCATCAGTAGTTTGACAAAGACTGAAGACTCAACAGCTGAAGATCAAAGAACTGAAGAACAACAGCTAAAGATCTAAAGTACTAAAGACCACAAGTACTGAAGTCTGAAGTACTGAAGAATACAAGTACTAAAGACTTCAAGTACTGAAGACTCAAGTGCTGAAGATCAACAGCTGAAGAACTGAAGAACTGAAGATCAGCAACTGATGTACAAAGTCTGAAGACAAAGACTGAAGACATCAGCTGATTACAACTACTAAAGTCATCAGCTGATGAAACGTCTGAAGCCCAAAGTCTGAAGACCAAGTGCTGAAGCTTCAGAGTTTATCACAACAGCTGAAGAAGTTGTCTTCAGTTGTTGTGATGGTTTTTCTCTTTCAGTAGTTTGTATTTTCATTTCAGTAGTTGTAATTTTGTTTCAGTAGATTGTGAACTACTGAAGAGTTTGTTCTTCAGTAGTTGTAGTTCAGTAGTTGTAAATGACTGAAGAGTCTGTTCTTCAGTCGTTGTAATTTTCAGTAGTTTCTTTTCAGTTCTTGTAATAGTTTGACACTTAGCATTTTATAAGAAGATGTCAGCTGTTGTGACATCTTCAGTAGTTTAGTTTGTTATCAGCAGTTTGTTAATAACAGTTGATGTCACTGTCAAGTGACATCAGCATTATGTTATTCTTCCCTATATAAGGAAGATGACCTAATTGTAGCCGCTGCTAAATTACAGCCGCAGTCGAAGCATGTATTGAATGAAATATTCTCTTTTGCAGAACTTCCATCTTTCTCTATAACTTACTGTTTTATTGTTAAATCTATTGTGTTCTTGCTTGTTTGTTCTAATTCTTGTACTAAATCCACTGTGAATACAACCTAATTGATCAAACAAGAGACTTAGATCCTATCATCCACCCTCGGATTCTTGCAGTCTTTAGTCGCGTGGCCCTCCTCGCCACAGTTATAAAACTTCGGCACCCTAAAATCTCTAGCGATGTGGCTGGGTCTGCCACACCTGAAGCATACATTCAGTCCCAACCTACACTCACCGGTATGCTCCCTTCCACATTTGCCACACTTTTTTGACCCCGAGCTTGACGACACCCTACGATCATCTACCCTCATCCTCTTGTTGTTTGGGGTGAAACCACCACGCCCAAACCTCTTCCCATTCCAATTCTTGTCACCACCACCTGCTTTTTTCACCTCCACCACCATTACTTCCCTCTCATCATGGAGCCTCCCAGCCAAATCCACTGCTGACCTAAAGGTGCTCGGTCGAGCAGTGATCAAGTGCCTGCGAATGTCAGCTGGCAGTCCCTGAATGTACCGGTTAATCTTTCGAGACACTGGCGTCACCTGATCCGGCACCAGTCTCGCCATCTCGTTAAATTTGGTGGTGTACTGTTGGTGGGTCACGGTTCCCGCCTCGAGTTGTAGGAAATCCCTCTCGATCTTATTGAGTTCCCTGTTAGGACAGAATTCCTCAATTACCAGCTTCTTCAACTCTTTCCATCGCATTTTCATGATGGCCCTGGAACCCTCAGCGTGGACGATATTGCCCCACCAACATAGTGCTGAGTCAGTAAAGGAGTGAGTCACGAACTTCACTTTCTGGCCTTCGCGGCACTCGCTGATCTCTAATACTGCTTCCATCTCCCTCACCCATCGATGAGCGGCAACAGCATTGCCATTGCCATCAAAAGTCGGCGGCTTGCACATCTGGAATGCCCCATAACTGCATCCCTTTGTCGTCACCCCTACTGCATCATCCTCTTCCTCGTCGGACACTACCGTCTCAGGCTCCGGCCGTTCCTCCTCTCCCTTGCTTTCCTTCAAAGTCGACCCTTTCCTGTCCTCCTTCTCCTTCCTCTCCTCGTTCTTCACAGCTCGAATAACTTCAGTCACTACAGACGGTAAGACTGTCTGCATGACCTGGTGCACCTCGTCAGCAATCGCCTCCCGAGCTGAGGCATTCAGGCTGGCATTCTCGTTTCCTTCACTCCAATCATTAACCTCAGGGTTCTCATGGGTCGACCTCTGCCTCTAGAAGCCTTGGAAGATTTCTTCCCAGCCATTTCCTAAGCGCTATAAGATTCAAACACTAACACGTTCATTCAAGGAAACAGCTTAGTTTTTGTCAAGTATAGTAAGTCCCTAATTACAGTGGCCAATTGTGATTAACCACTTACTTTACTCTTCACACCCCAAGCACTTCCTATCCTGACTACATTAGCATCTAAATCTACTATGAACACATAAGTCATATAGCACACGCACATAATACTGATTAACTTTTAAGAAAAGAAATACCTGATGGCACATAGCTACTCGGGTTGACATCCCTCTTTTTGTCCTAATTTCAGTTTAAGTTAAGGTTTATTTTGAAAATATACCCGTTTCACTTAAACTTTAGCTCTGATACCAACTTGTAAGGCCTCGTTCCCGGGCACCTCACAGTTGGTCATTCATTTCACATAAGACGTATTAATATTCATTTCATAATATACACAGCGGAAATTCATTATCAAAAAGGCATTCTTTATTATTAAAAGATATTATTGTTAAGCAATACAATAACGTTTAAGTTACAAAAGATTGTTTAATTGCATTTCAAAACAACAGTATCCTAACATAGGAATGGATGTCAGTCTTTCCCCTGCCGAGTAGCTTCACCCTCATGCCATCCTCAGCAATAAATTACCTGGCAACTGAAAATGTATAAAAGTCAGCATTGCTAGTGAGTTCTAGTTTTAATAGTATTAAAATACCTTGTGTAGTGTATATATATGAAAATACTCTTTCTGTAAAAATTACATATCTTACTCTTTGTACGTGAGCAAGCATTAACTATACAACAAGGTGGTGTTCTCTTTCTTTACTGTATACCTTGTTTATTTCGTACTCTTTTAACTTTATCTTTCACTGTCTATGTGGACCAATGAGCGATACCCTAAACTCTGTGTGCGAAGAAACTGGTGCTGGGCCCCTTTACAGTCTATAGTCTGAATTACTGTATACAAGGCCGACCCAGTCACCTAGGACATGCTACAAAGGTCTGCCAATCTCAATTGATTGGCCCCGTCAGCATAAGGGGTAGCTAACCCGCCTCACAGTTGAGCTAACGACAAAATTATCGTGCACCTCTTATATGCTTGCAAGACTTGTTAACTCTTTAATTAAGTTCCACTTCTATTTGTTATTTCTCCTTCACTTTGTTAGAGATAATACTTGCACTTATGATCATATGCACACCACATAGGTCACACAATAATAATAATAATAATAATAATAATAATAATAATAATAATAATAACAATAATAATAATAATAATAATAATAATAATAATAATTATAACAATAATAGTAATAATAATAATAACAGTAATCATAAAACAATCATAATGTAGTCATGATCATGCATGAATCTAATCATTAATAAGCCCTAGTCAACCTACGGTTAAACCCTAACATGCACAAACTCCCAAAAATTTCCGTAATAAATTCTAAGTATTAGGCGCATCAGTACTATGTAGGCGCATGAGCTTTACACACGGGCGTCTGAGTGAAGTGTTAGGCGCATGGGAAAATCCTAGGCGCATGAACACTATTGGGGCGTATGACCCCAGTACTTAGGCATCTGGCCAAAATTCAGGCGCATGACCTACATTTAGTTATTCTAAGGCATAAATTTAGACGCATGGGGCACTGTTTGGGCGCATGGCATACACTTAAATATTTCCAAGGCAAATTTCAGGCGCATGAGCCTTATGTAGGCGCGTGAACCAACTGTTTAACACGTTTCTAAGTTGTTTCCAGTCCCAAACATCCTACTAACCTGTGTTTAAGCTTATTATAACCACTCTAAGCATAAATATCACATAAACAACCAATAATCACCATCATACATTCATGAAACATGCGGGTATTCATAATAATAATAGTAAATCCCATTTTTAATACATTTTCAGCCCCAAAAAGTTGTAAAACATGTAGAAACCGGGGTCTAGAAACTCACCTTTGCTGCTTTCAACCTTCAAACTCTAAACCTTGAACTTTCTAAAGAATTCAAACACCTAGATGTGTCTAAAACATACAAACCCGAACACATATACACATAAGAACATATCACCGAGGCTAAAGCTAGCCAAGAACAACTTAAAAGCACTAATTCTTACCTTGAATCTGGTTTTCTTCTTGTTCTTCTTTAAAGTCTGAGAGTTTCTGTTCTTTAATTTCTCTTTTCTTTTCTTCTTTTGGTCGACAAAAGCAGATGGGATGTGCAATATGGGCGGCCATACCCCATATGTATTAAAATAAAGAGGTTGTTGTACTATTTTACACTTTAACCCCCTCTTCTTTAGCTCCTTTTCCTTTCATGAAAGATAGTTTTATTTCTCTCTTATTTTTACAAAGTTTCGGGTGTTACAAGTGTACCCCCCTTAAAGAGGTTTCGTCCCCGAAACCTGTTACTCTTCGAATAACTGTGGGTAAAGCTCTCTCATTTCTTCTTCCGTCTCACACGTAGACTCGGATCCCTTCCTGTGTTTCCACTGTACACGTACAAGAGGAACCACTTTATTCCTTAACCTCTTTTCCTTGCGATCGATGATTGCCACTAGTTGCTTCACATAATTGAGCCGCTCGTCTACCTTGAGGTCATAATCAACTGGTACGCTTTCACCCGAATCGGCTCGGGTCTTTTAGTTCGGCTAAGGGCGTCCGCTACCACGTTGGCTTTGCCCGGATGATAATAGATCTCACAGTCATAATCCTTTATGAGCTCCAACCATCGCCTCTGCCTCATGTTCAAGTCTTTCTGCTCGAAGAAATACTTCAAGTTCTTGTGCTCAGTGAAAATGGTGCACTTCGTCCCGTAAAGATAGTGCCTCCAAATCTTTAGTGCAAAGACCACGGCTGCTAGCTTCAAGTCATGAGTAGGATAGTTAACCTCATGAACCTTTAACTGTCGGGATGCATAGGCTATAACCTTCCCTCTCTGCATTAACACGCATCCTAATCCCGAGTATGAGGCATCAGAATAAACCACCAGATCCTCACTTCCATCGGGTATGGACAGAACAGGAGCTTGAGTCAATCTCGTCTTCAATTCTTCGAACGCCTTCTCTTGAGCTTGACCCCATACAAACTTTACATCTTTCCGGGTCAACTTGGTTAGTGGAGAAGCGATCTTAGAGAAGTCTTGAATAAACCTTCAGTATTAGCCCACCAAACCCAAGAAACTATGGATCTCGGATGACGTATTTGGAGACTTTCATTGCATCACCGCTTCCACCTTTGCCGGATCCACCATAATCCCCTCCGGATTCACCACGTGACCCAAGAACTGAACTTCGCGTAACCAGAACGCGCACTTGGAGAACTTGGCATACGACTTCTCACTTCTCAACGTCTCCCCAAAAGACATGACAAGAAACTCGTAGTGACCGTAGCGCGTGCGAAAAGCTGTTTTAGGAATATCCTGCTCTTTCACCTTTAGCTGATGGTAGCCAGATCGAAGATCTATCCTTGAAAACCAACTAGCACCTTGAAGCTGATCAAACAAATCATCAATCCTCGGTAACGGATACCGATTCTTCACCATCAACTTGTTCAGCTCAAGGTAGTCTATACATATCCTCATCCTACCGTCTTTCTTCTTGACGAATAAAACTCGGAGCACCCCAAGGAGAGATGCTCGGTCTAATAAACCCCTTATCAAGCATCTCTTGCAATTACTCCATCAACTCTTTCATCTCAGTCGGAGCCAAACGATACGGTGCCTTGGCAACAGGTTGGGCACCTGGTATCAGATCAATCTGAAACTCGATCTCATGGTAAGGTGGCACTCCTGGAAAGTCTTCGGGAAACATGTCTGGAAAGTCACACACAACCGGAACATTGGATAGTTGTAGTTTTGGCGTTTCTGCATCCTTTACATAACACAAGTAGGCGCTACATCCACTCCTCATACACCTTCCCGCCACCGCCATTGAGATTACTTTTAGGATCGTCATGACCCGATCCCCATAAATAGCTACCGAACTCCTGTCAGGCGCTATCAAACGAATCATCTTCTTGCGACACACTATATTCGCTTCGAAGTCCGCCAACCAATCCATCCCAAGAACCAAATCGAAACCACCTAAGGTCATGACGAACGGTCTAACAGGAAACTTATGACCTTCTAGTTCCACATCACAGTCCTCTATCATCTCAGAAATCCTGGTAGGCTTACCTATGGCAGTTTCTACATCAAAGGGCACATCAACACGTCTACTACTAACCGGAAGCTTAGTACAGAAAGCAGCAGAAATAAAACTCTTACTAGCACCCGAATCAAACAACACAGAAGCTAAAGTTTGGTTCACTAAAAACGTACCTGACACAACGTCAGGGTCCGTCCTAGCCTCCTCTTGTGTCATAGTGAACGCCCTGGCGCTCGCCCTCGGTCCTTCACTTCCCGTCTTCTTCACCCCGGAACCCTCAGCTCTCGGCTTCTTACAGTCTTTACTCATATGACCACTTTCCCCACAGTTGAAGCACCTCGTACCCCTGCAATCTCTAGCCATATGACCAGGCTTCTCACACTTAAAACAAACGTTCAACCCCCATCTACACTCGCCACTGTGCTCCTTCCCATATTTGCCACACTTTCTCGATCCCGTACCCGGTGTGGCCACACGGCGATCATCCACCCGAGCCTTCTTGTTACCCGTCGAGGCCTCACCCTGACCAAACCTCTTCCCATTCCAGTTTCGATCACCACCACCCTTCTTACTACCTTCAGCCACCACCACTACCGCCCTCTCATCTTATAGTCTCCCCGCCAAATCCACCGCCGACCTAAACGTGCTCGGTCGGGCAGCGATCATATACCTGCGAATATCCGCTGGCAAACCCTGGATGTACCTCTTAATCTTCCGTGACAGAGGCGTCACCTGATCCGGCACCAGACGTGCCATCTCGTTAAACTTCGTGGTGTACTGCTGATGTGTCATCGTTCCCGCCTCCAGCTGCAGGAACTCCCTCTCAACCTTATCCATTTCTCAGTGAGGATAGAACTCCTGAATAACCAACTTCTTCAGTTCAGGCCATCTCATCCTTCCGATTGCCCTGCTACCTCGACTTAGACTATATTGCCCCAACAGCACAGAGCCGAGTCCACAAAAGAGTGAGCAGCAAACTTTACTTTCTGATCCTCCTAACACTCGCTGATGTTCAAAACAACTTCCATCTCTCTCACCCACCAGTGAGCAGCAGCAGCAGTGTCGTTACCATCAAAAGTAGGGGCTTGCATCGTTGAAACGCCCCGTAATTATAGCCCCGTACTATCTCCGGTACAGGCTCATCTTCTTCTTCTTTTTCATCATCGGAGAGAACCGTCTCAGTTTCCGGTTGCTCCCGTCCTCCGGAGGACCTGTTCCTCTCTTTCTGTTCTCCTTCCTGTACTGCCTTGATCACTTCGGTTACCACAGACGGTAGGATTGTCTGCATGACCTGATGCACTTCTTCAACCACCCCCTCTTTGACCGACGCCCTCAAGTTTGCACTCTGGTCACCACCCTCCGGATGAGGGGTCTCGGGTCCTTTAGGAACCGCCTTCTCAACTCTAGGTCTGCCTCTTATGGGCCACGACGCAGCACCAAGTCCACCACGCGAGGCTATAGATGATCTATCACCGGCCATCCTCTAACTCATACTGAATGATTCAAACACCAATACGGTCATTCGAGGGAACAACTCAGTTTATGTCAAGTATAGTAAGTCCCTAATTATAGTGGCCAGTTGTGATTAGCCACTTACTTTACTCTTCGTACCCCGAGCATTACCTGTCCTGACTACATCAGTATCTAAATCTACCAGCAACACATAAACCACATAACATGCGCACATAATACCGGTTAACATTAAGAAAATACCTGATGGCACGCAGCTACTCAGACTGGCATCCCTTCCCTGTCTGTCCCATTTTCAGTTTAAGTTAAGTTTTATTTTGAAAATTTACCCGTTTCACTTAAACTTTGGCTCTGATACCAACTTGTAAGGCCCCGTTCCCGAGACGCTTACAGTTGGCCATTCATCGCTCTTAAAACATATGATTAAATGGCTTTACTAAATCATTGCACTTAAATCACTTAATTATATAACTTTACTAAAATCATACAGCGGAAACTTTTAAAATAAACATTTCATTTCCTTTAAATAAACACTTTTGCCAAGTAATACATCGTTCTTTACAAAATATTATTCGTTCGTATTACAACACAAAAGCGTTAAACAAAAGAATGCCATCCAAAAGAGCTGAGTAGCCGCCCCGTGCCATCCTCAGCAACCTTACCTGCCAACTAGAAACACATAAAAAGTCAGCGTTGCTGAGTGAGTTCTAGTTTTATAAATAAAATACTTTACTTTCATTAAAACTGTTCCTTTACTTTCACGCAATCATACATCATACGTACACATAGATAATATCATTATTATGATTATCGTTCATTATCGTTTACTTCTATCTGGATCCTGTCAAACTTTACCCTCTTCATGCCACGCAGCCATAATTACTGAGGTCGAGTGACAAGAATCCCGTTTCGTACAGTATTTTTATATTTCGTTCGTTCATTTCTGTCGTTCGTTCATTTTTTAACTTTCTTTCATTCAATGTACGTCATTACCATTCACATTCATTACTTTCCTTCACATTCGTTCATAAATTCTTACTTTCATTCGTACGTTCATTACTTTTGATGACCTGTACATTACCCCGAACATTGTGTACGAAGCGGGTAACTGAGCCTGAGGTCTTTCATAGACCTCGAACATTAGGCACGGAGCTGGCTCCAGTACCTAGGGCAAGTACATCCACCACTTATCTTTTCTCTTTCATTCTGGATCAATGCCATGCGCTATACCCCGAACATTGTGCACAAAGCTGATGCTGGACCTGTGTTAATTAAATCACGAACATTGTGCACGAAGCTGATCCAGTCACCTAGGGCAAGCAGCAAGGATCCCGTACATATGGTCAATCATAAAGATTAGACCCCAGTGTGCATCCTTCGGGGTAGCTAACCCGTACACCGTTGAGCTAACACCTTCATTGGGTGTGCACCTCCATTTATTTGCTTACAAGACTTTCTTACATTCGTTCGTTTGTTCATTAATGCATGCATTCGTTCATCATGTTCCTCTTTCATTATCTTCTACTTTACGTTACATAATACTTTCGTTTCATTCATTAACATAACACGTAAAGCCACGGAAAGATAAACATACATCATAAATAGGAACATCAACATACACTATAGCATCATCATACAGGGCATCATCATACATACTTAACGTACATCATGCATAAACATGCAACATCCTTATCATGCCCTACATACCCTCTAAGGCCTCCAAAGGTCATCTTACATGTACCTACGGGAACTTTCACGTCAAAACTTACATCTGCACTTTCCCCCGAAAGTCAGTACTTTAACTATGCTCCTCCTCGGGTACAACAGCCCTATTTGGGCGTATGAACACCCTTTAGTCGCACGGCCTTCAGACAATTGAACATCATGCGAATGGACCAATACGGATGAACACAAATGCGGATGAACACCCAATCATGCGAATGGACCTGATACGGTTGAACACTATGCGAATGGACCTTATGAGAATGGACCTCATGCGGATGGACTTAATGCGGATGAGTACCTATGCGACTGGGCTCTCAGTTGCATGACTCCCCATACGACTGGCCCTCCAGTCGTGCAACTGAGACTCAATCGTGCGAATGAACTTCAATCACACTCCATTCGGCCGTATGGCCTCCAGTCGGTCGCCTAGCCCTAACTGATGCAGAATGCAGTTCATCCCGAACCCAATCTGCCATTTTCGACCTCCAAGCTCATCCAAACCCATTCTAAGCCCAAATCAACCATCCTAAACCTTAGGAATGCATACTACAACACCATTCAAGCACACACAAGCCCGGAAACATACTCCAAACGCATCACACGCAAACACCCCTAAATGGGTCAAACACACACACATACAAAAACAAGTTTACTATGTGTTCCAGCACCAAATCAGTTGAAAACGAGTAAAATAGGGGTCCTAGAACTCACACAAACTACTAGAAGAAGAAGAGCTTCGTCTAGACCCGCTACACGAAGATTTTGCACACTTGAATCCACCCGAACTGTTGGACCAAAAGAACCAATGAGCCAAGATCAGGAAAACCTCTAAGTCCCACATGACATCACAACAACTGCTGAAGACTCCCATCAGCTGTTCTGACAAAGTCTGAAGAATCAAAGTCTGAAGATCAAAGATCTGAAGTACAACAGCTGAAGATCCCAAAGTGCTGAAGATAAGTACTGAAGTCTGAAGTACTGATAAACACAAGTACTGAAGACTTCAAGTACTGAAGACAAGTGCTGAAGATCAAAGTCTAAAGAACTGAAGAACTGAAGATCATCTACTGATGCACAAAGTCTGAAGACAAAGACTGAAGATAACAGCTGATGACGTCTACTGAAGTCATCAGCTGATACATCATCTGAAGCCCAAGTCTGAAGAACCAAGTGCTGAAGACTCAGAGTTTGTCACAACAGCTGAAGAAGTCTTCTTCAGTTGTTGTGATGGTTTTTCTTTTTCAGTAGTTTTATATTTTCTCTTTCAGTAGTTTGTACAACAGCTGAAGAGTTTGTTCTTTAGCTGTTATAGGTCAGTAGTTGTAAACGACTGAAGAGTTTGTTCTTCAGTCGTTGTAGCTTTTCAGTAGTTTCCTTTTCAGTACTTGTAATAGGTAGAACACTTAGGAAATTTTGTAAGAAGATGTCAGCTGTTGTGACATCTTCAGTAGTTTGTGTTCTATCAGTAGTTAGTTAAATAACCGTTAAATGTCAGTGGAATCTGACAACAGTATGGGTCATTTGCCTATAAAAGGGCAATAACCTGATTGTATTCAATGCCGAAACATGTGAAATAAACAGAATTTTATTCCTTTTATGTAGAATCATTCTCTCTCTCTACATTTACTTTACATGCAATATTCTTTATGTTCTTGCTTTAATTGCTAATTTTCGTGCTAAATCCGCTGCGAATACAACCTAATTGATCAAACTAGAGGCTGAGATCCTATCAAATGGTATCAGAGTAGGTTAATCATTGATCGATTTCACAATTGATCGTTTGAAACTGCTCTTTTGATCTCTACGTTTGATCGAATTAGCAATTTGCAAGAATTAGCTGTACAGAGAGAGATTCTGCTGTTTCTGGCCGTAAACTTGAGGTTCTCTGGTGGTTTTCAGCTACATTTATTTTGTTTAAACTTGAGTTTGACTAAAAACTGAGATGACCACACCAACAAACAATCCTCACAATACTTGTTCCTCAACCAAGCCTCCGATGCTTGTGAGGAATGAGTATAACATATGGCAACGTCGTATGCTTCACCACTTGTCTGTCAACAGTGTTGGTTGTTGGAAGTCAGTGGTGCATGGACCATACAAGCCTATGGTGAGCGTCCCTGAATCTAATGAACAGGTTCCAAAGAAACCTGAACAATATTCGGACGAAGATCTAAAGCTGTTCGAGATTGATGCTAGAGCCCATGGAATTTTAGCCATGGCTATTCCAAATGAGATATACTCAGGGCTGTTGCATCATGAAACTGCTCATGACCTATGGGTTGCTCTGAAGGAACAATTCGAAGGAACCGATTCGGTCCTAGCAAATACTAGGGAAATCCTCGCCCAACAATATGAGACATTCTCTCATAGGAAGGGTGAGACTCTGACTCAGCAGTTTGAGCGGTTTTCTTGTTTGATCTCTGAATTGAAGATGGTCAAACAAGAATACTCAAACAGCCAGATGAACAACAGATTCCTCAGGTCACTACCTGAGAGATGGGACACTTATACTATTGTCCTACGCTCCAGCGTAGACCTGGATACTCTATCTCTTACCCAACTTCATGGGAAATTGCTCACATTTGAGAGAGAGATAGAGCAAAAGAGGAAGTTGTCCACCTCTGGCAAGCTCACTGATGACTTTGTCCATGGCAATGCTGCCTTGATAAGTCAGGAGTCTGAATATGCTTCATCAGAAAGTTCTTATGATGAGCATATTGATTTCTCTACCAACTCAGAACAAGCTTTTATTGGTGTTAGTAGCAGTTCAGGAGGTAGCAGTGATAACTGGTGCTTTTTGATGGATGATTTGAAGGGCATTCCAGATGATGATCTGGAAGAGATGGATATTCTGAGCCAAATGGCAATGATCAATATCAAATCTCAAAAGTTCTACAAAAGAACTGGTAGGAAATTCCCTGGTCTCTCTGGCAAAACCAAAGTTGGTTTTGACAAGAGCAAGTTGAGGTGTCACAAGTGCCAAAGGCTTGGACACTTTACTAGGGAGTGTAGATCATCTGGATCTAACTCCTCTGCACCCTTTGTGACTTTTCCTAGCAATAGCTCACAGCACAGAGGGCAACCTTCCTCCAGTTCTGGTCATCCATCACATGCACAGGCATCACCTGCTTATTTTGTGCCTCAGGGTCATATGCCATACCCATACCCCTACTACTATGTGCCTCAGCCCAGTCAAACTCAAGCACTTTCTGCTCAACCACCACAGGCTCTTCCTGAGCCTCAATCTTCCCCATCTCATCATCAAACACAACCTCAACAACACAGCTTCTTCACCCCAGGAGTTGTTGACTAGAGTAGTCTGCCAGATGATCTATCTGGTCAGGAACAACTACTCCAAGGTGCTGGTCAACATGGTGGTGATAGTCCTTTTGGAAATCTTGCTCTGATGGCCCTTGAGTCTGGTGAGGGGTCATCATCCAATGCCTCATCACATGTATCCTCTGAGGCCAAAGCCAAGCTTTGTTCTGAATCATGCATAGCAGCATTTGCCTCTATTAGAGAAGCAAATGTAGCTTTAATAGATAAAAATCTTGAGCTAGAGCAAACAATTTCCAAAAAGAAAGCTGAATTTGAGGCTGCACTTAATGAGAAAAATGATGAGATTTACAAGCTTAAATGCCAAATTAAAGATGGTAAAGCTAGGGAAGATGTACTTCTAGAGAAGTACAGCTTAAATGCCAAATCATGTGACCTACTATCTTCTAATTCAGCATCATCAGAGATAGAAGTCAGCAACAAATCAGCTGATGCTACAAGAGCTGATGGTTCAAATGCTGACTGTCACATGATCAAAAGGTTGATCAACTCAGGTGTTGTCTCTAGAAGTACTGAAAGTACTGGAGAGCAAGTGATAACACCTGAAGTTCAAACCTCAACTACTGCCAGCGCTGAAGAGAAGAAAACTGACAGTAGAAAGGGTTCGAAGACAACTAAAGAAGAGGTCAGGAAAGCAGGTACTAAAGGGAAGAAAACTGCTAGTACTGATAACAAACAGCTGAAGAACAAGTCTTCAGCAGTTTTATCTTCTTTGGTTGATGATCAACACAAGATGAAGAAGAAGCCATGTGAGATCTGTGGCTTGTTCAATCATCTTACTGATGATTGCTGGTACAAAAGGGGTTCCAAACTCAAACAAAAGGAGAAAATTAATGAGATAATAAATGAAATGAAAAATGAGTTTGAAACCAAGTTTGTACTAGCAACATCAAAGCCTGAAATCCCTAAGCCCAAAGCTAAATCTAAAAAGAAAGTAGGGTTACTCAGGCAACAGCTGAGGGTGCTCAAAAGAAGATGGTGCAACATAGGAAACCATCATCAGCAAGTCTCAATGTGTCTGAAGAGCTGAAAGCTTTATCACAAAGTCAGACACAACTGATGATGATGGTTCAGCATCTAATGGGAAGAATCAACCATTTAGATGCTCCTGTGTTGAAACCACAGAAAAGGAAGTCCAAGCCAAAGGGTTCCTCTTCTATACCATCTTCTTCACCTCAGGCTGTTACACATAACACACCTGTTAGTGTTGCACCTATAGTTGAGAACAGACCCAAAACCAAACAGGTTTGGGTCTCTAAAACTAACTAACAAGTGGTTATGATTACAGGGTTCTTCAACATGCCAAAAGAGCATCTGGTATGTAGACAGTGGAGGATCTATGCACATGACAGGAAGCAGCTCCCTTCTTAATGACTACTCTCAAGGAAAGAAGGGATTTGTCTCATTTGGCAATGATGCAAAGGGTTACATCATCGGAAAAGGCTTTGTTTCCAATGGGGAAATAAGGTTTGATGATGTTAACCATGTGGAGAATCTCAAGTACAACCTCTTGAGTGTCAGTCAAATGTGTGATAAAGGCCATGTTGCCCTTTTTACAAGCCAGAACTGTCGGATTCTGTCATCCAAAGTTCTAAATTTGATTGACAAGGTGTTGGATGAACACACTCTCCTGAAGGCCAATAGGACAGGAAGAGTGTATGCCTTAGATCTCTCCAAAAAGATAGATCTAAAAGGCCATCCTTGCCTATTCTCCAAGGCATCTCCTCAAGAATCTACTCTATGGCATAGAAGGCTGGGGCATGTTAATTTCAAAAACATGAATCAGCTGATAAGCCATGGTTTAGTAAGAGGATTGCCTTTGAAGGAGTTCAAGTGTGAAGACAACTGCACTGCTTGCTTAAAAGGAAAACAACACAAAGTTTCATTCCCTTCAATAGAAGAACCAAAGTCCACTGCCTGCTTGCAACTCCTGCACATGGATCTCTTTGGTCCTGTCAGAGTGATGAGCATGGCAAAGAAGAAATACTGCCTGGTAATTGTGGATGATTATTCCAGGTTTGTATGGACTTTCTTCTTGCACTCTAAGGATGAAGCAGCCAAGACTATCATGAACTTTGTGTTATTTGTAGAAAAGCAGTATTCCCTACAGGTCAAGTGTGTGAGGAGTGACAATGGAACAGAATTTAGAAACCACACACTTGATGACTTCTACCTGTCCAAGGGAATTAAGAGGCAGTTTAGTATTCCTAGAACTCCTGAGCAGAATGGAGTGATGGAGAGAAAGAACAGGACTCTCATTGAAGCTGCAAGGTCAATGCTGGCTGACTCAGGATTGCCACTGACCTTTTGGGCTGAAGCTGTCAATACAGCTTGCTATGTACAAAATAGAACTTTAGTGAATAAGAGGTTGATGAAGACTCCTTATGAAGTTCTTCATCATTTGGCTCCTCTAATTTCTTTCTTTAAAGCCTTTGGGTGTCCATGTTTTATTCTCAACACTAGCAACCCACTCCAGAAATTTGCTAGTAAGGTGGATGCAGGGTATTTTGTTGGTTATTCATCAACTTGCAAGGCATACAGAGTCTTCAACTGTAGGACAAAAGTGGTTGAAGAAACTCTACATGTTAAGTTCAATGAATCTCCAAAGGACAAGATTCCACAAAACCCTGTGGAGTTGTTTGATCTGGACACACTGCAATATGTTCCTTATCAACCTCCAGCTGTTGAGCCTGTCAACAGTTCTCCACCTGGTGGTACTGATGATGATGTAGTCAGTACTCACCTCTTCAGGTTTAGTGACAACCTGCCTGAGTTCACTAAACCTGATGCTCCTGTAGCTTCAGCAGCCCCATCCACAACAAATGCTGATGAGATTTCTGCAAGCTCTACTTTATTTGAGCTGCCATCTCCTTCATGGTTTCAAGAATCTCCATCACCATTTGTTGCTGCTGAAAGTCCTATAAACACTTGCACTGACATTATAGTCTATCAAGAGCTGAAGAATCACCCCACATCTCAAATCATTGGTGATATCAATGCTGGAGTTTCAACCAGGAGTCAATTGTCCAATTTCTGCTTCTATGCTCTCTTCATCAGTCAGCAAGAGCCAAAGAACTATCATGTTGCTTTAAGAGACAATGGATGGGTTGAAGCAATGCAGCTTGAGCTTCTTCAGTTCAAGAAACAGCAAGTGTGAGAGCTTGTTCCTTTACCCCAAGGGAAGTGTGCAATAGGCACCAAATGGGTATTCAGGAACAAAACAGATGATAAGGGCCAAATATTTAAGAACAAGGCCAGGCTGGTTGTCCAGGGGTTTGCACAAGAGGAAGGCATCAATTATGATGAGACCTTTGCTCCTGTAGCAAGACAGGAAGCAATCAGACTGTTCCTAGCTTATGCTGCTTTTCACAGTCTTAAGGTTTATCAAATGGATGTCAAAAGTGCCTTCTTATATGGTAAAATAAAGGAAGAAGTTTATGTGTGTCAACCACCAGGCTTTGAGGATAATAAACATCCTGATTGGGTGTACAAGCTTGATAAGGCTCTTTATGGGCTGAAGCAAGCTCCTAGAGCTTGGTACGAGACACTATCAACTTTTCTTCTCCAAAATAAGTTCACTAGAGGCACCATTGATAAAACCTTGTTCATTAAGACTGTGGGACAACATAAGCTCCTTGTTCAAATTTATGTAGATGATATCATCTTTGCATCCTCTGATCCAAAATTATGTGATGAATTTACAATGCTCATGAAGCAAAAGTTTGAAATGAGTGCTATGGGGGAATTACAGTTCTTTCTAGGGTTGCAAATCAAACAACAGGCTGATGGTATCTTTATTCATCAGTCCAAATACACCAAAGAGTTGTTAAATAAGTTTGATTTACAAACCTGTAAGCCCTGTTCTACTCCCATGAGCAGCATCACACAACTAGATGTAGATCAGAAAGGTAAAGCGGTTGATGAAACCCTTTACAGATGTATGATTGGGTCCTTGATGTACCTCACAGCTTCTAGACCAGACATCATGTTTGCAACATGTGTTTGTGCTATATTTCAGGCTGCACCTAAAGAATCCCATTTGATTGCAGTCAAAAGGATCTTTAGATATCTGCAAGGTACCCAATCACTAGGTCTTTGGTATTCAACTGGGCATTCTTGCAAATTAGTTGCTTTCTCTAATAGTGACTATGCAGGATGCAAAGTCACCAGAAAATCCACTTCTGGTGGTTGCCAATTCCTAGGCAATTGTTTAGTTTCTTGGCAGAGTAAGAAACAAACATCAATTGCTACATCCACTGCTGAAGCTGAGTACATAGCTGCTGCAAGTTGTACATCTCAGATACTCTGACTTCAGAACCAACTCTTGGATTATGGCATTACAGAGACTAAGACTCCATTATCAATGGATAGTGCTTCAGCTCTTTGCATTGTCAAAAATCCAGTCCAGCACTCTAGGACCAAACATATAGAGATCAGACATCATTTTATTAAGGATTGCTATGAAAAAGGTCCGATTGATCCAAAGTTTGTGCCTAGTGCTGATGAGCTTGCAGATATGTTTACTAAGCCTTTAGATAGTGCCACATTTCAAAACTTGGTACTAAGGCTTGGTATACTGCAACTAGAATAATCTGACCAATACTGATGCTCTCAGTTCACAAGTACTGATGAGCATTAGTATGCAAAGGTCAAATATAAGTACTGATGAGTAATTTAGTCTTCAGCATTTTCACAACTACTGAAGACTAAAATGCTTCAAAGTACTGATGTACATTATTTGTTGAAAACAATTGATGTAGTGAGGTGGATTACAACTACTGATGTATTATTTTCAAACAAGTAAGTACTGAAGAACAAATTTTGTTCACAAGTACTGATGTGTAATCTTACACAAGTACTGAAGACAAAATTTGTTCACCAGCTCTGGGATATTTCATCTGCACTTGTGAACAACTGATCACAAGAGCTGAAGATATAAATATTCACAAAAGCTGAAGGGTCAATGAAACATCTGAAAGTCAGCCAAAGAGCTGATGAGTAAATGTGGAGGTCAGCATGAAACAACTGATTTGACAGAAACAGCTGATGAGTAATTTTACTCTTCAGCTGATGCCAACAGCTGCTGTTTCATACCCAAACAACTGAAGGACAAAACCATGTCTTCAGTAGTTTCACAATTACTGATGACTAACACCAAGTCCTCAGTTGTTTCAACAACTGAAGAAATACCATGTCTTCAGTAGTTCACAACTACTGATGTCAGTAGTTCACAACTACTGAAGGCTAACACCAAGTCTTCGGTTGTTACAACGTCTGAAGATGAAAAATTAGGTCTTCAGTAGTTTATAACTACTGAAGACTGACAAGTCTTCAGCCGTTTACAACATCTGAAGGACAAAACCAAGGTTTCAGTAGTTTCATCTACTGAAGACTAACACCAAGTCCTCGGATGTTACAACCACTGAAGGTTAAAACCACGTCATCAGCAGTTACAACAACTGATGACTAACACCAAAACCTTCAGTAGTTTTCTTTCAGCCTTTGCCATACCCTATAAATATCCAACCTTCAGAGCTTTTCATTCTAACTTGACCTAACTTTTTCAAAAACCTCTGAAATTCCCATACACCATTAATGGCGACCATGCAACTCAAACCTCGACACAACTGTATCGCTCATCTCACCAAATCACCATTATGGCCTAAATTTCACCATGCCGTCGATCTTATGAATGACTCATCATACCAAACGGAATTCCTCCTTAACCCCACCATCTATATCGACTCCCTATCGGAGTTCTGGACGAACATCACCGTCCAAACCGGAGAAAGCGACGGCGAGGTCTCTCTCCGGTCCTCCGTCAACAACCACCCGGTGGTTATCACTCCAGCTACTTTGCGTCAAACCCTAAAGCTGGAGGATGCCACCTACCCAACCTCTTACCCCAAAGGCGCCCTTGATCTATGCTTCACAGCCAATGACTATCAGGGCGACCTCTATGCCACCACCTTGTTGAAGAAACACTTCCCAGATCCCCAACGACTAATCTTCCACATGGTGAATGTATGTCTGGCTCCCAAAACTTCTTCATGGGACCAGATGTCAACAAGGTGGCAACAGGTATTATTTTCTATCTTTGAGAAACAACCCCTAAATTTTGCTGATATTATATTTTTGGAACTCAAAGATATGGCCACAAAACCAGTTTCTAACCGGTGGATCTTGTATCCTCGGTTTATAATGGCCATAATCGAGAGCCAGCTTCAAGCCGAGGGACTTGTTGGCACTGGGGTCCCTGCCATGGCTGTTCTAGCCGAGGTATACTCCAGGCACAACACCGACCAATCCCTAAAACAGGCTGGCCGGCTGCGAAAACCCACGCAGCAGGAACCCACAGCCTCCACCTCCAAATCCAAAGTCCCCACCAAGCCCAAAGCCAAAAAGAAGCCCAAAAAGGCTACTCAGGGAAATTAGTCCCCTGAGGATGCCTCTGCAACACAAAGGCAGGATGTGGCTGCTGGCTCGATTCTCCCAGCAGCTACCACGACTCCACCCACCACAACCGCACAGGCTTCCTCTCAACAGGAGCCTGATGCAACCACTTCTGGGGCACCTACACATCTGGGGTCTTTCTCACTTGAGGAGACTGCCATTGAAATGCACACTCCTCCCCATGTGCACACTGCTTCAAGCCCATCTCCCACTGAGACCGCCCCACAAAGCCCTACCCTAATAATTGCCAAAGTGTTGACTCACCTGAGCATTCCACCCTCTCCCCAGAAACCAATTAAAACTGGGGAGACTCCAATCGAAAAGAGGGTGGATACAAATGCTGGTGGGAGCCCCCAACACAGAGAATCACATGTCCAATCTCCCAGTGTGGCTAGGGAGATAGGACATTCTGGTGAGGCTGCCACTTCCCCTGCATCAGCACATGAGCAAGGAGAAGCTGGTACAAGCAATAAGACCTCACCAGAGGCAACTGCCGATGATCGATCCAATCCGGAGGCTGGAAGTCCCTAGTACCAAGAACAAGGGGCACATGCTACTACTGAGCCACACTCAGAGCATGTATATCCTGACACAGTCAGGAGGTCAGGTGATTCAGTGCAAACTGATGATGACCTGAGCTTCTTCTTTGACGTAGTTGCTCAAAACACTATCTTAGAGGATGAGATAAGCAGACTCAAAGAGCTGCTTGCTCAAATGACTCAAGATAGAAGTCCATCTGCCACCACAAACCCACAGATGGCACCTTCACCCGAAGGTCTCACATACACTGAGCCACTCCCACAAACTCGGCCACCAGCCCCTGCTTCTGGCACTAGCTCTCAGGACCAGAACCCCCCTGAGCAGCTAGATGCTATCCTCCAGAAATCCCTACCTCTCATCACACCTATAATCACAGAAATTATGATGAAAACCATTGATGAGAGGCTTCCCACTCACATCCAACCTCTGGTGGAGGTTGCTGTAGCCAAGGCGCTTGCTGATAGTCAAACCCCAACCAATGCACCCAAAAAGGGGGAGACATCAGTGCAAGCTAAGAGGAAGAGGGAAGAGGAGGAGTTAGAAGTAAGAGTGGAGGTAGTTGAGAGGGAGAAGGTTGAGGAGACTAAGGGGAAGGGGAGGGAGAAGGAGGAGAGAGCTGAAAAAGAAGTGGCTGGAATCCAAAAGGATTTCAGTGTCACATATCATAAGAAAAAGGGAGAGAAGGTGAGGGAGAGTGTTGACTCTGATCTAGCAGCCCTTGTCAAGGAGGCTGATGCTGAGCATAGCCGATCAATGGACTCTGTCATTGATCAGCTGTTCAGGCAAGGCTTTGACAAGGACACTGCCTTGCTAGATCAGGAGATCAGAAACATGGAGAGAAGAGAGATTTAGTACCGATGGACTACTTATAGCCAAGAGGAAAGAAAGAAACTTGAGGCTATGAGTAGGTTCACTTCGAAGTACCTGGGCAGGCCAGTCCTTGATGTCAAGGCATGGACCAGGGACAGACTCTTGGCAATAACCACCAAGATCTGTTCGGCTGGTGATTTAACTAAAGGACTGGTCGCTGAGGCCCTCTCAGATGCCAGTGCTGGGAACAGGACACTGTTAGTAAAACAGACCAAACTAGCTCTTATTTCTAGGTTACTAGCAGTGCCAGCCAACATTCCCACACCAACAACCCAAACACAACCCACAAAACCAACCCCTTCACCATCAAAACCTGCAGCCAATGATCCACCCTTGAAGAAGAAGAGAAGGGTGTTGAGGCTGCAAGAAGAAGAAGAAGAGGAGGATGAGGAGGATAGACTGCCCCTTTCAGCAGTCATCCCTCTACTAAAAGCCAAACCTCAAACCATCACTCCTACCTCACAGATGGATACTGTGAGGGTTAAGATAGAGGAAGAGGAGCAGCAACAGCTTTATGATGCTGAAATGCTTAAGTCTATTGACCAAGCTTATGCTGCCTATACCTCTATCATGAACATGAAGAAAGAAGCTCTGAGACTCTTCACTCTCAAACAAACTGTCCAATATAACAAAGAGAGAGTGAGGACTTGGCCTGATCCTAGGGTGGCTCACAGGATTACAAAGAAAGACATTCCTGTGAGGTACAAGAGCCAGATGAAAAGGATTGTAGATGAAGTAATCACGGTGGCTCTTGTATTAACACCCTGGGAAATTGTGGATGAGTTCGAGAAGGCCTATAAGTCTAAGCAACCACCCGAAATGATGTTGGAGAATAGGGTGGTTAGGAAAGGCTTAGTTTATAAGAGGCTTGATAACTTCCACAAAGATGAGCTCAACCTGTTGCTTGAGGGCAAACATCCTGATGAATTTGCATATAGGCAAATCACAACAGTTGAGCTCAAGAATGGCAAACAGGTCAAGTATGTCTCAGAGCTGTACGGCCGTGAAGGATTATTTGATGGTGGGGCTGAGGACCTGTCTAAAGAAGAACAAATGATTTTTGTCAGAGCCTACACCAGAGAATCCTACAGGCTTGTACGTGGGAGGTAGGTTTCATGGATGGGACAACAGCTCTGTGTCCAATTCCCCAAAACAGAGCTCCCATCCATACTTAGCCAAACAAATACCAGAAACCTTCTCCCAGGCCAGTGCTTATCAGGGTCAACTTCTGATCTGATCCAGAAGGAAATAGACCAATCTTTATGCCAATAATAAGTGGGACAACAAATAATTAGAGGTTTTGGCTGCATTGGTTCAGGGGGAGTTTGTTGGACCAAAAGAACCAATGAGCCAAGATCAAGAAAACCTCTAAGTCCCACATGACATCACAACAACTGCTGAAGACTCCCATCAGCTGTTCTGACAAAGTCTGAAGAATCAAAGTCTGAAGATAAAAGATCTGAAGTACAACAGCTGAAGATCCCAAAGTGCTGAAGATAAGTACTGAAGTCTGAAGTACTGATAAACACAAGTACTGAAGACTTCAAGTACTGAAGACAAGTGCTGAAGATCAAAGTCTGAAGAACTGAAGAACTGAAGATCATCTACTGATGCACAAAGTCTGAAGACAAAGACTGAAGATAACAGCTGATGACGTCTACTGAAGTCATCAGCTGATACATCATCTGAAGCCCAAGTCTGAAGAACCAAGTGCTGAAGACTCAGAGTTTGTCACAACAGCTGAAGAAGTCTTCTTCAGTTGTTATGATGGTTTTTCTTTTTCAGTAGTTTTATATTTTCTCTTTCAGTAGTTTGTACAACAGCTGAAGAGTTTGTTCTTCAGCTGTTATAGGTCAGTAGTTGTAAACGACTGAAGAGTTTGTTCTTCAGTCGTTGTAGCTTTTCAGTAGTTTCCTTTTCAGTACTTGTAATAGGTAGAACACTTAAGAAATTTTGTAAGAAGATGTCAGCTGTTGTGACATCTTCAGTACTTTGTGTTCTATCAGTAGTTTGTGTTCTATCAGTAGTTAGTTAAATAACTGTTAAATGTCAGTGGAATCTGACAACAGTATGGGTCATTTGCCTATAAAAGGGCAATAACCTGATTGTAGTCCATGCCAAAACATGTGAAATAAACCGAATTTTATTCCTTTTATGCAGAATCATTCTCTCTCTCTACATTTACTTTACATGCAATATTTTTTATGTTCTTGCTTTAATTGCTAATTTTCGTACTAAATCCGCTGCGAATACAACCTAATTGATCAAACTAGAGGCTGAGATCCTGTCACGAACCAACTCTTTTTCTCCCTTTTCTTCCTTTTCTCTTTTCTTTCTCTCTTTTTGCTGAAATGTGGATGTGGAGAGAGGGTAAGGGTTGTCCTCCCCCTTTAAATACCCCCACTTACCCAACTTTCTCACGTTGGCGAGTTTGTTCCCCGACTTTGGACTTTATTTCTTTTTCTTCCTCCGTCGGCTTCAAGGAAAATATCCGGGTGTTACACCTTTGATCATGCATGGTTCGTTTACAAACTGAACGGAGCCGCTCGGCTCGTTTAAAACCAAGCTAAAATTGAACAAGCAACTTTTCGAGCTTTTCTGAATGAATTCTAAACGTTTGCCAAGCGTCGAGTTATTTGAACAGCAAGGAATCTCCGGTTATTATAGCCTTGGGGAAATTTATTTTCATATTTTTCCGGTGACCTATCTGTTGAATTAATAAAGGTTTGTGTAGTACTATATATATTATAGACAAAATTATATAAAACATCCTTTAGGTTTATAAAAAAATTACGTGTATAATCTTTTATTTTTAAAATTTAATCATACTTTATGTATACTTTTTATAACAGATTTTGTGCTTTCTACGAACAGGTATTAAATTTCTCTGTTAAGTCAAGTGTATTTTAGTCTTTCTATTCTTTAAAGGACTATTATTGAAATTCTAAACTAAGTTAAAAGACATTTTTTTTTGTAATTAGATTTTACTTTAAAATTGTTATGCATGTAATTTTTCAATATATTTTATTTTATTTTAATATAGATATCAAATACAATTTAATAAATTTAGAAATAAAACAAATTAATAAAGTTTTATCATACTTAAATAATATAAATTAATAAATTTTATCATACTTTAGTAACATAAATTATAATTAGTTAATAAAAAATTATTAACTTGTTATAATTTATATTATTACATGTGTATTAATAATTATTTTATTACAATTTAGAAATAAAACAACTTTTTATTAATTTAAAAAAACATTATTCCTAACACAATAGAATCCTATAAAAACACATTACAATCCTAATCAATATTAAAACACAATTAATATTAATCGAACGCCATTCGTTTAATCGAACAACTTCGTTTAACTAAGGAGCCTTCCTTCGGAGAGTATTTTTACTTTCTTACCAACCGTTAACAAATTGAGGGTTTATGAATTTTATTAAAACTATAATATAGTTTTAGTTAAATAAACACATAAGGAACCATTCATGAAATTTACACAAAACTTAATTAAGAAACCCTAGTCATATGTGATCATTTCGTTAATCACTATTATATCTTATATTAAAAAAATTAATTTCAGGTAGTACCATATAATTACCTAAAATATATTATAAAAAATATTAAAGGTAAAATATATATGGTTAACCCTGTATATATTAATTAAATAATTATTAAAAAATATCAAGATATTAATTATTTTCTGTTATATAATTATATTTTATATTAAAAGTTATGATAAAATTTTGTATTTTGTATTTAATATCTATATTAAAATATAATAATATATATTTTAAAAATTATATGTATAATAAATTTTAAAGTAAAAGCAAATTACAAAAAAAATCCTTTAATTTAGGTTTAGAATTTCAATAATAGTCATTTAAGGGGTAGAAAAACTAAAATGCACTTGACTTAATAGAGAAAATTAACGCCCGTTAGTTTAAAAGACGAAATCTGCTATAAAGAATATATATAAATGATGATTAGAGTATTTTTTTTAAAATAAAGTATGATACCTGTAAATTTTTATAAACCTAAAGGATGTTTCTGTAATTTTGTCTAATATTTCTCTTGTGATAAAGAGAATTTAATTTTTTTTATTGAAACAGATGTTGTTGTAGATTGAAATATAAGTAAAAGACTAAATGTTGAGCATTAAAAGGAACTCGTGAAAGTAAATTGAAAAAACTGAGGATATGACCTCCGAGTAGAGTGAACTAAGTTTTAAAATATATATAAAGAGACGACCAATGATTATTAGCCCAACTGGTTAAGGTGAGATACCTATGATATGTAAATCAAGGGAGGTCATGGGTTTAAGTCTCACTCTGAGCAAAATGCTCAGAGTTGAGCCAAGAAGTTTCCTCAGCAATGGGTTTCCTCCTGAAGGGTTGGGAGTGCGGTACCGGTTGGAAAACCGAATAGATGGGCCCGATTAAGATAACATCTATCATGCGAAGTTGGGTCGTACATTTACCGTTAAAAAAAAAATACGATCAAAGAATTGAATTAACAAATCTCCCATCTTAATTATGAGACAAATGATTATCAAACTCAAATTGATGATCTTTTATAGAAATTGACAAATACAAAAGAAGAGTTGACTGAAACTAAAATCTATGTAACAAAATGCCAACTTATTTGACAACTTTTTAAAACTATTTAATGCGTAAAAACCTCAAAAACTTTCAAAAAAAATTTTACAATTACAACCCAAGTAAGAAGTGTCACATTTGTAGGAAAACTAAACATATGAATACTTTCATCATCCTCTCAACTCCCATCCATGATTCTCTCCTTCACATCTATAACATATAATAAAAGAAGGTTTTCTTTAGACAAGTGTAATCATTCTAGCATATCAAATGACACGTGTCATTATAGTAGCATATCAAAAAAATTATTTTCCCGCCTCTCTCTCATAATAAATACAAATTAATTTGACTTTCCTTTTTAACTAAAATATGTTAAAACAAATATGTCTATATTTGTGTTTCTTGTCTCTTTCATATTAAATGATAATTATTGTAAATAAGTAAAATAAACTATTAAACATCTAAAATATAAATGTACTAATTTTAAAATATATTAATACATATGAAATTATATGATATCAAAAATATGTTCTTTAAATATACAGAAATAATTTCTAATTCATTATGTGTTATAAGTTTTAAAATATTCATTATATTTTTATTCCACCAATTGATAATAACATCTAAAAAATAAAATATTCATAAAACTAATGATTTTGATATGTTTTATTTATTTCACCCATGTAATACATGGGCTCTAAACTAGTAGAGTAATAAACCATCAAGATATGATAAACTTTATCTTTATATGGAATATATCTCTTATGTAAATTTGTTTATATTTGTAAATATCTTTTCTGATTTTATAGGAAGTCTATTAACTAGTTTATATATACAGCTTAAGCTTATAATTAGTAGTTGTAATAAACCAATATGATGTGTGTATTCATTATTGATTTTATCCAGTAAAATTATCTCTAGATCGAGACAAAGGTTGATTACTCATGGTCTAATTGTAAAACTCCCCTTGTTAAATGTAATGTTTTTAAAACCGGACCGGACAGTGAACCAGACATCTTACCGGTCTGCTGGTCGGATCGGTTCAACCGGTCGGACCATATAAGAACCGGATAAAATTATAATTATTTTTTATAAATATATAATGTAAAAGTTACAAAAAAATAAAAAATTATATAACAAACCGGTTCAACCGGTCCGGTTCCTGGTTCAACTGGTCCAGTTCCCGGTCTGACCGTGGGTTCGACCGATTCAATCGGTCTGACCACTGGTTCAACGTCAAAACAGTTTTAAGCACCGAACCGGACCGGATTGGAGTTCGGTTCTCAGTCCAACTAGTCGAACCGGCTGGTCCGGTCCGGTTTTTAAAACCATGGTCAAATGACAAATATGGTCTAAATTTACATAGAAAGGTAAATCCTGGACAAAATATTAAAACATATTTACATAGATATAGATTCAGATGGTATACTTTTGTGAATATATGTGTAGAGACATGGGAAAGGTTTGAATATAAGGACATTTTGTCATATCATGATCTTTCATAAGTTTTTGTTTATTTTCGATATAAACAAAATAAAAAAAGAATTCGTCGATTGACTTCTAATATTATTTCAATCAACTAATAACTACAAAATTGTTTACAGCTACCGGGAATATATATGAGACGATTTGAATATCTACAAATGAATTTTAGGTTTTTGCAAACATTTGTAAGAATCATACATCCACAAGTTAATATCATTTAAAGTTTTCTCAAGCTCCTTTTTCTTTCTTCGTTCATTTTTTCTATTTATTTACTTTTAGAACCACAAGTCACAAACGCTCTTTAACACTACTTCTAAATGTACATATTTTAACTCATTATGAGACTTAAACCTTCGATAAATTCAATTTCCCAAATCACATACCTTTTTTCTAAAAGTAAATTATTCTTTTGATAATTAGAATTAGTCTTGAAAGTCTTGGTCTTTACATTTGGAATTCTTATAAAAAAATTGAATTCCTCAAGACTTAAAAAACCTTTACACGTTTTCTTGGAAATTGAAGGGTAAATCCGTGTAGGTATTTTTAAGAACTAGAGGTAATATTATTCTAGATTTTGCTTATTTGTGTTACAAAGCGATCTTCAATTCAACACGGTAAGACTAATATTTTAATCTCTTAACTCAAACTAATACGACATAATCCTTTTACAAGATTGTTTTTATGATAATTGCATTACTTAGATGAACCTAATTTAAAATCTTCAATTTATGATGATGTTATTATTGTAATTAATTGAAAATTGAACATATGTAATAAAAAAAGTAGTGATTATCCCATATTCGATTACTAGTTTAAAAAACTCATGTATCACACGGGTTGAAGAAAAATATTAAATTAAAAGCTACTAATTAATATTTATAAATTATAAAATTATTATTTAAAATAATATATAATTGAAATGATATATAACTAATTACCTAAAGTAATAAAACAATAACACTAATTTTATAGGAAAAGTTTACGGTATAAAGTGTTGTTTTCGTGCGAATGGTAGGAAGCAACAAGGTCCATTGATCTAAGAAATCAATGGTTTAGATTTAATATGGAATAATCACGTAAGAAATGTGACTGGAGGGGTAAAATTAGAAAAAGCCTACAATTATTGACTATTTTAACTTCCACCTTATTTTTAAACACGTTTAAATTTCTCATATGACATTATTTTTAAAAAAAACACCATAAAAACAAGAATTTTATCCTCTTTAATATGAGTATAGTATTGCTATACTTTTTTTTAAGAAACAATGTTTTTTTAAAGAAAACATCTATGTGTTATGCGTATAACTTGCATGATTATTCACTGTGTTATTATCAACATAACTTGCGTAATTATCATACTACTTATGTAATTATAAATATAACTTGCGTGATTATTTTTTATAACGTGAGTAATTATTCTTTGCGTAATAATATATATAACTTGCGTAATTATTAATATAACTTGTTTAATTATGTACCTTTTATACTTAATTATAACGCGGATGAGAATACCCCTCCGCTAAAAAACACGTGTCACGCTCTGGTGACTTCGTACGCTTCGCACGAAAATTACACTTTATATAGTAATCGGCCCCTATTTTTTATAATCTTTCGTATTTAAAAATGTTTTGTTTAAAATTTGTTTTTAGAAAAATGATTTTTGAACACTGTCAATTTTTAAAAACATTAATTTGCATTAAAAAAAACTTTAGACTTCATAAAATGTTGTTTCAAAAAGTTAAGTTTCTTAACATGTTTTTTATTTATTATATATTTATTAAACAATTTAAAAATAATATACAACATCATTAGCATTTAGTATTGTCATTAAAGGATTAACTTGCTATGGTAGTAACATGTGACAAAATGATTGTGATAATAACATATGACAATTATTATTTTACTTTATTAGTAAAGATCATCTTTTTTTTAACAGCAGAGGACTCCGAACCTGACAATTTATCGGGACTGGTTACCCAGGACCTAGCCGTCAGTCTCAAATCATACCCCCAGATGTGCGAGAACCGGATTGAATCCATAAACCCTCGCCCCACATCAGGATCGAACCCGGAATGAAACCCCAAGCCAAACCCGCACCTTGATGCCGCAGAAGTTAAATGGGGAGGGTGGGATTTGACCCGGGTCACTTAGTGTACCATGTCAACCTTTTAACCACTCCACCACTTACATCATTGGCATTAACACTAGCTACTAATTTAAATAATATACAGTGAATATATCAAATTAAAGTTTTTTTAACAAATTGTTTACAAGGCATAATTTCTTAAAATCATATTACAATAACAACCAAACAGTTTTGAAAAAAAAAATATCTAAAGACTACTTAGGCTAAATCAAACAAATAAAAAGTTTTACAAATACATAAATTGAGATTTGATGATCAATCGACTAAGCAAAGTTTACTCTGAAGGCAATAACAATGTTTACTCCGGTAAGCGGTTAGGCAGTGAGCTATTCCGATAGTGAAGACATGCAATGGGTGATCTTCCTTTTAGGTCTTCAATTTTGGAATTATCGTTCTAAACGAATATTTGTTAATTAGGTTACTTACATGTTTAAAAGGAGTATCGAGTTTAAATAATTACTTGGCTAATGATATATCGGCTAATATGTTTAAAATGATTGTTGGTTTTAAAAAGGGTTATTAATGTAATGGGTTTAAGAAAACTTCAACTCTATCATATACGATGCACTACCCGCCTTGTGGTCCGAAAACTTAATTTTATACCTTTCGTAATTCAAACCGATGATGGGCAATTGTACTGGTGGTGATGGGGGATGAGGTGGCGGTAATGGGTGGATGCGGTAGTGGACGTGTTAAGGGGCGGTAGTGGATGTGTTAAGGGGTTATAGTGGTTGTGATGGGAGGTTGTGGTGGTGGCGTTAATGTGCGGTTGTGGTGGCATTGATGTGCGGTTATGATGGCGGGGACGACGATATGGTAGCGGTGACGGAGGTGTGGTGGTGGTTGTGACGGGGGGCTATGGTGGTGGTAGTGATGGGTAGTTGTGGTGGTGAAGTGATGGATGGCTGTGGCGGCTATGATGGGGGGCTATAGTGGTGGAGATAGGGACTATGGTGGTGATGATAGGGTTGTGATAATGGTGTTGATGGTAAACTATAGTGATGGAGAGAGAAGAGAAATTATAAAAGAGGTGATAGTTGTTCTTATGTAATTATTACTTGAAGAGATAATATGGGTGGGTGGGTTTAACAAATCTTTTTTTTTATTCTTAAGGGTAGTTTAGTCTTTTCAATAGAACTTTTAATAGCAAAATTAACTGTGTCAGTTATTTGGATCAAATGAAGATAAAAATCAAATGTTAGAGGACAAATTACAATTTTAAAACATTGGGGATGTAAGGAGTTAAAATATGTAAATGTTATGGATGTAAATTGTAATTTGCTCAAAATAATTTTCTTGGGTCTATTTTTTGCCACGCGGGTTCGAGTTTACAATTCAATATGGGTCAAATGTTAGAGTTTGATGATGATGACAATCTTTCATTTGGCTCCCATTAGAGAGATGACTGATCCTCAAATTGCTAGAACCCTCCGGCTTCGTCGACAACCATCATCATTGGTTTGGAAGAAGATGAAAGAGAGATTGTGGGTTATCATATAAGAACTTAGTTATGTGTGTGTATGTGTAAAAGAGGGAGATATTAGAAAAACTCACATTTAAAAAACCTGTAAATAGTGTAATTTAAGAGTACGAGTAGGATAGATTTGTCGTTCAAAAAAAACCCTGCAAATGGTCTCGGGAATAGCATATTAAGACACGTATTCTGGCATTATACTATATGTTGCATTAAATAACCTTTTTTTCTTAAATTTGTGTAAAAGTAAATGCATTTTTTTGAATTTTATAAACATTCTTACTTTAATTCGTTCTTCCCCTCCATTTATTAAAGTCATTGGTCTTTTAGATAATAAAAAGAAAACGACTCTAAAAAACATACAATAACGGCATACTAATTATATTTACATGTACTTTTATATATTAATTTACATTTTTATTTGTCATATAAAGCATAAATAATATCTAATAAACTTATTTCTTATATTATACCTATAGTTAAAGAACAACTTAAATGAATAGTGATTTTGAATGGATAGGTCGACGATTTTCTCATCTACGGTGGGAAAGAGATATGTGTTAATTTGTTTACACGTGTCATCTCGTGTCAAGAGAGAGAAAGATACAAAAACAAATCTAACTGGTGAATATGAGAGACAAGCGATGATGACAACATTGAAGTCGTACACCGATCTTGAGGGTACTCAATGATCTTCCAAAAGAACCTACGTTAAAGTTTATAGGCTTTCGATGTTTTTGTTTTCTCCTCAGAGATGGTGGTGGTGTGATGGTCAAGCGTTAGCCGTTTATGGAGTTTCGATGCTAACCCTTGACGACGATTCTTTTCCCTCCTTCTTCTCAAAGAGCTGTAACGTCCCTCGCATAAAGTCCTTGCCTACCGGTTGTGTTTTGGGCGAGATCTAAAACCCTAAAGTTTGTGATCAGCGGCTCCAAGTCTATTTTATTTTCGTTTCTTACTATTGTTTCATGCGGATTGTTTCTCGTTGATATAACAATCTTATTTTCAATTTTTTATTAGAATAACGCAAATGCATACAACAATCTTTGCACTTAGTATAATCTTTAATACATTTCATTCTGTTGGTGTTCTGATTGATGAGATGATATTATATGATCATAGTACGTTCTTAAGTTTGTTTTGCTACAATTATATTATTAGAAGGAATTCGTGTTAAATAAATATATAAATTATGATTACTCATATCAAAAGTGATAGTTGTGAATTGGGACTTGATTCATTTTGTTTGTTTCATGACTAGGTAAGAATCTTAGGTCCCACATACAAAATTCATCATACGGTGCTTCATGATGTTGATATCTATGGACAATTTGACGAAAATGGTTGTGTTTGTTTCAATGATGCTTGATGATTATGAAGTCCAAAAATATTCATGTTGTTGATTACCTTACTCACAGACTATTTCATTTGAACCGCATCATGATTATGCTTATGATGTTTTTGGATTGTCAAATTTTGATTTAGTACTTGAAAAATATGAAGGTTTGAGATGGTGATCAAGAACGTTGGCAAGTCATGTCATCATGCATAAATAATCATTAGTAACCTTGAGTGCTACATACATCGATACGATTTTCTTAAATTTGTTGTCAAATGGCGCTTAAATAATCATGGTTGTTTGCTGATTTGATGTCATCTTCTCTATAACTGATGCATGAAAAGTATATATATAATTATTTGTGGTAATATAGTGTTAGTAAAATCGAATATCAATTCGTTGACACACTGATCCTACTCAACCACCTTTAGAATTGACTATTAGAATGAGTTTTGTTTTGAGAAAATTGATAAGTTGCATTGATATAACCAAAATTTTATGATTTTTAAAACAATAATTAAAAATGAAATTAACAGTAAGGTTTGAGACTTTTAAGTTAAAATAGAAAATTAAGACTATCATCATAATTAGATTACACTTATATAATTGTGATGAATTCTATGGTATGATTAAAAATATAAGTTAAAATAGTTATATTAATGTTTATAAATATGAGTCGGAGCTTATTTCTCGTAAACCGGCTTCGTAGTGACAAGGAAAGCCGCATCGAGTCACTTACAATGCTAACCCCCAAGCCACTTGTGATGTAGCTAAAACTTCTGCATCCTTTCAATATACGATTTCTGAAAACATAACTTAATGTTAGAAAGAGAGTTGATTATGTTTTTTAATATACTATAAAATTTTAGAAAACCATAATAATTACTGTAGATTTCTCATACTAATAAAAAGGAACCCGCAAATGATTAAAAGTTAAAATAATATGATTTCTAATAAACATTTCTAGTTCATTAGCCATAGCTTTATTATTAAGACCGGTTTCAAGAAGAAAAGTTAGTTCATACGTTTTTCAACCATGTATGAAATTCACAATTACAAATCATAAATTTATAACTTTCTATTCAAATGTAAATGCTACGCATCAAAAGTTTACCAAATATTACTATAACAACAACATAACATAAAACATATCATTCGTTCACAATAGATTACATAAGTTATATCCAATTTTTATGATAATAGAAGTTTAACTCATAATGAGCTTGAACATAACAACTAAAATAGAAGATATATATATATATATATATATATATATATATATATATATATATATAATCATCGGTAAAATGGAACGATCAAACCGGTGATCCACAATGGATGATATTTAGACAATCCCAAACTTCTTCTAAATGTTAAATGCACCTCCCGAGGCTATCAAAGGGTCTTTAAGTCTGGATTCTTGATTACTAAAGAAACCAGTTTATTTCAATTTAAAAAAACATGCTTTCTATGACAGGAAAGAAAAATAAATTCAATACTTTAGAGTGTGTTCTTGATTAGGCCAAAATTTGGTAGTTTCATTTTCATGTTAAAAGATGCCATTTATGCTTTAAATATTGATTAGTTTAGTTGCATAATTTAAAAAATATTAATACATTGTTTTCTGTCAATTCAAGGATCAGTTTTACAACTATAAATAGTTTAGTTTTACGACCCTACCGCGTAGGCACGATGTATATATGACTTAAGTTTTTTAGAGTTAAGTTGTGTTCTTGCCTTAAACCTAACGTGGTGTATAATATTTCATGTGTTTGTAGAGATTGACAAGATGAAGGAATGAATTACAAAGTTACCTCTTGGTGAAGACATAACTAGAGGGGATAAAGGTTTATGTACAGCCCAAGCAATCTCAAATGCTATAACAAATCTGTGTGACTGAAATCTTTAATATTTGTCGACTTTACTTCTGGGTGAGGTAAAAGTTAACTTCATTATTTAAACTTGGAGGGAATAAAGTGTTTGTTTTGACGACCTCAAATAAACCAAAGAGCTAAGGAAAGTGCGAAAATATTTACGACTCGAGGTTGAGTTTCAATTTGAACTGCAACTTCTTACCTATACTAAGAGCTAATCACAAAGTTGAGGAATCGTGGATGGAATGACCTAATTGACAGCTACGAGTAAGTTTAGTTATATTCATTCAACGATATTCATGGTTCATTAGTACAAGTTCGTTGGATTTAATACTACTGATATTATCTACGTCTTAGAAGCACTATAATACAATTGATTTTTGTTGTAACAAGATCATGGAAAATTTGTTGTTTTGTCAAAAGAATTGGCGTCAAAGCTGAAATTAAGTCTAAAACCTCAAGAACACACTAATGTATTCCGGTGTTTATGATTGCCTGAGACAATATTTTGTTATTGGATTTAGAAATCTTGACTATTCTATTGACATGATTCATTGTGTTACGGTTTGAAGTTTGAGGATGAGATCACCCTAAAGTTGAAGCATACTGGAGCTGGTATCATATCTATGCCAAATGTTGGTCCAAATACAAATGTAAGTCAGTCATTTATCACATTGGCACAAGGCAATCAATCACTTAATGGTGAACATTTATTATTGTAATCATTTTGGTCCATCTGTTTGTTACTGTGGTTCCTCATGTGAGGTTTGGGGCAAACATTTTAGAACTTCGATCAGTAGTATAAGCACGGGACAACAACAATTGATCTATTTTATTAGTTCATTGTTAATCATCAGCTTGATTTCAAAGGTATGCTTAAATTTCTGCCATGTAATGAATTTTTATGGGTGTTATTCTGCTTGAATTTTGATTTTTAGGCACTAAAGTTAAGTTATTTTAAATGTGATGTTGTATATGTGCTGCTATTCTGATTGCACTTTGAGCTCAATTTAGGAGAAGCATACTTGATAGTGTGTAACATTTGTACACTATTTGATAAGCATTCTGTCTGGTTTTCTTATCAAGTTTCATGTTCTCATGTTAGTAGTTGCATTTTAAACTTTTTTTTACATCTACTTCATATAAGTCTTTCTATTTTATATATGTTTGTGGCGTTTTCATAATAATATTTATGTTAGATGGCTTTATTGAATCTATTAAATTGTTGGTTATTTAGATTATTCTTTTGAGTTGTAAAATTAGATTCAACTCAAACTTGACTCTTGCTGTAACGCATAATGAAGCTCCGGTTAACTCAAGCGACCAAACGAATCTCGTGCTATCGTGATGGATCCAACGGTTTATGAGCGAGTAACATTGTTGCCATTTCTTTTGTATAACTGGAAGCATTATCAATTTCACTTTTGCGGTTTCAACGGGCCAAACTATTGAGGACCGAACTCAGCTCCTGTAGCGTAACATGATGAAATGACCGAACTCCCACCGCGAAACGCTGTGAGAAAAACCTAGTTGTGTTAAAAGATTGACTGATGTTATTGAGAAGAATATAAAAGCTTGAGTAAATTGTCATTCGTCTCTGCGGTTTGGTGAAAATTGTCACTTTCATCCAATAGTTTATTTTTTACATCTGGGTCCCTGTGGTTTTCAAATCTTGTCATATTCATCCAGTTCGTTAACTCCATCCAACATTCTCCGTTAAACGAAAGGTATATTGGTCATTTTACATATATGTTTTATTTTTGTATTTTTTAAACCCCATTTAATATATCCCCTTTAAATAAATTGCTATTTTAGTCCCTGTGATTTGGGCATGTTTGCCAATTCAGTCCAAAAATCTCACCACCTTGGCATAAAACACCACATCACCACCACCCGTTATGGAACCACCATGTGGACGTAGTGTACAAATAACCCATACAAGACCGGGTACTCGAAACCGAAAGCCCGACCCATGCCGCGGAACGGGTAAGCCAGCAGGACTCGTGCCCCACATTTAATTACATCAGAATCACCCCAATCAAAACTGATAATTCAGTAACGATCGAAAAACATAAAAGGTAATGGATTTGCTTGGGAATAATCCCTGTAAATCAGCACACGGTTACAACAGCCAAACACTATAAATACTAGGTAAGGAGGATCGAGATCCTCACAAAAGAATACACACAAAAACTCCCCCTTTATTCTCCCTATCACATATTTTCATTCAACCAATACTTACTCTCACGCCAGAGGGTCGTTCCAGGGATATTTCCTCTTGGAACGCCAAAACTGGTGTTGTTTTCATGGTGCGTAGGTGTGAAGCTTCAGAGAGCATCGATGGATCGAAGTTCAACAAGACCGAAACCATCCAGAGTTGGAACTCGTATTTACAACCACACCACCACCACGCCGTTAAACACCACACATTAGATCTCCGCCATCACACACTAGATCACCACCACTATGTGGACCCTAGAAACCAACCGTTAATCTCGAACTTATAACAAACCCCTTCAAAAACGTATATGGAACCCTTGAAAATGAGCATTGTAGAGGTATTAATAGGGTTTGACATTCATTTTCGAAGTGGTATGCTACAAGTCCAATATTGATTATCGATTGTTAGGGTTTACATGGTAGCAACTGTCACACCCCAACCTTGATGGCGGAATCGTCGAGATGTGAGGGCTAAGATTGTTCGCAACCACATAACGCTGTTATATATTCTAAAAATTATAACCATAAGTTTCAATTGTAACTTACAACCATAAGTCTCAAATAAAGAATCAACATAACGTAACATGAAATAATTCAAGACAACTCATTTATTTAACTAGGTCCATTCCAAGATGTGAATAAGCTTCAAAGAGGACAATCAAACTTGCGTGATTCCTGAAACATGTTAAAAATAAAGGGTCAACATAATGTTGGTGAGACTTCCATAGTTTTTATACATAAATATATAAAAGATGGCAATTCATGTCATAAGTTAGTGTGCAAAGTAACTAGGGATGTATGACAGATGTAACAACCAAACCTTGACAGTTTACAAGATTTCACGTTTATAAGATTATACGATTAGCTAAGTGTACGTGGATGTACCAAGCAGGCTTGTCAGGCCCATAGATCTATGACGTCGCCAGGCTACAAATAGCTAATGATTACACATATAACAATCAATACATGGTAACTACTAAAGTTCAACTAACCATAACAAACGAGTGAATTGCTCAAGTGTTTATAAGAATCAAACGATTTTATAAGTGCAATGATTATAAGGTAACATGTTTCACCCCAAAGTGTAAAAATATGAAAAGGGGTATAGAAATACTCACTTGTCAAATAAATATAGAAATGATGATTATTACGAAACGTATATAAGCGTTCCAACACAAACCTTCACAAGGCACCTAAAATATATATATATAAATATATATTTACAAGATTTAAGTTTAATTATGAAGAGTTTAATGAATTAACGAGGACGAGGGTCTTAAGTGGATTTTGGGGCTTGTTCAATAGTTATATTTGACATATTGAATTCATTCATATGTTCTTGGAAATATTTATATTTTATACAAAGATGTGAAAAGAAACACTTATATTTATTTAAAAGGTTTATAAAGTTTGAATTAAGTTTTATAATAAACAAAATTTAGTACTATTTAAGCAACATTAATTTGAAAAGAGGCATTTGGACCAATAATAATTTATTAATTATTATTTACAGTTCATTTTATTAGAAATTATTCAATACAATCTTTGCTAAAATGTTTTATTAACAAAAACATGTTTATTTAAACTTAGGAAAATTTCAGAGAATATTTGAAGTATTTAAAGAAATAAAATTACAGAAATGAATAAAAATTTACAAAGCCAATTAATAAATTCTTTTTAGAAATTATCTATATATATTTTCTAAAAGCTTTTAAAAAACAAAAAGGAGTGTTTGGGGGTGCCCGGGTTCGAACCCGGGACTCCAAGGTTTGAATGGGAGTGAGTAACCAGTAAACCAGGGTCGCGACCTTGGTTTATGTCGGTTTTAATTCCTTATGAACCCGGTTCTGAGAGTTTTCCCCAAACTCAAGAAACCCTAATCCCAATTCAACCCAAATTGATGCATAAAACGTTGATGATTACTGTAATAGACATGGGGCTTTTGTTTCCCCATGTCAAATCAAGTGTGTGTATAAGCTTAATTACCCGATTAATGATGAGTTGAGAACGAACAGAATGAAGAATAGGAGCGACTGTGTCGAAGTTTATTCGAGATGCAAATGTGGATAATAATCCAATTCGTTTTGCAGGAATCTTCCAAGGATCACAGTGATCAAAAACCCTCTATTAATTTCTGTTTAGTTTGTTCAAAAGATGGACTTCGATTAAGATGCAATTGCGACAAAGGGGGAGGATCGAGGATGATATTCTTGCTTGTTTCAGGTGAAACTGAAATCATTAGTCGCTTGGGAATAGTTAGATGATTGTGTAGGTGCGTTTAATTAGATTATAATTATGGTTTAATGCTCGAACGGCTAAGTAATTTAATGTGATTCGGTTATGTAGTCGATTAGTCTAGAAACGGATGCTTAAGTGCGGTTAATCGATGCATACAGGTTCGAATCACCTTCTAGGAGGATTAGGAAGTGGTTTCGGATCAAAAATCGGCAGAGTTCAGTGAATTTGGGCGTCGCCGGTGCCTGCCGGAGATCCCACCGGCGGTTAGCCGGAATTTCGGGGAGAGAGAAAGAGAGATTTTGTTTTAAAATGTTACACAAATGACCCGTGTAGTTTGATTTGTTATTATTTTATGCTTAAGACACTCATTTAAAGTTTTAAAAGTAACAAAATACCCCATGGACTTAATTTTAACATTAATTCTTAATTTGTTAACTTTTATAACCTATTATTAATATAGTTATTGTTATTGTTATTTTATTATTACTATTATTATTATAGTTATTATTGTATTTATTATTTTTTTGAATATTATCATTATAATTAATATTATTATTATTATTATTATTAATTTTATTAATATTCTTATTATTATTAGTATTATTATTATTATACATTATGTTTAATTTAATGAACCATAAACTTTGAAATTACAAATTAAATGCAAGAACATATAAACCTCCCATGAGTTTCATAAATGACAGCAATGGTCCTTATAAGAATAAACGATGCTAACTTCTAGTTAACCAAAATTACATGATGTTACAGTCTCCCCAACTTAAAATAACTTCGTCTCGAAATTAGGAGTGAAACTATACGAACAAATGCGGATGCTTCTTCTTCATATGTTCCTCACATTCCCAAGTGAACTCGGCTCCACACCTATTCTCCCAACGAACCCTGACAATTGGGGTAGTTGTGGTTCTAGTCTTCATCATAATGCGATCCATAATTTTAACAGTTTTCTAAACAAAGTGCAATGACTCGTCGATCTGGATGTCTTCCAATGGAACATGCAGACTTTCGTCAGCCAACGACCTTCTCAAATTCGAGACGTGGAACACAGGATGAACTCCACTAAGGTCGGAAGGTAGTTCCAGTTTATAAGCCACCTTCCCAATCCTTTTCAGGATTTTGAAAGGTCCTACAAATCTTGGAGCCAGTTAACCCTTCTTTCTAAAGTGAACAACACCTTTCCACGGTGAAACCTTAAGAAGAACCATATCCCCAACTTGGAACTTCATGATGAAATGACGGAGGTTATCACGATTCGGGATCCAAAGTCAATTCAAGAAATACCACATGCCATTCAGTTTTGTCTCCGGTTGGGACCGAACGTTAAATGCCAAATCTTCATCGTTCCCTTCGTCAGTTAACGCTGCTCGTTGAGCCTCGCGAATGCATAACTCGAGATCACTATCAATCCTTATGTTTTGAGGCATGATAGTAGCCTCGTTAACATCCATATGAATCTCAGTATCAAATTCCCCTACCGTGTCAAACCATTGCCTTCGATCTCAAATTTCTTGAAGCGAGACAGACTTGTTGTGGATCTTGCGACTCAGCATGTCGGCTATAACATTCGCCTTTCCAGGGTGATAACGAATGTCACAGTCATAGTCGCTAATCAACTCGATCCAACGTCTTTGTCTCATGTTGAGATCCTTTTGATTGAACACGTGTTGGAGACTCTGATGATCGGTGTAGACTATGCATTGCGTCCCATAAAGATAATGTCGCCAGATCTTCAAAGCGAAAACCACAGCACCAAGTTTGAGATCGTGGGTTGTGTAGTTCACTTCATGAACCTTCAATTGTCTCGACGTGTATGCTATGACTTTTCCTCGTTGTCACACCCCCGCTGAGAGCGGAAACACGGGGATGCGAGCGAGACGGGATCATCATAACACATGGTTAATAATAGAAATGCAATATATATGTAATTGATGACATAGCGTGTCATGACGACACCCGACACAAATGGAGACTTGTGTCGTGTTTAGTCAATATCCACTACAGCTTAGCCATAAGCATAAACAGAAACTTGTAATTGATTCATATAAACGATTCACAAAATCACAATAATTGTATTCTTGTGTGAAATTCCCACAACCCGGGAACAAGTATCCAAAAGAATGTTAATTGTTTAATCGACTGCAACAATGTATAAAATAATAGTTCATCATGTATGTTCAGTCTCAAAAATGCATCCTAGGGTCTCCACTAAGGCAGCACACCTAGATCTTCAGTTATCATGATCACCTGAAAAGATATGCTCAAAATGGTCAACAAAATTATTAGTGAGCTTCTTAGGTTTTAAGTAGTAAATAAATTAAACGGAACAACATGTATGTTTATTTGAGTTACCGCAATTACATTTATATGTAAGCGGTTTCACCTGTTATTGATAGTTACAGCCAAACCTAGTCGTCGGTTCCACGTGGGAATAACGGCCGTAAGGAAAGTACCACACAGCAAAATAAGATCCACATAGCATATAAAGGTCCACACAGCGTATAAACATCCACACAACGTATAAAGATCCACACAGCGTATAAAGATCCACACAGCGTATACGGTGTATGTCATAACCAAGCCAATCCTTAGGTCCCATTACCGGGATTAATTGTTGTATTGAAAGATCCACACAGAAGAACCACACAGAAGTACCACACAGCCCAATAGTATCACCCAACAAGTAGGATTGCATAGTAATGTAGCGTCACCAAGTAACATGCAAGGTGGTAACGTAGTATAGAGTCATGAATCATGATATCATCATTCAACAGATAAGTTGTTCATAACAGTAGTAGTAAGCTTCCACTAAGGAAGACGTGTAGATCCAAGATAAATGGATGAGCATTCTTTTCCCCCATGTTTATAAATGTTTAAAAGGTTTTATAAGAGTAGAAAAGGGCCACGAAACTCACTTGTTAATTGGTAAGTATGTATGATGTAACTTCCCAAACTTGTATGTATGTATGAACGGTCAATCACCTATTGACAATTATGTTAAGCATTAATAATGCGTCTGATGTCAACAATATTTTTAGTTGGGTCGGGTCGTATCGGTTCGGTCGTGGGTAATACTTGCACACAAACACGCGTAATAGATCTTATGTAGATCCAAGTACTAGAAGCGTTGCCATTGTCGATGATATTTGTGTAAAAGTATTATTGTTATCAGAGAAATACTTGGTAAGCATTTGTGTTATGAATCGTTTGTTGCTAATTGTAAAATGTTAAGTTGATTTGATTTGATATAACATTAATAAGTTTGATAGTGTTAATCTTAAAGATCGTCATTAGCAATGGCAACCGTGTCGATGTCACCTTAACATCACACAACCACACACACTGCACACAGGAAGAATCCACTAACAATGACTCCAATTTCACGACAGGACTAGACGCATGACTGGACACTCCATTCACACGAATCAACTCTCAATCGTGCGAATCAGCTTCATTCGTATGATTGAACCCCCATTCGTGCGACTAAGCATTCAGTCGTACCACACAACACCCAATCGCACGTCTCAACTTCCATTCGCACGATTCAGCCTTCATTCGTACGAATTAGCTTCATTCGTACGACTGGACTTCCTTTCGTGCAACTGGACCTTCAGTCGTGCGATACACGCACAGTCGCACACATTCATCCGCATTGACTCAATCGCACGACACACACAATCGTATGGGCTGAGTCGCACGAATCACTCTCAGTCACACGAAAGACCCAATCGCATGGACTTAGTCGCATGACTCACCCAGTCGCACGACTCAGTCGCATGACAGACCCAGTCGCCTGAACAGTAGGTTCGCGACTGCAGAGTGCTGAGCTTCGGCTGCTCCGTGCTTGGGTTTCACACATCAAGGACCTCCAGAAACACATATCTAACATACCTAGGCAAGATGCACACTCAGTAAGGCAACACACGCACCCCCATGACCTCTTGTGCTCGGGTTGAACCCGAGCACCCGAAACCCTAGAATTCGCAGAAGTAAAACGAGCAAAAACAGATGACCAAGGTCGTCTACCTGCTTGAAACGTGTTGTCTAGGCTGTAGTAGTAGTCTAAACGGTGAAATCACGAAGAAAATGGGGCGGTTCTAGGTGCAAGGAGGTGGAAGAAATGTGGAGAAGAAGATAAGGAAGAAGAAGAAATTATGAAGACGGGCTGGTATGTGGGTATTTATACCCAGTCCTAGTTTGGTAATTTGTCACATTTAGTCCCTGAACTTAGCCCCCGAGTTCCCAAACTTGTTTCGGTTGAAAACGACGTAAATACGCGCGTTATATTAATTATAGGGAAGTATTTAATGTTATTCGTATCTTGAAAATGATGTTATTAATGATGTTTATATTATATAACATAATTTAGTTAGTGATGTCGTCCGTGCTATTTATAAGCGTTTTAAGCGATATGGATACAAATAATGATACACCACTGAAAAAGAGAATAAATCAAGTATGATATCCACACAATTGGTTTATAAGGGTGAGGAATGAATAGTTAACGGAATTCACATTAAATGATGGACCTTATGGTGACGTATGTCACAGTATCCCCAATTGAGAGAATTTCATCCCGAAATTCAACTGGTGTTAGGTCCAAGAGTATCATCCTCGAATAGATGTGGATATTTGAGTTTCATTTGATCTTCTCGTTCCCACATGAATTCCGGTCCTCGTTTGGGGTCCCATCTCACGTGAATGATCGGTATCTTGCTGCGCCTTAAGCGTTTGACCTTTCGGTCTATGATCTCGATAGGTTCTATGATGAAATGAAGCTTTTCATCGATCTTGATTTCCTTAATTGGCACATGTAGAGTTTCATCCACCAGGCACTTTTTAAGGTTTGATACGTGAAATGTGTTGTGTACACCGCTGAGTTCTTGTGGCAACCTCAATCGGTAAGCCACCGGACCGATTCTTTCTGTAATCTCAAATGGTCCTATGTATCTTGGGGCTAATTTCTCTTTCTTTCCAAATCATACAATCCCTTTACAGGGAGAGACTTTGAGTAGAACGTGATCCCTAACATTGAATTCTGGAGGCTTCCGACGGTTGTCGGCATAGCTCTTTTGGCGATCTCTTGCTGCTTTTAATCTGTCTTTGATTTGGAAAATCTTGTCAGTTGTTTCTTGAATGATCTCTGGACCTGTTAGCTGGCTTTCACCAATCTCAGTCCAAAAAACTGGGGATCTACATTTCCTCCCATACAATGCTTCAAATGGAGCGCATCCAATGCTTGTATGGTAGCTGTTGTTGTAAGAGAACTCAATCAATGGTAGATGAGTGTCCTAGCTACCACCAAAATCGATTACACAAGCTCTGAGCATGTCTTCCAATGTTTGTATTGTTCATTCACTTTAGCCATCTGTTTGTGGGTGATAGGCGATACTCATATATAAGCGAGTGCCCATCGCTTTTTGTAGCATTTGCCAAAATCGTGAAGTAAATCGGCTGTCACGGTCGGATATGATTGACACCGGCACTCCGTGCCGTGTCACGACCTCCTTTATGTACAATCTCTCCAACTTTTCCATCTTGTAATCCTCTCGGATCGAAAAGAAATGAGCGGACTTCGTCATCCGATCCACTACGACCCATATCGACTTATGCCCACTACTTGTTCTAGGGAGTTTGGTAATGAAATCCATGGCTATGTTCTCCCATTTCCACTCAGGAATTTCAGGTTGCTGTAATAATCCTGATGGTTTTTGATGTTCAGCCTTAACTTTCGAACATGTCAAGCATCAGCTTACATACATAGCAATGTCTTTCTTCATGCCTGGCCACCAGTATAGATCCTTAAGATCATGATACATCTTGTCTACACCGGGATGAACAGAATATCGTGTCTTGTGCGCTTCCTCCATGATTAGGGTACGAACGTCTCCCCATTTAGGTACCCATATACGATCCATGAAGTACTGTATACCATCATCCTTTCAAATCATATGTTTGTCCAGCCCTCGGAATTCTTCTCCATCAAGGTTTTCTTCTTTCAATGCCTAACTTTGTGCAAGTTGGATCTGAGCCTTCAAGTTCGTTTGAATAGTCAATCCCAAAGCTCTAGCACGTAGTGGTTTCACGCGTTCTTTACTACTTAGGGCATCAGCCACCACGTTTGCTTTCCCCGGATGATACCAGATTTCACAATCGTAGTCACTAAGTAACTCTACCTAACGTCGTTGTCTCATATTGAGTTCCTTCTGATTCAGCATGTGTTGGAGGCTCTTATGATCTGTGTAGATGATACATTTGGTTCCATACAGATAGTGTCTCCATATCTTGAGTGCAAATACTACTGCGCCCAACTCCAAGTCATGAGTTGTGTAGTTCTTTTCATGCACTTTAAGTTGTCATGATGCGTAAGCAATCACCTTGTCTCTTTGCATTAATACACATCCCAACCCTTGATGTGAAGCATCATAGTACACCACAAAATCATCGGTTCCGTCAGGGAGAGACAATATCGGTGCATTGCATAACTTTTCTTTCAGTGTTTGGAACGCTCGCTCTTGTGCACGTCCCCAATCAAACTTCTTGTCTTTCTGAGTCAACAGAGTTAACAGTTGAGCGATCTTTGAAAAATTCATGATGAAGCGACGATAGTATCCGGCCAATCCTAGGAATTGTCGTATCTCTGATGGTGTCTGTGGTGTATCCCATTTCTTCACCGCTTCAATCTTTCCGGGATCTACGTGACTCCCATTTTCGTTAACCACATGACCCAAAAACTTCACTTCTCGCAACCAGAATTCACACTTCGAGAACTTGGTGAAAAGTTTCTCTTCCTGTAGCTGCTCTAGTATTGCCCGAAGGTGTTCTTCATGATCCTCTTTCGATCGGGAGTAGATAAGTATTGTAAAACCTCTGAAATTCTCCCAGAAACAATAACACACGATCTCAATCTTGTGAACGCGGAATATAAACAAGATTGGAGTAGAAGAAGAATCAAATTGAACTCAAATGATATTGAATTGATGAACAGAAACCTATTACAGGTCTTGTGCGATTTCGCACAGAACAAAATGATAATATGAACGAAAAGCTTAATTACAAAACGAAATCTAGCTATTTATACAAAACAGTGAGTTCTCGCGTGAGATGCTTTTCGCGCGGCTTAATCTTTCACGTGAATCTTCATCTCGCGTGGAAGATCTTCTTGCGTGAGAGCTGCTTCTCGCGTGACTTCTTTAAATCGCGTGGATTCAGTCTTTCGCACAGGCAGTTTGTTTTGCCGAGCCTTGATTTGTCTTCTACAATCTCCCCCTAAGCTCGGTGAAACATAATCAATCAAAGTCAACATTCGCCTTCTTGTAAGAGCCAGCATAGGCATACCATTTGTTTCTCAGGATCCGGTCAATCATCCATACGTACTGGCAAGATAGAAAATAAACAGACTCATCAGCTGAAATAGGGCAGTGTAACAGCTTGAGTAAGTCGTCTTTGCCAAACTTCATCAAGTCTGCTGGATCAATGATTCGATAAGACCTGTCTATATATCTGATCACAGCGTGACCGGAATCCTTTTCACATCTCTAAGAAATAAGTTGCTTCAAAGTGTTGGGAGGAACTGGAGCATGCACAGGGACTTTTCTGATAAATTTGGGATGTTGATAGACTCGTATCTTCATAGGAGCTTTAGTATTTTCATCAATTCTTGTTGAGTCATCAATCAACTTTGATTTTGCAGTCTTAAAGTCTTTGAAATTTGTGCGCATTTCCCTTCTTATCATGGATCTCATGAGTTCAGCTTCACTGTAATTACTCTCATTGAAGAATGGAGCTTTGCCCATGGAGTATAAATCAGCAGCACGTAGAGTATGGAAGTCTTGAGTGCTCTTTAGATAATCAATCTCTCCATTCCTTCTCTTTATGATATACATCCTTTTCTCGCTATCATAACCCCAGCTAATAACATGAGACATTTCACCGTACTTCTGTTTTGGCTTTGATATAAACAGAAAATGAGCTTCAGTAGGTGGTGATGGTGCTTTGAACTGTAAACCTCCTCTAGTGTATAGGGCAATCTGACCAGTAGTATCTGTCTTTGTAGCATCAGTAGGAGTTGCACCACTCACAGTCTCATTGGGAATTTCTCCTTCTTCAAGATTGATGTCTTTGAATAGCTCTTGAAGGTTGTTCCCAAAAATGTCTGTATATTCATTCTGCTCTTCCAGATCATCAAAAATATCAAGTTCTTCTTCAACAGTTCCAGATGAAGTTTGTTGAAAAGAATACAATTCCTTTTCATACACACTTTCTGTGGCAGGGTCCAGTGGATCATATCCTTCTGGATCACTAACACTTGGTCGATCGACATTGTCAGTGTTAGTATCTCCAGTTGGACTCGAAGAAGAACCTGTAGCATTACCTCCATCATTATCGCCTCCATCATCATTATTATCATCATTACCTCCATCATCTCCACCATCATCATCATCACCATCATTTCCACCATCGTCATCATCATTTTCATCATCATTTTCATTGTCATCCTCATCATCATCATCCTCATTATCATCAGAATCAGCATAATCAACTAACTCTTCATCCTCCCTTTCATGAACAATAGGCATAGAAACCATGTGTTCCGGCTCAACGAAAGCTGTAGATGTGTAAGCTTCGGTGATAGGTACTTCAGATGAAATAGGAACATCTTCAGTAGTGCTAACACTTGGCTGTACAATAGATGCTTGTGCTTCGTTGACCGTTTCCTTCTCAGGAACAGTCTCAGTAGGAGGTGGGCTTGGAGAGCGTCTACTTGATTCACCAATTACTGTTGTAGACCTTATGATTGGTGGCTGATGAAAATAAGTCTGTGAAATGAATTCTCTCAGCTCGTTCAGTTGTCTCTCCAACCCAGAAGTGTAGTCAAACATGCTCTTCATTTGTTGTTCAAGAGAGGCCAATCTTGTGTCTTTGATAGCTGAGTCGAGATGAATCATGTTGATAAGATTTGTCTTTTCATCATTGCCTTTCTTTAATTCAGCAATCAACTTCATATTTTCAAAGTTTTCTTTCTCCAGGTTCTTTATTCTTTCTTCCAATATGATAGAACCAGGAGTGCTTGATGATTTCTCTCTCCTCTGAAACTCAGGAGGAGTATTCAAGAGTGTATCGACATCAAACTCTAAATTTTCTTGATGAGGTGGTGTAGAAAAACCTGAGCCAGAAATATTAGCTGCTCCAGAAACAGGAACTGTTTCTGTTTCAGGAGCAGAAGAAGTCACATTGGCTGTCTGATCTTGATCAGTTTCAGTGACAACCACATGTGTTCTTGGTCTTCTGGGTATAATACCACGACCTCTCTTTCTAACTGGATAATCTCTCCTTCTTGCCATATGTTTTCTTCGTGAGGAGGTACTTGGCGACTCTTCAGGGACATAATCAGTATCCCTGTCTTCCTCATTTGGTCAAGAAGATGTTGGAGTAAAAGGGGTTGGATCAGTTTGGATCACATAGGGAACATTCCCTATTTGATCACTAGCAGTCTCAGAACTGGAAGCAGAGTGAACAACTTCTTCCATTCCTCCTTCACGCACAGGCTCATCTTCAAATAGCTTCTCAATCTCTTCATCAATATTATCTCTAGTAGTAGAAGTAGAAGCACCAGTCTGTGCCTCATCAGCATGAGCACCTTCTCCAAACTCATCAACATTTTCATCAATCTCAGAGAATTTTCCGATCTTCGCAAAACTTTCACCAGAGCATTTGTTTCCTCTGGCTCCAGTGAGGTGTGTAAAAATCTCCTTCTTAATTGTCTGTACAACATATTTTGGAGATCTCTGAGTGGCAAGCTCAGGAAATGCATCGTTGATAACCAGCTGAATGAATCTGGGATACATGATAAACTTTCTCCCTGGATTGGCCGTAGCGTTTTTCACCATCTCTTGAAATATAACGCCAGAGATACTGAATGGAATATCATCCACCAGAGAAACCAATAAGGATCCAAACACAGCACTAAGACTGTCCATCCCAGCCTTCAGATTGCTTAGATAGTGTATTACCACGTGAAATAAGTATTTCCAGTATGGTGGTAACCACTTCTTTTCCAGACTTGGGTATCTATACTCGTATCCCATACGAGTCAAACAATCTATCACAACATCATCCTCAAGTCTAGTTGGAGCATTATCTTGATCATCAAACAGTAACACTCTGTTCAGAATAGCCTGTGATACAGTCACTCTTTTCTCCTTGACTGTGGCAGTGATAACCTGATTACCAGCTTGGTATTTTTCCAGAGCAGCAGTGCTCCAGAAAGAATCAATAAGCTCAGAATATATTGCTGGATCAGCAGATATGGCATATACAATGTGAGAATTCTTCAGACCCTCGATCATAGAAGAAAACAGTTCCTTCCCTTCCGGAACCTCATCCAAGTATGCAACACAATTATGATTTTTGTTAAAAATCATTTGTGCCATCTGCATTGTCACAACAATCAGGATTAGAACAACTAGAATATAACTTAATTATGCCAGAATAATTGCAACACTTAGAACATGTGAAACAAAACTTTTCACTTAGAAAATTTTATCACTTGGACACAATTTATTATCTCAAAGGTTTAGTCAATTATGAATACATGTATTCCACTTAAAGTTTAGTATCAAAAGGTTATTGTGTACAAGTACATTGGAGGAATAAAAGCATCAACACTTAGAAAAATTTAACAGCCTTTTTGTCATACGAAAAATCAGTTCACGCAAAAAATGAACATTATGCGAAATGTATACTTCATGCGAAGTCAACTTTCACGTGAAAGTCAACATAACGCGAAAACTGGTCTCACTTTTGAATTCACGCGAAAACACTTTGCAAAAACTGAGTTCAAGCAACATGTGTAAGTCACGCGAAACCAAGACTCACGCGAGAATAAGTTTCACGCGACAAAACTTTTTCGTGTCTGTTCAGTTTCTTGTGCGATTCGCACAACCCAATATTCAAATTAACAGTTCACAAATCGATTTTAATCCATGAAGTCCAATCCATTGCTATCGCCTAGGTCTATTAGGTGTATTTCATCGTTCAATTTCAACTTTAACGTCCATTTATTAAGATTTTAATTTCAAGATGTTAGATTCCACTTAACATTTCATAGCTACAGTAACCGGATCAAGCATGTTATACCTTTAAATCACAATCTGAGAGTAATGATAACGAAATGAGAAAAACAACCACAACAAGAGTGAAATGAAGTATGTTTTGGTGTATGCGAAATGAGTATTCAGAGAATATGCGAAAAGGGTTTTCGGGTAAGAGTTTGAGCGAAATGTGATTTCGTCTCGTTCACTGTGACTTTTATACACCTGATAAGTCACGCGACAGACACTTTCGCAAATCCTTCTATTTCGCGTGACTTTCCATTTCGCGTGCGAAACAGTGACTTTCAAAATTTCAACTTTTTAAATCTTTTCAAACCTTTACACAACTTTAAATTCTTTTATTTTCAATGAATTAAGTCAACATAAAATGTTATTTACCAAGTGACCAATTAATTTAATGAATCTTCAATTTTCAAAATTTTTCTTGTTATTTATTTGTCCTAAAAATAAAACACTATAAAAGTGAAATAAAAACAAACACTTACATACAAAATAACAAAAGAATGAAAACAATTAAAGAATCAAGATCGGATTTGCTTGTTTTGTATAAATTTTCATAATGAGATCATATAGTTCTTTTGTCAAGTTAAGACTCTGTCCGGCTTTATTTAAAATAACTGGTTAAGTTGATTGTCAATATCTGTTGTCCGCTTTAAACTTATACTTCATATTTTACTCAGAAACATAATGAGTGATATATATCATGTTTTGTGTTGATTTAATATAAGTCAATGGATCCCACAATCAGAACTTCTGTAAAGTAATTATTATACTTCAAGACACTATCAAGATTTTCAAGTCACCCCAATTTGACTTAAACCATGCATTGATGATCAGTGATACCATTTATTGTTTTCCTAAATATAACTATTTGAGCGTAACTAGCCTGAGAAATATTTCTTAACCCGGAATATTAACAAGTTTAAGGACTTACTGACAGCCATCCGGACTTACGTCTGCCCTCTCAAGATGTTTAGGACTTACAAGCCATTCGGACTTACATGCCCCATCTTTCAATTTTGCCTTCCAAAGTTAAAAACTATTCTCAAAATAGAAAATATATACCATATAGTATGTATGTCGTTTAGACATATCTTTTGATTTGTTGTGCCTTTTGGCATCTTATATCCTATATGGCCTTTTCCTTTTGGCATCTTTTTGCTCAATTATTTTCTTTTTGTGTTTTTCTCTTTTTGTTTCCTTTTGTATTGTGATCTTTTATATATATATATAGTTATGATAATCACTGAATCAAACATATACAGGCTTGAGTATGACAAGATTATATCTCTCAGTCTGTGTTAGAACATTTTTGGCACAGAATCCTGATATGTTCCCCACTAAATCATATTTCTTTAATTCAAGTGTAATCACTCAATTATGATCTTTTCATTTCTGAAAGCAAAGCCTATCAACATATCAAACATAATCCAAGTGTATTCGTATTTAAGCCTTTGAAAGTACTTATACTCGTTTTGAACTTTGTAATATCATTTCTCATTTTAAGTATGAAAATTTCTTCTTTTGATTTTGGCAATCCTTTGATCTTAACTCCCCCTAAGACCAAAAATATTTTTCAGAACTTGTTTTTCTAATTTTCTCCCCCTAAAATTGTGATTGTCCTTTTAAGAAAAAGAAACAATTGCAATTTTATTCTTTATTAAAAAAAATGAAAAATCTTTTTATGAAGATTCATTAAACCAATTTATCCAAAGTTAATCATTCCCAATGATTGCACAAGGAAATCAAATCGAGAATGATCAAACGCCTTGGTAAATAAATCAGCAATATTTTCAGTTGACGGTACTTGTTTTAGATGAATAAGTTTACGATCAAAACAGTCGCGGATAAAATGGATGCGGATGTCAATGTGTTTAGTTTTTGAGTGTTGAATGGGATTTTTCACGATGTTTAGAACTGCCGTGTTATCACACCAAATTGGTGTGTCATAAATGTTGAGACCATAATCAAGAAGTTGTTGCTGAATCCAGACAAGCTGGGAACAACAACTCGAAGCAGCCACATATTCAGCTTCGGCAGTGGATGTGGATACAGTGTTCTGCTTCTTACACTGCCAAGAAATGAGTCGGTTACCCAAGAATTGACATCCTCCTGTGGTCAATTTCCTGTCTAAGTTACAACCACCATAATCACTGTCAGTATAAGCAAATAAATTGAAATCGGAATTTCGAGGATACCAAAGACCAAGTTTAGGTTGACCCTTGAGATACTTGAAAATCCGCTTGACAGCTTTCATGTGTGATTCCTTTGGATCACTTTGATAGCGGGCACACTGACAAACAGGGAACATGACATCCGGCCTGCTTGCAGTGAGATACATAAGGGAACTAATCATTGATCTGTAAAGATGTTGATCAACTGATTCTCCTAATGGATCCGGAGTAAGAGTAGGACGAGAAGCCATTGGAGTTGGAGCTACTTTGGAATCTTGAAACTTTTATTTCTCAAGAATTGTCTGAACATATTTTTCTTGATGAATGAGAATACCCGTCTCAGATTGAGTAACCTGAATACCCAAGAAAAATGAAATTTCTCCAAGGGAACTCATCTCAAACTTCTTCTTCATCACCTCTTCGAACTCCGTGCACATACTATCATTTGTGGAACCAAAAATGATATCATCGACGTAGATTTGAACCAAAATGATATCATCACCTGATTTTCGTATGAATAAGGTTTGATCAATTACACCTCTTGAATAACCATTTGCAAGCAAATGTTCAGTCAGAGTTGCATACCAAGCACGAGGTGCTTGATGTAAACCATATAACGCCTTATCCAACTTGTATACATAATCAGTATGATCTGGGTCTTCAAATCCAGGAGGCTGACAAACATAGGTTTCTTCCTTCATTTCTTCGTATAAAAATGCAGTTTTAACATCCATCTGGTACACCTTGAAGTTCATGTATGAAGCAAAGGCTAAGAATATGCGTATTGCTTCTAGTCTTGCAACTGGAGCATACACTTCTTCATAGTCCAATCCTTCAACTTGGTAAAATCCCTTCACCACTAGACGTGCTTTATTTCGAACTATAACACCTTTTTCATCCGTCTTGTTTCTAAAAATCCACTTTGTCCCAATCGGAAGCTTATCCTTTGGAGGTTCAACAAGATGCCAAACATTGAGTTTCTTGAATTGCATCAACTCATCTTGCATTGCTTCTATCCAGCTATTTTCTTTGAGTGCCATTTCCACATTCTTGGGCACTATTTGTGATAGAAAGCAAGCATATAGGCAAGTGTTGATTGCCCCTGATTGACTTCTGGTAATTACACCTTCGTGCAACGGACCAATGATTGCTTCAGTGGGATGAGTTTTATGTATTCTCAATTGAGGAATCTCATCTGCAACCATTCCATCTTCCAAATTTGTAATATGTTCAATATTATCATGAGCTTCTTCAGAGTGTTGAGATTGATACACAATAGTTTCTTCAAGTGTGTCATCTGAAATATGACTTTCAGAAGCAGTAGACACATTTGGAGATTCTTCAAATGGAACTTGAATGATTTCTATTGGTGTGTGAATAGTCTCTGAAGAAGATGAAGATAATGGAGAACTCAAAGATTCTCCCAGCTCCTGAGTAGGAATTTGTTCTGAAGAAACATCTAATGACTCAGAACATGCAGATACAGGTACAGAAGCTGTAGGAATATCTTTGGATGATGAAGCAACAGCAGAATCATCAGATATCAAAGATGAAAGATCCTCAATGTTTTTGTTGTCCAAGGAGATTGCTTGAGAAGTAGAATCTGCAGATGAAGATTTAAAAATTTTAAAATTTATGAACAAAGATTCATAATCATAAACCCATGAAGGAGCTGAACCTGCATCAGTTATGTTAAGCTCGTGCCAATCAATGTTATATGACTCGACAATTTGTCTAGTTCTTTTATTATAAACACGATATGCAACTTTATTGGCAGCATATCCCACAAAGTAACATTCATCAGCCTTTTCAGAAAATTTTGAAGATGATTAAGTTGTATGCAACAAAGTGCAACAACAACCAAAGGCTTTAAAATATTTAACTTTGGGTTTGTGTTTATAGAATATTTCATATGGAGTCTTATTTAATCTTTTGTTGATTAAAGCACGATTTTGAACATAACAAGCAGTATTTACTGCTTCAGCCCAAAAGAACAGAGGTAATTTGGCAGCAGAGATCATCGTTCTAGCAGCTTCAATCAATGTTCCATTTCTTCTTTCTGCAACTCCATTCTATTGTGGAGTGCCAGCAGCACTGAATTGTCTGGCAATTCCCTTGGATTCACAAAACTCATTCAGAGTTTGATTGCAAAACTCTGTCCCATTGTCACTTCTGATGCATTTTACCTTTTTCTCTGTCTGATTCTCCACCAAAGTAATGAACTTGATCAAAAGGTGTGGAGTTTCATCCTTAGATGCTAAGAAAAACACCCAAGTAAATCTAGAAAAGTCATCAGTAACAACCAGACAGTAAGATCTTCGACCCAAACTTAAAACACTTACTGGACCAAAAAGATCCATGTGTAAGAGTTGTAAGACTGATTCGACTGAGTTGTGTGCAACTGGTTTGTGAGGAAGTTTATGTTGTTTACCCTTTGAACAAGACAAACAATGTTCATTTAATTGAAATTCTTTTTCAGGTAAACCAATAACATGATTTCCACGTACAAGTTTATTCATGTTTTTAAGATTGACATGTCCTAATCGACGATGCCATAACATGGAATCATTCTCCGAGGCTTTGGATAGTAAGCACGAAGCTGTTACCAAAGAACTAGAACAATGCATATCAAGAAGATATGTATCATTGTCTCTCGGAGACCTCATCAAAATCCATTCATCAGGAACAACAAAACCTGGTTTTATAATTAAGTATTCTTTGTTAGTAAAGTGTGTAGAATATTGTTTGTCACAGATTTGAGGCACACTTAGCAGGTTATGTTTTAATTTCTCAACAAAATTAACATTCTCAAAACTTAGGACGCCGTTTGTAACTGTACCACGTTTAGTAATTCGTCCTCCTCTATCTCCTGCAAATATCACTCTCCTTCCGTTGTATGATTGCACATCTTGTAGTAATGATAAGTTACCCGTCATATGTCTTGAACAACCGCTATCTACATGCCATAGACTTTCAGTAGTCTTTTGTGGTTGTCCCTGCATTTGTAACAAAATTACTTAGATTTAGGTACCCAAGTCATACAGGACTTGAGCACATTGTGTGTTGCAGTAAGACAAAATGATTTGATAGTATTATACTTTGTTTGCACATCATTCTTTTCATTTATGCTTTTAATCTTGACATTTTCCTTTACATCATTAGTCAATTTATTATCCCGTTTGACATTGAAATCATTAACAACCTTTGATTTCATATTATTTGAAAATTTTCCACGAGTGAAAAATAGTTTTCTATTATGAGAAATAGAATTATGAAATCTTTGTTTACTTAATGATTTTTGTCGAAAAGGACAATTGTTTGCCAAATGATTTGTGTTTCCACACTGATAGCATCTCTTTTGTTGAGTGTGGAAAACAAACTGTGGATGACAATTATGAAAATTGTCATAAAAACCAAAGTCAGATTGACTAGGTTTAACTTTCTCCACAGTCTCTCGAATCTTTGTCTCGTTTGACAATTGCAAATTCATCTTTTGCAGATTCGAGGAAATTGATGAATTATGACCACTTTGAATTGTAGATTTGGCAGTTTTGACTTTTGGAATTGGTGGTGTTGGAATAGGAACAGTCTTTGATTCTGCTGGAGTTGGACCAGACTTTGAAATTGCTGGAGGAGGACCAGGCTTAGATATACGAATTGGTGCTGGAGAAGGACCAGGCTTTTGAATTTTCAGATTGAATGCAGAAGAATCATTCACTTGCAAATCTGGGCTACACATATCTTTATTCACAAGGTTAGCATTATAATGAAGTTTATTTTTAAAGAATCGAGAATTCGTTTCTTTAAAAATATGCTCTTCATTTTCAATTACACCCTTAGAAACAAATCTACTTTTAAAATCCTTTTCGATTCTTTCTTTTTGATTTGCCCTTTGATTTGCATTCAAATTATTTTTATTATTAGATTTCAACTCATTCAAATCAACCTTCTTTTCATTTCCAGACAAATTTTGTTTACAAGCAGATTGTAAAACTTGTACATTCTTATTTTTCAAACATTCATTCTCATTCTCTTCCTCACTCTCACTTTCCCAATCTTCAACCAACCCATCCACCTTCATTTTATCTGCAAAAAGATTTTCAGATGATTGTTTAGGTTTGGGTTCTATGATAGGATCAACAGATAAATTTATTTTGACAGAAGGTTTTAAGTCTTGAGATGGAGAGAATCCAATTCCATAGACCATATCAGAATCACAAATGTTATCAGATGATGGTAAACATGAGTAATCATGATTAATTGGAGGAGCAATGTTAGAAAATCCAACACCATATTTTCCTCCTTTTATCTTCTGAGTCATTTGTGACTTGATTATTCCTTCAACCATTGTTGATGAAAGTTCAAATTTCTCAACAGTCAAGTTAACCGTGGCTAATTCACTGTTGAGTCTATTAATTTCTAGAGCGAGTTCATTATTTCTATTTGTCAAGTCATTATTAGTACATTCTTTATCATGAAGATTTAATTTCAAATTATATATTGTTTTGTTTAAACCTTCAAGTTTTTCTTTAAAAATCTTTTCATTTGACTTGTGTTTGCAAGCTTGATACTGAAGTTTTTCAACTTCCATTATCAGGCTCTCATTATGAACTCGGTATCTTTGAACTTTCTCAACACATGTATTTTTACATAGACTATCATATACCTTTGGTTCTGAAGTTTCCCCTTCTGTTTTCTCTACCTTCTTGACCATGAATGCTTTCATTTCATCAGCTGGTTCTTCCACTGGAGCACTATCAACAGTCTTTGGATCAATGCATGGGCTTTTGACTGGGAGCTCGACAGTGTACTCATCAATCACACTTTCTTCTTCAGCAACCTTTTCAACCTGATCTTCCTTCATAACAGTCTCCTTATCTTCTACCATTTTCTCATCCTCTATTTCAACTTTCTCCTTCTCTTCTTCCACTTTAGCAAACAAACCCTCCAACAAATCATCATACACGAATTCAGCAAACAAATTTTCCTCCTCTTCTGGTTCTGGAACAATCTTTGCAACAAAAGCAGTAGACAAATGTAAATCAAGAGCCTCCATTTGATCAGACCAATCATATTCAGCATTAGTTTGAGAAACTAATGCTTTAGTACCACCAGAAGTACTTGCTTTGTCTTTCTTTGGCTCTATCTCCACAGTCACCATCTTCTTTGGGACTTCATTTTGACCAGTTTTTGGTTCAGTACATTCTCTGGCGAAATGACCTGGTTTGTCACAGTTGTAACACCTCAGGTTAGATTTATCGAAACCAATTTTGCTAGAATTGTTAACGCCAAACATTTTCCTCCCAGTTCTTCTAGCAAAATTCTTCGCCCTGTAAACTACCATGGCCATTTGATACTTGATGTCATTCTCTTCAACATCATCCGGATTAACTTGTTGAAGATCATCAACCAGAACATTTGGAGCAGTAAGTCTTCCGGCCATGAAAGCTTCATAACTTGACATGAAAGTGGTGAAAAGAGCAAGATGCTCCTCAGCAATCTGAACAGTTTGCTTTGATGGACTAGTGGTAGCAACATAAGCATGTTGACCACTCTGAGAATCTTGAGATTGAGAGACTTGTTGATGGATGATGGGGGAATAATGTTGAGCAGCTGGAACATGAACTTGGTGGTTTACTGCTGGTTGAATAAAAGAAGATGCTGCACTTCCAGATTATTGTTGCTGACACATTTGTGTATAACTGACATAGTAATTTGGATTACTAGCCATCTTTGCATAGAGAGCAGTTCCTTCAGCATCCAGAGAACTGAGATGATTAGCAGCACGCTGCTTATCGTCCATAGCATAAGACTTGATTGTTGAAATGAGATCGGTCAACTGAAGAGTATACAAGTCTTTGGTTCTCTTTATCAAAGTACAGTTGTTATTCTAACTGTAAGGAAGTGAGTTTAGCAACTTCTTGTTCACAGTGATGGGTTCCAGAGTTATACCCGCACTCTTCATTTTTGTGACCAGTCTAACAAACCTGGCCATCTGAACTTCCAGCTCTTCACCAACAATATGATTGAACATGTTGAACTCTTGATTCAACATATCCTTTTTGCTCTCTCTCATGTCTTTGTTGCCCATAATCTGAGACTCCAGAGCATCCCAAAGTACTTTAGCACCCCTGAACTCTTAAAACTTTTGTGAGATCTCAGTAGTAAGAGCCATTGTGATTGCAGCATACGCTTTATCATCCAATTCCAATCTCTTGATGCCGTCTTCATCCCACAAATGTTCAGGTTTCTGAACCATTTCTCCTTTATCATTTTTATACAACGGAATGTAAGGACCATACTGGATTGATCTCCACATCTTCGGTTCCGTGTAAATAACATATCTCTCGAATCGGAAAGCCCAATCAGAATAATCATCTTCACAGAGAAGTCTTGGCGGCTTGTTACCAGTACCAATTTCCGTGTCTAGATGAAGTGAAGCAGTAAGATGCTTCAAATTCGGTGTTGTTGAAGCCATAATGATCAGAAAGTCAAAAAATCAGGTATTCGTGCGAAAACAGAACTTGTGCGAAAACCAATTTCGCGCGGAGTGAGTTTTCGCGTGAAGAAGCAGTTCGTGTGAATTTCCAAAATTACCTTTTCACGCGAATCGCACAAAAAGGTGAAATATCTAACTGAGCGAAAACACCACTTTTCGCGTGCGAGAACTTGCAGATCAAGCGAAAACTTCGATTTTGTGCAGAAACAAATTTCCAACCGTTTGTTTACGCGAATGTCACCTCCAATTCACTGATTAGGTTTGATTAAACCCATTTTAATTCGATTTTAATGAATTTAAGTCAATTTTAAGCTTAATTTTGATTAAAATTCACTTAAAGTCCACTAATTCAGTTCAATTCGGTCCAAATCAGTCCAAATCCTCCAAATTCGAGCAGCATAACATTGCCATCTCAGAATCTAAAGTGATCAATGATGAATTCTTCAAAAATCGAGTAGAACACAATCCAATTTTTCTCCAAATCGTGGTTCAAGAGCCTAATGCTCTGATACCAATTGTAAAACCTCTGAAATTCTCCTAGAAACAATAACACACGATCTCAATCTTGTGAACGCGGAATATAAACAAGATTGGAGTAGAAGAAGAATCAAATTGAACTCAAATGATATTGAATTGATGAACAGAAACCTATTACAGGTCTTGTGCGATTTCGCACAGAACAAAATGATAATATGAACGAAAAGCTTAATTACAAAACGAAATCTAGCTATTTATACAAAACAGTGAGTTCTCGCGTGAGATGCTTTTCGCGCGGCTTAATCTTTCGCGTGAATCTTCATCTCGCGTGGAAGATCTTCTCGCGTGAGAGCTGCTTCTCGCGTGACTTCTTTAAATCGCGTGGATTCAGTCTTTCGCACAGGCAGTTTGTTTTGCCGAGCCTTGATTTGTCTTCTACAAGTATATCGTCTATGAACATGATTACGAACTTAACCAAGTAAGGTTTACACACCCGATTCATTTGGTCCATAAACACAGCTGGTGTGTTAGTCAACCCGAACGGCATGACCAAGAACTCATAGTGCCCATAACGAGTCCTAAACGCTGTCTTCGGTATGTCCTCCTCGAAAACCCTCAGTTGATGATATCCAGAACGAAGATCGATCTTGGAGAAATACGAAGCTCCTTGCAGCTGGTCAAACAGATCGTCGATCGTGGGGAGAGGATACCGATTCTTCACGGTTAATTTGTTCAACTCACGATAGTCAATGCACATACGAAACGACCCATCTTTCTTTTTGACAAATAATACCGGTGCTCCCCATGGTGAGTGACTCGGTCGAATAAAACCCTTCTCCAGTAGTTCTTGTAATTGACTAGATAACTCTTGCATTTCTCATGGTGCCAACCGATACAGTGCTTTTGCTACCAGCATAGCTCCAGGAATCAACTCTATACGAAATTCCACCAGTCGTGGAGGAGGCAAACCCGACAAGTCATCAGGGAATACATCCGGACAATCTCGTACTATCGGAATATCTACCAACTTATTGTTCTCTTCCTTCTTTTCCACCACATGGGCCAGAAACGCATAACATTGCTTTCGTAAACATCGACGTGATGCAAGAAATAGGCTTTAGGGTTCTCCCCGGTCGTTCTCCTTGAATCCTGAGTATTTCCCCACCAGGCATGGAGATTCGTACTACTTTCTCTCGACAAACAATCTCGGCTCCGTGTTTCGATAACCAATCCATTCCCACAATCACATCGAAACTTCCCAGCTCAAAAGGTATTAAGTCTATATCGAAGGCATAGTTTTCCAATATCATCGAGCACTTTCTAATAATCTCATCGGCCTGTACAACTCTACCGTTGGCCATTTCTACGAAGTAGCTAGTTTCTAGCCTACTAGGGTTCAAGGCAAGCATGCGAGCAAATTCAGAAGATATAAAACTATTGTCTGCTCCAGTATCAAACAATATAGATGCGAAGTGGTGATTGAGCAAGTACGTACCCGTAACAACATTTGGGTCCTGACGGGCGTCATTTGCTCCGATAACGAATGCACGTCCTCTGGCAGCATTTCCTTGATTCCTTTGGCCTGGATTACCAGCTATGGCCATCACTTGTGGTTGATTGTTTGCTTGCTGACCCTGCGCCTGATTCAGTCTTGGGCACATGTTTTGGTAGTGACCCGGGTTCCCACACTCATAACAGACCCTGGCATTCCTGGCGGGGTTAACCGCGTTGACGGGTGCCACTAGGTTCGGCACCACTCTGCAGTCTCTCGCTTGATGCCCTGGGCGTCTACAGTTCAGACACACCCGACACGACATTGCTGGGGGATGATGAAGGTTGCACCTATCACATTTTGGGTGCGGCCCAGCATATTCTTTCTTTCCTTGAGTCATAACCACAAAATTTCAGGTCGTCTTGGCCTTTTTATCAAACCTTCCGGCGTTAGACCGGCTCGTTTCCCCAGCCTCCTTTCTCTTCTCTGCTCCCCTACCCAACATCTCTATTCTTACCATCTTGTCAGTTCGAGCGCCAGCCTTCAGAATTGTGCTCTGAATCGTAGGAGGAGCAGTTGTTGTTACCATTGCTCGGATTTGAGGCGCAAGTCCCCAAATGTACCTCTCGATCCTCTTGGATTCGGAGTCACCAGATATGGAACAAGTCTTGCCAACTCATGAAAACGATCAGTGTAAGCTGCGTGCCCAGCTCCTACCATAGCATGGTTCCAGAATTCCTGCTCCAACATCTGCATCTCATTGAGTAGGCAGTATTCTTCAGTGATCAATGCTTTAAATTCATCCCAAGACATCCGCATTACGGACTCTCTTCCTCTAGCTTGAACCTGGGTGTTCCACCAGGTTAGTGCCTTGCCCTGTAGTGAACACGTGGCATACTTAATTATTTGACTGTCGAGGCACCCACTGATGTCAATCACTGCCTCCATCTTTTCTAGCAACCTAGTTAGGGCTATCGCCCCACCTTTCCCATCAAATTCGCGGGGTTTGCAGGCCACGAATTCCTTGTATGAACATCCTCGTCTTGTATTAACAACCCCAGTTTCATTACCAGTTGTTCCGCCGATCCCAGTATCTTCCCCTGTTCCTTGGTTATGCTCGTTGTTAGTATCATTATCCCCGTGGAGATGATGATTCAAAAGAGTGTCGCTCACTTGAGTCACTATAGTTGGAATCAGTGCGGCTAGCTGCTGAGCAATCATAGCAGCTATATCAGGGTTTTCAGTTCCCTGATTGTTGCAGACGGGAACACCACCTGTTCTTGGTGGCCTTCCTCTACCTCTGCCTCGTGAGGTCTCACCCTCGCGATTTGTACTGCGGGTGGCTCTTCGATGCAGCATTTTCTAATCATAAAAGGAGTAAACATGTAAACTTTAGTAAACATGTAAACCTTAGTCACTTGAAGATACATGTATGATTCCACTCATCAAGTTCCAACAATCCATGCTTCAGTCAATCAGGACCATCACGTAGCTCAGTTTAAGCACATTCTTAGTATACCGGTGATGCTTATATATACGGTTCCCCATAGCGTTCCCACCACATCCACGATATACCTAGAATGATGCCTAAACTGGTTACTTGACATCCAATTTTCCTTAGCATCATCCCAATGAATAACATATTGTATGTGTAGAGAGTATCATCACTCCTCTATATTTCTTGAAGTCCACTTTCATTCTAAGCATTCAATCAGTTCCTTAGCTACTGAAATGCTAAGTGGAGAAATGTTTCGTGGAGAATAAAATCAATGTCATGATTGGAAGTACCATGAAGGCTCTAAGTAGGACAGGACTTAAGTAATAGTAGAGGTTAGTAATGTTTTGTTACCCTTAACAAGGTCTTACTAGAATTATGATCCTTGCACCCTAGGGTATAGAATTGAAGACTTGTAATACTCATGATCGTTATCTCATGGTAAGATTAGCTAGACTTCACATGTATTGCAAATTGCAATTATGTGTGCACCCATAATGGTAATTTGCCTTGCATGGTCACCCTTAGCTTCACCTACCCCGAGTTAACATCATAGTATTGAAAAACATTCATCAAGCACGATTCATGTAATGTCCTCATGCCCATGAGCCATTAGTATTCCAATAGTAGTACGTGATAGCAAATAAACTCTAAGCACATAAGCAAAATTAGTCTAACGATAGTTGTCTATCCTTCATACTTTCAGGATCTCAGGCATACTATCTTAGGGTCGGATTTAGTATTTGAGATCGACGCTACGCGTGATCTATGAAGTTTCCCATCAGTTTGGGTATTCCGACCTAATGATATAATGTAGTGCGCATACGAACTTAAGATTTTAGTATAAAGGCATCCCGCGTAGAAAGACTAAGAGTAATGGTGTCTTCCTCAGGATGATCAGATAGCAAAACATATATGTATATAACACGTATGGAGATAAGAAACAAGTATAGAGGAACATACATGTAATATCAAATGCAAGCCAGTCCTAGCATGCATTCTACATGAAGGTTCCTAGGTTATAGTCTATGTCAAGTGAATTGCCTAATTCTCTATAACCAATGGCTCTGATACTAGTCTGATAATGTCGCCAGATCTTCAAAGCGAAAACCACAGCACCAAGTTTGAGATCGTGGGTTGTGTAATTCACTTCATGAACCTTCAATTGTCTCGACGCGTATGCTATGACTTTTCCTCGTTTTCACACCCCCGCTGAGAGCGGAAACACAGGGATGTGAGCGAGACGGGATCGTCATAACACATGGTTAACAATAGAGATGCAATATATATGTAATTGATGACATAGCGTGTCATGACGACACCCGACACAAATGGAGACTTGTGTCGTGTTTAGTCAATATCCACGACAGCTTAGCCATAAGCATAAACAGAAACTTGTAATTGATTTACATAAACGACTCACATAATCACAATAATTGTATTCTTGTGTGAAATTCTCACAACCCGGGAACAAGTATCCAAAAGAATATTAATTGTTTAATGGACTACAACAATGTACAAAATAATTGTTCATCATGTATGTTCAGTCTCAAAAATGCATCCTAGGGTCTCCACCAAGGCAGCACACCTAGATCTTCAGTTATCATGACCACCTAAAAAGATATACGATTAGCTAAGTGTACTTGGATTTACCAAGCAGGCTTGTCAGGCCCATAGATCTATGACGTCGCCAGGCTAGCAATAGTTAATGATTGCACATATAATAGTTAATACATGGTAATTACTAAAGTTCAACTAACTACAACAAACGAGTGAATTGCTCAAGTGTTTACAAGAATCAAATGATTTTACAAATGCAATGATTATAAGATAACTTGTTTCACCCCAAAGTATAAAAATATGAAAAGGGGGTATAGAAATACTCACTTGTCAAATAAATATAGAAATGATGATTATTACGAAATATAAATAAGCGTTCCAACGCGAAACTTCACAAGGCACCTAATATATATATATATATAAATATATATATATATATATATATATATAAAATATATTTACAAGATTTAAGTTTAATATGAAGAGTTAACGAATTAACGAGGACTAAGGTCTTAAGTGGATTTTGGGGCTTGTTCTATAATTATATTTGACATATTGAATTCATTCATATGTTCTTAGAAATATTTATATTTTATACAAAGATGTGAAAAGAAACACTTATATTTATTTAAAAGGTTTATAAAGTTTGAATTAAGTTTTATAGCAAACAAAATTTAGTACTATTTAAGCAACATTAATTTGAAAAGAGGCATTTGGACCAATAATAATTTATTAATTATTATTTACAATTCATTTTATTAGAAATTATTCAATACAATCTTTGCTAAAATATTTTATTAGCAAAAACATGTTTATTTAAACTTAGAAAAATTTTAGAGAATATATGGATTATTTAAAGAAATAAATTTACAGAAATGAATAAGAATTTACAAAGCTAATTAATAAAAAAAATTTAGAAATTATCTATATATATTTTTTAAAAGCTTTTAAAAAACAAAAAGGAGTGTTTGGGGGTGCCCGGGTTCGAACCCGGGACTCCAAGGTTTGAATGGGAGTGAGTAACTAGTAAACCAGGGCCGCAACCTTGGTTTATGTCGGTTTTAATTCCTTATGAACCCAGTTCCGAGAGTTTTCCCCAAACTCAAGAAACCCTAATCCCAATTCAACCCAAATTGATGCATAAAATGTTGATGATTACTACAATAGACATGGGGCTTTTGTTTCCCCATGTTAAATCGAGTGTGTGTGTAAGCTTAGTTACCCGATTAATGATGAGTTGAGAACGTACAGAACGAAGAACAGGAGCGGCTTTGTCGAAGTTGATTCGAGATGCAAATGTGGATAATAATCCAATTCGTTTTGCAGGAATCTTCCAAGGATCACAGTCATCAAAAACCCTCTGTTTAGTTTGTTCAAAAGATGGACTTCGATTAAGATGCAATTGCGGAAAAGGGGGATGATCGAGAATGATGTTCTTGCTTGTTTCAGGTGAAATTGAAATCATTAGTCGCTTGGGAATAGTTAGATGATTGTGTAGGTGCGTTTAATTAGATTATAATTACGGTTTAATGCTCGAACGGCTAAGTAGTTTAATGTGATTCGGTTATGTAGTCGATTAGTCCAGAAAACGGATGCATAAATGCGGTTAATCGATGCATACAGGTTCGAATCACCTTCTAGGAGGATTTGGGAGCGGTTTCGGATCAAAAATCGGCGGAGTTCAGTGAATTTGGGCGTCGCCAGAGCCCGCCGGAGATCCCACTGGCGGTTAGCCAGATTTTCGGGGAGAGAGAAAGAGAGATTTGGTTTTAAAATGTTACACAAATTGCCCCTGTAGTTTGATTTGTTATTATTTTATGCTTAAGACACTCATTTAAAGTTTTAAAAGTAACAAAATACCCCCTGGACTTAATTTTAACATTAATTCTTAATTTGTTAACTTTTATAGCCTATTATTAATATAGTTATTGTTATTATTATTTTATTATTACTTTTATTATTATAGTTATTATTGTATTTATTATTGTTTTTTTGTGAATATTATCTTTATAATTAATATTATTATTATTATTATTATTAATTTTATTATATTCTTATTATTATTAGTATTATTATACATTATGTTTAATTTAATGAACCATTAACTTTCAAATTGCAAATTAAATGCAAGAACACATAAACCACCCATGAGTTTCATGAATGACAGCAATGGTCCTTACAAGAATAAACGATGCTAAATTCTAGTTAACCAAAATTACACGATGTTACAGTGACGATCCAATATGTGTGGTGGTGGTGGGCGGGTGTGGTGGTGGTGGCTTTTTGATGGGGTGGTGGTGGTGGTTTGGTGGTTCTTGTGACGGGTAGTGGTATGGTGGTTATTTTTGGACTAAATTGGCAAATACGTCCAAACCACAAGGACTAAAATAGCAATGTATTTAAAGAGTATATATTAAATCAGGTTTAAAAAAAAGAAAAATAAAAACGTATATGTAGAATGATCAATATACCCCTCATTTAACGGAAATTATGGATGGAGTTAACGGACTGGATGAATATGACAATATTTGTAAACCACAGGAACCCAGATGCGAAAAACAAACTATTGGATGAAAGTGATAATTTTCACCAAACCACGGGGACGAAAATGACAATTTACTCTAAAAGTTTTATCAAATAATTTCTTCACATTATGTTTGAACGAGAAAAAACCAAAATAAATTAGTTATAGAACGTTTGCTTATTTATTTTTCTATTTTTATTTGAAAAATACTTCATGCTTACTCATTTAGTCATAAAAAAACCCTATACCTAACTTATATTATATTCATATACTTCAATTATATAATTAAATACACAATTTGCATAGATTTAAATGTTTAAGACTTTCATATAAATTATATGTTATGTCTATGATGTTGTTCGATATATGACATAACCTATGTATGTATTTTAACTGAACTCAATCTACCAATTTTTGTTTAAAACTATGTGGCGTTCAAGCCCAAAACATGTGATGATTTCTTTGTTTTTAATCGTTTCCATAGTGCGTCGAGATGATCCCGCAGCAACGCGCAGGTTGCAATAACTAATTATAATGAAACTCATAAACATCCTATTCACTCAAAAATAGGCGTTAAACATGAATGTTACAATAAATCTTTCAAACATGAATGTTACAATAAATCTCGCATATAATTTATTTTTGTCTCTATGATCTATCTTGATATTGAAAGTATGTTTATAGCATGAGATATTGATATTATAATGATGTCGAGCTTGTAATTTTGTAACTCGCTTAAAAGTAAAGTGTGAGGAATAACTTGTTAAATATCTAAGTCATACTGGATATCAAGTTTAAGAATGATATTGGGTTGTAGTGAACCCTATTAGGTCGTGACGAGTTATAGTGTGTCATTCTTGTCTTAATGGAATGTATTGAGGCTTAATAGTCCTGATGAGATGGACCATAATGGATTTTGTTAGGCTGTAAAAATTATATCATGTTATAATGAGTTATACACATCTTAATGAGTCATATCAATCTCCAACTGATTATCATTTACTAATATTATTATTAACCTTAACTAATATATAATACCCATATAAAATAATAATAATAATAATAATAATGATAATAATAATAAAAGGTTCAGGGGGCATTTTTGACATTTTGAAAACTTAAATTTATAAGTTTTGTGCTTAAAATAAAAAGAGATTAAACCACAGGGACTAAAGGTGAAAATGTTTTAAAAACTTTCTGTTTCTCTCTCCCCGTCGGCCGACTCCATTCCGGCCACCGCCGGTCGGCTCCGGCGATCCCCAAACGACCAGGTTTAATAGATTTAGCTCAATCAATTGTTCCCGACAACATCATATGAAAGTTTTGAACAATACCCCACTAGAACTTTATCCGATTTGAGTGCGATTTAAAGGAATTTCTTTTCCTTCTTTTTCGGCCGACAACCCACTCCGAATCGCACTATAAACATTAATAATAGACAAATTAATGGCACACTAACAATCATTTAATCGTTTACGACCTTCCTATGAATTCAATTTCATCAAAATAATCGAAAACAACACTATTCGAACTCCACCTCGTCGCGGACCTGCAACTCTTCCGAACTCCACTTTCCGAGCCGATTATACTGAAATTGATAGAGGGCTTTTCATCCTTGGGTTCATTAGAAACTTCCTGTACGAGGAATTTGATTTCCATCAACGATTGCAACCTGAACAATCTGTACCATAGCCGCGACTTGTTCTACGTTCTAAGACTGTTAATTCGAACTCGAACACGTAAGTTTCCCACATCACTACGCTCGGTTTCACTTGGGGATTAAAAGCCACAAGGTTAATTTCATTAACATATTCGATTTGGGGGTTGATTCGAACCAAATTGAAACTAGGGTTCATAAGGGAGATTTGGGATTTCTATTTGGGTTTTAAAAGATTAAGAACCTGGTGAATACCGCGGTTGCGGCCTTGGTTCACTGGTTCCTGCGCTCTTTGTCATCTGAGAGGTCCCGGGTTCGACCCCGGGCCACCTCACACATTTTTTTTAATGCCTATTTAACCTTTTTAAATTTTGTAAAAAATTCTAAAAATTATAAAAATCCTTTTTATAATCCCTGTTTATTTTTAAATCATCAACTTGATTTTCTGTAATTTTCGTTAAGCTTAAACATTTATAAAACAATATAACAAAGACATTTAGTTTAATTATTTTATGGAATCTTTTAAATAAATGGTAAAAGAATCAGATTAAATATAAGACTTCTTTTATAAAGGTACCTAATTAATTTCCTGTAAATTAGTTTGTTAAAAACCTTAACAATTTATAATTATATTATTAACAAACGTCATAAATAGTTTATTTTGTTGAATTAAGCTCGTATTTTACAGCCAACTTACAGAGGTCATAACTTTTACATAACAGATCCAAATCAGTTAAATCTTATGTCCATGACGAAGTTCGTCGAAAGACGAATCTGTTGATATATAAAAAATCGAAAAACTCATTCGTTTAGACCTCCAAACAGTCGTTTTCGTAACAGCTAGCAGTTCTGCGCAGCTGTAAAGATCCACGTTTTTATCATATTTCGGTAATCCAAATCAGAAACTTTTCTAAATGAAAGTTGTTTAGAAATCACTGATCTAGTAAACTGGAGATTTTCAGAATTTTTAAACGTCGTTTAGTATTTTTAACGAGTGCGAAAAGACAAGGGCAGAACTGGAACTATCCAAACTATAATTTGCGTTACGTTATCGTAGGTTCTAGCGGCGTTAACCAAGCCTAGACTTTGTTTCTGATTATTGTCATTCGTGGATAAGGTACGGATTCTGTTTCCTTGTTATCATAAGTATTTACTTTTGGTTCCGTTACTTTGCAGTATAGATTCCTGATTTCTGTCTCGTATTTGATTTCCGTTCATTTCTAGTTTTGATTCCTGTAATACATAGATAATTTGCTTTTGATTCTGTTATAAGTAGCTTGACTACTATATATTTCTGAATTTATTACCCGAGCTCTCCCTATCTTGGGGGTGACCAAGACGCGTTATTGCGGCATCGATAACGTGGCACCAACCGTGGCGGTGAGCTGAGATCACGACGTCTCTAAAGAGGACTCTGAAATTATGACTTGTTATATTATTATTTCCTCAGAGGCGTATGGATCGATCCTAGGCTAGTTCTGTTATTTCCTGATGGATGGTTACACATCATTCCATTCAGGACTCTAGTGAATGGTTTGTATGTCTGCCCATACTCCATTTCACATTGGTTCACGGGCTCGCTACCTGTGTTCCCCCTGTTCAGTTATTATATGATATGATTATTAGCTCGGGGTATGTTCTATCTGATATATGTCTTATGACGTATGTTCTATTTGATATATATATCTTATGATCTTTGATTCTCCGTTATCACCATGTCTGTTTATTTTTGATATCTGCCAATTCCTTGATTATCACCATGTCTGTTTATTTTTGATATCTGCCGATTCCTTGATTATCACCATGTCTGTTTATTTTTGATATCTGCCGATTCTTTGATTATCACCATGTCTGTTTATTTTTGATATCCGCTGATTCTTTGATTATCACTATGTCTGTTTATTTTTGATATCTGCCGATTCTTTGATTATCGTCATGTCTGTTTATTTTTGTTATCCGCTATTCCGTTCACTGAGCGTTATGCTCAGGCGTGCTTTTGTTTTCATGCACGTCAGGTCAGCAGGGTAATCCGGGAAACCAGTGAAGAGTGAATTGAAGACCAAGATTATCTGTTACTTTAATTAATATATTGAACATCTTAATTAGGTTCTTTCGGATTATTTAGTGTGTTTGAAGTTATTGCGTCTGACCGTTTCTGTAATATCATGGATAGGTTTTGGAATTTGAACTTGTAATCGTTTTTAATAATGGGAATGCGTTTGGATTTTGATTACCGTGATAGTGACACGTCAGCCTTGTCGGGCTGGGGTGTTACATAATATTTACGGTGATCCACGATCGGACCACGTACATCTACCACTAAGTTAGATCTATGAATAAATTTCTTATATGATATTAATGATTCTTTGATTTTAGAGAGCTAACATGAAATTAATTTATTATGATATTGAATTATCACAAGTAATTTAACTGCCTAAAATAATGAGGCGGAATGAGAACTTTGGCAAAAAAGTTTATGGATGGGCTCTAGAGTTACGCCACGTGTCCTTTAAAATATTAATTCATTAAGTGGTATAGATAATAGATTTTATATGTGTGTGTGGCATATGAAATTGTTTTAACATAAATAAAAAAATATTTATATAGTAACAATTCATAATATTTTAAAAAGATATTAATTAACATGTCTAAATCTAATGAATTATAATGAATTAGTTAAAATTATTTTCAAATAATGTCTTTAAAGAAGAAGATTATTGGTGAATCAAAAGTTATCCTATATTTAATGTTTATAATTTAAAATCATAAAAAATAGAAACGTTTAAAAGGTATTTACTCAATTTAGGAGTTTAAAAAAGTAAATCAAAATAGATGATTGAAAAATATTTAGACGGAAAACAAAATTTTAAAGCCTCTAACATGTGACACCTTAAAACCTTTGATTATTATAATTGATAGATTTTCTTATTGTTTTCATTTTGCCACTCAGAAGTTAATTCTTTGACTTGATGTGTTTTTGTCTTGCTGGCATCGTTTCTTATACACATGTTTTGACTTTTATCTCTCATATTTGAATGAACACATCAAATACGTAAAACATCCTCCTTTGACTTAGATTTTATATTTGTCGAATTGGTGTTTCTTTAAAACCCGTTTTGTAAGATCTCGTGAGATGTTTTAAAACTTATTAATTGAATAAATGGAAAATTGGTTTCTATCTTTGTTGCTTATGAAGGAGTGTCATGTTTAACTTTGTCACCATATATAACATTAACAATGTAGTTGATTTGCTACTCTTAAGCATGGTTTCTATCTTTGTTGCTTATGAAGGAGTGTCATGTTTAACTTTGTCACCATATATAACATTAACAATGTAGTTGATTTGCTACTCTTAAGCATTTTGTTGAGTTTTAAAATTTATCCAAAGATGATACGGTATCATCCATTGTTTGATCATGTCAGTGAACGTAGGCTCCTACTTTTAACACGTTTTATTCTTCTTTCCTTGAAAATTGCTGGATGATCCACGGCCCGACCAGTTTTTTTTTTTTTTTTTTTGACTGTTTGTTTACCCTTATCTATTTGATGTTTAATCTTTCAATTCAATTGTTTAATCATGGTTTGATCTTCAAAGATACACTATTTAAAGATAAATGTATCTTAGAATAACATTTAACTTATATGGTTGATTTCTAACATTGTTAAAATAAACATTTATAGTAGGCATGTATACGAAGACAAGATTGTTCGAAAGTAGATTGTGACTAGAAAAAAGTATCTTTAGTTTGAACAGACAAGAAAATTTGGCATATGCATCTCAAATTTAATATAATAATATATATACCCATCAAATGATCATATTAATATATATACCTCAAGTAAAACTTGTAGAGTATGAAGTCTAACGAGAAAGAGGACGATAAAATGACTATGTATTTAATTACATAGTTGAATACGAATTCGTCATTATTTTAAAGGAAAATTGTATTTTAATCTCACTTTAAATATCACTCACTAGTTGATAATAATACATACTGATTTGATTAATAACATACATAATTTTTACTTGTTGTCAAGGGTAAGTCCAATAACAAAATCATCATATCTTATTATAATAAATAGATGGTTTTATATGTCACATGTCGTCTTCCTACGAGGTCAATCTTTATTTTCTCTGTTCATTTGAGCTATTCCATGATCTCTTTCAAGTTACAAACATTTCACATTTACATCCCTTTAGGTCTCGTTTGGTTCATAGAATTATCAGAAATTTAAAAATTTTCTATCTAAAATCATATTTGGTTAATCAACGTATGGAATTGGAACCGAAATTGAAAAATTTTCCTACATTCATTAGAATTCATACTCCTTCCACTTACCCATAAAATGTTTAATATTTTAATGGAATGTTCAAAGTTAATATTTCAATTTCACTCAAAATTGAGCAACCAAAACACTTTATTAATTTTAATAAGATTCCAATTTCATTTCCAATTACAATTCTAACTTCATTAAAATCAGTATCAGTATAAATAATATACATCGTCTCAGGATAATTCCAAACGTCTTTTTTTTTCTTTGAACAATCAATGTAACACTAATATACACATGTCTGGGTTTAAATCATATGGTCTAGTCCCGCGTCTATTAAAATAAAAGTTAGAAAGATACAAATGAGACAGTTCAACACTAATATTTTGACCATGAAATATGTTTTCGCAGAAGATTCCCACCCTCTTCCCCATCGTCTCAATTGTGAACCGACAACGACAATGACAATCCGACTTTTTAACGTAAGATCCACCAAAATCTCTGCTTTTGTCGTCAATAAGTTTTTCTTCACCACCAAATACCACTTATCAACTCTCAAATCCTACGTACGTATCGACGGCTGATTGACTATTCAAAATGAAATCAACAATTCCTTAATCATTCGCCCATTAATCGATTTATTAATAGTAATGTTTGAAGCAGTAGCAATCGTCATCACGCGTCTCAACGACTTCCACCAAGCTTCCGAGCAACAACCCTAACATCAAAGGTACGCGTTTATAATCTTATTAATATCAATATCCTCTTTTTTCTACACACGTTACACGTATATTTGATGTTTGACTGCCAATTTTGTTGTCAAATCTATGGAATAATAATATTAACTTTAGGTCTTGTTTATATCAATAATCAAGTAGGAGATTTGAGGGTTTTGTGGGACTTTTGGATAGTTAATTGGTTGAAGAAAGCGGATGTTGGAGCATGGCAATTTGTGTTTGCTTTCTATTCAAGATTGGTGATATGATAACTTTAATCATAACAATAAATGTTTTATTAATTTTAAAGAGTTGGTAGCTAGCATTTAAATACCCAACTAATTTTAAGTGGAAAACTAAGAGGACCCGCGTAAAGTATTTTTGCTTAATGCTAGGTAGCTACGCATGAAACGCGGTTCCAAAAGAAAGCTATAGCATGAACCATATAGCATGTAGTTTAGTGCTACTAAGGTGTTAAAATGACGGATGGTTGAGGGTTTAAGTTTCATCATGAGTAAATGTGGTATAAATTTAGAAGTAAGTTTAGTGTGTGTTAGTTCACAATTTGAAACTAGAAGATATAGCAGGAGTTAGAAAGACGGCTAATTAAGCGATTACGAAAGTATTAAGTGTTTATTGGTTTACCATGTTTCTCCACTTGAAAATAGTTATAAAAAATGGTACTTTGATAGGTGTCTTCCATATAAACGCGGTCTTTTATTTAATATTTGTAGTCATATATATAGATTGGGATATAATTCATATATTAATGGTGAAAGGTGTATAGTCCAACCAATGTTGTTGGAAAACTTTTATTATATAAGAGGAAATCTAATGTACTCCTCTAATTAGTTTGGTTGATTCCCTTTCGTTAATAAGCCGTTCATTAATCAAATCACCTGCTCTTAAAAAGTAATTTTTTAAAGTTGTAATTTTGCTTCCTTTTCTAATCAAGACGAATTTTCCAAAAGTAAACGCTTTATATTTTAATTTTGTAAGTTTTTGTCTTTCCTTGATGGCTTTGTCTTTGTGTAGTCAAATAAGTCTTTTCCAAATATATCATAACAGTATTTTTAAATCATTTTTTTTGTTTCCCCTTTTTAATAAAAAATAATATTTTTCAAAAGACAATAGTACATGAACCATGAGTTATGCAAATATAAAAATCAAAACTCAAATTTGATCTGCATATCATGGTTTATTGAACTAACGAAAACACATCTTTTATGAAAACATGAGTTAAAAAACAGACACACGAATCTGATTCACATGTGGTTTATGAGGTAGATGAAAATAATATTTTCAAAGAAACGCGAGTATATAAAAAGTAGACACTCAATAAAATGAGTGTAGCTTTAGCCTGTTTAATAATTACGTGGCATGAAGAAGATTTGATGGTATATCCAATGCCCTTTACACTTGTTGATATTCAAAACTCAAAAGTATATTATTTTAGTGATGAACCCACACCCGCCCACACTAACGTTAACACAATGCACACTGCGTTACACGTAGTTCTACTACTGTTCATGATTGTATATAATTCTTGGTTGACTTGGAAGCTTCAAAGAACTTTCAACACAACACACCTTCTCTATAAATAAGGTTTTGCATTGGCCGTTTAGATTTTACTCATGTACCATCAGTTGATCTTAAGGTTGTTATTTGATTAGTCATTTTTCGATCGATCGGGTGTTTGATGGTACTGAAACGACCGTTAGGCGAGGGGGAAGGCGATGGTTATGAATCTCGTAATCATAAAGGCAAACAAAAAATTGTCTCATCTAACTCTGAGTAAGTGATAAAGATTTTATATCATTTTGGTTTTGTTTTATTTGTTTTTATTCAGGTTAGATCTTTATAAGTTATTTTTGACATGGCTTTGTTTTCTTGGAAGTTTTGCTAGAAATGTTATGCAAGGGCTTTCGCCTCAAGATTTAGCCGCGACTTTGGAACCATTGATTCGAGGATGGGTAAGATCAAAATTCATTTTTGACATGTTTGTAACTTGTTTTGAAACTTTTTAGCAGTTTTGAATACATTATGCTGTGTATGCTTTCATGTATTTACTGTGTGCCTGTTATTAATTTGTTTGATAGGTGCGCGAAGCGGTACAGCGTGCATGTCAAAGCTTCTGTTGTTCATCACCAAGGTTAGATCTCTATAGCTTATTTAGAATTGTATATTATAACTTATATGTATTTATGTATGTATATGTTTTCTCATGTTGAATATGCTCTTTTTAACGTTATTTCATATCGTTGTTTGTGACAGATCACCCTTTAATGCACTTGAACCATGTGGGATGACGTCCGTGCAGCTTCGTTTCCAGACGAAGTTGCCTCAGATGTTGTTCACTGGAAGCAAGTTGGAATCTGAGAACAATGGTGCAGTTAAAGTGGTCTTATTTGATACTAATTCCAATGAAATAGTATCATTTGGACCCTTAAGCTCATCAAAGTTACAGATTGTTCCACTTGATGGTGATTTCTCTGCTGATGATGATGAAGATTGGTCTCAGAAGGATTTTGAGGCCAGAATCATACATGCTAGGGATGGTAAAAGACCGCTGGTGGCCGGAGATCTGGTGGTGGTTCTAAAAGATGGAGTTGGAGAGTTGGGTGAAGTTTACTTTACTGATAACTCGAGCTGGAGAAGGAGTCGGACGTTCAGGTTAGGAGCACGTGCCATTTCTGGAGAGAGAATCAGGGAAGCGATAAGCGAGCCGTTCATGGTGAAAGATCATCGTGGGGAATGTAAGTCTCTCTTCTATGCCTCGTCACGGGTCAAAAGGGTCTCTTAAAGTGCTGGTCAAAATGGGTTGGGCCTACCCGTATCACTGTTTTTATCCTTTTCTAGGATTTAGTAAGTAAAGAAAGTGCTAAATTTGATTGCAAAGACCGTATAATCACAAAAAAAAATTAATGTAACTTTTCTTTTAAAGTCATACGGGCTTTAAATCCGTTTGACCCGTTAGAGACAAGTAAAAAACATAACTTAGATCGACCTATTTTAAGTCAACAGGTCGAAATGGCCTCTTCTGATTTTGTGTGGTCAAGGATTGAATTGGCCTTGTGATGACCATTGTGGCTTTTATCTCTGTATCTTTTTGTTTTGACAGATTTGTTAAGAAAGTGATTAGAATAAATTTATACTTATCCTGAAAAAGTGTAAATCTCTGTTTATAAAAGGCGTTTAACTATTAGTGAAGATTCTAAAATACCCCTGCAGTGATAAATATGAATTCTGTTATCCAAAACCTATGACATCAGTATTTATTTCACAAACTAACAAAGTAACAAACTGACATTTTTTATTGCCTTAGCATACAAGAAGCACCATCCACCAGCTTTAGATGATGACATATGGCGTCTAGAAAAGATTGCGAAAGATGGTGCCTATCATAGGCGATTGGGTTCACATGGAATACACACTGTAAAACACTTCATGCAGATGTATATTATTAACGAGTCCTCACTACGCAAGGTAAGATGACCCGTTTGAAGTTAATGTCATTATCTTTCAAGTTCCAATGAACGAGTCAATTAAATTTTGTTACGGGTACCTCAGATACTTGGTGGATCCTGTAACAAAACATGGGAGACAATTATCAAGCATGCCAAAGATTGTGTTTTAGATGACAAATTGTACGTATATAACTGTGGGGCAGAAGGGATTGGGCTTTTGTTCAATTCTATTTTCAAGATTGTTGGGGCCACATTTGATGGCCAAAATTACTTGTCCCTTGAAGAACTTCCTGTTTTTCAGATGGTTTGTGTTCTACCCCAGCCTTGGTATAATTTGTTCTTATATGGGCTGCAATTAAAATAATGATTTTTATGGATCTTTTGTTTGTTTGGTGTGCAGCCTCTGGTTGAATCTTTAAAGCAGCAAATTTACAAGAGTTTAGATGGGATGTTACCGAAGGATGACCTATCGGTTTTTGGAACCCCGATTCTAACATCTGGTTTACTTGGTGGCCCTCTTAGAAGTGGTGCTAATTTGCTTCTGCAGAATGTTAACATCCCACCTTTGCTCCAAGGTATGTAAATCATCATTCTTTATAGATTTGGATTTTCATGTATAATTCAATCACAATTCAAAATATGTGTTTTTTTCCCTTTTGTTCGTTGTGTTTCAGTAAGCGACTTAGATTTCACTTGGAATGATGGGTGGGTTGGGTAGTGTGTCAAAAAGAGAAAGGTCACATTTATCCAAATTACTTATGTGAATGATAAGTGCCATAGATGATTATAAAGATCATTTATATGTTAATAATAATTTGGTTTCCTGAATAAAATGATTTAGGTGTTTTTTTTGCATTAAATCCAAACTTTAGATGTGACTTCTGACTCGTTACCGGCTATTTTCTTGTTTATTTGTTTAAACCTTATAAGACGGAGCGTAAGCTACGTCGACCCATTCACAAGAAAAAGGGTCAAAGTTTTCGCCTCTAGGATTATTACTATATGTTACCCCTGACAATCATGACCTATTTTTTCAAGAAAGTGGTTGGTTTGGGTACTTTTGTTTGCTTATGTGGTTCATTCTAGTGTACTCAACTATACAGGATTGTTTCATGCAGATCCCCAACATTTGCAGCTGGCTTCACCCCCATACATGTATGGTGCAGATAACAGCACTCCATTAGAAATTTACATACCAGATAACAGCTTTATATTTAAAGAATTTGTAAATGGTCCTTACGGTGAAGGATCTAGTTCAGGCTCGGGTATGGTGTGAAATGAGCTAGGACCCGTTTTCGATTATCAAGTTGGAGCATCATATCAAGGAAGCATAAACACTGTTTCCTCTGGTTTTGGGGCTGCTCAGCGTAGGTGGCGCAAGCTTCGCGCATTCATGAAGTTATTTTCTCATGTAACAAGAACTGCAAAGTTTTACCGAAATCTCAATTTCTTGTCTTAAATTTGTTACTGCTAACCACAAGTGGTTTAGAAGTAATAACATGATATGTTTCTTTGTTCTTTAAATATCTTAATTGTTTATAGTTTTGTAAAATGGAAGGAAGATTAGTTGTAAAAGCAGCTGTACCAAAGTTAGGAGGTAAGTTCTCCTGCATAGGTGTATTTTTGTGGCTGGATCTGTGTCTGCGATCGCCATTCTTTTACACCCTTTACAATTTGATGTAAACTAGTTTTGTATGATAAAGCTTTTGTTGTTGATTTGAATATGATTGCAATTGGTACTACTGTGGATAGTAGTCAGGTTTTATGTTAGTTTGGTCGAAATTCTAACTACAGTTTAATACAACCTGCTAACCAAACCAGTTTGATTGGTTGGGTTGGATGCATTGCCATAACAGTTTGGTTCCGCAGCAACTTTGTCTTCATCGGTATCAAGTTACCATCAAATGATAACTTGGTGTTTTGCAGCAAGTTCCCACAGGTAGCACCTAGCCTTTGTGTCTTCAATTCCTCGAGTCTTTAGTAGTAAATCACCATTAGTAGTAAGTTACATTGTCGGAACCAAGTCTCTTCTTTTGTAGTAGCATTCGTTAGTAGAAAGGCTCCACTTTAATGATAACTTGTCATCAGAAATCAAAATACTCTTAAGCAGTAACAACTTAGTTACCGGTGACACCCTAACAATTCCTTCATTCTATATCTTCCATGACTTTTTTACTTTGTGTCTACCGGTTATTGGATTCGAATAAACACACAAATTCATACTTTCACAGCATTGTTGAAAGAGAAAGACAAACTATTTGTATTCAACCATCAAATGTCAGACTACAAGGGGTACTTATTTATACCCTTACAATATTACAGTTAATTAACTGTAACTAAAACTAACAGTGTTAAGCGTGGTGGTGTATGGACTGTCGTGGGGTTGCCGACGGTGGTGGTGCTTTGGTTGTCGGTGATGTGTATCAAATTTAATCCAACACCGGTGGCCTCTTAAGTCTTAATCTTTTAACATAACACTTTTGTGTCAACTCTATAGTGTATATTCACAAAGTATATGGAAAGACTATTAGAGGAAGTTCATGTGAAGAAGTTAGTGGAAACGATCATGTTTCCGGGGTTGGAGTCACCAAAGTGGACGATAACCTATTCATGTACTATCTTGCTAACAGAAAAAAAAAATAGAAATGATTAAACAGAAATAACCTATTGATGGAGTATTGGTTATTTACGAAGGGGATATCCATTTTTAAGGATGGTGCAAACTTCTGCTTCTTACAATACTTGCATGACATGCTTACTGAGTAATCGTCATTAATACGAATACTTTATACGTACACTTAAATACTTTCAAGAGATGTCAAGACTTAACTACAAATCGAAGTTGTTTTATGCGAATACTTTTGTTGCTCCAAATTTCTCACCTAGAGGCAAGTTCAAGAAAGAGCAGTGCAACAGGGTGACTCATCCAGTTCAGATTCGTCCCATGGGTGATAAACTTTATTTTTCTTCTTCTTGGACATATAAGCTGCAGCAAAAAAGAACTCGTTAGAGGGCCCTGGAGCTTGAGCTCCAAAGGCACTCCGACGCTCAAGTTACTATGTATATAAGATGTATCAAATATAAGCATAAACGTATGAGAGTGAGAATAAAGATGATGGACATGAGATGTTAAAGCCAAATGAATTAGATGAATGATATTCTTTGAGAGAGTAGAGAGTTAGGAATGATTGTCCCTTTGCATGGTACAGGGATTGGTATTTATAGTTGTTGTGATATTGAACTTATCAGATAGTGACTCTATGCTAAGTAGTCATTGGTCAACCATCTGAACTGAGCATACTCGATTAGAGGGTTCTATGCCCATTTGATGCAAAGAGTTTTGTATGATTTAAATGAATATTGTCTCTTATAGTTGACTTCCCTTCCTGTTGTGGCAGATTTCCTTTTGTTAGTGGTGTCCTTGTTCTTCTACAGAATTTGGCCTATTGTTCCTTGTTGTTTCGTGATCTGATCATATTCCTCGACAACTAATGAGAACCAACCTTGCCCAATAAGTTTTATACTCCTTCTACCTGCTCCCTGAATTTCTAAGTGACGGGCCTGTACGTTCCTTCTTCCTTTGTTTTTCTGGTTTTTGGTCTTCCTCCAGCCGCGACTGGAGGTTTCCTTGCTTTTCTTTAGTGCTTCTTTCCTGAGCTGCGACTGACACCTACCCACCTTTAGTATTGGTTTGAATCGCAGTCCATTATTGCCTAACCTGATCAATTATGAGGCTCGTGGAGCTTGCCTTTGATGTCAACTGGAGCCGCGACTATGGATGTGTTTTTGGACCAAACGTTTGCTGGCGAATTGTAAGTTAGTCGATTTTGGGGTAAAGGTACTCCTTCGAGCCGCGGCTTGGGGCGTGCTCCTGGGCCGCGACTGGGACTTAATGTTTTTACTTAACTTGCACCTTAACCGATATTTGGGGTAGTACTCCTTCAGTGTTGTATTTGGGGTGGTACCCCATCATGTCCCCCAATCCAATGCTATAATTTTCATCATAACATTGAAATAAAAATAAGTTCTTTTTTATGGTTGTTTTTTTTCCTTCGTATTTCATTCACACTAGTTTCATCAATTATTATTGTTGGATAAAACAACACTTAACCCTTTTTGATGACTTTGATACGTTTGTCTTTCCTGTGACGAACACCATTGTTGCTGTGTCTAATTTGAGTCTTTAAGATCCCCATGTTTACTTATGCTTTTATTTACCTTGATTGTTTTTTGAATTTTTTGCTGATCGAACTCTTGTCATGTGGTGTTCTTCTTTTGAATTGACTTTTGTCATTCATGTTTGGACTAAAATATAAAGATTGCAAGTAGTGGTATCTTTTTGGATAGGAACTATTTATTAAATGTCTAAACGTGCCTTGGGATTTTATGACGTCGACCTCGACTAGTATGTTAGGATTCCTCAGCCGCAGCTTGCGACAATAAGGATCTTAGCCGCGACTATTAGCTGGAGGTGTGATTGGTGCCAAGTTATGATTTTTGTATAACAAAGTATGATTTAAATCAGAGTTGCATATCTCATTTTTATGCTTTCTTGAAGATCATATCTCATCTATAACCAATACTTGGTCACATGTCATTTTTTTAAGACCATAGCAGTGTTGCGGCTAGGTGGGTTTCCTTACGCCTGTAACATCACGTGATAGTTGTTATCCAGCTAAGTAACCTATTTTCCCATGACATTATCTGTCATAATATACGTAAACAAAAAAACAAACATACCCAGTATATCCTACTTGGAGTAGGGTCTGGGAGGGGTGGGTGGTAGCCAGTCTTTCCTCTATCTTGGGAGACAGAGAGACCGCTTCCAAAGAGACCCCCGACTCGATAACGATATCAACCAAATTATAATGCATATATCACATAAGCATACATCATAATAGAGTTTTGTATATGCATATTGCAGGACCGGGTGAAGGGCTTATGCACTTGTACAACACAACAACACAAAGAGGAGAGTGTTTTTAAACACTTAACAATTCAAATGGGGAACTGATAAGAATGAGTTTAGAGAACTTAGAAACACAAGATGTAATGAGACAGAAACTAGAGCAATACATAAGCAGTTGGTTTTCAAGGTTGAAGTATATTAATCTTCTAGTTCATTACAAAGTGGTTTACAAAGTTCAACTAAAAACTTACTAAGTTACAAGGACAAGAAAATACTTATACTAAAGCCTACAGCCGGTCATACTTTGAAGGCCAGCTGGATACATGAACTAGACAACAAAATCCATGTAGAGTCAAAAGGCAGATTGCCTTTTGACTAGTGACTATGACATGCCATAGCTCACATCCTAATATATTACAAAAAGGATAAAGTACATAAAGTGAAAAGTTACAGACTCAAGACCTCAATGTACAGTTTACCAAAAGCATGGACCTTTTCACCAACTCATGAAAAGGTTGGGGACTTATCAGAGTGGTAGCGGAAAGTGGTTCAGCTTTAGGTAAAAAGTACATCAAATAAAGCATTTAATATAAAAGTCTTCGGAAGAAATCTGTCTTCAATGGTTGGCTTTGGAAGACTTTGTCCTTGAAGCTTGGAAGACTTCATCTTTTGGCTTCGGAAGATATTGGTCTTGGCTTCGGAAGATTTCACACTTAGAATAATTTCTAAGTCAGTGTGAATCTTCAGAAGCATTCCACTTCAGTGTACATGTGCATGCATGCAGGAAAGACTTTAAGTGTTTAGGTTGCATAAGCCTTACTAATAACCTTACAAACTCCCCCTAGGCTGATGCGACCAAAACACCTAAAGACTCTAGATATTGACAGTCCTCATTATGATGATGACCATCCCTTTCTTCATGAGATGGTCAGGATCACTCAGACTCTTATAGTATCTTCTCATATCAAAGAGATCATGCAGAGGTAGACTGAACATATCCTGCCATGTGTAGACATGTTCATTACCTTGATCTATTATGACATGCCATCTCTCTGGATTTATGGTATATGTCCAAGATAAGATGGGTCATCCTGATGCCAGAGGAGCTACTTGAATTGGAGTTGGTAGGGCATCCTCTTGTTGCACATCCTCAGGATGTTCTGACTCATCCTGAGGTTTGGAGGTAGATGTTTCCTTTTTCTTCCTTTTTGACTTTGGTTTGGAAACCATCCTTTTCCTCCTTTTTGAACTCTTTAACTGAGAAGACTGGCCTGCAGCACCTGATTGATCTTCTTTGTCTTTCTCAGTTGGGTCTTCCTCTCTCACAGGTTCAGATTGAGAGGGGACAGATCCCTGTTGTGGATCAGAAGTTGAAGTTTACTAAGATTCAGCAGGAGGTTCAGGTTGTGTTGTCTTAGGTGTTTCAACCTTACCTCTACTTCCTGAGGGACCTGACTTGGTGGGGAGTGTAAGTGAACAAGTTCACCTCTTTTGATCTTCTGCTTGATCACCCTAATATGCTCATCCATGGTGGATAAAGACATGGGACCAAGTATCCTTCCGGAGAATCCATATAGCTTCAAAAAGCTCATCATCTTCTGTCTGTCAGCGGACTTTTTCAGATTCTTATGGATGATGGCTCTTGATTTTACAGCTTCTTCCCTTAACTTTCTTTTAGTGATCTTTCTTTCTTTGGCTACATCAAGTTCAAGTTGTTTGAGGTACTCAAACTCAATGTAGTCAAAGGGTGTCACACCCTAACCTTGACGGCGGAAACGTCGAGGTGTGAGGGTTAAGATCGTTAACAGCCACATAACGCTATTAATAACTCAAATATATATTAACCATAAGTTCCAATTGTACCATAACAAACATAAGTCTCAAAGAAAGTAAATAACATAACATAAGATGTAACAAGCCAATTTATTTCATTTATTTAACTAGGTCCATTCCTAGATGTGAAAGCACTTCAAGATGTCAATCAAACTTGAGCATTTCCTAAAACATGTTAAAAATAAAAGGTCAACAATAATGTTGGTGAGATTTCCATAGTTTGTAATACATAAGTATATAAAAGATGGCAATTCATGTTGTAAGTTAGAGAACAAAGTAACTAGGGATGTAAGACAGAATGCACAATCAAACTTTGACAGATTTTTACAAGTCTCAAACGTTTACAAGTATAAACGATTAGCTAAGTGTACTTGGATAAACCAAGCAGGCTTGTCAGGCCCATAGATCTATGACGTCGCCAGGCTAGCAATAGTTAATGATTGCACATATATTCGACATTACATGGTAGTTACAAAGATCAACTAACCACAACATACAGGTGAAATGCCATAAGTTTACAAGAATCAAACGTGTTTACAAGTACAATGTTTATAAAGTAACATGTTTCACCCCAAAGTGTAAAAATAATAAAAGGGGTATAAAAATACTCACTTGATGTATAATTGTATAAACGATGGTTAAAACAAAGAATAATAAGAACTTCCAACGTAGTCCTTCATAAGGTACCTAAATATAAATTTTATAACTTTAAGTTTAATGATAAGATTAACGTTTTAACGTGAACTAGAGTTTCGATAGGAATTTGGGGGTTATTTAATAAAAAAAATAACAGATAAATAAATAAAGTTAGTTATCGAAATCATAAATATATATTTAAATGTAACGAAAGAAAACTTAACTAATCTCTTTTTTTAATGTTTTGTGAAATTAACTGATAAAATGTAAATACAGTTTTATAATTAACATAATTAATCTATAATTAGGGAAAATGTAATGACCAATAATATTTTATTGATTTCAACTATTTAAAGTTTATATATATATACATATATATGTGTGTGTCTATATATATATATATATATATATATATATATATGTGAAGAAAAATAAACTAATTATAACATTTGTTAGTACTATTTTATATAAAAGAAATATTAAGATGTTTAAAAAATAAATTTACAGAAAATAATTAAATAACTTTTAAAGTAAGCCAAGTTTATAAAACCAATTTTTATAATATTTAGAAATATTTATATATTTTTTTAAAGGCTGAAAAAGTCTAAAAAATATGTTGAGGGTCCCCGGGTTCGAACCCGGGACCTCAGGGTTGTGAAGTGTGCGTGTGACCAATAGACCAAGGGCCGAAGCCGTGGTAGCTCCCGGTTCTTAAACTACAAAAACACAGTTATAAGGGAACCCCCAAATCAATGAACCCTAGAACGATTATGATCCAATTTGACCATCAATTCGATAACGATTACAGGAATGAACATGGGGCTTTGATTCCCCATGTTATTTCAAGTATGTACATAAGTTTAATTACCCGAATGAAGATGAGATTGGTAAGAACAGGTTAGGAACAAACCGCGACCAACGTAGAGCTTGATTGTTGTTCAAATGATGATTATAATCCAATTAACTTCGTGTGGAGCTTCGAAGGATGTTCACGACCCTAAGCCCTCTATCAATTTCAGTTTAATGGGCTCAGAAGATAGATTTCGATAGAGTTGCAGGTCGCTTATTAGAGAGAATCGAGTGGGTTTTTTTGTGATTGTTTCAGGTAAAATTGAGAGTGGTATTCGATTAAGGGTTGATAGATGACCGTTTATGTTGAGTTAATTATATTATTATTGAGTTTTAATGATCGAACGGCTCTAGGATTAAAGGCTTCGGTTATGACTCGTTTAAACTTAGTAATCGGTGTTTTAAACCCAATTTAAGTGGTTAATCATGTTCGAATCATGTACAGGAAAGGTTTGGAACGGTTTGGGTATTGATATCAGGTGTTTTTCGTGGGTTTGGGGCTCGCCGGAGACTCCGCCGGCGATTAGCCGGATTTTCGGGGAGAGAGAAAAGTAGTTGGGGTTGGGTTTTGAATTTTTACACTTTCGGTCCCTGCAGTTTAGTTTTTATTTAATCAATTCCAAAACTTTGGTTTTAATTTAAATTGAATTACAGTTTCAGCCCCGGAGGTTTTAAAGTTTTATTAATTTATGTAGAAACTAATTTATTCCAAGTTTTACCATAATAAAACTTATATTATTACAAGATTAAGAATGTTTGTTATTATTATTATTAGCTTTGTTCTTGTTATTATTATGATTATTATTATTACCATTATTATTATTAGAACTATTATTATTATCATTATTATTAGGATTATTATTATTATTATTCTTAATTATAATAATTAGTATTTATTTATTATGTAATGATTAACATTATTACTTCCAAATTAAAGAATTAAAGACAATTAGGGAAAATAGACATAAATAGCACATGATTTTTTTCATGATGGCAACAAATATTCTTACAAGATTAAACAACGTTAACTTTTAATTAACGTAAAAATACAAGATGTTACAGTCTCTCCAACTTAAAAGAATTTCGTCCTGAAATTAAGAAAAAACTAAGCGAACAAATGAGGGCATTTTTCCTTCATATGGTCCTCACGCTCCCAAGTGTACTCAGCTCCACATTTATTCTCCTAATGAACCTTGAAAATTGGAGTAGTTGTGGTTCTAGTCTTCTTCATAATGTGATCCATAATTTCAACAGGTTTCTTAACAAAGTGCAATGAATCGTCGATCTGAATGTATTCCAGTGGAACATGCAGACTCTCATCAGCCAAACACTTTCTAAATTTGAGACATGGAACACAGGATGAACTCCACTGAGGTCGGAAGGTAGTTTCAGTCTATAAGCCACTTTCCTAATTCTTTTCAGGATTTTGAAAGGTCGTACAAACCTTGGAGCCAGTTTGCCCTTCTTTCCAAAGCGAAGAACGCCTTTCCATGGTGAAACCTTAAGAAGAACCATGTCGCCAACTTGAAACTCCAACGGCTTATGACGCTTATAGGCATAACTCTTTTGTCGACTTCTTGCCACTTCAAGGTTCTTGTGGATTGTAGAGACTTTATCGGTCGTTTCTTGTATAAGTTCAGGACCAGTGATGAAGTTTTCACCAATGTCGGTCCAGCAGATTGGTGATCGGCATTTACGACCATAAAGTGCTTCGAATGGTGCCATCTTGATACTCGAGTGATAACTATTGTTATACGAAAATTCCACGAGTGGTAAATGCGTATCCCAATCTCCACCAAAGTCAATGACACATAAACGTAGCAAATCCTCAAGGGTTTGGATTGTTCGTTCGATTTGACCATCGGTTTGAGGATGGTAAGCCATACTTAGATCCAGAGTTCTTTCATAGACGACCAAAAGTGAGAAGTGAAATGAGCGTCTCGGTCGGATATGATGTGTAAAGGCACGCCATGACGACTCACAATTTCGTCAATGTAGATGCGAGCCAGTCTTGAAACTTTGTAAGTGTCTCGTATAGGTATGAAATATGTCGTTTTGGTCAAACGGTCAACAATCACCCATATACTATCATGTCCATGAGGAGTACAAGGTAACTTGGTTATGAAATCCATGGATATATGTTCCCATTTCCACATAGGGATTTCGGGTTGTTCAAGTAACCCACTCGGTCGTTGGTGTTCGGCTTTGACTCTTACACATGTAAGGCATTTGGAAACATAAGACGCGATATCTTTCTTCATTCCAGGCCACCAATATTGACCACGTAGGTCCATGTACATCTTATCGAAGCCAGGATAAATGGAATATCGGGTTTGATGAGCTTCGTTCATGATAAAGTACTGAAGTTTATCACGATTAGGAATCCAAAGTCGATTCAAGAAGTACCACATGTCATTCGGTTTTGTCTCCAGTTATGACCGTACGTTAAACATCAACTCTTCATCTTTCCCTTCGTTGGTTAATGCCGCTTGTTAAGCCTCACAAATGCATAACTCGAGATCACTATCAATCCTTATGTTTTGAAGCATGATAGTAGCCTCGTTGACATCCACACAAATCTCGGTATCAAATTCTCCTAACGTATCAAACCATTGCCTTCGATCTTGGATTTCTTGGAGCGAGACAGTCTTGTTGTGGACCTTGCGACTCAGCGCGTCGGCTACAACATTCGCCTTTCCAAGGTGATAGCGAATGTCACAGTCGTAGTCACTAATCAACTCAATCCATCGGTTTTGTCTCATGTTGAGATCCTTTTGATTGAACACGTGTTGGAGACTCTTATGATCGGTGTAGACTATGCATTGCATCCCATAAAGATAGTGTCGCCAAATCTTCAAAGCGAAAACTACAGCACCAAGTTCAAGATCATGGGTTGTGTAGTTCACTTCATGAACCTTCAATTGCCTCGATGCGTATGCTATAACTTTGCCTCGTTGCATGAGAACATAACCAATACCTTGATTAGAGGCATCACAATACATGGTAAAGTCATCGTTTCCATCGGGAATTATGAGAATAGGAGCGTTACACAACTTGCGTTTCAATGTCTCGAAAGCCTCCTCTTGTTCGGATCCCCATTCAAAAAGTCGGTTCTTTTGGGTTAACGCCGTTAATGGTTTAGCAATCTTCGAAAATTTGCTATGAACCTACGGTAATATCCCGCTAAGCCCAGAAAAGAACGAACTTTGGTTGGGGTTGTGGGAACACACCAATTCTTCACGGCTTCAATTTTAGCAGGATCGACGTGAATTCCTTGGCTATTCACCACATGCCCTAAGAATTGAACCTCTTCTAACCAGAATTCACACTTGGAAAACTTGGCTTATAATTTCTCCTTCTTCAAAAGTCCAAGAACCTATTGTAAGTGCGTCTCGTGATCGATTTTTGTCTTGGAATAAATAAGAATGTCATCAATGAACACGATCACAAACTTATCCAAATACAGTTTACATACTCGATTCATGAGATCCATGAACACGGCAGGTGCATTGGTCAAGCTAAAAGGCATAACCATGAACTCGTAGTGTCCATATCGAGTATGAAAAACGGTCTTTGGAATGTCATCATCGTGAACACGTAGTTGATGATACCCAGAGCATAGATCGATCTTTGAGAATTGAGTTGCTCCTTGAAGTTGGTCGAAGAGATCATCGATTCGAGGGAGGGGTATCGGTTTTTTATAGTAAGCTTGTTAAGTTCTCGATAATCGATGCACATACGAAATGAACCATCCTTCTTCTTCACAAACAGTACAGGTGCACCCCACGGTGATGAACGAGGGCGAATGAAACCCTTATCGGTCAACTCTTGCAGTTGACTAGCTAGTTCCTGCATTTCAGACGGCGCAAGACGATAAGGTGATTTAGCCACAGGGTTTGTACCAGGGATTAAGTCAATCTTGAACTCAACCTCTCGCAAGGGCGGTAGCCCCTTAAGATCCTCGGGGAAAAACCTCGAGAAAGTCCCGCACGACAGGGATGTCTTTCAATTCCTTACCTTTGGCTTTTGTATTAACTACATATGCCATGAAAGCCATATAGTTTTTACTTAAGCACTTGCAGGCCTTGATGCATGACATAAGTTTGAGTCTTTGGGATGATTTCTCTCCAAAGACTTTCAAAGTATCCCCAGTCGGTAAAGGAATTGGGATGCACTTCTCGAAGCATAGAATTTCCGCATGATGTTTGGCTAACCAACCCATGCCGATAATAACATCAAAGCTTCCCAGTTGCATAGGAATAAGGTCGATGGAGAACTCGTGTTCGTTAAGGCTCAAGGTGCAATCATGTATTACGACGTCAACGATGATAGATTTCCCGTCGGCGACTTCGACCATGAAGGATCTTTCCAGATTAACACGCGGTTTAGAAAGTATAGGCTCAAATTCCAAGGACATGAAACTCCTATCCGCACCCGAATCAAACAATACAGATGCATAATAACTATTTACAAGATACATACCTGTTTGGTAATAACCCATTATTGGTATGATGAACACAGATAGGGATTTTTATATGACAAGAAACGATTTAAAAGAAGTTCAACGACGTACCATTCACCACGTCGTTGTTGGCTTGTGCTTGGTTAGTGTTGATGTTGAAAGCCCTTCCACGAGCCGGTGGCACAGTTCCCGAATTGCGAGGACATTGCGGACGAATATGACCAGGCTCGCCACAGTTATAACAGGTTCGGTTGGTAAGCATTGCAGCGCTGTTTGGCGCACGAAGACAAGTAGCCACCAAGTGCCCATACTTTTCACACAACGAGCAGACTCGGCATGGAGTGTTGCTCGCGTGATGGTACTTGCACGTGTTACACATAGGCTATGGACCAATATAAGCTCTAGCCATGGGAGATTGATTTGCAACCACCATTTGTTTTTGAGGTGCATTTGGGGCGGTCACAGCGTAATTGCGTGTCGGTGTGAACTTACGCTTCTTGTTTTGGGAAGATGACTCGGCCCTTACCTCCTTTGTTGCCTCAGGTGTCACCTTCGCAGTAGACTTGGAACCCTTTACTGACATAGTGCCAACTCTAATATGATTCTCGGTGAGCTACACGGTGATAGTAATTGCCTCCTCCAAAGTTGTGGGCCTACTACCCACCACGGCATCTTGAATTTGAGGTGGCACCCCTTGATAAATTTCTCAATGTTACAGGGCACGGTGTCCACCATGTGTGGGAGAAGCATACTCAACTCATGATACCGAGTGGAATAAGCCAAGTGATTCCCACCATCTTGTTTGAGGTTCCAGAACTCCTCCTCTAGCTTTTGCAACTCGCTCCTCGGGCAGAACTTTTGAATCATGATATCCTTAAATTCTTCCCAGGGCAACGCCAATGCAACTTCAGTCCCCGGTTTCTCTTTTCACTATTCCACTATGTTAGTGCCCGTTGTTGAAGGACACTTGCAGCATAGCGGACCTTGAACTCATCAGGGCACTTGCTAACGATGAAGGTGTTCTCCATACTTTCAAACCACTCGAGAAGTCCAGTGGAGCCTTCTTTTCCACTAAAACTAGTGGGTTTGAACGAGTTGAAGTGTTTGAAAGTACAGGTACGAGTGTGCCCTTCTTGATTGTTGTTATTCTCTCCATGAGCACCGCTATTGTTCCCATTGGTGGTGTTGTTGCTATTAGTCATTAGGGTGCTATTAAGTTCAGCAACCATAGTGGGAGCACAACAGCCATTTGTCGAGCGATCATTGCTGTAAGCTTGCGGTCGGAACTTCCACGCTTTCCATGATGGCGAGACATGCTGGATATACAAAAATGAGTTAGCTACGAGAATGAGGATAACAAAGGATAGTAGTTTAGACAAAGACAAGCTAAGGGTTGTAAGGTACACAGAATGATTCCATTTGGTAACGCATTACCATTTGAAAACGTTGACACGTCAAGGTGAATTGACCCATTTGCCTTAGAAATTTGTGTATATTGACCATAGTTTATCACTTATCCCAGAAGTCCCCAGGTAAGCATGACTAGTCCCGTAGGATTTATACGAAATGCTTGCCTTAGCCCGAGGGCCTTTTGCCAGGAAATCCAGGATATAGGTGTCTATGTGTCACACAATATTCCTTAGGTTCATGGAACCAAAACCTTGATGAGATTTACATAGATTAGACATAAGTCTAAAGATCCAAGTAATAAGCATAAGCACAAGATTCCACGTGTCCTCGAGAACAAGATTAAGAGATTTCATGTTCGGGGAGAGTCAAAGGATCAAGGTTAAGTTAAGGAGACAAGTAACAATGTTTAGGCAATCCTATGCTAAGGCATCAAATTGCACATAAGAAGGCATAGCATTATGTAGCATGCAAACCATATAATTTACAAGATAGAAATATAATTCTATAAGGTTCATGTATATGCTAAGTCTAGACCATTTCTAATAACCTAAATCCCTATAGTTATGGGCTCTGATACCAATCTGTCACACCCCAACCTTGACGGTGGAAACGTCGAGGAGTGAAGTTAAGATCGTTCACAGCACATAATGCTATTAATAACTAGTTCCAATTGTACCATTACAAACATAAGTCTCAAAGAAAGTGATGTAACAAGCTACTAGGTCCATTCCTAGATGTGAAAGCACTTTAAGATGTCAATCAAACCATTTCCTGAAACATGTTAAAAATAAAAGGTCAACAATTGTTGGTGAGATTTCCATAGTTGTAATACATAAGTATATAAAAGATGACAATTCATGTTGTAAGTTAGAGAACAAAGTAACTAGGGATGTAAGACAGAATGCACAATCAAACCTTGACAGGTACAAGTCTCAAACGGTTACAAGTATATACGATTAGCTAAGTGTACTTGGATAAACCAAGCAGGCTTGTCAGGCCCATAGATCTATGACGTCGCCAGGCTAGCAATAGTTAATGATTGCACATATATTCGACATACATGGTAGCTACAAAGATCAACTAACCACAACATACAGGTGAAATGCCATAAGTTTACAAGAATCAAACGTGTTTCAAGTGCAAGTTTATAAAGTAATATGTTTCACTCCAAAGTGTAAAATAATAAAAGGGTATAGAAATACTCACTTGATGTATAATTGTATAAACGATGGTTAAAACAAAGAATAATAAGCAACTTCTAACGTAGTCTTTCACAAGGTACCTAAATATATATTTTACAACTTTAAGTTTAATGATAAGATTAACGTTTTAACGCGAACTAGGGTTTCGATAGGAATTGGGGGTTATTTAAAAAAATAACTAGATAAATAAATAAAGTTAGTTATCGAAATCATAAATATATTTTAATGTAACGAAAGGAAACTTAACTAATCTCTTTTTTAATGTTTTGTGAAATTAACTAATAAAATGTAAATAAAGTTTTATAATTAACATAATTAATCTATAATTAGGGAAAACGTAATGACCAATAATATTTTTATTGATTTCAACTATTTAAAGTTTATATATATACGCATATATATATATATATATATATATATATATATATATATCTGTGTGTGTGTGTGTATATATGTGAAGAAAAATAAACTAATTATGACATTTGTTAGTACTATTTTATGTAAAAGAAATATTAAGATGTTTAAAAAAATAAATTTACAGAAAATAATTAAATAACTTTTAAAGTAAGCTAAGTTTATAAAACCGATTTTTATGATTTTTAGAAATATTATATATTTTTAAAGGCTGAAAAAGCCTAAAAAAATATGTTGAGGGTCCCCGGGTTCGAACCCGGGATCTCAGGGTTGTGAAGTGTGCGTGTGACCAATAGACCAAGGGCCGAAGCCGTGGTAGCTCCCGGTTCTTAAACTACAAAAACACAGTTATAAGGGAACCCCCAAATCAATGAACCCTAGAACGATTGTGATCCAATTTGACCATCAATTCGATAACGATTACAGGAATGAACATGGGGCTTTGATTCCCTATGTTATTTCGAGTTCGTACATAAGTTTAATTACCCGAATTGAAGATGAGATTGGTAAGAACAGGTTAGGAACAAACCGCGACCAACGTAGAGCTTGATTGTTGTTCAAATGATGATAATCCAATCAACTTCGTGTGGAGCTTCGAAGGATGTTCACGACCCTAAGCCCTCTATCAATTTCAGTTTAATTGGCTCGGAAGATGTATTTCGATAGAGTTGCAGGTCGCTGATTAGAGAGAATCGAGTGGGTTGTTTTGTGATTGTTTCAGGTAAAATTGAGAGTGGTATTCGATTAAGGGTTGATAGATGACCGTTTATGTTGAGTTAATTCTATTATTATTGAGTTTTAATGATCGAACGGCTCTAGGATTAAAGGCTTCGGTTATGACTCGTTTGAACTTACTAACGGTGTTTTAAACCCAATTTAAGTGGTTAATCATGTTCGAATCATGTACAGGAAAGGTTTGGAATGGTTGGGTATTGATATCAGGTGTTTTTCGTGGGTTTGGGGCTCGCCGGAGCTCGCCGGAGACTCCGCCGGAGATTAGCCGGATTTTCGGGGAGAGAGAAAGGTAGTTGGGGTTGGGTTTTGAATTTTTACACTTTCGGTCCCTGCAGTTTAGTTTTTGTTTAATAAATTCCAAAACTTTGGTTTTAGTTTAAATTGAATTACAGTTTCAGCCCTTGAGGTTTTAAAGTTTTATTAATTTATGTAGAAACTAATTTATTCCAAGTTTTACCATAATAAAACTTATATATTTACAAGATTAAGAATGTTTGTTATTATTATTATTAGCTTTGTTCTTGTTATTATTATGATTATTATTAGAACTATTATTATCATCATTATTATTATTAGGATTATTATTATTATTATTATTCTTAATTATAATGATTATTATTTATTTATTATGTAATGATTAACATTATTACTTCCAAATTAAAGAATTAAAGACAACTAGCGGGAATGCCCGCGTGTTGCGGCGGGTGCGTTTGTTTGACCCAGACGATTCATTCACATGAAAATGGTCAACGTCATCGCCTATAGGTTCTCCATACACCATAATCGGTTAAGCAGAATAGGAAACAGGCTTATTCACTTGGTAGTGGGTTAAAAAACAATAAGTAGAATAGGAAACAAGCTTACTCGCTAGCTGGTTAAAAAACAGTATAGTTATGGCATCCAAAGTTAAACTAATTACAAGATCTATAAACGTTGACAATAGTCAACAAGTTTACATGAGATGAAGAATTTGTCAAGCATACCTCAAGCTTCTGTTTACTCTTTATAACTTAGATGTCCCTTCACGTCAAACAACGCTAAGATAATCGTATAAATATATATGAAGTAGAATGAAGGTAAAAATGAGATCAAATAGATGGAGTTTAAAAAAAAAGATACACAGGGGAGTGAATCGAACGTCTACATATGAAAAATATAAAGTATTAAATAATAATGTTTTTCTTTATATCTTGATGACATAGATTGAAACTTGCTGCTCATCAACACTTATTAGGAAAGCATATTAGGAAACATACTAACATACTATAATTAGAAGCTTGCAAACAAATATAGTTGAGATGTGGGTGATGGACTAATGCATTTTGAGGGCCTTTATGTAATAGGTCCCAACCTAATTATTGAATGGAACTAACAACATGATGATTTCTTAATAACTTTAAGAGCATAAATGATACCTTTAATTGTAGAATAGTTAAAGGTTGAACGGTGACAGGATGTTGTAACCCAGCAAAAACTCCAGGAACAAAGCTACAAACAAATATATATGTCATAAAGTTATTAAATTTGTATTGAACAGCTTAAATTTGTATTGAACATATCTAGGAAACATGTAATATTCTAAGGAGTCTAAGTTTGCTATTAAATTTGTATACACAAATTGAGAATACCTGAACTTGACCCCCTAAACCATTTCATGTACTATGAAGAAGAGATCTTCAGGAATCTGGTCCCATCCTCCATGCTTGTTAGATAAGCTGTGGATGACCACATGAAGTAAGTACTTCCACTTAGATGAGACCTTCCCTTTCCTGAAGGTCTTTATAGAGTATTCTCCTTCATAACCCATCTACTCAAAAGAATGGTTGACAGCTTCCTTAGGGAAGAACATCTCACCTTCTTCATCATCCAGCTGAAGATGAGTGTTGATGATGGTCGGAGTGATGAAGACTGTTCTCCCCTGCACTGTGGCAGACAGTGCCTTCTCCCCATCCAAAATGACCTCTTGGAAGGTCTTTCAAAATTCGAGCAAATGATCCTCATAGAGAGGAGGATCAATGGTAAGGGAGGTGAAGTAGTTAGACAGGGCCAAGAATTGGCATACCTCTAAGAAATAAGGATCTTTCTTAAAGTTTAACAGTGCAACCTGATTGTGTTGCCTGTGTAACTGTATAGAAAAATCTGGGTCATTTTGTCTATCAAGGTTGGCTATTTTTAAGTAAGCTTAGATGTGAAGGAAGGATGAACGAAGGTTGTTTCAGTGAGAAATCTTAGAATTTAGGTTTGGAGAGAATATGAAGACGATAAAAAAAAGAAAAAGAGGGGGAACCAACAGGGTTTATATGTGAAAAAGGATTTGAGACAAAGTTAATGAAAGAGGATAAACTTTGAAATCCGGAAGGCGGTCCCACCTCTAAAAAAGTAGTTTGCTTTTTGCTCAAAAGTTGTTTTCTTGGAATTCGAAAATCTTCCGAAGGTAAAATGTTTTCGGAAGTTTTAATGAAAAAGCTTCCGAAGCCAAAGTAGCTTCGGAAGAATTTGTCAAAGAGTTTTTACAAATTTGCTTCGGAAGATAATTGTTAAACTGGGATGCTTTGTTCCATAAAAACAAAGCTTCCGAGAGTTAATATCCTTCGGAAGAGAAATGATCCTTAAAAACATATAAGTGCCTAAGAGAGGTTTTATGCTTCGGAGGATATTTCAGAAATTTCTTCTGAAGGAAAATTTTACTTAGACAGTTATTTGTCTTGAAAGGATATTTTTTCCGAAGATAAAAGCATATCTTCCGAAAGATTAAAATTTGTTAAAAATCTATGAAAAACTCTTCAACCAGTTTTTATCCATAGAAAACATAAGCTTATGAAGGTGATAGACTAAACAACTTAGGACACACAGATTTTAGGAAATAAAATGAATTAGTTTTTAAGAAAAAGCTACTCAAGGTCAATCATCCCAATAGCTGATATAAGATATTTAAATCTGTGTTCATCAAAGGCTTTTGTGAACAGATCAGCATATTATTCATTTGTGTTAACCTTAACTAGTTTAATTAATCCCTTTTCAAAGTTATCTCTAATTAAATGATACCTGATGTTTATGTGTTTTGTCCTTGAGTGCTGCACAGGATTCTCTGTGATAGAGATAACACTGTTGTTGTCTATGTGAATGGGAGTCTCCTTCAAGTTGAAACCATAGTCAAGCATCTGATTCTGAATCCAAAGCACTTGAGCACAGTAATTTGCAGCAGCAATGTATTCAGCTTCAGCAGTTGATGCAGAGACACATGATTGTTCTTGTATTGCCATGAGACAAACCTTCCACCAAGGAACTGACATCCCCCAGATGTAGACTTTACAGTCATATTGCAACCACCATAGTAACTATCTATATATGCATATAGATTGAAGTCAGAATTTTTAGAATACCAGAGGCCCAGTGTCGGGATACCTTTGAGGTATCTTAGAATTCTCTTTACAGTGATGAGGTGAGACATCCTGAGGTTGGCTTGATATCTTGCACAAATGCATGTGGCAAACATGATATCAGGCCTGCTAGCTGTAAGATACATAAGAGACCTAATCATAACCCTATAAAGGTGTTCATCCACACACTCCCCCTTAAGATCAGGCCCAAGGGAGTGGTTTCTTGCTATGGGTGTCTTAGCAATCTTACAATCAGTCATGTTGAATCTTTTGAGTATGTCCTGGACATACTTTGATTGACTTATGAAGATTCGATCTTCAGCTTGCTTCACTTGAATGCCTAGAAAGAAATTTAGTTCCCCCATGGAACTTATTTCAAATTTGTCTTTCATCAGCTTCTCATACTTTTTGCAGAGCCTTGGATTAGTTGAACCAAAGATGATGTCATCTACATACACTTGAACTAGCAGTAAGTCATTTCCCTGTCCTTTGATGAAGAGAGTTCCATCTATAGTACCTCTTCTGTATCCATGCTTGCAGAGATACTGAGATAGAGTCTCATACCACTTTCTTGGTGCTTGGTCTAGCCCATATAGAGCCTTATCAAGCTTGCAGACATAATCAGGGTGATCAGGATCTGCAAAACCAGGTGGTTGTTTGACATACACTTCTTCATCAATCACCCCATACAGAAAAGCACACTTGAAATCAAGTTGATAAACCTTGAAGTTCTTGGATGCAGCAAAGGCCAAGAATATCCTAATAGCTTCTAGTCTTGCTACAGGAGCAAAGACATCAGTGTAATCAATTCCTTCTTCTTATGTGTATCCTTAAACAACTAGTCTAGCTTTATTCTTGATGACAATACATCTATCATCTTTCTTATTCCTAAATGACCATTTGGTTCCTATAGTAGTCTTCCCATGAGGAAGAGGACATAGGTTTCAAACCTTCTGTCTCTTGAATTGAAGTAGCTCCTTCTACATGGCTTCAATCCAACTTCCATCCTTATGAGCCTCATCAACTTTCTTGGGCTCTATCTGTGACAAGAAAAAAGAGTGTAGACAAACATTTGCTTCATGGGTTTGTCCTCTTGTTCTTACCCCGGTGTCAACATTTTCAATGATGTTTGTGGTAGGATGGGACTTATGGATCCTTAACTGAGGGATCACGGCAAGTTGCTGAGACAGATCTAAATTAGAGAAATTTAGATCTGGCATAGATGCTTCCTCCACTACTTTAACACACTTATCAAGAGAAACTTGATCCAATGAGTGTGTGACATCATTGATATGTTCATCTATGGGATGGTTGTCAGCATAAAGAAATTCTTGATCACTGTCACCACCACCATCATCTTCTTCTGCATTTGAAGTTTCTTTGTTTGTTTGTTGTGCCTCTGAGCTAGAACTTGAAGGCATCTCAGATGGATCAGCTGTAGTTGTCATTGTTCTGCTGATAGAAACCTCATTTGCTAAATTAGTTACAACTAGAGCTGAAGATGTATAACTTGAAGGTCTTCTTAGCTCAAATCTTGGATCAGGATCACCTGAAGGTAGAATGTCCGCAGACACTGAAACATTCTCATAAAATTTGTTAAAATAGTTTGTAACTAAGTCAAGATCAAAAAGCCAATCCAGACTAGAACCTTTCACACTGGGAGTGTGCTCATTGAAAGTCACATTGGCTGACTCCTCAACTACTCTAGTTCTGAGATTGTATACTCTATAAGCTTTAGCTTGAGAAGAATATCCAATGAAGTATCCATCATCTGATTTCTCAGCAAACTTGGCAATTTGATCTTTGGTATTCAAGATGCTGCATGGACATCCAAATGACCTGAGAAAACCAATGAAAGGTTTTCTCTTGTGCCAAAGTTCATAAGGAGTCTTACCATGGGTCTTAACCACTAAAACTCTGTTCTGCACATAGCAGGCAGTGTTGACTACCTCTGCCCAGAAGGTGATGGGTAGTTTAGAGTCAGATAACATGGTTCTAGCAGCTTCAATCAGTGTCCTGTTTCTCCTCTCAGTAACACCATTTTGCTGAGGAGTCCTGAGAGCACTGTATTGTCTTGTAATACCCTTTTCATCACAAATGTATCAAGGATTTGATTCTTAAATTTAGTTTCTTGATCGCATCTTAGGGTTTTGACCTTGTGATCACATTGATTCTCAATTCTTAAGATGAAATTTTTCAGAATCTCAGGGGTCTTATCCTTAGTTCTAAGGAAGAAGACCCATGTGAATCTTGTAAAGTCATCTGTGATCACCAGACAGTAAGAGGCCCTTCCTAAACTTATTACACTAGTGGGGCCAATGAGATCCATATGTAACAAGTGTAGGGGTGTAGTGATAGAGTTTCTTTCCTTAGGCTTATGAGATACCTTGTGTTGCTTCCCTTTCAGGCATGCAACATAATGATCATTACTTGTAAACTCTTTCCTTGGCATTCCAGTTACCAAATCATTCTTAATTAGCTTATTCATATTCTTAAAGTTTACATGGCACATTCTTTTATGCCAAAGAAAAGACTCATCACTATTGGCTTTAGATAGAAAGCATGAAATTTTTCCTGAGGGAGATGTTTCCTGCAAATCCATCTTATACATGTTTGCTTTTCTAGTGGCTCTAAGCAGAATATGCTCATGAGGAAGAATCACCCCATGCTTAAGAACAATGCACTCATGCTCAGTAAAGAGCATGTTATGACTCTGATCACAAAATTGGGATACACTCAGAAGATTGTACCCAAGCTCCTTGACAAAGTTTACCTTCTCAATGCTGAGCTTACCATTTATGACCTTGCCCCTTCCAGATATGTAACCTCCTTCATCTCCTCCAAAAACAACTGGTCCTCTATTAGTCCTTTCAAAGTTCTAGAGTAGTTACCTATTACCTATCATGTGCCTAAAGCAGCCACTATCAATGATCCGGACATTTTTGGTTGTCTTGAGCTGAACCTGCACACAGAAAACGATTAGTTACATTTGGAAACCCAAGCCTCATTGGTATTGGGCTCATCAAAGGAGATAGAAGGTAATGAAACAGTAATAGATCCTATGGTTGTGCTCTGGGATCTGTTGCTATTGTTGATGGAAAACTTTCAGTCACTTGGTCTTTCCTTGATTTCCACACCACCTTTGGAAGTTTGGACCTGACCTTAATCACTTCGGAAGCTTTTAAGACTTTAGAAGTTTTGATGACTGAACCTTCGGAAGATTCTGCTAGCACTGCAGCAAACTTTAGTGCTTCGGAAGTATTCCTTTCTTCCAAGACCAATTTTTCTTCCGAAGGCAATTTTCCACTTGTTTTCTTCTTTCCTTTGGAGCCTCCAAAGGAAACAGATTTTCTTTCCAAAGTTGTGTTCTTCTTAGATCTCTTGGGAGTCTTCTTCTTGGTCATATGAAGAGTATCTTTTGGATTGTATGGACAATCTATAGCAAGATGAGAGGTACTTTCACACATAACACAACTTATCTTTTTCTTCCCAAGAGTTTTCTTCTGAGAACAAGACTGACTTTGATCACTTCCCTTCTCCACCTTCATCTTTGCAGATGATGAGACATTCCCTTTGGGATTAGGACTGTTCTTGGAGTTGAATGGTTCAGGCTGTTTAGCAGTGGTACACAACGGATCAGCCTTCTTCTTGATGCTGAGATGATTTGAACATGAACCAGATGTCTTTGTAGAAGAGTTGAGGTTTAAGTTTTTAGTCTTGACCATATCAAATCCTGCAGAAATAAAGACTTGTTTCTGCTTAGAGTTAAAAGTGGCCTTGATCTCTTGAGCCCTCCGGGCCTTTCTTTTGCTCTTTTTGATCAAGTTTTCCTCATAGACTTGGTCATCTCAGGATTCCTGCTCTCCTCAGAAGGACAGTGACCCTTCTTAGAATCCTCCTCTTCACTCTTCTCAGAGAAATTCTTCACTATCACTTCTTCATCCTCTTCACTCAAGGGGTCTATGCAAGGAAGCTCATCTTCACAAGTTCCATACCTAGGTGATCTTACAAACAAGATTGTGTGTGGAGGAGCTATCTCACTAGATCCAGTCCCTGCCTATTTTGATAACAAACTTTTGCATGCAAGGATAAGGATATGATGTTGTTGAAGGTCTCTTCTTCAAGAACACATTTTTCTACCCTATCTTTGCTGATCACAAGCTCAGCCTGACATTCAGTTAACCTAGTTATGAGATCTTTGATCTGAGTCCTGTAATTTGTATGCTCATGTTTTACAACTGAAATGGTTTTCTCTAAGTCCTCTATCTTTAACTTATAATCATTTTCAGTCTTTCTAAATTAGATTTTAGTATGTTCAAGGACTCAAGATCAGATCTCATCTCTAGGTTATAGGACTTGTATCTGTTAACTTTAGCAATACATTTAGGATTGCAAAGATGTTCCAATACCTTGGTTTCATCATGGTCAGCCATTAATGCTTGATTTGGAGATGCATCTTCCACCTAAAAGCTCCAGTAAAAGCCTCCTTCTTCAACAGCAATTGCAGCTTGCTGCTTTCGCTTCTCATTCTGGGTAGCTTTATCAGTGTAGTTTGGTCTGGATTATGCTCGTCCATCATTTGTTCTTGGTGCCTTGCACTCCCTAGCAAAGTGACCCATCAAGTTACAGTTGTGACACTTAACCTTGCTTTTGTCCAGTCCAAACTTTTCACTGGCTATATTGCTGGAAAACTTCCGTCCTGTCCTCTTGTAAAATCTCTTGGCTCTGTGAGTGAGAAGAGCCATCTGCTGGACTATCTCCATATACTCCAGGTCGTCTGGATGGATACAGTCTAGATCTTCAAGGGTGAATAGGAAGCTGCTACAACTTTCATCAGAGGACATAAAGGTTTGAGAAGAACTTGTCTCTTGGAATGGGCTTCCTTGAGTATAGTTCTCCCTTGGTGTCTCCGGGAAGATGATGAAAGGACCCTTTTGTGAGATGTCAGGGTAGCATATGAGATGATGCTGGGGTTCTATGCTATCCCTTTCAGTCACATGAAGGGCTAAACCCATTTGATTGCTGGAGTTACCAGATGAACCTTGCATGTTCATCTCCATCTGGTATCCACTGAGAATGCCATACAACTCTGTCAGAGTGAGAGTCTTAAGGTTCTCAATTCTCTTGATTACAACACAGTAATGTGTCTATTTCCTAGGAAGAGAGGACATGAACTTCCTTACAATGTCTCTGCTTTCAAGAGTTACTCCAACATCCACTAGGGTATCCATAATCTCAACATACCTAAAGTATTTTTGAGCCATGGTATCACCTGCTTTGAAGGTGAAATTTTCAAACTGCTGCTTCAACAGATCCTTCTTGTTTTCCTTAGCTTCAGTAGAACCCTCATATATTAGTTTCAATGCATCCCACAACTGCTTAGCTGTTTTGCATTTCTTGAAACCTCTGTATACAGAGTTTGGAAGAGTAGTCTGAAGGATTGTCATAGCTTTTTGATCAATCTTTACTCTCTTTCTATCTTTTTCTGAGTAGTCAGCCACAGCCTTGGGGATCATACCACCTCCAGCAGCAGCTGAAGGAGTTTTTAGCATGTATGGTCCAGAGACAACAGATTCCCATATTCTTGAATCTTGACACTTTTTGAAACCTTCCATTCTTTAGCACCAAGTATCAAAGTCATCAAGAGTGATCAGTGGGTACTTTGTCCTGGTTCCAGTTTCCATATTAGCTTTAGAGATAGCTGCCATTTGAAAGGTTAAGTATTTTTGTGTGTAAGGGATCTTAAGATGGTGAGATCTTATATCAAGAGCCTGAGAAGCTCTGATACCAATTGCAGGACCGGGTGAAGGGCTTATGCACTTGTACAACACAACAACACACAGAGGAGAGTGTTTTTAAACACTTAACAATTCAAATGGGGAATTGATAAGAATAAGGACCAGAAAATACTTATACTAAAGCCTACAGCCGGTAATACTTTGAAGGCCAACTGGATACATGAACTAGACAACAAAATCCATGTAGAGTCAAAAGGCAGATTGCCTTTTGACTAGTGACTATTACATGCCATAGCTCACATCCTAATATATTACAAAAAGGATAAAGTACATAAAGTGGAAAGTTACAGACTCAAGACCTCAATGTACAGTTTACCAAAAGCATGGACCTTTTCACCAACTCATGAAAAGGTTGGTGACTTATCAGAGTGGCAACGGAAAATGGTTCAGCTTTAGGTAAAAAGTACATCAGATAAAGCATGTAATATAAAAGTCTTTGGAAGAAATCTGTCTTCAATGGTTGGCTTCGGAAGACTTTGTCCTTGAAGCTTCGAAAGACTTCATCTTTTGGCTTCGGAAGATATTGGTCTTGGCTTTGGAAGATTTCACACTTAGAATAATTTCCAAGTCAGTGTGAATCTTCCGAAGCATTCCACTTCAGTGTACATGTGCATGCATGCAGGAAAGACTTTAAGTGTTTGGGTTGCATCAGCCTTACTAATAACCTTACACATATGCATGTCCATAAACAAAATAACCAGATTATATTGCATACATCACATAAGCATTAACATACTCATAACAATCAGTAATAATGCATACCTCACATAAGCAATCAAGCATACGTCACAAAAGCAAATACAACATCATTGAAACAAGTTTGAGGCCGATAAAATTTACTACGATATTACGCAAGAAATAAAGCGGATAAAATTTACTACGATATTAACTATACTAATAGGGCAGTTAGCACTAAGGCTTCACTTATATTGGACAAATAACGTTGCCCTACACATCATGTGCAAACTATAGCATCAAGGCCCACTAGTAGTCCCTAGCTTTAACTTTACGCCTCCACTCACTCCTATCCTCGACCATGTGCTTGGAGATGAGTAACTCTACCATATCCCTGCTAATCATCTTATCCCAGGTCAATTTAGGTCTTTCTCTACTCCTCTTACCATCTAAGACGGTGCACTCTACTGCTCTAACTAGCACTGACATCTATCTCCTCTTCACGTGCCCAAACCATCTCAATCTTTCCTTTCGTATTTTGTTCGTGATACAAGCCACCTGTAGCCTCTGCCGGAAGACGTCGTTCCTTATCTGATCCAGCCTCGTGTTTTCACACATCCACCTTAGCATTCGCATTTATGCGACCTCTATTTGTCTCTCGTTCGATTTCTTCATGGCCTAGCGGTCTGTTTCGTATAACATAGCCGGACGAACTACCACTCTATATAGTTCACCGTTTAGTCATGTTGGGAACATCTTGTCACACAAGATCCCTGATGCTGCTTTCCACTAGCATCATTCTACCTGAACACGATGGCCTACATCACTGTGTATCTCTCCATCTTCCTGAACGTACGAGTCTAGATATTTGAACCTAGACGTTTGTGGGACCGCTAAGCCCTGAATAGTAATTTGGGTGTCCTCTTCATTCACTCTACTAAAGTTACAGTGCATGTATTCCATCTTAGAGCGACTTATCCTTAAACCTTTTCCCTCTAGTGCCGCTCTCCACTATTCTAATCTCTCGTTCAGTGCCCTTTTAGATTCTGATATTAGCATAATATCGTCTGCAAATAGCATGCACCATGGGACTAACTCCTGTTTAGACTTATCCATCTCATCCAACACTACTGTGAAGAGAAATATGCTCAATATTGATCCTTGGTGTAGTCCCACTTTCACTAGAAAGAATTTTGTGTCTCCGACTAGAGCTCGCACACACGTTTTTTGCCCCTTCATACATATCCTTGATTATCTTGATATATCTCTCTGGTACCCTTCTATCCATAATATATGTATGTAGTTTTATTTATTTCAATACTATCTACACAAACATGGTTGCGCAACTTATCAGCTTCTAATGTTTTCAACCCGAACATGGTCATGTGGTTTGATTAACTCAGATAAGGCTGTGAAATTGGTTACCTATTATATTATTTACTCATGCATGGTGAATTCAAATGATTTCAAGTTATCGACTCAAATATGGTTGAGTGATTAGAATAATTTTAACCTTATCTCCCTAGAATGGTTGGGTAATTCAATCATTTCCATGGTCATTAACTTAGACCTGCCTGAGTTTTTTGATTGCATTATGTACCCAAGCATCATTAAGTGATTCAACTAGTTTCATGATTACCAACTCAAGCATGTTCGAGTCATTTGGTTGCTTTGGAATTATCTACCCAAGTGTGGTTACTCGCTTGATTTCATGGTTACTAACTCAAGCATGGACAAGTCATTTGGTAGCTTTAACATTATCTACTCAAGGATAGTTAATCGTTTGATTTCATGGTTACTAACTCAAACATAAGTGAGTTACGTGATTGCTTTTAACATCATATACCCAAGCTTGGTTACTGTTTGATTTCATGATTACTAGCTCAGACATGATTAAGTTACTTGGTTTCTTATAACATCATCTTCTCAAGCGTTATTTGCTTGGTTTTATGGTTACTAACACATATATGACTAAGTTATTTGGTTACTTGTAAGATCATCTACCCAAGCTTGATTTCTTGATTGATTCCTTGATTACTAGATCAAACATGATGGAGTTACTTGGTTGCTTGTAACATCATCTACTTAAGCTTGGTTACTTTCTGATTTCATGGTTACTAAACTCAAATCATGATTGAGTTACTTTGATTGCTCTTAACACTATCTACCCAAGCATGCTTGAGTGCTTGAATTAATTTCTTTTAAAGTTTTCCACCTAGATGTGGCTGGGTGACTTAATTACTTTCAACGTTTTCCACCCATGCATGGATGGGTGGTTTAATTGCTTTCAATATTTCCCACCCAGATATGGTTTGATGGCTTAATTGTTTTCATAGTTTTCCACACATATGTGATTGGCCGACTTAATTTCTTTCAACGTTGTTTACCCAGACGTGGTTGGGTGACTTATCAGCTTTTAAAAGTTGAAATACACCATTTGGTTACATGCAAATATATATAACACCTTTAAAGGTAGGTTCCATTCCATGTATGCAAGATGGTGGTGAGAACTAGTTGAGTGAATTTGTATATGTCATTGTTCCCAACTTCCTTGATTAAATAAGGACCTTATCACCAAGGTCTTGGCTTCCCCTGATTCTCCATCATGTTGTTTCATTACTTTATAACATATGATTTCCTTCTTTAAAAACTTATTTCTTTACTCTAGCATTGTAGTATCGTTTAAACTCCCTCTAATGTATCATTTTGTGGATTGCAAGCGATGATATGATCGTTGGCTTATTTTCTTGACCTTTTTATTCTCATAGCTATAGGCCATAAATGAGGTAGGTTTCCTATGGCTATTGGCCGCAAGTGCCTTTATTAGATGAGAATTGTGTTTACAAGCATAGGAGTTATTTGGTATTAACTTTCTTGGAGAGCAGGAAATGTATGGGTTTTTGATAAAAATTGATATGTGGGAATAGTGAAGGTGATGTACAACTTGTTTAAACTAGTCTAAGGTGATTGAAAGAGTATCAGTCATATTCTTGTTGAACCTGACAAGAAGGAACCCTGGATGCAGTTGACTTCCATCTAGCAAGGATGCTACTAGACTTGAGCCAAGGCATGGATGTGCCTCACTTTTAGCCGCAACTAATGCCCAAACTAAAAAAGGAAGGGCACTGATGCGGTGTGAAAATATATATATTTTGATAAAGGTTTTTCGCACAGATTCAGTTTTAAATAGTTATTACTAATACTAACTACACGCACAAAAGGCAAGTGTAACTATCGTGAGGTAATATAGTGTTGGTAAGAACCGAGTATCAATCCGTGGACACACTAAGCCTACTCAACAACCCTCATAATTGACTATCAGTTTTGATTTAGAAAATGATAAGTTAAATATAATAACAATAAATAAAGATAGATAAAGATAGATTGAGACTTTTAGTGATACTTTCAGTGATGTAAGATTGTTATCCTAATTTAGATTACACTTATGCAAATATGATGAATTGGTGGTGTGATTAAAGATATTGATTAAAGTAATTATGTTAATGTTTATAAATGTGAGCTGGCGCGATTTCTCGTCTATCCGCTCCGTAATGACTAGACCACGTCAGGTTAAGATTTACTACTTAGGTCAAAGCCATAGTAATGTAGGTAAATCTTTTGTATCCTTTTCGACATACGATTTCTGAAACCATAACTTAATGTAAGAAGAGAGTTGATCAAGTTCCTTTCCAACATACCATTAATTTTAGAAAACCATAACAATTACTGTAGATTTCTCAGACTAATAAAAGGGAACCCGTAAATGATTAGAAAGTTAAGGTGATATGATTTCTAATAACCATCTCTAGTTAATTAGCCATAGATTTGTTATGAATAAAAGTTGATCATACTTTTTCAATCGTGTATGACAATCACAATTACAAATCATAAGTTTATAACTTCCCATTCAAATGTAGGTGCTACCCATTGAAAGTTTTCCCAAGACCACCATAACATTAACATAATATAAATCACACCATTAGTTCATCACAAATTACATAAGGGTTCACTAAATAGGATAACAAATGAAGTTTAGCTCATAATGAGCTTGAACCTAACAACAAAGATAGAAGATAGTAATGAAATCATCGATAAATTAGAACAATAAAACCGGTGATTCACTATGGATGATGTTAAACGATCCTGAGCTTCTTCTAAGTGTTGAATGGACCTCCAAAACCTTCTAAGGACCTTCAAAGGCTGGGTTCCTAAGAGGGAACACCAGCACTTCACCTCCCAAAAGCTTCCCCAAATGTTGAACTTAAGCCTCTATTTATAGGCTTTCTGGAGTGTTTAAGCACGGCCCTGTGCCAAAAAGGCATGGCCCCGTGTTAGTACAATGCTTACGGAAGTTGGTCGGCTCGTACATGCAGGAGCTGTCGGGCACGGCCCCCCGTGTTAAAGGGGGCACGGCCCTGTGTTGGAGGTGGGGCACGGCCCCGTGTTCACTTTTAGGGGACAATACTTTTTGTCCTGTCAGATGTCCAAACACGAGGGTGTGCCAAATTAGCATGAGGGTGTGTTTCAGGTAAGGCATGGGGGCGAGCTTAATAAGGCACGACCCCATGCTTGGAATAGAAAGCTTGGATTTCTTTAATTTCTTGTCAAATATGCTTCTTTTGTCCATCTTGCCCTTTACAACACCTGAAAACACAATTAAACAATTTTAAGTTCAAAATCATCATTTTACAGAAGATATTAATGAACAATTGATGTGCTTTTGATTGTATTTTTATGTATAATTTAGAGCACATCAAATATCCTCACACTTGAACTTTGCTTGTCCTCAAGCAAAAATTACTTAAAATGACAATCCTACCAAAAACCAAATAAATCAAAAGATAAATATGTCTTTCGGGAAATATGCAAGTAAAAATTATTTCATCCAAATGTAAACATTTTAAGCATGTATAGAATGATATCCTAGGAAGTAATGGAGTTGTTTAGTAAAGATTATAATCATGTAAAAAATCACACTTCTCACAGGATGCACTCACACTCGGCTAAATATATGGAGTCATAATTAGGGTTAAGTATGACTAATACGCTCAATTGCCTAGTATGAATACGTGTGAAATCATATGCTTGTTAAGGGATCAAATCTCCACCTATTTAGATATTTACTTGCATAAATCATTAGGTATTTAATGGGTTGTAACTTGGCTCGGGCTCGGGTATTTTGGAAGAAGTTGCTAAATGCTAAAGACGACGGTCTTGGCTTATTTTTCTAACATACTACAAGAAAAACAGTAAAAGGCTCCCTATACAATACTTCAAGCTAGAAGGGGTATGCTAACTTGAGGACTCGTTTAAAGTCAGATTGTCAAGACCGTATTTGCTTTCAAGAACCTCACTTCATCCTTTACCCGAAGATACACAAAACTTTCCTTTCGTAAGGATCGTTCGGCTTGAAGCCTAATAGCACCCAATCGGATCAGTTCTGTGTATTCGTATTGAGATTCGGTTTGGTTCTTTTTGTATTTTTCATTATGGGACCAATTTCCACATCTCGGACATCTTTCATATCTTTTTGCCCGTCTTTTTATAGCGCTTTTCGAAATTCCACAAAATGGCAGAACTTGTCCCTTTTTTCGCCATTTCTTACTTGCGTCGAACGTGAGTTTGAAAATTTGTTCATGGATTTTCGGGGGAAGTCCTGGTTTTGCGTGATGAAGGCAACAAAGCAAATTAAAATCAAAAGAATGCATTTAAGTTCTTTTAGGTCTGCCAGTAAAAGACCAAATTTCTCTTTTCCTCTCTTTTTTTTAATAATAAGCCAAAAACGTGTATTTACGGAAAAACGGGTTTTGTTGAAGGCTTTTTTGGTTAAGTGACTTGGTGGCTCGGGTGATCAAAATAAAAACGTTTAAGCTCAATGGGGCTAACTAGGGTTGATGTTCGGGTAAGGAAAGTTATAAGAAAATGGTTGGGGCTTGAATGGTTAATGTTTCCTAATGCCTAACTCATTTTTATGCAGAAAATACTAATTAAGGTCTTGAAATGTATACCCAAAGCAAGTTTTAATCACACGTATCATAGGGCACCCTCAATTGAATCCAAAATGAAATTAAAGTTGTAAAGGTTTGCAAAGGCTGTTTTAAGGCTCAAAAATAACTCACAAACGGATGGAATTGGGTGAAAGTGTTTCATTTTACATGATTGAAATTTTTACTGGATTATTGCTTTTAAGGATATCACAAAAAAAAGACATTTTCAATTTTTGTATTTGGATTTCTTTTATTTACTTATTTATTTCCCGAAAACGTATATTTATAATTTGGTTTATCAAAAATTGTTAAAATTTTTGGTTTCGTGTCATAAAAATTAATGGTTAAGTGATTTTAAAAATTTTCAATTTTGGACCTATTTTTAGCAAAGTATCACATGTGTATCTCAATTAATCGCATCCACACACTTAAAATTCACATTGTCCCCAATGTGATCAATAATATAAAACAAGGAATGGTAACGAGATACTCCCCTAAAAAAATGATGAAGTCGACTCATGCCTTAAATTGTGAGACTTTTCGGGATCACCTGAAATATCATCCAATTATTGAAAGCATTAAGAACTTAAACACACAAAACAAAGAAAAATAAAATGACATGAATTAAAGGATAGATTGGCACAAAATAATTGTGCCTGGACCCTGAAAGTGATACGGCTTTTCAAGGGGTTCGTGGAGGGATATCCCCCCACTCATGATACATTCTGTTTTTGATGTACGTGACATCATTGCTCAGGTCATCCACTCTGGAGTTCAGATTTTCGACACGGTTGAAGACTTGTTGCCCGTATTCGAGCGATCTCCTTGCGTGGTTACTGGTGGTTTGGATTGCTTCATAAAGGTCTAACATGGTTAGGAATTCTCCGGCATGTGAGCTGGAAGCCCCGGCTTCTTCATGATGTGTCGGCATATCAAGGTCCATGATAATCTCCTCGGGGTCTGCTGGATCCCAGATTTGTCCCTTCCTAACCATAAACCTCGGCTGTCCATTTGGTAGGGTTGTTATCATACATGCTCGTGCAAATGCTTAAGTCCAACAATCCTGGCATTACTCCTTCGGTTTCCTCCGTGTTACACCCATAGCTCTCGTACAGGTTCAGAATCCAGCTTCCTCCAAACATGGGTGTCGGAGCACCTGCAGTTGCATTCCTGGCAAACAAATTACAAAACAAATACCCAATGTTGCATGGTAATTGATTTGTCATACAATACAAAATAAACAAGTCTCTCAGGTTAACAACTCCCTCGCTTTGACCACGAGCTGTTATTGAATGGCTAAGCAACCGATGAATGTAACGCAGTAACGGGTCCGAATCTGACTGCTTTTGGTTTTACTTGAGTTGAACACCCCGGATCCAATTCTTTCCCAAAATGCTTTTCTCATGGCATCACTTTCCGTGTCTCTACTCTCCTCGTCTGGAAACGTATGGTAAGATGGCATTCCTGATATTGCTTCCTCTTCCATTTCTTGTTCTGTATATACTCCCAGGTAAACACCAAACAAAGCGATAGATGTTTTTCACCATTGCCCACCTAGTCTGAATGTAACTGCTTCATCATCCTAAGGGTCGGAGTCTTTCATGCTAAATCTGAAAGATGCTAAAAATTCCAGAGTCAGTTCATAAACAGAAGGTCTGTTTTGTGAAAACAACCGCTTCCACTGAATACTCAATAAATTTTTATATCTTTCGAGCTGTCCGACAGCCGCCAAGGTTTCTCATCTGCTTGCAAATGTGACCTTTCAGCCCTTTGCAAGAGTCTTTGCAACCGGTCACGACACCATCTTTCACGGTTTCCTTCAAAGTGCAAATATGGGTGGTTCATCATCCTGAAATTTTGACAAATAAGTTAAACTATACAACACAAATTTCTGGAGCAGTTCTATGACATTGGTGAAGATCATGGGTTTCACAAGACATAACACCCAGCATGGGGGTGCGTCTTGTGAGACGTGGTGGTGCGGTTGACATTCTGAGATATGAATTTTTTTTTACTCGAGCATGCGTGTTTTCGTTTGTAAACCTTTGATTAAAAATGGATTTAGCATTTTCTTGCTTGAAAAACCAAAGATTATACGTTAAGCATTTTAAACATTAGTTAATAATTCAAGACAAAAAATATATATATTGTTTAACACTACTTGCTAATTCTTGTAACTTGAGCATTATTAACAATGATTTCACCATGCATTATGAAAAATACTAAAGGTAAACATCCTAATGACTAATAACTAACTAATCATGCTAATTACACTAATCAACTTCAAGAAGAAATATGAACAAGAAGGTTTAAGGCATTCATCATTCCATAATACGTTTAAGTATAAGTCTTTACATATAATTGCTAGGATTTCGGTTCTTTAGAGACCTAATCACCTAACTACATGTACATGACCATCATAATCATAGGAATTAGTATACTAACCTCTTGATCAATACTCTTGAAAGAAACTTGAAAATATGAAAGAAAATTTGAAAGAAATGGCACAAAATGAAGAGGATACGACATTGCAGGTAATGAGTTCGGATTTTATCATGCAACATTGATGGGGAACAAGACAAAAGGATGAAACAAGTCAGATTTTGTCATTTTTTGTCGTCACGGGGGCGTGCCTCTAGAGGCACGAGGGCGTGTTCCCCTTGTGCAGTTTTGGCTCAGTCTTTTGTTGTTCCGTTTTTTCAGTTTCGCGCGTTACGTAATTTACCCGGTTAGGTTTTGTCATATCCAAATCACCAGAAAAGCTACGAAATAAGTCCTAAAATTCATTAAAAACAAGCAGAACGACAATTACATTTTCCTAGTTCCTACGGTTACAGAATACGCTAAAAGCCGAGAATCTGAAACTGCAAAACCAAACTCCTTAACGCGCACTAGTGCACATAACACATTGCGGAATGCTTCTAGAAGAAGCCTCCACACATGTCATGTAGGAGGCTCAGGATGGGATAGTACGAAGTGCGGTTGCTAAGCTCCGCGAGCCGACGATTGACCGAAACGAGTTCCTCGCTCATTTCCTGAACTTTTTGGATAAGTTCAGCTAAGCGTTGAGATGCGATGAGGTTCATCTCAGTCAATTTCTTGATTAGCTCGTGAAGCTTGAAGAAGTATTCTTGAGTTGTTGGTTCCCGTGTTTCAGAACGCGGTTTCTTTGCCAGATTCGAACTAGAGCTTCCGTGACTTGATTCTTTCATCTTTTCAGGAGTTTTTAAGCAGAAACGGATGTGATGAAAGGTTGGAACAAGTGTGGTATTTATACTCAGGTCGTGGAAGGTGATCACGGGGGCGTGCTTGGCTAGGCACGGCCCCGTGTTTGTCAGAAACCGTCTTAAATTCGACCTGCAACGTTCTAGAGTAGCCATCCGAGATCGTGGAAAAAAAATTTTTGTCAGAGGCACGGGGGCGTGCTTGGTAGGGCACGGCCCCGTGATTGTGTTTATGTGTCCTACAAAAAGTTTAAAAAAATTTAATAAAATCAATGTACAAGTGCCGTGTTTCAGTTTCGGGTCTTCGGTGCGACCCTTCCCCGTACTTATTTTTCGTCGGGGCGGAGGTGTAATTCCTCCGAGAAAATCTTGGTCGGTCCATCGTTATACGGTTTTAAACGATGTCCATTTACCTTGAAACTCAAACTGTCGTGGTTGTCGATTTCAATGGCACCATTTGGAAACACGCTTTTAATCTTGTAAGGTTGAGACCAACATGATTTCAGCTTTCCGGGAAACAGACGTAAACGAGAGTTATACAGTAAGACATGTTGTCCCACATGAAAATGTTTAGTGTTCTTTAATCGAGAGTCATGAAATTTCCTTGTCTTTTCCTTGTAAACCCTGGCGTTTTCGTATGCTTGTTCTCTCAGTTCCTCTAGTTCATGGATTTGTAGAAAGCGATTCTTTCCTGCAAGGCCTTGGTCTAGGTTTGCTGCTTTGAGTACCCAATATGCTTTGTGTTCCAATTCCACAGGTAGATAACACGACTTCCCATAAACGAGTTTAAACGGTGTTGTGCCAATGGGAGTCTTATAGGTTGTTCGAAAAGCACATAATGCATCGTCTAGCTTAGTAGAACAATCCTTGTGATTTTGTCCTACGGTTTTCCCAAGGATTCGTTTAATACCTCGATTAGTAACTTCAGCTTGCCCATTTGCTTGCGGATGATAGGCAGTTGTAAAGCGATGGTTCACTCCATAACGAGTCATTGCTCTATCGAGCTGGTTGTTACAGAAATGGGTTCCTCGATCACTAATCAAAGCCTTGGGGGTACCGAAACATGAGAATAATTTCTTAAGGAATCTTACAACGCTTCTTGCATCATTGGTAGGTAGGGCTTGAGCTTCGGCCCATTTTGAGACATAATTGACTGCTACCAAGATGTATCGATTACCAAATGACACCAGGAATGGCCCCATGAAATCAATACCCCATACATCAAATACCTTGCAAACTTGAATAGGTTTTGAGGCATCTCATCCCGCATCGAGATGTTGGTTGCTCTTTGACATGCATCACAGGTTCGTACCATGTTATGAGCATCCTTGAAAATTGTGGGCCAATAGAATCTAGAGTCAAAGACCTTCTTGGCTGTTAGGGTTGCTCCATGGTGTCCTCCTGTGGGTCCTTCATGACAGTGCCTTAGGATCTGTTCTGCTTCGCTTCCGTATACACATCTTCGAATAAGCTGATCTGCACCGATTCTGAAGAGATACGGGTCTTCCCAATAGTAATGCTTAACGTCAGTAAAGAATTTCTTCTTTTGCTGATAAGTCATTCCTTTGAGTAGGATCCTGCTTGCCAAGTAGTTCGTGAAATCGGCAAACCAAGGATGTTCATCGATTGAGGAATGGATGTTCATAAGGAATTCATGAGGGAAATTATCGTTTATTTTAAATTCCTCGGTTCGTGAAGGGCTTGAATCTTTAAGACAAGAGAGATGATCGGCTGCTAGATTTTCCACTCCTTTCTTGTCGTGAACTTCAATGTCAAATTCTTCAAGCAGAAGTATCCACCGTATCAATCTCGGCTTTGCATCATGTTTGTTGAAAAGATAACGAAGGGCTGCATGATCGGTGTAAACGATTGTTTTTGAAAGGATCAGATACGAGCGGAATTTGTCGAATGCGAAAACTACCGCAAGAAGTTCTTTCTCGATGGTGGTGTAGTTTTCTTGTGCGTCGTTTAGGGTTTTGCTCGCATAGTGAATTGGGTGGAATTGCTTGTCTCTCCTTTGTCCTAACACGGCTCCTACCGTATAATCGCTTGCATCGCACATGAGTTCAAATGGTAACATCCAATCAGGGGAAACCATAATCGGAGCGGTAACCAATCTCTCTTTTAACAGATCGAATGCACTGATGCACTCGTCGGAAAACACGAATTGTGCGTCTTTCTCAAGAAGTTGAGTCATTGGTCGTGCGATTTTTGAGAAGTCTTTGATAAAACGATGATAGAATCCTGCATGACCTAGGAAGCTTCTAATTTCCTTCACGATTGTGGGATGTGGCAGTTTGGAAATAGTGTCAACTTTGGCTTGATCAACTTCGAGGCCTGCTCAAGAGATTTTATGTCCCAACACTATTCCTTCATTAACCATGAAGTGACATTTTTCCCAATTTAAAACAAGGTTAGAATCTTCACATCTAACCAGCATCTTCTCCAGGTTTTCAAGACATTGTTTAAATGAGTTTCCAAAGACGAAGAAATCATCCATGAAAAATTCCATTAAGTGTTCAATCATGTCATGAAAAATTGCTACCATGCATCTTTGAAATGTAGCAGGGGCATTACACAATCCAAAAGGCATTCGTCGATAAGCAAAAGTGCCATATGGACAAGTGAATGTCGTTTTCTCATGATCTTCGGGAGCAATGGGAATTTGAAAATACCCTGAGAAACCCTCGTGGAAACAATAGAACATTTTTCCAGATAGTCTCTCGAGCATTTGGTCAATGAAAGGTAGAGGGAAGTGATCCTTTCTTGTGGCGTCATTGAGTTTGCGATAATCGATGCAAACTCTCCATCATGTAACCGTATGAGTTGGAATAAGCTCATTCTTTTCGTTAGTTACCACAGTCATTCCTCCTTTCTTTGAAACAACTTGGACGGGACTGACCCAAGGCGAATCAGAAATAGGGTAAATCAGACCACCACCTCTTGCATGCTTGGATTTAAATGTATTTGAGGTTGAATGACGGATTTAAAGTTCTCCTCCATTAATATTTTATGAGTGCAAAAGGATGGATTGATTCCCTTGATGTCCATGATTTTCCATGCAATTGCTCATTTATGTGCCTTCAGCACATTGAGCAACTTGTTCTTCTCATCATTTGATAAGGCGGATGAGATTATGACAGGAAGTTGAGAGGTGTTTTCAAGAAAAGCGTATTCGAGATGAGACGGAAGTTCTTTGAGTTCTAAAGCCGGAGGGTCTTCGATAGAAGGTTTGGCTTTAGGTTCTAATTCTTGATCGATGATCTCAAATGCTTCTTGATAAGATGATATTTCATCAACTTCAAGTTCTGGAATGATTTGGTTCTCACAGATGGGTTCGGTGGTTTGGATTTCTATTAATTGAGTACTGCAAGCTTCAATTTGACGAGTGTTCTTCAGATGACAGCTTATGATTGAGTCGTAAACATCAATATAATAGAGTGAATCATCATGATGTTGAGGATGTTTCATGGATTGTCCTATGTCGAACGTCACCTCCTCCTCATCCACTCGGAGTGTGAGTTTGCCGGTGCAAACATCAATGAGGGCTCGAGCGGTTGATAAGAAAGGTCGACCTAGGATGAGAGGAACATTCTTATCCTCATCCATGTCGAGGATCACAAAATCAACATGAAATACGAACTTGTCGATTTTAACTAAGAGATTCTCAACAATGCCCCTCGGATATTTGACAGAACTGTCAGCTAATTGGATGCTCATACGATCACATCTAGGTTCACCTAAGTTTAACTTTTCAAAACCGCATAAGGCATAAGGTTAATGCTAGCACCTAAATCGGCTAACGCGTTGCTGATAGAAAGATTTCCTATTAGGCAAGGTATGGTGAAACTCCCTGGATCAGTCATCTTTTAAGGTAGTTTGTTTTGAAAAACTGCCAAGCATTCCTCATTCAAAACTACGCGGGATAACTCTTCCAGATTCTTTTTGTTTGACAGTACACCCTTTAAAAATTTTGCATAATTTGGCATTTGGGCTAAGGCTTCCACTAATGGCAGATTGATATGAAGTTGCTTGAACAACCCCAGGAATTTGTCATATTGTGCCTCCATTCGTTGTTGTCTTAAACAACCGGGATATGGAGGTGGTGGAACATAGGGTGGCGGTGGTACGTATTTCTTGGCTGGTTCTTCAATATCAACAGGTTGCTTTTGCTTGTCTCTTGCATCACTCGGAGTTTCGAGTTCTATTTCTTCAAGGATGGGTTGTAATGCAGGTGCGTCACCTTGAGTGGTTTTGCCACTCCTTATGGTGATGGCTTTGACTTGAGCATTAGGATTTGTCACAGTGTTGCTAGGCTAAGCACCTTAGGGTCTTGCAGATAGTTGTTATGCTATTTGACCTACTTGGTTTTCAATGGTTTGCAATGATGTTTTGTTGCTTTTGATGTCAACCTTGTTTCTTTGGAACCTCTCCTTGTTTCTTCGATCAGATTTCCGGATATATTCATCTGTGGCTTGTGTGGTTAACAACAATTGTTTCAATAAGTCTTCTACCGGTGATGCTCCACGGTCTTGATTACTACTGCTTGGACCTTGGTATGGTGGCTTTTGTTGTTGGTAAGGAGGCCTACGGTTGAATCTAGATGATAACTGGTTGTTACTAGCTTCTCTGTAATTCCAGTTGCTCCTCCAATTTGAGTTGTTGTTATATGAGTTGTTTGGGCCTCCTACGTAGTCAACGTCTTAAACCATCATAATGCCTTGTGGGCATTCATTGGTCTTGTGTGAATTTCCGCATGTGTTGCATCGTGTTGGAGTCTTTTTAAGTTCAGCTTGCAATTGTTCGAATTGTTTGGTTAAGGCTTCTAACTGGGCTGTGATCAGTGTTTCAGAGTCTACTTGATGAATTCCTTTAGAGTTGATTTTGTTTCTCAAGGGATTGTAAGCAAAGCTCTTCTTAACTGCTCTCTCTAAGGCTTGGTATGCTTCTGTTGGCGTGACACTTCCGAAATCTCCTCCCGCACTTTGGTCTACAGCTTGTTTGTGTGCTCCGCTAATTGCATCGTAAAAAGTTTGACACTGCAGCCACAGATCAAGTCTGTGATGTGGGCATCTCCAAAGAAGACCTTTGTATCTCTCCCACGCTATGTGTAATGATTCATCATCGTCTTGGTGAAAGCTTGTGATGTTGCTTCTCAATTTGGCAGTGCGATCGGGTGGAAAGTATTTCAACAGGAATTGTTCAGCCATTTCCGCCCATGTGGTGATGGAACCAGGCGGAAGTGAATCAAGCCAGTCAATGGCTCGACCGCGAAGTGAAAATGGAAAAAGTCTTAGTCTAATAGCATCGTCTGAACAGTTATTGATTTTGAAGGTTGCACAGATACGAAGGAATCGTGATATGTGAGCGTTAGGGTCTTCGTCTTGCAATCCGTGAAACTGAACAGAGTTCTCTACGAGTTGGATAATACTAGACCTAATCTCGAAATTATTGGCTGCTATTGCTGGGTGGACAACACTAGACTCATAATCGTCGATTGACGGTGTGGCATAGTGCGTCATCTTCATTTCCTCGTCTTGATTAGCCATGTCTCCTTCGGATGGTGTATCTTCCGAGATGTCTTCTTTGATGATTGTTGCTGCTTGTTGTGGTCTTTCGCGTAACCTTTGTCGGAAAAGTCGTTCAGGTTCCGAAAGAGGTGAAACAAGTTCCGGACTAGACGAGTTGGATATACACTAACTTAAGGAAGCATAAACTAACTAAGGCTTAAAATGAATCAGGCAAATGTAACTAAACTATCTAAGGCAAACAAACTACAAAATTAAAATAAATTTGAACAAAAATTGTATTAACAACATATAAACAGGATAATCAAAAATCTGGATTGTCTTTCAAACTTGCCGTGTGTCCCCGGCAACGGGGCGAAAAACTTGATGCGGTGTGAAAGTATATATATTTTGATAAAGGTTTTTTGCACAGATTCAGTTTTAAATGGTTATTACTAATACTAACTACACACACAAAAGGCAAGTGTACCTATCATGAGGTAATATAGTGTTGGTAAGAACCGAGTATCAATCCGTGGACACACTAAGCCTACTCAACAACCCTCATAATTGACTATCAGTTTTAATTTAGAAAATGATAAGTTAAATAAAATAACAATAAATAAAGATAGATAAAGATAGATTGAGACTTTTGGTGATTCTTTTGATGAAGTAAGGCTGTTATCTTAATTTAGATTACACTTATGCAACTATGATGAATTAGTGGTGTGATTAAAGATATTGATTAAAGTAATTATGTTAATGTTTATAAATGTGAGCTGGCACGATTTCTCGTCTATCCGCTCCGTAGCGACTAGGACCACGTCAGGTTGAGATTTACTGCTTAGGTCAAAGCCCTAGTAATGTAGGTAAATCTTTTGTGTCCTTTTTGACATATGATTTCTGACAACATAATATAATGTAAGAAGAGAGTTGATCAAGTTCCTTTCCAACATACCATTAATTTTAGAAAACCATAACAATTACTGTAGATTTCTCAGACTAATAAAAGGGAACCCGTAAATGATCAGAAAGTTAAGGTGATATGATTTCTAATAACCATCTCTAGTTAATTAGCCATAGATTTGTTATGAATAAAAGTTGATCCTACTTTTTCAACCGTGTATGACAATCACAATTACAAATCATAAGTTTATAACTTCCCATTCAAATGTAGGTGCTACCCATCGAAAGTTTTCCCAAGACCACCATAACATTAACATAATATAAATCACACCATTAGTTCATCACAAATTACATAAGGGTTCACTAAATAGGATAACAAATGAAGTTTAGCTCATAATGAGCTTGAACCTAACAACAAAGATAGAAAATAGTAATGAAATCATCGATAAATTAGAGCAATTAAACCGGTGATTCACTATGGATGATGTTAAACGATCTCGAGCTTCTTCTAAGTGTTGAATGGACCTCCAAAACCTTCTAAGGACCTTCAAAGGCTGGGTTCCTGAGAGGGAACACCAGCACTTCACCTCCCAAAATCGTCCCCAAATGTTGAACTTAAGCCTCTATTTATAGGTTTTATGGAGTGTTTAAGCACGGCCCCGTTCCAAAAAGGCACGGCCCTGTGTTAGTACAATGCTTACGGAAGTTGGTCGGCTCGTACATGCAGGAGCTGTCGGACACGGCCCCGTGTTAAAGGGGGCACGGCCCCGTGTTGGAGGTGGGGCACGGCCCCGTGCCTTATGGGGCACGGCCCCGTGTTCACTTTTAGGGGACAGTACTTTTGTCCTGTCATATGTCCAAACACGGGGGTGTGCCAAATTAGCATGGGGTGTGTTTCAGGCAAGGCATGGGGGCGTGCTTAATAAGGCACGCCCCCATGCTTGGAATAGAAAGCTTGGATTTCTTCAATTTCTTGTCAAATATGCTTTTTTGTCCATCTTACCCTTTACAACACCTAAAAACACAATTAAACAATTTTAAGTTCAAAATCATCATTTTATAGAAGATATAATGAACAATTGATGTGCTTTTGATAATATTTTTATGTATAATTTAGAGCACATCAGGCACACACTATTATGACTCTTTTTACTAATAAAAACATTGAAAAATTACAATACAATGCACTCAGTCACGTATTATACCAGTTAAGTATGAAACTAAACTAAGTCAAACACCTCAATAGTAAACAACAACTCCAACTCTATCTCTATTCCATATTCGTGTCAACTTGACATGAACTTTAAATATACTTGTGCTTGAATTGGAACAAATTAACTGAAAACTCAGCCGCGGCTCAAAGAAGGACACAAATACATTACCTAACCCACGACCGACATGGTAATATGCTAACTACAATTGTTGTTTGAACTTTCAATGATGTGACTCATACAAAACCAACCATCAAGCCGCGGCTCATATGGATTAGATTCCATGTGTTGACTTTAAATAATAACTAAATAATCTTAAAAAAATGAGAACTGGGAGTAACAGGCATGTCGATAACACATATTTAATTTCTATAGCAGCAGCAACTCATCTATCAATGATATGGTTTAGAATTAGTTTCAGCACGAGTAAGTCTAGACCTGATTACCTTCACTTCCGGTCCCCCTGGATTTTAGCTTTATCACCGGCCAGTTGGGATTACTATAATGTGGGCGTGAACGGGCGGTTCTGTTGGGTTTTGTTCCATAATCAAAATTAAGACCTAAATTGAGGCTAAGAGTTTACAAAAACCGTTCAATTTTAGTTAGTCAGTTAGTAACTATTATTTAGTTCATTTACGGTCGACTAGCCGATTCCTCCATTATTTCTAACTTTGCTTTACACGAGCAGTCAACTATGATGTACTCTTCGTAGGAGTTAACCGAAACAACAATAATTCCATGTACTTTTCAGTTGGAAAATCATATGTAATCATGTTAGTGTAAAATTTCTTATAAGAATTTTAATTCCCAAATCTCGTTATAATAGTAACTTGTAAACTGTTCAGATTCCATAGAAAAGAATGTCATTTTGTTTGGTCATATCTCTATTCCTATATAATACATAAACCATGGGTAGGAATGTAATTTGACCAAATTTGTAAGACCCGTCTTTTGGTATCCTCTCCCTTACTCTCCGCCTCCTTCGCAATTGCTGTTCATCGGCTGTTCATCTTCATCGGTTTATAAGAGGCTGTTTGGGAGTGCTTATTTTAAACTCCTTTTGACTTTTGGAGGGATGAAAAGATTAAAATACCCCTCCAAAAGTTATCAGAAGTTAAAATTTTTAACTTCTGGTGACTTTTAGAGGAGAATTTTGATTTTTTCACTCCTCCAAAAGTCAAAAGGAGTTAAAAAAAAAATCCCAAACAGCCCCAAACAGCCCCTAATTAGAACTGACGGCCGCCTTTTCATGTTTCCATCCGCTCTGCCTCCTTCTCCTGAAACCTCCACCTTCAATTGTTTCAAGCACAAGGACGGTTTCAAGCATAGGGACGGTTTCAATCATCGCTACTGTTCAATCGACGCTCAATTGTTTATAAAGGCGTTATTCGGATTCAGTTTTGGCCTCAATTTCATCTTCCATTGCCTTTGACATCCGTGTGTTCGGAATTCGGATTGTTTCCCCTCTCCCCTATGACCTCTGCTTCACTCAATCAACAACTCAGATTCATCATCCTCGACGAACCAATCAGGTTTGATTGTTTACGAAGGTTCTCCTCAAACTTTCACTTATTTTGGTTTTGGTTCTTCCTGTTAGAAGTAAATTGGACAGCTAATGGTCAGTCGATGGTCCTTCCAATTGATTCTGACGGCCGGTTTGGAAAATATAGAGGAAAGTATCCCTAAACCCTAATGTACGTTCTCTCCAAATTTGAAACTGTGTTTCTAGCCCTTACAACTAATCATGATTTCCAAGTTAATTTTATTTGAATTAATTATTCTTCTTTTCATTTTATTAAAGTGATTTATGTTTTTTGTTAAATTCAGTTAAGGATTAATGTTTCTTTAATCAATTAATATCATTTTGAGTATGATTCCGATTAAACTTTTAATTCCTAAACTCATATTTACACACCGTTTCACAATTGCAGAAGGATTTCGATTACATACTAAAGGGATTATATTGGTAGGGAAAGCCATCTTAATTTTGCCAAAAGACTCATGATAAAAATCAGCTTATTTGAGGTAATAAAGGGATTATATTGATCATTCTGATTCATTTTGCATTGACAGGTTATCTTTTGAGTCCAACAAAAGAAACAAAAGACGCTAATTAATATATGATAAACATGAATCAGGTAATAGTCTCTATTTTCTAATTTGGCTTTTGGTATCTTCTATGATTTCTGGTTAATTTGACTCGTTTTGATCGACACATAAGCTTATGCAGTTAGCTTCAACTTTTTCAAGTGTGCATCTGTTAAGTTGCAGATACAGTGTTTAATTTGATCTTTCTTTTGTCTAATACATGTTATCATATCAAATTCCACTTCAAGTAATAGTTAGTTTGACTTGCGAGATTAGATGTAGATAAGAGCAAAACTAAACAATAAAAGGCAAGGCCAATTTTGCGTAGATATCATATTTAAATTTGAGTACATATCAGACCGACAACAATAGGTCAAATGCTTGCCTTTTATGAAGGCCTCCAACTTTGACAAAAAAGATTTTTTTTAACTTCAACGGTTAATGGTATTCTTATTAGTTTTAACTAAACATACCTTTACTTTGTTTAATAACAGATGGAGTATACACTACCTACTAAATGCATTGATATTTATTGATTAAACACCTCTAGATTACGAGGTTGAACTCATGTATAGCATATATTCTATTTTCTTTTTAAATCTCTTCTATGTTCTCTAGCATGGGTAGTTTTTATGACCGTTTTGTTAATGTTCAACTTGCTGGATTTGCTCTTTTAGAAGGTCTATATTTTTGGGCCTTTTGTTGATATGGGACAGGTTACCTACTATTGTATCTTCCGCATGAAGTTTGAGTAGTTTAGACGGATTTCTAATCAATCGATATACCAGTTTTACTAACTTACAAAGATATAAAGATCTTCGGCACTTTGAATTTCAAGAAGGTAATTTTTTTATTTTTTTAACACGCTAGATTAACAGAAATATTTAGTCAATTGTATATCTACTTTTGGATGAATATTATGATAGGTTAGTCCACTTACAAACCCTTCCAAGTTATCTTATTTACAAACAAGAAGTTAGTATCGTTCTGCTCTTTAATAATTACAAATTAGTAACAGATACCAATTTCTGCTTATTTTCTTAATTTTAGGATCGAATCTCCAACTTTTGCTATATGAAGTAATAATATAGCTTGATTATTTTAATGTGATTAAACCTTTTGGTTGTGTCATCTGAATCTAAGCCGAAACCTTTTCAAATACTTAACAGAAATAAACCAACCTTGTACAGTTGTATAGCGAGTTCAGAAGTTTCTTGAATGTAGGGTCTTCTACAAACAACTTTATATTTGTTACCTTGATGACCACCTGAGTCAATTGATGATGCTTATAAAACTTCAAATCAACTATTACAAAACCAATGTTACAGAATGATTTAATTTCTTGATGAACTCAAACTTTTTATCACTCAAGTTAGCACAAGGTCAAAGACAAAAAATGGATTCAAAGCAGCAACTCATCTCAAATCATAGGTGCTATAAAAGTCTCTTCATAAAAATAATACAGAACGTAGAGTAGAAAGCTTGGTTCAATATGCAGCTAATGTATTTTTTTTCAAAATGAGAGCAGACGAGTATGTCTAGAAGAACAACCTACCTGAGTTATGGTGCGAAAAGAAGTGAAAAACAATTATATTGTGTGCTCGAATGACTTTGGGCATATTCGAATAGAAAAAGAGTTGCTGCAACTGAAACCAATGATATGTAGTCTGTCTGTCTTCTATTTTATACAAGAGATGTAGCTCATGCCACTACAAAGCAATTATAAAGAACGTTGACAAGCTATAGCTTCATCATGCTCTTTGCTAGAGAAGGTATGCAAAATTTATTCAACTCTTTATATGTCTATATTCCCTAAATTTTCAACATAAAGAGTTAAAAAGTGAAATGATTGTTCAGTGTTATTTTGAGGATTTTTTAGTTTACTTTTTAATATAGGTATGTAACTATTACTCTACTCCTTGACTTTTGTAAAATGAGGACCTCAATTTAGCATCCTATTAATGTATAACTTATATGATTTAAGCTTTCTCTTGCTTTTTATATTTTAGAGAAATGATATTCTAAAACTTCATTTGCCCCTGGGAACTCAATTGAATGTTAAAGGGGTTTTCTAAATATGTGTTTTAATTTATGAATTTGGTTATTTAAATAACGGTAGAAGTGTTTTTTATATATTAATATTCTTATATGAGGTTTTTTTAATGTTAGCTAATGTTCTACTAATTTGAAGTGTAAGTATTTTTTTTATTATTTTAAGTTGAAAATGTTTTTGATTATTGGTTTCTTAGAATTAGTATACCTGAGTGGAGGGCAATTATGGTGTCATTTAACATTCTATTCTTTTTCCGCATATGAAACAATTCAGTTCTTAAATATAAATGATGGAAAACTAGAACTTTACTCCTCAAATACATAATGCATAATTCAAAATTAAATCAATAAACACAAATATCATAATTAATGGTCATCGTTTTTCAACCTCAAATTATATATACTATACAATTTAGAATTAGACGGTCAATTTTTTACAATCATTAAATGCAAAAATGTAGTACGAGTCTTTTTTGGAGCTACTACCAATTGTCCTTCATTCCTCTCTTATTTATATTTATAAAATGAAAACTTCTATGAACATTAGAGGAAAGAACTGGAACTCATCAATTCGTCAAGTTCGAGCCGCCGCAACGCGCGGGATACCTGCTAGTATCTTCCTACTCTAATAAAAGGGTATCTGGGATGACACGTGTCATCACCACAATCATTCTCACTAAAATTTTCTCGCCTCTCTCTCCTATTAAATAATTTCCTTAATTACTAATAATAATATTTAATACTTTTTTAGATTTAATAAATTAATAAAGAAATCTATTTATTAATGTTATTTCTAAATAAACAATTTTTTATAAACTAATAAATTTGTTTAAAGCATAAGACTTTTTTTAAAAATACGAAATATTTAAAATTGGTATTTTTAAAAAGTTATTTTTCTAAAACAAAAAATAATTAAATTTAAGAGTTATAATAAGAAAATTTTTAAAAATGATATTTTTATACGGTTTGTTTTAGAACAAAACGTTAAAAAAAATAAAGTTTTAAAAAGTTGATATCACTATTTTATAACTTACGGTCATTTCTAATACATAATTTCAATGATATTATATCTTAAAATATTATTTTATAATTAATAAATTTTGTTATATTAATTTTTTATTTACTCAACCCTTGTAACACGCAGGTTACTATAGCTAGTATAAATATATAACTAAAGAGAAAAATATAGATCACACCAAAAATTAAAATCTTACGTGGACTAACCAGTTTCTAATTCAAATGGAAATTTAATAAGGTAAATTACTCATTGAAATGAACATGCACATTCATACAAACACATTATATATGTGTATAAATTGTATAGAATAACTCAATGAAGTGCATATAACATTTATTATTTTGTTGTTTGTTAAATATAATCTTTCAAACGAACTTACTTAGCGAGCCTAAAATCACATACATGTACATAGGAAAGAATGGATGAGGCTATTAAAACTTTAGTTCGGATAATTTGGTTATCTACTCATGCTATGATAGTTGATGAGCCATATTACTAGGAGCCTACCCAGACGTGGTGTTACTATACCGTATCCAGCCAAGGGTAGATTTTTGGCATGTTTGTCAAACACGAGGATTGTAGTCGAGAGTACTGTATGGCTTTTCAATAATTTACGAGGATTGTAGTCGAGAGTGTATGGCTTTTCAAATTAAAGTATTGCTATATATTGTATTTGATAAAGGAGTCATGACTTGACGTTGGAGTTCACGTAATGCCTAACTAATTATGGAGGATTATTTATAACAATAAAAGAGAAATTCCCTATGATAATTGTTTGTTGTCAAAATTTAAATAATCAAAGTTGATAGGACAACATTCCCTTTCTAATCACAACACTAATAAACCTTAGATATCAGGTGTTAACCTAAACCCTGCAAGATAAAGACACTCAACAACGACTGCCTCCGGTTGTGGCTTGTGTAGAGAAATCATCAGCTGTGGCACACATGTGATATTTGTGATGTGCTTGCCTTTGTTAACATTAACGTGCTCCCAGCCGCGACTGACACCAAAGTATCCCCTCAAGTCATGGCTCAGAAATGTGAAGGAAGAGAACACAAGCTTAATGCTTAGGCATTTTAAAGGAAAGAGCTAAGGAAAACATAAACTTGGCAGCAAAGTACAACGCTCACCGGTTACAGAAGCATGTTGTCAGGGCGACAAGCAAACACGTACATTAAATAAAGGTCCAGACGCTTTTTTTTGCGTTTCATGTTTGGATATTCAACTTTCTATCCCATCAATATGCCAATATGTTTATCAGACAAAACACATAAAGGATATTTAGATATTCGTGAAATCTCATTACCTTAGCACGAGTATCTTAGATGAAGAGATATATCTAGAAAATATACAAAAGCTTTTAAATACAAAGGAGTGAGTGCCTGACCTACAAACTTACGAGTTTCATTATAAAGATATGACTTTTTGATCTTGTTGTGTAAATATTATTTTAAGATCCAGGTCTCTAATCTCACCTAATAGAAATGCTTTAACAAATTAAGTATGTTGGATAGAGATAAGATTTAAAACTTAAAAACCTAGAGCCTAAATATAGATGGAGTTTTGGGATAGACTGGAAGAGATAGTGTATTTAACAAGTCTTTATATGATTGGAACCCTTAAGATTTCTCCACATACTAGCTGGGTTGGACGCAACTAAGAGTTACAAGCTAAACCATATACAGAGATGGGTGAAAATAAGGTTAGTGTTGACTATGTCTAGTTATATGTCAACTTCGAACAACATTGACCAAGTGAGAATAATATAAATGTTGATACCTTGGTTGGTTAGCTAGTGGTGCAACCCCAACAACATGAGATACGAAGTAGTGAATTGATTCTATATCAATCCTTGAATGTTGTTTTTAAAATTGAACAAAACTCGTAATGTCCGTTCAGACTAATTGCTAATTAACGTAACTATGAGATTTCTAAATATGATAATTAGGAAGATGTAAAAATTATATGTTTTTATCTTGTTGTTTTACCTATATATATAAGCAAATATCTATCTGAACTCATTTGTAAATAAAATATTTTAGAATAATAGTGAGCTTAGAAAACAGATAAATAAATAACCAGAAGAAGCAAATCGTCGATGTGACGGTATTAGTTCGCTTCTTTTATCTAAGCCGCGGCTCCGGTTTCTTGAGCATCACTAACCGGCCACCTTCACGCCACAGTAACAAATCCAATGACTATATTAACCCCTGTTTTTTTTCTTTTAAAAGAAAACTAGTTTCATGCTCGAATATATTCTCAATGTCAATCATCACACGTACGAACTTGTCGAACCAGGCTTTAACCGAGATCTATAATAGACCTCCGATCCTTATTTTAGGATATATATACTCAATAGTAGCTTCAAGAATATTTAATAACATCATGCTTAACGTAAATAGATTTCCCTAAACTTCTAGTGTATGCGTGTGTATGTCTATCAATTTCTTTCTTTTCCTTCACTATCTTTGACAAATATAAATTCCGAGAAGTGAAAATCACCGACTTTCATTTTGGCACGTTGGTCCTACATATAATCAGGTGTTCCAACACCATCCTAATAGGATAAAAATTAATTATTACATTTTTTTATTTGTATTTATGTGTTTTTTATATAAATTTTAACTTCCTCAATAAATATTCATGAGTTGAGGCCGTGTGAAGACAATCTTCGTAGTATATGCTCATCAATCCTCTTTATATGTATGTTCACATGCGAGATACATATGATTTCTTTATTAATGTGAGCATACATGGTACTCAAATGAAAGATTACTCATATTCCACTATTGGGTTCCATAAAATTAAAAGATGTAGACGATGACATAAATGGTTTTGTTGTATGTACGAGAGTGTCAATATGTGTGAGAATGGTTTTATGAGGTGGAGATTTATGGTATCTATTTACCAAAACATTTGTTTTAAGAAATAGATAATATCATAAGTGTTTAGAGATCTAACAAACCAATATTAAAAGATGAGCAATAATGCTTTTAGCATACTATGGAGGAGAAAGTTTGAGATTTGCAACCTTATAACTTAGAGTCACGGATATACATCCGGATGTCATGTAGAACGCATGACAAGCACAGATCTACCTATTGTGCGGAGAATATGAAACACATTGTGCTCGTGGTCCCACGGATGGCACCAATGTTGCTCCAAATTCCTCACCTAGAGGCAAGTTGGAAAGAGCAGTGCAATAGAGTGACTCATCCGGTTTAGGCTCGTCCCATGGGTGATATAACTTTATTTTTCTTCTTCTTGGACATATAAGTTGCAGCCAAAAAGAACTCGTTAGAGAGCCCTGAGCTTGAGCTCCAAGGGCACCCCGACGCTCAAGTTACTATATATATAAGATGTATCAAATATAAGCATAAATGTATGAGAGTGAGAATGGAGATAATGGACATGAGATGCTAAAGCTAAATGAATTAGATGAATGATATTCTTTAAGAGAGTAGAGAGTTAGAAATGATTGTCCCTTTGCATGGTATGGGGAGTGGTATTTATAATGGTTATGATATTAAACTTCTCAGATAGTGACTCTATTCTAAGTAGTCCTTGGTCAACCATTTGAACTGAGCATACTCGATTAGAGGGTTCTATGCCCATTTGGTGCAAAGGGTTTTTGTATGATTTAAATGAATATTGTCTCTTATAGTTGACTTTCCTTCCTCTTATGATAGATATCCTTTTTTCAGTGGTGTCCTTGTTCTTCTACAGAATTTGACCTCTTGTTCCTTGTTGTTTTGTGTTCTGATCATATTCCTTGACAACTAATAAGAACCAACCTTGCCCATTAAGTTTTATACTCCTTCTACCTGCTCCATGAATTTCTAAGTGTCGGGCCTGTACGTTCCTCCTTCCTTTGTTTTTCTGGTTTTTGGTCTTCCTCCAGCCGCGGCTGGAGGTTTCCCTGCTTTCCTTCATGGCTTCTTTCCTGAGCCGTGACTGACACCTACGCACGTCTAGTATTCGTTTGAATCGTAACCCATTGTTGCCTAACCTGATCAATTATGAGGCATCGTGAAGCCTGCCTTTGATGTCAGCTGGAGTCGCGGCTTGGGGTGTGTTCTTGGGCTGAACGTTTGCTAGCGAATTGTAAGTTAGTCGATTTTGGGTGGTACTCCTTCGAGCCGCGGCTTGGGGCATGCTCCTGGGCCGCCAAGCCGCGGCTGGGACTTAATGTTTATTGTCAACTTGCACCTTAATCAATATTTGGGGTAGTACTCCTTCATTGTTGTATTTGGGGTGGTACCCCAAAAACTTTCATATGAATTAGAATATGTTGCTTGTATTTATACATTGGATCTTTATTTCCTATGTGTGTTCTAGTAGCAAAAAACATGATTGAAGTTGAAGGGTGGTTCGAGATGATAGAATGTTTCGTTAATACTTTCTTTTGTGGAAAGCGTGACAACTGTCTGCATGTGCTTGACTCGTATTTACGAAAGCAAAATTTTAATCTATATATAATACTAAAATAGTAATTTGGGGGAACACTTGTCACATTCTTAGGCCCCCTAAGTTGGTTTTTCCCGTCTCTCTCTCCTCTTAAATAGTTACTTAAGTTAAAGTTTAAATAATTTTAATTATTTTTAAGATTAAAATATTCCTTAATAAATTAAGAAAAGATGTCTTTTTATTAATGTTATTTCTAGAAAATAAATTTTTATAAAATAAGAGTTTTTCTAAAACATAAAACATTTTTAAAAATATGAAATACTTTAGAATTGATGTTTTAAAAAGTAAACTTCTTTATAAACTAAAAATAATTAAAATTAGAAGTTATAATAAAAAACTTTTAAAAATGATATTTTTAATATGGTTTGTTTGGAAAAATGGTTAAATTAATAAAAATTAAAATTATTACTTATAATTATTACTCATATATAATTTTAATTATATTTTATTTTAAAATATCATTTTATATTTCGTAAACTTTCATCATATTTAATATTTTATTTTTTTAAATTGTGTAATACACGGGTTTACTAAAGTTAGTATTATATAAATAACAATCAACAACTAATCAATTTTATTTTTTCAACCCGTGTAATACATTTAGTTTTATTTATGTTTTTATGTTATTTTAATTACTTAACTCTCCACCTCCCATGTAATACATGGGTAACTAAATCTAGTTTTTATATTATACTACTTATCGTTATTTAGAATTCTATATTTAGTTTTGGATTGAGTGGAAAGAATCCGATATAGATTCATTCAACGATCTTAAAATTAAGCAAAACCGGTTACCACAAAGAAACAACCACAAACTAGAGTCTTGACTAATATTAAAATTCACTAAATGTGGTTGAAGCAACTTAATGTTAAGTTATTTGTTGAAATAAAGAAACTCAATAAAAATCATAACCATCGAATTTTTTTTCTTTTAATTTATTTGCTCAATATTTATGAGCTAAGAACACTCCAATGCTACATAAATTAAACCAACAATTAAGATAATCACAAAATTAGAGCTTCAAGTATTCAGATAAAAATAATACATCAAAACTTATTGCTCGTAAGACTACTTCAACTTAAGAAACTAAAACTGGAGCTAAAATAGAAATATTTTCTAAACATGTATACATCTATACATATCAATAAAAGATTAACTTGATTGTGCCATGGTCTCTTCTTAGGGTGTCTACCTAGGATTTGCTCACATGTTATCACCATAATAAATCTATTATTTTAAATAAATTTATTTTCAAACTTAATCCTAATTTTCAATTTTTATTTTAAAGAATATAAATAAAAAAGTTAATTAAGTTAAACTTTACAAATTTATTTATATTTTTTAAAGAAATAATTTTTTTAATATGATTACTGTAACACCCTCAATCTCATAACAATATAATATAATAAGGAGGGTGCTACTAGTTGGGTTATTATAACAATTCAGAGACTACACACGCATCGGAACTTTACATATATTAAAAACTGTTTACATCATTAAACATATTTACAAGACTTTAACCAACATTCTAAACTTTGTTAAGGCTTTAAGTACTTCATTTCCCAAAAACCCAACTTTTGTGGCCAGTATCATACACCATAACCGGAAGCTAACTCTGTGGGGGACCATCACGAGCACCTCTATTACTACCTGGCATGCATTAGAAAACAAACACAAAATCAGATAAACTGGTGAGTTCTAACATACACCACATTTTCAATAGTAACAATTCATCAACTGTTATCACACCGAATAATCCACACATATTCATCAGTTCATTTATTTATCCCAGTATTGATATGCATATCGAATACCCGCAAGGTATTTATGGACATCTTTTATCAGTTTTTAATTTGGTGGGTGAAACCTCCACCTCGCGCGTTGACGGGTCAAACCTCCGTCTATAATTTGGTGGGTCAAACCTCCACCTCGCGCGTTGACGGGTCAAACCTGCGTCTATAATTTGGCGTTGACGGGTCAAACCTCCGTCTATAATTTGGTGGGTCAGACCTCCACCTCGCCATTAATCACAATTTACCACGTTCGACTCATATTCACATCTTTATTTATTTATATGCATGCCAGTGTCCGATTTTGTCAAACAACATTTATCAAACGACATTAACACATAAAAAGGGCAATTAGAACTCACCTTAATGCTTTCAGCAAGTGTTTACCAATCCAAATACACTAGGGCAGCTAAAACTTCTCTTTCTCAATGCAACCTAAAACAACAACCCTAACTTAGTCAAACCACCCCTAGCTGATCACTTCACACGACTAAGGCCATACGACTGGACTCATTCGTACGACTGAACATACGACTGAGCTTTAGTCGTACGAATGAACCATACGACAGAGGTGCGAATGAGCTATAATAGGGTTTGTGCGAATGACCTCCATTCGTACGATTGGTTCATGCGACTGAACTTCAGTCTCACGTTTGAACAATGCGATTGACTCAGTCGTACGAATGGGCGTGCGACTGGGCTCATTCGCCTGAAACGGATCAGCAGCTGTGTTCTTACCATATTTGATCCAAAAATTCAAGTTTTAACCGTTCAGATTATACCATATTCACAACAGAACATATACACCTCATTTATAACCGTTTCGGGTCCTTATTTCATCAATCTTCACAAAAACTAGGACCCGAACCTTTACTTTTCAGTTTAACAGAAAGATTTAACAAAAACCCAGATTAAAAACATGTTTTTGGATCAATTTCAACCACCTACACAGCTTAACATATTCAAGAATCGATCCGCACCAAGCAAAACTTACCAAAACGGAGCTAATTTACTCAATATAGCAAGAGCAGGGGTGTTGGGGTTCAAAAGGGACGAGAGGGTGAGAATATAGCTGATAAAATCTGCTTCTAACACCCTTAACCGCCTTACTTATGCTACATGCCAATTTTTAGCCGACTTACTCAATCGTACGACTGGACCCATTCGCATGGCTCAATCGTACGACTGAGCCCATACGCCCTTCATTCGTGCGATTGGGCCCCATTCGTACGCATGGCGTGCGACTGAACACTAATCCTAATAAATAAATAATTATCAAACTTTTTGGATGTTACAATTACCATATCCTAATAGTCTAGAATCTGATTTTTTAATAATGACAATTCAATTTTTAAGTTTACATAATATGATTAATATGATAATAGTTTTTTAAGTTAAAACATATAAAATAATTAATTTTATTTATTTTCCATTCAACTCGTGTATTAAATGAGTCACTAAACTAGTTAATTTATAAATTAATCGAGTATTGGCATATATATCAAGTAACTCTTTTTTTTAAATGACCAACTAATTAAAGTCTGGCTACTCAGGGTACTCTAATGGTGAAAAGGCATCACATACGCCCGTGAGCACAAACAGCGTTTGGTAGCCCAAACCAACGAATTCCTGGAAAACCTGCCATCCTAAAGTCCACTGCGATAAAACCGGACCCACTAACAACATTTTACTGCTGGTAGGACTCAAAAAATCACAACTCTCCTAAAACAAATCATTTAAACAAGTTATGAGACTATCACCCAATCAAATAATTGATGATTCAAGTAACCCCTTCATCAACTTATATTCATCGAGCAATATATTACTAATTAAAAGCTTTGGTCGGTGGGAAAATTTCCTTTTTTGTGTTTAAAATTTTCTTTGATTATTTTATTTGTGTGTTTATTTTTTTTCTTTTTTTTGTTTGTGTTTTAATATGGTTTGTTTTGTGTGTGGGCTCGAGAATTTGGGATGAGGTTTTTTGTATCTAGACACGTGTTTTTGATTTGTACGGTTTGTTGACGTTGTCTTTCTCTAGTTTCCTGCTTTCTTTCTTTCGTTATCGATACCCTGACGATTCTCGCTATTAAGGTTTGGGTTTTCCTTTTGTTTGCTCTTTTTGGGGCTTTGATTTTCGTCGGTTTTCTATTTTGGACTGTGTCGCTTTCTTACGGCTTTGATATTCTTTGTTTTGTGTATGGTGTTGGACTTTGATTTAGTTTTTGGGTTCCGCATGTTCTGGTGTGTTATGAATTTATGGTTTGTTGTGTTTTACTTTGTGTATTTTACTAATTTTGTGGTTTTGAACATTCATTTTGATTTTGATTTGGGTTACATTAAAACTCGCATACGTGCGGCAACTCGCATACGTGCGGCAACACGCACGCCATAATTACTAGTTTAATATATAACTCTACACATGTATATTGACATAGTAAATACTTTCAATTCCTCTGTTAATAATACAAAAATTTTGATTTAAGTCAAAAAATTTATACAAAAAATTTCTTTTTAGATATTCGAGAAACTAGATCGCATGTGCAACCTTATTCCTGGTCAATAAGTCCTAAATCAACTGGTTTAGAAGGAGGCACCCTATGACTTTCCAAAGTGGAGGTCATGGGTTGGAATCTCACTAAGTGCAATATGCTCCAAGTGGGCTAAGGGTTTTACCACAGTGGGCCTTTGGGTGATGGGTTTCCCTTGGAATGGTGGGCGAGCCGGGTCACCAGCGCTGTTTGAGTTCGCGGGCGTAGGTCGCTTTTCGCCAACGGCTTTACTCGGGTGACCGGACTTAAAAATTATTCGTTGGCCGTTAAAAAAAAAAAACCTTATTCCTGTTTCCAGAGCTGGAAATTTAAAGCCAGAATGACGTGCTTTAGCCACTTGTACGTTTCGCAGTAAAGTACTACACTTTTGAGACACGCGACCTCCTGTTCTGGCAGCTGGATAAATACGTGTAAAACTCACAATGGCATTTTTGTAATATGTTTACTCTTTGAGGTTCTTATCAACCGCTCCAATGAAAATATCTACTCTTTGAGATTCAAACCTCTCGAACCTTCTCTGGAGGCGTACTTCATTTACTAGTTTTTCAATTTTCATATTTAACCCTTCTGTTTATGTTTTTATTCAATTACAACCCTTGTAGTTTGTTTTCATACAAAATGACACTTGAACCCTAACCAACTAGTGTAGGAGTATGATTTACATAAGATGCAATATAGTGCAAGAGAATCATGAGTATTTTCACTAAACAAATAAGAAATAATATTCTACGCCTTCCGTAAAAAGATGGATCTAACAACCCCTATATTGTGAGCAATGTTATATATCTTCCTACTTACACATGACATATTTACTCTACTATTAACAAGCATTAATTTTTATTTAAATGGTTTACTTTTTACTTTTATTTAAGTACATAAATAGACGATATAGAATATTTTTTACAATCTAAACTCAAAGCATTTACTATTAACCAGTATCAAATTTTTTTTATCCAAATTTTAATCCACTTTAAATAAGAAACTCAAATCAGTTGTAATCTTACAAGCATCCTAAAACAATCTTTTAGCAAGAACATAATGTTTTATGAGGAATATCTAATACCTTTTATGCTAGTAAACTTTCATAGTTCACAAATGCATTCTATTGACTACCTAACTTGACTAGGTTTGCTATGTTTGCATATAGGTTACTTTTACATCATGCTTATAAGATTATAAGGTTATACATATAGGTTACTTTTAGATCATGCTTATAAGATTACAAGGTTATACTCCAAGTTAGACCAAGTTATGAACTCAAAACATCACACAAAACTCGTAATGAAAGTTCTTTTACTATGCTATGGATGATATCGAATCATGATAGTTTAATAGGTTGTTAAAATACAAAGTTTTTCTGTTGGTGTATTTTTGAAGTTAGTATATATAGTAAAAATATAAGCATTAACTTTGAGTTACTAAAAAGCTTTTTAACAAAAGAAATTTAAAGTTCCTAATATGGATCCTTGTTAACATGCATCGTTTACGGTTTAATTGTATGTGGTGATCGATAATGCATTTGTATAATTGCTTTCCTTAGACATTGAAGAAACATCACCATATAAGAATTTGAACCATTGCATACGATAATCTCTTAGGTCACCTCTAAGGAGATGGTTGCAACAATCACTAATTACGAAACAACTGCAAATATTTCTACATAAACATAATAACCATTAAGATTCTAAAAAAACACATTCACTATTTACACTTGTTTATACGATTACCATGGTAAACAAAATGTAATCACAACTTTCATATAATTATACTAATATTCATACAAAAAAGAAAACAAATACTATCTAACCTCACAAGGTCATTGTACGCTCATAACTAAAATTAGTTATAATAAAATTAGTTATAAGCTCATAAACACAACAAAATAATCTTTTAAAAGACGTAATCATTGTGCTAAAGTATGCTAAAGTAACCAACATCGTAGTAGCATTGAATATAACGACCAACTGAACTTTCACATATCGCAACTGCATTCAATCTATCACCCAATGCGGCTGGCTGACCCTACTCATGACTTGATATGAAATTATAAGTTACCTTAATACCTTTCCATTATGCGTATGAGGTCAAAGGCCTAACCAACATCACACACCCCAAATTGGACCTAATTGTAGAAAAACAAACTCTAATACACCCAAATGTCAAACTCACAAAATCTAGGGTTCAAAACGACACAAACCCTTGCCGTAATGATATGATATCCCGACCCTAGTACGACCCCTTTCCTCTTTCATCAAAAAAATCTCAACCCCTTTCTCTATCTTCTTCATCTCAACAACTACAAATACAAACTCCTTTGATTCTCAATCCACAAATCTTCATGGTGATTATTGAACTTGTATGCAGATTATCACTAGGCTTCCGCTACAATTAAACCTCTAATCCCCCCCCCCCCAAATCATCCAATTGTTCTTCAGTTCTTTGCGAATTAGAACTAATCATGGATGAGGGAAATCCATCGACGGATCTTGCTATTACTCCGTCCTCGGTGTTCGTAGAGACGCATCGTCGTCTCAGATTCGATCTGCATACAGGAAGCTCGCTCTGGTTCGTCGATTTCTCTTCTAATCTAAACAAATCGAAAACAATCGATTGCGTAATCGTAATCTCGTTGTGTAATCGTAATTCGATTGTGTAATCGTTATTGATTTTGACTTTTTTCAGGAATGGCATCCGGATAAGTGGGCGAACAAGCCGTCGCTCGCCGGAGAAGCTCACCGGAAGTTTCAGAAGATCCAGGAGGCGTATTCGGGTGCGTTTGATATTGTTTCGAAGCAAGTTTAATCTACTTTTATTAACTATCTATACGCTTGTTTTGTTAGGGTTTGAAGTGTTTATTTTTTTTTTTTTTGGATTTGTTTTTGTGACAGTTTTATCGGATCACGGGAAGAAGTGTATGTACGACGCTGGAGCTCTTGATTTAGTCGACGACATTGATGATCATGAGGTGCGAATCTTTTTCCAAAATATCTAGATATTTTTTATTTGGATGAATAAAATTAAATATTATTATATTGTAAGTTACATGAAGCTCCCTGTGGTAATTAGTTTTTACGAATCTGGTTCTTCAACTACGGATTTGGATGACGCATTTGGACGTAGAAACTCTTGCCTTTAGATAGCAAGTCTTAGAGTTTAAATCCAGACATGAGGTTAAATTATTTTTAACTAGTTTAGAAGTATGATTAGAATTGAGTTTTTTGTTAAAAAAATTCCGTTGAATTCATATGAAAATATTTAGACAAAATTACAGAAAATATCCTTTTAGTTTATATAAACTTGCAGTTATACTCTTTTATTTTTAAAAATCAAGTCAAGTTTATATAAAGTTACAATTCCAAACATCTTTTATGTTAACATTTTATAAAAATTTTACTTAACTCCGGTCTACATTTCTTTCACTGTCTCGAAAAAGATTTTACTTGAAATCATTTGGGTGAGGACATAATTTTTTACCACTAGGTCATTGTGAGTCCTTATAATTATACAATGATATACTAGTGGTAGATGTTCCCCTCATTAGCTGATGAAGATTCGAATCATATAATGTGTAGGCCTATAGGAGAAGATTTGGTAGCTAAAAGAATGTGAATTTATTTTTGTTATTATCTACCAATAAACTGTTAAAAATTAACCCTCGTGTGGATTTGAAAAACATGTCTTCTGTTTTGGGCTTAAGCCCATGATTTTGATGGGTTGTCTTAAAATATTACCAATAACACCCGTCACCGTCAGGCCTTATGCGACTATTTATTTTTTTATTTTTTATGTCTTATTTTTCTTAAAACATGTTTTTTGTTCTTCTTATTTTAGTATATAATGGTTTACATAATTGAAATGTGTGATCGTGCGTTTATTGGTATCAATTCTTTCGTGTATAAATTTTTTCCGCTATATTTAATGTAATATATTAATGTGTTATCTTTTATATGACTCTCTTTGCGATAAAATTATTTTGAAATATTGATTAATTAGGTTAGATACCGGGTGTTACAGGTGTTAAACTATGTAATAAATCATATATATGTGTCTATATATATATATATATATATATATATATATATATATATAAACATTTTTAAGTTATAAATAATAATATAAAAAATTATTATATTCATAAATATTCATAAACCTCTTTATATACTCTTTTTAAAATACTTTAGTTTTAACAATAATTGTTTATTTATAGAAAAAAAAATTAAAATATTTTAGTCTCATTAAAGTATTTCTAATAAAACATTTATTTATTTCTAGGAAAAAACTAATTTGATTAATATAGTAGTAAATGGCCATCTATTAAGGAGATTCTTTTAAAACAAAATTTTTACTCAATTTGGAAGTTTTGTTGTGGTGATAAGATGTGGACAATCGCAGTCTGATGGAATGATGTGATGATGTGTAGAAGCTTAAAAATAACCATGTAGCTTATATCATTTTGATTTATTAAAAAAGATACTACAATATATGTTAAAAGTAATAAATTAAGAATAAAATTATTATTTTGTTAAAGTTGGAAAAAAAAAGAACTGAGATATCATGGCAGTAATATAGTGAACTTCACAAAGGTCAGATGACTACATGCGTTTTGGCTAATGAAACATGTTATTTTAAGTCGGATCCGTTTTGGCTAAATATCGGTCGCTATTACTCATGTCTAGATGGTTGCACCCTATGCATTACGACTAGTACCTAAATGCTACGAATTTACATTTCAGGGCATGGGAGATTTCTTGCATGACCTGATGAAAATGATGGACGAGAACGCTGGGGCTAAGGTAAGAGTGTGTAACATTTCGTGGGTAAAATGGTCTTTTCACTATTTTTGAAGAATATAACTAAGTGAGTGGAGAAATAATAATCAGGTGGAAAGCATGGAGGATCTGCAGAAGACGTTTGTTGACATGTTCGGTGACGATTTAAGGGAGTTCATGGAGAAGCAAGATCGAACGGACAGGAAGAGGCCACGTGTCTCCATGGACAAACCCCGTATGTCAAGAAGCAGGGCTTGCCGCTAGTGCTTTTAGATGACGTGGCATTTTTCTAGTTCTACTTACATTTAAGTAATTGTTGGTAGTTTGGTAAAAATGGACCAACTTGAAATGGAATATTTTCACCTTCATCTTGACTTTTTAATTGATTTCTTTTCGTTTGGTATTTATATTATCCCTTTCGTTATTATAAATAATAAAGTATTGTTATAATATCACGATATTTAACATAAGATTAGTATTATAATTTTAAGAACTTAAAGAGAATTATAAGAGCAAGAAGAAAAGAAATGTATATCTTATAAAAGTGTATACAAGAGGTGTATTTTCTCTATTTGTTTTGAGATATGATGTTTTGTGTTGGAATGATCATCATCTACTAAAGACACATATTTATAGTTCTTCATATCAAATGTGCAACACACAAATGTAATGATTAGCATACTCCACTCAATTATTATGCACCAATTATGATAATGATTAACCTACTCCACTCAATGAAATAATGAGAAATGTATTTACAAAGATCAATTATTTTGATAGATAAGGTAAACTATTTTGGTAGATAAGTAGCATAGTAAACTTATCTACAAGTTTGATAAAGAGTTCATCCACTTGTCATGGTAATAATTCATAATACTCCCCCTTGGATGACACTTTTCAAACTTCAAGAGTTTAAGTACTGACTCATTAAAAACCTTGCTAAAGAAAAACCTAGTAGGAAAAAAAAACTTTAGCTAAGGAAAAAAGAGTTGAAAGGATCTCAGCCTCTAGTTTGATCAATTAGGTTGTATTCGCAGCGGATTTAGCACGAGAATTAAACAAATAAGCAAGAACTCAAATGATTTTGCATGTAATAGTAAAATTATAGAGAGAGAGAACAATTCTGCGAAAATGTGTTTTCTATTGAATCATACGCTTCGGCCAGGATTACAATTAGGTCATCTCCTTTTATAGGAGAAATGACGTATGCTGATGTCACTTGATAGTGACATCAAACGGTTATTAACCAACTACTGAAAGAACACTAAACTACTGAAGATGTCAAACAGCTGACATCTTCTTACAAAAAGCTAAGTGTTCTAACTTATTACAAACTACTGAAGAAAAGAAACTACTGAAAGTATTACAACGACTGAAGAACAAGCTCTTCAGTCGTTTACAACTACTGAACTATAACAGCTGAAGAACAAACTCTTCAGCTGTTGTACAAACTACTGAAAAGGGAAAATACAAACTACTGAAAAAGAAAAACCATCACAACAGCTGAAGAAAAACCATCACAACAACTGAAGACAGCTTCTTCAGCTGTTGTGACAAACTCTGAAGCTTCAGCACTTGGTCTTCAGACTTTGATCTTCAGATGTTTCATCAGCTGATGACTTCAGTAGTTGTCATCAGCTGATGTCTTCAGTCTTTGTCTTCAGACTTTGAGCATCAGTTGTTGATCTTCAGTTCTTCAGTACTTCAGCTTTTGATCTTCAGCACTTGACTTCAGTACTTGGGATCTTCAGCTGTTGTTCTTCAGATCTTTGATCTTCAGCTGTTAAAGTCTTCAGTCTTTGTCAAACTGTTGATGAAGCTTTCAGCAGTTGTTGTGATGTCTTGTGTGACTTAGAGGTTTTTCTGATCTGGCTCATTGGTTCTTTTGGTCCAACAATCTCCCCATGAAGCAATGCAGCCAAAACCTCTAAACAATTTAGTGTCCCACTTATTGATGGCAGGAAGATTGGTCTTTTTCCTTCTTGATCAGATTAGAAGATGACCCAATTAAGCACTGGCCTGGGAAGAGGTCTTAAGAATTTGTTTGGCATAGTATGGATGGGAACTCTGTTTTGGGGAACTGGACACAAAGTTGTTGTCCCATCCATAAGACCTACTTCCCAACTATGAGCCTGTAGGATTCTCTGGTGTAGGCCTCTAAAAACGTCACTTGTTCCTCCATGGTAAGTACTTCTGCCTCACCTTCAAAGAATCCTTCAGGCCCATAGAGCTCTGAGATGTATTTGGCCTGTTTACCACTTTTGAGCTCCACAGTTGTTATGGCCCTATAGGCGAATTCATCTGGGTGATTACCCTCTAAGAACAACTGGAGCTCATTTCTCTGAAGTTTCTCAAACCTCTTGTAGACTAACCCCTTTTTAACAACTCTGTTCTCCAACATCTTTTGTGGTGGGAGGTTAGCCTGATAGGTTTTCTTGAAATCTTCTATGATCTCCCAGGGTGATATTACAATGGCCAAGGAGATCTCTTCACCTACGATCCTTTTCACTAGGCCATTGTATCTTTTTGGTATATCTTTCTTCATAATTCTGTGAGACGCCCTGTGATCAGGCCAAATAATCACTTTGTCCTTTTGAAATTGGAATGTATGCCTTAAAGTGAATAATCTCAGAGCTTGTTTCCTCATGTTTATGATTGATGAGGAAGCAGCATAGGCTTTATTTACTCTTTTCAACAGCTCCTCATCATGTAGCCTATGCTGCTGTTCTTCTTCAAGCTTAACCTTCACAGCTTCCATCTGTGAGGTGGGAGTGATGGGCATAGGTTTGGCTTTGGGTAAAGATATGACTGCAAAGAGAGGCAGTCTATCTTCCTTATCCTCATCCTCCTCCTCTTCTTCTTCTTGCAGCCTCAACACCCTTCTCTTCTTCTGCAAGGGTGTATCATCGGCAATGGGTTTTGATGGTGATGGGGTTGGTTTTGTGGGTTGTGGTTGGGTAGGTGTTGGTGTGGGAGATTGGGCAGGCTTTGCTAGTAATCTAGAAATGAGGGAAGGTTTAGTCTGTTTGACTAGCAAAGTCCTGTTCCCAGCACCGGCTTCTGACAGGGCTTCTGCGACCAGTCCCTTGGTAAATTCACCAGCCGAACAGATCTTGGTGGCTATTGCCAAGATTCTGTCCCTGGTCCAAGCTCTCACATCTAGGACTGGTCTCCCCAGGTACTTTGAAATAAACCTAGTCATAGCATCGAGTCTCTTTCTCTCCTCTTGGCTATGACTGGTCCATCGGTATTCTATCTCCTTTATCTCCAACTTCCTAATTTCCTGATCTAGCATGGCGGTGTCCTTGTCAAAGCCTTGCCTGAACAGCTGATCAATGATAGAGTCCATTGATCGGCTATGCTCAGCATCAGCCTCCTTGACCAGGACTGCTAGATCAGTCTCCTGCACCACCTTCTCTCCCTCCTTCTCTCCTTTCTTCTTTTTGTAAGTGACACTGAAATATTTTTGGATTTCAGCCACTTTGATCTGTTCAGCTCTCTCATCCCTCTCCTTCTCCTTCCCCTTCACCCTCTCAGTCTCTTCAACCACATCCCTCTCGTTTTCCACCTCTTCCACCACTTCTTTCTCCTCCTCTACCCTCTTCCTCTTAGCTTTAACTGATGTCTTCCCCTTTTTGGGTGCATTGGTTGGGGTTTGACTATCAGAAAGCGCTTTAGCTACAGCAACCTCCACCAAGGGTTGTATTTGTGAGGGAAGCCTCTCATCAAGGGTTTTTATCACAATGTCTGTGATTAACGGTGTGATGAGAGGCAGGGATTTTTGGAAGATAGCAACTAATTGCTCAGGAGGGTTCTGTTCCTGAGAACTAGTGCCAGAAGCAGAGGCAGGTGGCTGAGTTTGTGGGAGTGGCTGAGTATACGTGAGACCTTCAGGTGAAGGTGCCATCTGTGGGTTAATGGTGGCAGATGGACTTTGTTCTTGGGAGAATTTGGCGAGCAGCTCTTTGAGTCTGCTCACCTCCTCCTCAAGAATGGTGTTTTGAGCAACTACATCAAAGAAGAAGCTCAGGTCATCATCAGTTTGTACTGAATCACCTGACCTCCTGACTGTGTCAGGATGTACATGCACTGAGTATGGCTCAGTAGTTGCATGTGCCCCTTTGTCTTGGTTCTGGGGACTTCCAGCCTCCGGATTGGATCTATCATCGGCAGTTGCCTCTGGTGAGGTCTTAGTGATGGTACCAGCTTCTTCCTGCTCAGATGTTGATGTAGGGGAAATGACAGCCTCACCAGATTGTCTTATCTCCCTAGCCACACTGGGAGATGAGACATGTGATTCTCGGTGTTGCGGGCTCCCACTAACACTTGTTTCCACCCTCTCTTCGGTTGGAGATACCCCAGTTATGATTGGTTTCTGGGGAGAGGGTGGAGTGTTAAGATGGGTCAACACTTCTGCAATGATTAAAGTAGGGCTTTTAGGGGCGGTTGCAGTGGGAGATGGGGTAGAAGCAGATTGCACATGGGGAGGAATGTGCTCTTCAATGGCAACCTCCTCAATTGAGAAAGGTTCCAGACATGTGGCAGCCCCAGAAATGGTTGCATCAGGCTCCTGTAAAGAGGAAGCTTGTGCGGTTGTGGTAGGTGGAGTCGTGGTGATTGCTGGGAGAATCTGGCCAGCAGTCACTTCCTGCGTTTGTTGTGCAGGGGCATCCTCAGGGGACTCATCTCCCTGAGTAGCCTTTTTGGGTTTTCTTTTGGGTTTGGGTTTGGTGGGGACTTTGGATTGTGAGGTGGAGGCTGTGGGTTCCAGCTACGTGGGTTTTCGCAGCTTGGCAGCCTTTTTGAGTGTTTGGTCGTTGTTGTGCCTGGAGTATACCTCAGCTAATACAGCCATGGCAGGGACTCCAGTGCCAACTAGTCCCTCAGCATTAAGTTGGCTCTCTATCATGGCCATAATGAACCGAGGATATAAAATCCAACGGTCTGCAAATGGTTTTGTGACCATGTCCTTGAGTTCCGAAAAAATTATTTCAGTTAAGTTTAAAGGTTGTTTCTCAAGGATAGAATACAATACCTGCTGCCACCTAGAGGACATCTGGTCCCATGAGGATGTCTTCGGGGCCAGACAAACGTTCACCATGTGGAAGATAAGTCTTTCTGGATCATGGAAATGTTTCTTCAGCAGGGTTGAGGCAGAGAGGTCACCCTGATAGTCATAAGCAGCAAAAGATTGATCCAGGGTGTCTTTGGGGTAGTCGGTTGGGAAGGTGGCATCATCCAGCTTTAGGGTTTGTCGGATGATAGCTGGAGTGATGACCACTGGGTTGTTGTTCACGGACGACCGGAGAGAGACCTCGCCGTCGTTCTCTCCAGTTTGGATGGTGACGTTCATCTAGAACTCTGATAGGGAATCAGCATGAATGATCGGATTTAATAGGAAGGCCGTTTGGTATGGTGAGTCGGTCATCAGATCAATGGCATTGTGAAATTTTGACCAGAAAGGCGATTTAGTAAGGTATGCGACACAGTTGTGTCGAGGTTTGAGTTGCATGGTCGCCATTAATGGTGTATGGGAAGTTTCAGAGTTTTTGAAATTTAGGTCAAGTGAGAGTAAAAAGCTCTGAAGGTTGGGTGGGGTATTTATAGGCTAAAAGAAAACTACTGAAGGTTGTGGTGTTAGTCATCAGTTGTTAAAACTACTGATGACGTGGTTTTAACCTTCAGTGGTTGTAACATCTGAGGACTTGGTGTTAGTCTTCAGTAGTTGTAAACTACTGAGACCTTTGTTTTGTCCTTCAGCTGTTGTAAACGGCTGAAGACTTGTTGTTAGCCTTCAGTAGTTATAAACTACTGAAGACATGGTTTTCATCTTCAGACGTTATAACAACTGAAGACTTGGTGTTAGTCTCCAGTAGTTGTAAACTACTGACATCAGTAGTTGTAAACTACTGAAGACATGGTTTTGCTTCAGTTGTTGTTTGGGTATGAAACAGCAGATGTAGGTATCAGCTGAAGAGTAAAATTACTCATCAGCTGTTTCCGTCAATTCAGATGTTTCATTCTGACCTCCACATTTACTCATCAGCTCTTTGTCTGACTTTCAGATGTTTCATTGGCCCTTCAGCTCTTGTGAATATTTATTCCTCAGCTCTTTTGATCAGATGTTCATAAGTGCTGATGAAATAAATTATGCTTTAGAGCTGGTGAACAAATTTTATCTTCAGTACTTGTGTAAGATTACACATCAGTACTTGTGAACAAAATTTATTCTTCAGTACTTATTTGTTTGAAAATTGTACATCAGTAGTTATAACCACATCAGTAGTTGTAACTACATCAGTTGTTTTCAACAAATAATGTACTTCAGTACTTTGAAGCATTTTAGCCTTCAGTAGTTGTGAAAATGCCGAAGACTAAATTACTCATCAGTACTTATATTTGACCTTTACATACTAATGCTCATCAGTACTTGTGAACTGAGAGTATCAGTATTAGTCAAATTATTCTAGCTGCAGCATACCAAGCCTTAGTACCAAATTTTGAAATGTGGCACTATCTAGAGGCTTAGTAAATATGTCTGCAAGCTCATCAGCACTAGGCACAAACTTAGGATCAATCAGACCTTTTTCATAGCAATCCCTTATAAAATGATGTCTGATCTCTATATGTTTGGTCCTAGAGTGCTGGACTGGATTTTTAACAATACAAAGAGCTGAAGCACAATCTATTAATAATGGAGTCTTAGTCTCTGTAATGCCATAATCCAAGAGTTGGTTCTGAAGCCAGAGTACCTGGGATGTACAACTTGCAGCAACAATGTACTCAGCTTCAGCAGTGGATGTAGTAATTGATGTTTGTTTCTTACTCTGCCAAGAAACTAAACAATTGCCTAGGAATTGGCAACCACCAGAAGTGGATTTTCTGGTGACTTTGCATCCTGCATAGTCACTATCAGAGAAAGCAACTAATTTGCAAGAATGCCCAGTTGAATACCAAAGATCTAGTGATTGGGTACCTTGCAAATATCTAAAGATCCTTTTGACTGCAATCAAATGGGATTCTTTAGGTGCAGCCTGAAATCTAGCACAGGCACATGTTGCAAACATGATGTCTGGTCTAGAAGCTGTAAGGTACATCAAGGACCCAATCATACATCTGTAAAGGGTTTCATCAACCGCTTTACCTTTATGATCTACATCCAGTTGTGTGATGCTGCTCATGGGAGTAGAACAGGGCTTACAGTTTTGTAAATCAAACTTTTTCAACAACTCTTTTGTGTATTTGGACTGATTAATAAAGATACCATCAGCCCTTTGTTTGATTTGCAAACCTAGAAAGAACTGTAATTCTTCCATAGCACTCATTTCAAACTTTTGCTTCATGAGCTTTGTGAATTCATCACACAACTGTGGATCAGAGGATGCAAAAATTATGTCATCTAAATAAATTTGAACAAGGAGCTTATGCTGTCCCACAGTCTTGATGAATAAAGTTTTATCAATGGTGCCTCTAGTGAACTTATTCTCTAGAAGAAAAGTTGATAGTGTCTCATACCAGGCTCTAGGAGCTTGTTTCAGCCCATAAAGAGCCTTATCAAACTTATACACCCAATCAGGATCTTTGAGAACCCATTTTTGTGCGTTGTGGTGGTGCAATAGGGACATACACTGCACACCCAAAAATTCTAAGATGGGAAATGTTTGGCTCATTGCCAGAAACAAGTTGTAACGGAGAGTATTTAAGATTCGCACTTGGTCTCATACGAATTAGTGATCCAGCATGAAGAATTGCATAACCCCAAATAGTTATAGGGAGTTTTGTCCTCATTATTAATGGTCTAGCTATTAGTTGTAGACGTTTGATTAACGACTCAGCTAAGCCATTTTGTGTGTGTACATGAGCAACAGGGTGTTCAATAATAATTCCCACAGACATGCAATAATCATTAAAAGCATGTGATGTGAATTCACCAGCATTATCAAGTCTCACCCTTTTAATAGTATAATCAGGAAAATGTGCTCGTAATTTAATAATTTGTGCAAGAAATTTCGCAAATGCTACATTACGAGTTGATAACAAAGAGACATGAGACCATCTACTTGATGCGTCTATCAAAACCATAAAGTATCTAAATGGTCCACATGGTGGATGAATTGGCCCACATATATCTCCTTGAATTCTTTCAAGAAATAGGGGTGATTCCTTTTCAATTTTCACAGGCGAAGGCCTTGTGATTAATTTCCCAAGAGAACAAGATGTACACAAAGGAATTTTATCCGATTGTGGGATCTTTTGATATTTCAATGGATGCCCATGAGTGTTTTCAATTATTCTTTTCATCATTGTAGATCCTGGATGACCTAATCTTTTATGCCATAAGTTAAGTGTTTCAGGATCACAAAATTTTTTTAACTGCCATATATGCCTTAGGCATATTAATATGTGTATAATGTAAACCAGACCGAAGCATTGGCAGCTTTTCTAATATTTGATCTTTGCTTATGATATGCAAATATTTTTCATTGTCAACAGTCCTTGACTGAGTATCATATCTGTTATGATATATGTTTTTGAAACTCAACAGATTTCTTGTTGATTTCGAGGAAAATAAAGCATTTTCTATTATAAGCTTTGTACCATTTGGTAATGCTAAATTAGCTTTTCCCACTCCTTCTATCAGGTCTGTAGGGCCTGATATTGTATTAACGATTCCTTTAGTTGGTTTAAGTTCATAAAAATATTTCTTAGATCTAAGTATAGTGTGTGTGGCTCCACTATCCGCTATACATATATTTGCTTCATTTGTTTGATCTTGCGCTCCAGTGATGTTCATTTTAATCTTGAAAATATAAAGAAAAATAATAAGTGAATAACGACGATATTATTATATTTTAATAAGGACTTTATTTAATCGTAGAAAAACATTACATGAAGAAAAGTACATAATTAAAGATAGAAAAACACTTAATTGTTGCATATAACTATTGTGGTCAAGCAACATGTGTTTCAGAGGTCTAGTCAAAATCAGCAGTGTTCAACTCCACGTTGAGATCATTGAAATTATCAACATGGTTTACTTTCTTTTCTTTTCTTTTCAGAGAGGCTTGGTATAGTTCACACAAATGTGGAGCTGTGCGACAAGCCTTCGACCAGTGGTTTGTGCTACCACATCTAAAGCAGGAAGTGCCATTGTTTTCGGACCTAGTAGCTTCATTCCCTTTATACTGGTTATTTTGTGGGGCATGGTAATTGACTGGTCTTTGATTTCTACCATGACCATATCCACGGCCACGACCACGGCCACGGTTATAAAAATTACCTCGGTAGTTATTGTTACCCTTAAAAGAATGGTTGCGATTATTAGGGTAACTTTTATCAAAAGAACCACGACCATGACCTCGTCCCCACTTTCTTCTAGAGTTTTTAGTAGCAACATTTATTTCTGGAATTGCTAACGATCCCGTGGGACGAGCTTGATGATTTTTCATCAAAAGCTCATTATTTTTCTCAGCTACGAGGAGAAATGAATTCAAATCAGAATATCTTTTAAATTTTTGCGACCTATATTGTTGTTGCAAGTTTATATTTGATGCATGAAATATGGAGAAAGTTTTCTCCAATATAGCTTCCTCGGTTACTTTTTGCCCACAGAATCTAAGGGTCGAGCATATTCTGAACAAAGCAGATGTATACTCGTTTACCTTTTTAAAATCTTGGAACCTAAGATTGTTCCATTCATCTATAGCAGTGGGAAGTAGAACTTCCCTTTGGTGATCAAATCTGCTTTGTAAATCTTTCCATAAAACATACGGATCTTCATAATTTGAATATTTAAATTGTAGCATTTCGTCAATATGTTTATGTAAAAAGACGTCAGCTTTCGCTCTGTCTTGTTCAGAGCAAGCATTCCCCTCTTGTATGGTTTCTAAGACACCCATGGATTTTAGATGTCTTTTTACATGGGTCGTCCACGGCATATACTTTTCCCCATTGATAGTTAGAGCTGGGAATTCAATTTTTGCAATGTTTGACATGTTGCTTTCTAAACAAGAATTAAACAAATAATAAGATAATTATTAGAATCCATATATATCAATAAGCATTGCCATACAATAAAGCGGTAGAGCTATAAACAAATACAGAAATAAGAAAAGTTTAAATTTTTCGGGTGGTAGTTCAGCAATGGGGATAAGAATTAAAATAAGCATTATGGTTGCCAGTACTAAAACTAGGTGTATCATCTTTGAAAGATTGCCTTGGATAAACTTGAGAAAAGAGATAATCTGTTTATTGAAAATAAATCGATGATGGTCAATTTATAGTTGAAATCATAACCGTTTGTAACGGCTATGTACAACGGCTATATAACCGTTTATAACGGATATGATCGTTGTGTTTGTATATATCGACATTAGTTTTAAATAAAATAGATAAGTATAATTATGTTATAAAAACATAAATTTAGTTTATAAAACCAAAGAGAATAAGAACAACAAGTTAGGATAAGAATAAGACGTTAGTACGATAAAATGTTAGTAAACATAATAATAATAAAAAAAATGTTAGTTGCATAAGCAAAAGTTAGATGCATAAATAATAGGTTAGATGTATAAGTAAAAGTTAGTTGACATAAAATGAAATGTTAGTTGCATAATCAAAAGTTAGATGCATAAATAAAAGTTAGTTTGTTAGTAGTCCAAATGGTTATCAAGATGTCCATAATAAGATCTCCTTTTATGCTTACTTTATTTATCTTAATCATCTTCTTAATATAATGTATTATATATTTTTATTTAATGAAGCCCTTACCTTGATTAGTTGATGACTTTGTGCTTTATTGACTTTCTTGATTCGAGTTTAGGAGCTCTCGTGCTGATAACGTGTTATAATACCATGATATTTAACACAAGATTAGTGTTATAATCTTAAGAACTTAAAGAGAATTGTAAGAGCAAGAAGAAGAGAAATGTATATATTATGAAAGTGTATACAAGAGGTGCATTTTCTCTATTTGTTTTGAGATATGATGTTTTGTGATGGGATGATCATCATCTACCAAAGACACACATATTTGTAGTTCTTCATATCAAATGTGCACCACACAAATGTAATGATTAACCTACTCCACTCAATTATCATGGTCACCAACTATGATAATGATTAGCCTACTCCACTCAATGAAATAATGAGAAATGTATTTACAAAGATCAATCATTTTGGTAGACAAGGTAAACTATTTTGGTAGATAAGTAACATAGTAAACTTATTTACAAGTTTGACAAAGAGTTCATTCACTTGCCATGGTAATAATTCATAATAAGTATTAGTTTTTAAGCAAGAAGAGATTGTTGTTTGAAACGAGGATGTGTGTCGCGATAAGATCTTGAACATGCTTTTAAATACGTGTACTTCTCTTGGTTGTTGGTTGTATTAGGTTGTTTAACGAGTCAATTTAGTTAAAAGGTTGATGCTAGTAATTTTTAATCTGAGGTTTGGCTTAAAGCTCGTAACCCTTTGATGTATGTTTAGTGTTAAAAAGAAGTTTACTCATTTGACGGATATCTACTCTCTTATTATTAACCGGTTTCATATACATATAGCTTTTGATCTCTGTAATGTTTGTTGTTTATGTTAATTTTTTTATAAGAAAAAATTGCAAATATAGTCTATGTGATTTATTCATATTGCAAGTTTCGTCCTTAAATTTTAAAAATTATAAATTTAATTCAAACATTTGAAAGTTTGTTGCACATTTAGTCTCCACCGTTAGTTTCCGTTAGTTTTTAATGATCTGGTGACTAAATATGCAATACGGTCAAACCAAAGGGACCAATTGCGTAATTTTTTCAAAAAAACTAAAAAAATCTTATAAAAATTTAAATATTAAAAATTTAAAAGATTCAAATGAACGTTAATAAAGAAATTCAATAATCGTTAAAAAATAGAATAAATGTTAAAAACTTAAACTAAATTTAAAAAGTAAATGAAAGTAACAATAAAATGCATATAAAAATAGAAAATGAGAAAATAAGAAATATATTTAAACTTTTTTATTATAAATATTTTTTATGAAGTTCATATATCATGTTTAAATTAAAAATACAAAAACCTTATGAAAGTATAAATCAAAAAACAAAAAATGAAATAGAACCGTTTTTTTATTCTTTTTAGCTATAATACGATTTTTTCAATATTTATTTTGAATTTTATAAATGTTTATTCGATTACATTTTTAATTTTTGTTTAATTTTTTTCTTTAATCACATTTTTTTCAATACTTCTTGCTTTCTCTTTTTAAATATGTTTTATTTTTACTTTTATTTAGTTTTGAATTTGATTTGATTTTTTAACCTTTATTTTATTTTTTTAAAAATTACTAAAATTTATTATTGATGTTTTATTTGAATTTCTTATGTTTGATTTTAGTTTCTTTTAAATTTTATTTGATTTTTAATTTTTATAATTTTTGAGAAAATTACATGATTAGTCCCTATGGTACGATCATATTGCATATTTGGTCCCCATATCGTTAAAAACTAACGGTGGGGACTAAATTTACAACAAACTTTTAAATGTTTGGACTAAATTTACAATTTTTTAAAATTTGGAGACCAAACTTACAATATGATTAAACCACATGGATTATTTTTATAATTTTCTCTTTTTATAGCGATGATTTTATCTGTTTTGCTAAAAAGAACTTTTAGATCGTTCCACCTTGTTCTTATATATCACCCCCATCTGTGGATAAAAATTTAAAACAACTGCGTCAAAAAACTATCACAAACATATGAATTATTTATAGTCATTTTCTATTAACAATTTGCTGATACCCTAAAACTCTCATAACCAATTTCAAGCTAGAAATCCATTTTTTCTAAAATCCATACCCAACTTCATAACCTACCTTATAGTGAACTGAAGCATATTTATCAGCCTTACGAAATCCCATTATCCTGTTGATTCATATGTATTATGCTTGTTTAACACAGGGTTAAGGGGTTGTTTGATAATTTCTTAATAATTACTGAATCAATAAGGGGTCTGAACCATTAAGTGCTAAACCAATAAAAGGTCTGAACTATTAAAACCTAGTATATCGTTTAACTATTCAAAGACAAATGTCTGACCAATTCAGATAAGAGATCTTAACCATTCAGCATTAGTATAATGCTTAACTATTCAGGGGCAAATGTCTAAATCATTTAGAAATTTGCTCGTAAAACAAACAGTTTGAACCATTAAGTGCTAAACTATTCAGACATCTGAACCATTAAGAGTCTGAAACAAACAACCCATAAATCAGTAAACATTATCATCATCACATACTCCACCATATCATTGTTAACAAGATGAGATATCTGCCAATGACAATCAACTTTCTAATTCATACTAGTTGTAACATCCTAATTTTGGGTTTGACACCATTTACTAACTTATTAAAGTTCAATGTGAGTTTTTATACGAATATATGTTGGGTGAATTATGTGGTCATCATCAATAGTTAAGAGGAACCAAGACATGTGATTTTTACCCCTTGAAACTCTAGAATTTTAGGACAAATAACCATTAAGAGGCTGAAACAAATAACCATTAAGAGGTTGAAACAAACAGTTTGAACTAATGAAAGCACTTCTAGATCAATTTACATATTTGGGACTCCCCATCAGATCTAATATGAATAGAGCAGTAAGTAAATTGGACTGTTGTGATCCCAAAAATGAATGTTAGAAAGGCTAAAGCAATATAATTCGTGGGTCACCTCACTCTTATTGTAGTGGTATTGTCAATTGTGTAGCTTGCCAAACTATTATCTATTATTATTCAAAGTCCTGAAAAAGATAATAATGACATTGGAAGACATTAGTAGAACTTAATTTCTTATGGGAAGGAGACTGATCCAAAACGAAAATTAGGTGGATAGCATGGGAAAAGATCAACAGTGGTTGCCAAAGAAAAAGGAGGTTTAGAAATCGGAGCAATAAGAGGAGCAAATATCGCGTTACTAACGATGATGATGATGGCGGATAAAAACAAATAAAGGACAACCGTGGGCTAGTGTGATCTAGTCAATTCCTTAGGTGTTGACAAAGGCTTTATGGAAGCTAGAATTGGCATAAATCACATAACAAGATGTATATTAAAAAGTGGTAAACTGTTGGATATTTAAGTGAAAAACATGGTTTTCATTTGTTTTGAACATTAATCTGTACTCCTTTATAATACAAGGATGTCTACAATTGTAATTTCCCCACCATCGATGGTGGACGCGCCCCTTCAGCTGCAATCTGCTCCCCGTCGCGTTCGGCGTCTCCTCTTTCAGCCGTTACCTGTGACAACCCGAAAATTTTTCGTGATTTAATAAATTTTTATGTGAATTTATAATTTTTTTTTTATTTTTGTTATTATATTAATAATAATAAAAATAATAACAATAATGATAATAATATTATTATTATTAAAAATAATAATGTTAATAATGATAATATTAATAATAATGAAAATATTGTTATTAATAAATAATTTATAAAATTATTAAATTAGATATATTAAGTCCAGGGGGTGTTTTGGTAATTGTTGAAACATATTTTACAAACTTTAACATGAAATAATAAGTTCACCAAACCCCAGGGACCATTCTGTAATTAAATTAAACCCAAACCCCCCCTCGCCGGCGACCACTGTTCCGGCGCATCCCCGGCGACGATCCGGCCAACCCAAAACGCCAAAAATACACGGTTTTTAATCGAATTAAAGCTACCGACACTCTCATGTGAACGATTCGAACTCGACCCACCCAGCAATTCGAATAAAAGATCAGCTGGTGCGATCTAACCACCACGTGAACATGTCGGCTACTTTACAACTCCGAATCGCACAAAAACATCAACAATAATTGAATTAATCAAACTAAAGCGATGCTATAAATGTTCCTAATCGGTCTAGCATTCCAATTGCACCAGAAACACATCCCTTCATCGAAATTGAATTCTCCCTTCTTCGCGGACCTGCAACTAACCGAACACCCCTGTTCGAGTTTCGAAACACAAAATTGATAAATTGCTTTCGATCATTGGAGCCATTAGAGACTTCCTGTGAAGTTAATTGCATTTCCATCCACGTTTAATCATTGTTTGAATTCTCCCAAGCCGCGACCTGTTCTTCGAGTCATCTGGACGATTTGAACAACGAAACAGGTAAATTGAATGCATAATTCTGTTCGATTATTCATGGGGAACAAAAGCCCTATGAATCTGTGCATTAACATAACCAAATCGAGCTTCAATTTGATCGATTACAGTTCTAGGGTTCTTGATTTGGGGATGAACATTCGGGATTGTCTTTAACTATAATTGGGCCGGAGTTCTAAACGACTAGGAGCCTTTGGCTCACTGGTTCGGGTGTTGGGTTATGGGGAGGAGGTCGCGGGTTCGAACCCGCCCCCCTGCTATTTATGTTTTTAAGCCTTTTAGGCTATTTAAAAATATATAACAATTATTAAAAATTATAAAAATAATTTTTAAAAGCTTCTGTTATTTTTAACACCATTAAATATTTTTCTGTAAATTATTTAATTAAAGATACTTTAAATAAAATTTATAAAATAATATTTAAAAATATTATAAATAACCATTTTTATAAAAATAGACTTTAAATTATGATTTAAAGTATTAATCCATTAATTGGACACCATATCATTTTTATTTAATGATAAATCATAATAATTATAGAAAAATAATTATTTAAAAGCCTAAATTATTTATGAAAATAAATATTACATGTGTTATAAATTATTATCCATATAAAAATGGATTTCCAAATAATAAATTAGATCATCAAATTATTAATGGATGTTATAATATTTTATGGACTTATTTTGATAATATAAATACAAAGTAAATTTTATAAATTTAAATAGTTATAAAATCTTACAAAAATTAAATATAAACTTATATGTTTATATAACGTCTATAATTTAATTAGAATATAATGATATGTCAAAATCATTATTAAACTAATTAAATTTTATATAAATCATTAATTATTAACAAAAATAATTAAATGATTTAATGTTTATAACAAATCCTAGAAAACCAAAACCTAGATCAATTGAACACCAGGTTCAAGATCTAACTTATTTAGGTTTTTGGATTTGTATTTGTTTGCTTACGTGAAATTATAATTCCTTAACAGGAATTTACTAGGTTGTCAACACCACACAGGAACTGAGGTGAGTTCATAACTATTCCCCTTTTTAATCATTTAAATATTTTGGGGCTGGAATACATGTTGTAATTGAAATTACAAATTATTTTTGTGTATTATGTTAAATAATAATTGGATCACATTTATGATTACATATGGTTATTATGAAATCCTTCTGTGTAAACTGGGCTATAAACAAGGCAGGGATCTTTTGGATAGTACTATCGGGGAGTGACTAACCCCCACAAAGGTTTGGACATGTGGTCCTTATCAGATGCACAAAGATCTCGCTGTCATTCGGGATGACGATTCTGTGGGAAGGCAGATTGATGCGCTATTTAAGTTTTGCCATTATAGTTCCACTTACCACCCATATGAGGATAAATGTAAAGAGAGGATTCGCGCCCTCTTATTTAAATTATTAAAATTGGCATAATACACACATAAAAAGGAAAAGGGAAAAATTAAACTATGATACATGGACAAATCCTATGTGATGGATTTGTTGGGCTTGTACATAGAAATAATAAACTAAGTGACATGGACAAATTCAATATGAAGGATTTGTTGGGCTTGTACTTAGTAGGTATGTGGGATAGCGGGTTCACCTTATTAAAAAGGGTTCTGTAACACCCCAACCCGGGTAGGGCTGACGTGTCACACAAACAGTAAATCAGAGTTTCATGGATAATAAAATTAAAGTACTAAGGAACACACAAATCCTTACATAGGCCCAAATAATTTAAATAAAGTCTTAACATCAAATACTATTAAATCTTATTAATCCAAATGTTCTCATCCTAACTTCTTGAGTTAACACTCTTCACTCGTTCCCCTGAGCCCCTTGAGTACCTGTTATAAAAATAAGAGAAAACAACAAAAGAAAATACGGCTGAGCCAAAGAATGCTCAGTAACGGAATAAACAATAGCAATACAATGATCAATAATGATAACAATGAGATGATCAAGTTGAAAATCAAATGATAATGATCATCTAAAAGGAATACCCATATGAGCCAATAACAATAACAATTAACAATGTGTACATTAGCTACAGTTCTAATGCACCAATATGTGAGATAGGAATGTGGGCACACACACCTAACCATCTCACCAATAAACAATAACAATGATATCCTAGGATCGATCCATACGCCTCCTTTAACAATAATCAATATGTGTAACATCTAAACACATAATAATAATGTAGAGACGCTGTGGTCTAATCGCTCTGCCACAGATAGAGCACGTCACTTGTGCCACAATGACGCCCTATGTCCCCATAGGTGGATGTGCTCGGGTATGGAGGTCAATGATACAATCAATCAAGCCAATATAACACAATAAGTTACACTAGTGCTCATAACCCTTAATCAAGGCCACTAGCTATAATCAATCATTTAGGAATCATATGACAATGAGTACAAAGCAAATAAAGGCTATCACATGCAAACAATATCAATTATACAATAAACACTTATAACAATAATCTTATGGATTTAATCACCAACAAGTCAAGTTAAGAATTCAAAATACCGATCAAGAACGAGAGGTATTCATGCTACGAGAGGGAAAGGTCGGAATCCGTACCTTATACACGAATGACAATAATCAGTAACAAAGTCTAGGCTCGGTTAACGCCGTGAGAACCTACGATAACGTAACGCAAATTATAGTTTGAAAAATTCCAGTTCTGTCTCTGTCTTTTCGCACTTGTTAAAAATACTAAACGACGTCTAAAAATTCTGAAAATCTCCAGTTTACTAGATTAGTGAGTTCTGAACAACTTTCATTTAGAAAAGTTTCTGATTTGGATTACCGAAATATGAGAAAAACGTGGATCTTTACAGCTGCGCAGAATTGCTAGCTGTTACGAAAACGACTATTTAGAGGTCCAAACGAATGAGTTTTTCGATGTTTTATATACCAACAGATTCGTCTTTCGACGAACTTCGTCATGGACATAAAGTTTAACTGATTTGGATCTGTTATGATAAAGTTATGGCCTCCGTAAGTTGGCTGTAAAATACGGAACTATATCGACTATTTGAAACTTATTTTTAAACAAAATGAACTATTTATAATGTTTGTTAATAATATATATATAAATTGTTAAGGTTTTTAACAAACTAATTTATAGGAGATTAATTGGGTACTTTCATATAATGAATTTTATGTTTAATCATATTTTTAACATTTATTTAAAAGGAATCCAAAAAAAAATAGTTAACTAAATGCCCTTTTTATATAGTTTTATAAAGATTTAAGCTTAAAGAAAATTACAGAAATTAAGGTTGATGATTTAAGAATAAACAGAGTTTATAAAAAGATTTTTATAATTTTTGGTAATTTTTCTGTAATTTTTAAAAGGTCAGAAAGGCTTCAAAAAAAATAAGGCAGGGGCTCGGGTTCGAACCCGGGACCCCTTGCCTGTCCCTCTTAAGCTTTAACCAGCAGGCTAGGGCGCCTGCGCCTAGTCTGTACTGGTTTTAAAACCTTTTAACTACTTCAAACCAAAATCCCCAATTACCTATGAACCCTAGTTTCATCCCCGATCAAATTGAGGTATCAAACGTTGTTGTTAACAGAAATTATCATATGGCTTTTGATCCCTAGCTAAAATCGAGTGTGTGTGTGTGTTTAATGGTACATATGGTGTTGATTTGATGGGTTACCTGTTGATGAACAAGTCGCGGTCAAAGTTGATGATCGAATCATGCCCAAACAACCATCATAAACGAATTAAACTTGTATGCAGCTTCGGTTCATGATAAGGAACAATAGCCCTTTGTTAATTTTGTTCAAAATCGATCGTAGGTGCGCCTTTGATTGAGTTGCAGGTTCGCGGCGAGAGGGAGATCGAACGGGATGTTTTCGATTAATTTTGATGAAATTGAACTCATAGGAAAGTTGTAAACGATTAAATGATTGTTAGTGTGCCATTACTTTGTCTATTATTAATGTTCATAGTGCGATTCGAGTGGGTGGTCGGCCGAAAAAAATGTGGATGAAATCGTGGGTCGGTGAGTGGATTTGTGAGCTGTAACCCGATTGATTAAAGTGTATATTGGTTCGAATCTTGCATACGAACGATTTGGTATATTTTGGCATTTAAAAATCGAGTTTTTGAGTGGGTTCGGGGGTCGCCGGAGTCGACCGGATTCCGGCCGGAAGACCCCGCCGGAAAAACGGGATAGGGAGAGAGAGAAGCTGTGAGATTTAAAAAAATTTACAGAATAGTCCCTGTGGTTTACTATTTCTTTCATTTGAGTCTTAAACTTATTAATTTAAGTTTTAAAAAAAATGGCACAATACCCCCTTAACTATTATTATTATTATTATTATTATTATTATTATTATTATTATTATTATTCTTATTATTATTATTATTATCATTTACGGGTATTATAATTCTACCCCCCTTAAAACAATTTCGTCCTCGAAATTCTAAATAATGTAGCATGAATCCTTCTGAAAATACAATACGGTAAAAATAATACTTCTTTAAACACACATCACTTACGAATAGAGTAATCACTAACAGTTAGGCTTAGAAAACATACACTTAGTTGTCGAATAAGTATGGATACTGTGAACGGATCATTTCTTCTGTCTCCCATGTCGCCTCGCGTTCAGAATGATTTTTCCATAAAACTTTAACGAACGGTATAGACTTGCGTCTCATAACTCGTTCTTGACGATCAATAATAGCTTCAGGTTCTTCTTCATAAGAAAGATCTTCTTGAATCGCGTGAAGAGGGTAACTAATAACGTGCAACGGATGATAGTTGTATCCCCTCAACAAAGAGACATGAAAAACGTTATGAACATGAGAGAGTTGCGGTGGCAATGCTAAACGATACGAGACTTCTCCAACCCTTTTAAGAATCTCAAACGGACCGATAAAACGTGGACTTAACTTTCCTTTAATTCCAAATCGACGTATGCCACGACAAGGTGACACTTTGAGAAACACATGATCTCCGACTCTAAATTCCAACGCTCGTCGGTGTTGATCGGCGTAACTCTTTTGTCTAGTTTGGGCTTCTTTCAACTTCTCTCTGGCAATGGCAACTTTGTCATTAGTAATTCTAACCAATTCCGGTCCTTCGATTATCTTCTCTCCAACCTCATTCCAACATATCGGTGCTCTACATTTTCGACCATATAAAAGTTCAAACGGGGCCATATTTATACTAGCCTGCCAACTATTATTATACGCGAACTCAACTAGGCATAGATACTCATCCCAATTGCCCGTCCATTCGAGTGCGCATGCTCTAAGCATATCTTCCAAAGTCTGAATAGTGCGTTCAGATTGTCCGTCAGTCTGCGGATGGAAGGCGGTACTAAATCTTAACTTGGTTCCCCAAGCATTTTGGAAACCCTTCCAAAAGCGTGACGTGAAACGCGGATCTCTATCACATACAATCGATGATGGCGTGCCATGAAGTCGAATAATATCTTGCAGAAATATCTCTGATAATTTGCTAACTGAGTAACCCTGTTGGATGGGCAAGAAATGAGCCGACTTTGTGAGTCTATCGACTACGACCCAAATGGCGTCGTTCTTCTTGAATGTTTTTGGTAGGCCTGTAACAAAGTCCATGGAAATATCATCCCATTTCCACACAGGAATATCTAATGGTTGCAGTAATCCACTAGCTCTTTGATGCTCAATCTTTACTTGCTGACAAGTTAAACAATGACTCACATATTTAGCTACATCTTCTTTCATACCACTCCACCAAAAGTTCTGCCTTAAATCTCTATACATCTTAGTGGCTCCCGGGTGAATAGAGAATGGTGAACTGTGTGCCTCTGCTAATAAGGAGTCACGAAGGGTTGAATCATTTGGCACACATAATCTATTTCCACACCAGATAACTCCTTGTTCATCAACTCGAAACTCAGATTGTTTCCCTATCTTCAAATTTTGTAATATCGCCCAAAGTTCTCCATCTTGATTCTGAGCTTCCTTGATCCGTGTAATAAGATCAGATTCTATCCTCATCTTGGCTAGATAACCGTTAGACTCACCAAGCTGTAATCCAACTTCCATTCTATCCAGATCTGAGATAATCTGTGGTTGGATTTGAAGACATGCTACTCCACCTGCACTCTTTCGACTGAGAGCATCTGCCACAACATTCGCCTTGCCCGGATGATACTGGATGTTGGCATCGTAATCCTTGAGTAGTTCTAACCATCTCCTCTGCCTCATATTGAGTTCTTTTTGAGTGAAAATATACTTAAGGCTCTTATGATCAGTAAAGATGTCACATGTCTCTCCATACAAATAATGTCTCCAAATCTTTAATGCGAACACTACAGCTGCAAGCTCTAAGTCATGTGTTGGGTAGTTTACTTCGTACGGTTTAAGCTGTCGGGAAGCATAGGCAATAACTTTACCATGCTGCATAAGAACACAACCGAGTCCCTTCTTTGATGCATCACTATAAATTTGGTATCCGCCAGAACCCGAAGGTAACGTAAGTGTTGGATTCTGTATGCCCAAGACACATAGAACATTGATGTGGTTAGTACGTTATGATCCAAGTCGGGTCATACCCAATAACAAGCTTAGCAAACACCAAACAATATTTAATTGATGATATAATCATGCAATTAAATATTTACACCAATTTAGAAAATGGGTTTTCTAAATAAAATTGCATGTGAGATGGAACAACTTATTGGGATATTTTGTCCATGAGTATTCTTTGTAATGTTATTTGTTTTAATCAAATGACATCAAATGATAAGAGAGAGTGTAAGGGTTATATAAAATTAATAGGTTAATTTTTATAACTCTTACAATTACAAATAAAATGTGTGTTTAAATTTTAAAGGGGGGAAAAACCCCTTGGATAAAAACAAACGGCTGCCACTTGAGGGGATTAAGAGCCTTTTGTTTTGTTGGAAACATACACTTCATATTACAAGAAAGGAATCTCTTTGACTCTCTCTCTCTAACATACACACATGCATGACCAAATGAAAGATGATGTTCTCTCTTTTCTTAGAAGAAACATACGGCTGAAATTTTTCAGCAGCAACCTTATAGCTTGATTTGATGCTCAAAGGATACTCTCTTCTTTCTTTGAAGAACCTCACGGTTGGAATGGTTCCAGCAGCCTTTCTTGGTCGATTTGGTGTACAAAAGCCTAGCAAAGGGTGTTGCTAAAGGAGCTTGTGGGTATGAACACTTGAGAACACCTTCTCTTGGTGTTTTGGTCATTCAATGGCAGCCCCCTCTTCAGATAAGTCCACGTTTTTTTTAGCCCTCTTTGGATGATGTTTCATCCATATTTTGACAGCTTCTAAAGCTTTGCATGTGTTTCATTTTTGGCAGCTTCTAAAGGCTTGAGGCCCTTAATGGATGATGTATCATCCACGGTTTTCAGCAGCTTTTGGAAGCCACGTTTTCAGCAGCTTGGATGTTGGCTTTTAGCCACATTTGATAGCATACAAAGAGTTAATAGATGACATGAAATATGACATCTATTGTTGAAGTTTTGCCCATCCAAAAGCAGCCTCATCTTCATGGTACATGCACGGTTTTTAACAGCATGCATCATGGTTTTGACAGCATGAATGAGGTAGTTCATTGTGTTGATTTGGTTGTTTTATGCTTCTTGATAACTAATCAATTCACATATATATGATCCTATTGATTTGGGTTTTTGTTTTCATCTTAAAACAACATATAGAACATAAGATTTTCAGCTTTAAAATTGGTTTTAAAGCCATACATCCGCTGCGTTTTTCAGAATGTTTAAAAGGTTAAACATAGATTTTGTGTTCTAGTAAACCCAACAATGGTATCAGAGCCAGGTTATGTGGATGATTAGTTTCATATGTTCTTGTATATTTGGATATATAAGGTTTAACAACCTCAATAGGGCTGTTTTGTGATGATTTGATGATACCCCAACCTTTCAAGGTTGTAATCATGCATGCTTATGATTGGATCTTGAAAGGAAGATATCAAATTGGTTGATTATGTTTTTGTTTGGACAATAGACCCTAAATTCTTAGTTTGTGTTGGCTGAAAATTTAGGGTCAAATGGGGATTCATCATTTTGTTTTAATGATATGTTGGATGTTGATAAAGTGCATAACCTAGCCATGACCCTATGTTGATTTGGTTTGTTTGGATGATTCAAGTGGTTGTTTTATTCATTCAATTTGGTTGTAATATTTGTGTTTATTCTTTTGGGTTGTAATTATTCATTCATTTGGGTATGTAATAATAGATTAGGTTCATTTCCTTTACTAGAAAAAAATGTATTAGGATACAATTTTGTAAAAGGAAGATGTACAAGATCAAGACCCAAAGATGGACACAAAGACACAAGAAACATGGCGCATTTGGATGCGGTTTCTAGTGGGAGGTTCTTGGAACCTTTATGATATGTTTGACCCTTAGAAAGACCAAAGACAACACTTGTGATGGCAAACAAGTGTTGTCAACATAAGGGCTATGGTTATGCACATATGTTTGTACATATATATGCTTGTTTGATTGTTTGTTGTTTGATGGTTTGGTTGATGTTTTGACATGCATAACAAACTAGTTAATGAACACAACAATCTGAAAATTGATGGTTCTTAAAGGTTAATAAAAGTTATTAAAATGGTTTAACGATTTTAATGATTAAAATTGGTTTTAATCAAAGAACCATAGGATACCTTGCATTTGAAAGCATGCAAATACAAGGTAAATAGAGTTTTCAAACTAGAATCAATGAAAACTAAAAATCCCTTTTTCAAACAAGTTTAACACCGTCCTTTTGCACAACACTTAAGTCATTTGGAAACTCTTAATGGGATAAAGGTCACCTAACCATTTTGAGGGAACTTATGACTTAAGATGGGAATACCACATTGGTGGGATAAAGGTCACCTAACCACTTGTGTTGGTAAACTCACATGTGTGTGCAAGTAGGGTAACTTGATTTGCAAACCATGTTGAATGGATCACCTAAAATATGGTTTCCAAATGGTGTTGATGGGATTAACATGCCGACTTTGCATATGACGTTTAAAGTCGATCCCATACCGCTAGAAGTTGCAAAGGGTTGCAATTGTCAAATATTGACTACCTTGTTAATTTGAATAATGGGATAAAGGTCACCTAACCATTATTTGAATGTGACGTTGGATTCTAGATTTTAATTATTAATTGTCTATGAGACATAAAGGGTATTAATAATTAAAATGAAATTTTTCAGAAATACTAAAAAGAACTTTGTAAAATTTGTAGAATGACCGCAAACCATAATGCTACCACCCCGACCGTCCATACCCTATCACTGAGAGCTATTTTAGAGAGGGATCGTCTGTACCATAATAACCTTATGGACCATTCTCGAAACTTAAGAACTGTTCTCAAGCAAGAGCAAAGACATGTGTCCTTGACGATCCTATTCCTAACCAACCCGACCCCGACGATGTTGAGCCCATTCCCGATCCTAAGGCAAATGTTGCCAAAGGAGAAGGGCACATCAAAGGCAATGGGTAAGGGTAGATCAAAGCGGAACCTCCAAAACCTAAGCTTATGAAGCTTAAGGTAATCGAAAACGATCCATGCTTTATGTATGGTGAGATAGGTCATTTGAAAGGGATTCATCCAACCTATCTCAATGAGTTGAGAAATAAAAGGGATGCTGGGCAAACCTTAAGTATAACTTTCATAATCCATATTAACTTAGGTGTTATTTCCTAAAAGCACATGGGTAATTGGATACCTCATATGGAACTCACTATTGCAATTTGTTGCAAGGGTTCAAAAGAAATAAGCACTTTAAGAAAGGAGACTATGTTTTGAAACTTTCAAAAGGTTTGGAAGTTATTCGTCAAAACATGTTATATGCTCCTAGTTTGACTAGGAACATGATTTAAGTTTCACTTTTAAAACGATATGGTTATGATTTAAAGTTAGTAAATAATGGTATTTATATTTATATGGATGATATACATTATTTCAAGGCCATGCCTTCTAATGATGTTGATGAATTGGTTCATGATGATTCGTCCTATAATAAAACATTATACCCATCATGCACTAAGAGACTTAAAATGGTTTAAGTAACTCTTATTCTTGTCATTGTCAACTTGGTTACATAAACAAGAATTGGATTTAAACACTTTAAAAGAATGGTCTTTTAAAAGCAAATGAAAATTGTTCATTTGATAAGTGTGAATCTTGTTTACAAGGTAAGACGACCAACACGCCCTTTAGTGGTACTAATGAGAGGGCAAAAAGACTTATTAGGAATCATACATTTGGATGTATGTGCTCCTTTTAATACAATGACAAGGTATGGTGAAACTTACTTCATTACCTTAACCGACGATTATTGTCGCTATGGTTATGTGTACTTGATGACACATAAACATGAATAATTTGAAATGTTCAAAACTTCAAGAATGAAGTTGAAAATCAACTCGATAGAACTACCAAAGTTCTCCGTTTAAATAGAGAAGGTGAATACCTAAGTGAGACTTTTAGGGATCATCTAGGAAGTTGTAAGATTGTCTCACAACTTACTCCTCACAGAACACCATAACATAATGGTGTGTCTGAAAGGAGATCGAACCCTATTGGATATAGTTCGACCTATGATGGCTATAAGATCACTACCTCTATAATTTTGGGGTTTCGCACTACTCTCCGCGACTCATATTTTGAATATGGTCCAAACCAAGAAAGTGGATTCGACGCCTTTTGAAATATGAAATGGAATAGTTCCATCGCTATCATATTTAAAATTATGGGTTATGAAGCTTATGTTAAGCTTAACACCCAAACCAACTGCAAGTCGATTCACTAAGTGTATATTTGTTGGATATATAAAAGGATTGTATAGGATACCACTTCTTTGATCCAACAGAGCAAAAGGTATTCATTGCTCAAAAGGCAGAGTTCTTGGAAGCCAAGTTCCTTATGGAAGGAATGACGCATAGAACAGTGGAATTTGATGAGGATCAAGATCCACAAGCCGATACACGTTTGGTTGACACTAGCAATCAATAAGAGGTTGTTGATCATGATCAAGAGGTTGATCAATACACACAAAACGTTCGCTGATCTGGTAAAGTTAGCATTTCACATGAAATATGTGGATTTTTCATAGATGGATGCTACGTTGTTGACTCCGAAGAGCCAACTACATACCATGATACAATGTCCAATTCGGATTGTGATATGTGGCTAGGAGCCATGAACGTAAAGATGCAATTCATGTATGACAACCAAGTTTGGGAATTGGTTGACTCTTCACTTAACTCCAAACCGGTTGGATGCAAGTGGGTTTTCAAAAGGAAAACTGACATGCATGAAAACTTGGATACTTACAAGGCAAGACTTGTAGCAAAAGGTTTCACTCTAAGACAAAGGGTTGATTATGATGAAACCTTCTCGCCAATGGCAATGCTAAAGTCATCCTGATAAAGTATACAAGTTAAAAATATCAATCTATGGATTGAGACCAGCATCGAGAAATTTGAATCAACGTTTTGATGAAAAATCAAGAAATTGGGTTTCATCAAGAACGCTAACAAGGATTGTGTGTACCAAGGGGCTAGTGGGAGTGTAATTACGTTCTTAGTATTGTATGTTGATGACATACTACACTTGGAAATTGTCCTTCCAAAAGGGATCTCCGTGAAGCCGTCTCTATTTTGGAAATAAAGATCTATAGGAATAGATCGAGGCGGTTGATAGGGTTAAACCAAAGTGCATACATTGATAAAATCTTGAAAAGGTTCAAGATGGAAAACTCTAAGAAAGGTATAGTACCTATTCAAAGAGGGACAACATTGAGTGCATCTCAATGTCCAAGCTCAAACGATGAGCAACATCGTATGAAGGACATCCCATATGCGTCTGCTATAGGATCCATCATGTATGCGATGATATGCACTAGACTAGACGAGTCATGCGCGTTAAACATGACAAATAGATATCAGCAGAATCCAAGTAACAACCATTGGATGGTTGTTGAATGTATATTGGAATACCTTAGGAGGACTAAGGGTATGTTTCTAATATATGGATTTAATGAAGAGGAACTAGTTGTAAAGGGTTACACGGATGCTAGTTTCGAAACTGATCGAGATGATCCTCGATCACAATCGGGATATGTCTCTATTATGAATAGTGTAGCATTGTCCACTACAGAATACGAATACATAGCCGCCTCATTAGCAGCTTGGGAAGCTGCATGGATAAAAAGGTTTATCACCAATCTAAGGATGGTCTCTACCATTCAAGACTCCTTAGAAATCTTTGTGATGATGAGGGTGCGATAGTTCAAATCAAGGAACCCCGTGCACGTCAAAAGATTAGGCACAATGAGCGGAGATTCAGCTACATAAGGGATGAAGTTGAAAAGGGAAACATATGTATTCGCAAAGTTCACTTTGATCAAAACATTGCGGATCCACTCACGAAGCTCCTTGAAAGGGCAAAGCATGAAAGTCACACTTGTGCCTCAGGACTTCGATATTCTAGTGATTGGAATTGATCTGTTTAGTATTAATATTAATAATATGGAACAATTATAATACCTGACTCATCTATATATTCACGATACCTTGAGTCATGTTCCTTTTAGCATGTTAACATCCATGAATAATTTTATTATTCTAAATGTCCGTAGTCGGTCATATTTGTGGGAACAAATATGAATGTAAGACTATTATGAACTTGGATTGGTGGATATTCATAAGGCATGAATATAGAGCAATTGGTTGCTGCCAAGGTTCATAGATATTCGTGGGATACGAATATTGGACTGACCCGCATCTCAAATCTTACTACATGGAATCTTATTGATTGATCATAAGTAAATTTGAGTAAAGGCGAATATCATTTGGTATCCTCCGACCTGAGATACATATTGGGTTTTGATATTCACCAAGTGTTATACCTTGAGCTAGTTCTTCACTGATATGAGATAATTATCAGTACATAAGACTATGTTCAGATATGACATAAGGTGATTGTGAGAAACGTATGTAGTCAAGATGGGATTTGTTCCTCTTATTCGTTGAGAGTATGATGTCTAAGGCCTGATTAAGTTAAATCAACAAGGAATGATCATTCTGTGTCCTTGGATTTAACATGACATCTGTAACAAAAGGATAAATGATTGATTCACCTAAATCATTTCAAGTTGGATACTTGAAGGGGATGATGTTATTGAATGGCTTCTAAGTCATGCGTATTAAGGGTAGTAAACCGTTGTTAGGCGGTATTTACTGCTTGCATCAATCTTCTATGTATCTTGTGCAAGTGGGAGATTGTTGGATTCTGTATGCCCAAGACACATAGAACATTGATGTGGTTAGTACGTTATGATCCAAGTCGGGTCATACCCAATAACAAGCTTAGCAAACACCAAACAATATTTAATTGATGATATAATCATGCAATTAAATATTTACACCAATTTAGAAAATGGGTTTTCTAAATAAAATTGCATGTGAGATGGAACAACTTATTGGGATATTTTGTCCATGAGTATTCTTTGTAATGTTATTTGTTTTAATCAAATGACATCAAATGATAAGAGAGAGTGTAAGGGTTATATAAAATTAATAGGTTAATTTTTATAACTCTTACAATTACAAATAAAATGTGTGTTTAAATTTTAAAGGGGGGAAAAACCCCTTGGATAAAAACAAACGGCTGCCACTTGAGGGGATTAAGAGCCTTTTGTTTTGTTGGAAACATACACTTCATATTACAAGAAAGGAATCTCTTTGACTCTCTCTCTCTAACATACACACATGCATGACCAAATGAAAGATGATGTTCTCTCTTTTCTTAGAAGAAACATACGGCTGAAATTTTTCAGCAGCAACCTTATAGCTTGATTTGATGCTCAAAGGATACTCTCTTCTTTCTTTGAAGAACCTCACGGTTGGAATGGTTCCAGCAGCCTTTCTTGGTCGATTTGGTGTACAAAAGCCTAGCAAAGGGTGTTGCTAAAGGAGCTTGTGGGTATGAACACTTGAGAACACCTTCTCTTGGTGTTTTGGTCATTCAATGGCAGCCCCCTCTTCAGATAAGTCCACGTTTTTTTAGCCCTCTTTGGATGATGTTTCATCCACATTTTGACAGCTTCTAAAGCTTTGCATGTGTTTCATTTTTGGCAGCTTCTAAAGGCTTGAGGCCCTTAATGGATGATGTATCATCCACGGTTTTCAGCAGCTTTTGGAAGCCACGTTTTCAGCAGCTTGGATGTTGGCTTTTAGCCACATTTGATAGCATACAAAGAGTTAATAGATGACATGAAATATGACATCTATTGTTGAAGTTTTGCCCATCCAAAAGCAGCCTCATCTTCATGGTACATGCACGGTTTTTAACAGCATGCATCATGGTTTTGACAGCATGAATGAGGTAGTTCATTGTGTTGATTTGGTTGTTTTATGCTTCTTGATAACTAATCAATTCACATATATATGATCCTATTGATTTGGGTTTTTGTTTTCATCTTAAAACAACATATAGAACATAAGATTTTCAGCTTTAAAATTGGTTTTAAAGCCATACATCCGCTGTGTTTTTCAGAATGTTTAAAAGGTTAAACATAGATTTTGTGTTCTAGTAAACCCAACAGTAAGAATAGGGGCAGATACCAGTCTTTTCTTCAGTTCCTCAAAACTCTTTTCTCTATCCTCGTTCCACGTAAATTTTACACCCTTTCTCATAAGTTGAGTTAGAGGTAATGCTACACGAGAGAAACCTTCCACAAAACGTCGGTAATAGCCCGCTAAACCAAGAAAACTACGAACTTCAGTGACGGATGTCGGTCGAGGCCATTTAGTAATAGCTTCCACCTTTGCCGGATCCATAGTGATACCTTTAGCTGATACAACATGGCCTAAAAATGCCACTTGTTCAAGCCAAAAGTCACACTTAGAAAATTTAGCATATAACTTCTTTTGGCGTAAGGTCTCTAAAATCGTGCGAAGATGGTCTTCATGCTCCTCTCTACTTTTAGAGAATACCAAGATGTCATCGATAAAAACAATAACAAAGCGGTCCAAATACTCGTGGAACACTCTGTTCATGAGGTCCATAAAGACAGCTGGAGCATTGGTCAAGCCAAAAGGCATAACTAGGAACTCATAGTGACCGTAACGGGTGCGGAATGTTGTCTTAGGAACATCTTGATCTCGGATCCTCAATTGATGGTATCCTGATCTAAGGTCGATCTTAGAGAAGAACTTTGCCCCTTGTAGTTGATCGAAGAGATCGTCAATACGCGGTAACGGATAGCGGTTCCGGATAGTAATCTTATTAAGCTCTCGGTAGTCGATGCATAGACGCATACTACCATCTTTCTTCTTCACAAATAATACCGGTGCTCCCCATGGTGAAACACTTGGTCTAATGAATCCGAGTTGCAATAACTCCTGCAGTTGTTCTTTCAATTCCTTCAACTCTACTGGGGCCATCCGATAAGGTGCCTTAGAAATGGGTTCCGCCCCGGGGATTAAATCAATAGTAAACTCGACTTCACGCTCAGGTGGTAACCCTGGAAGTTCTTCAGGAAAGACATCAGGGAATTCCTGAACAATAGGAAAGTCTTCAATACGAGGAGTATCCGCTGATGTATCTTTTATAGAAGCTAAGAATCCCTCACATCCACGGAATATAAGCTTTTGGGCTTTCAGAGCAGAGATAATTTTGAGAGGCTTCCGAGGTAGGCTCCCTTGGTAAACTAAGTCAGGATTCATAGGATCACCAAATAGCACACGACGAGTTTGACATTCTATGGTAACATGGTGTCGTGTTAACCAATCCATGCCAAGAATAATATCGAAATCACCCATGTGCATGGGAAATAGGTCAGCCTCTCTAATGATTGATTCGATCTGAATAGGACAGTTTTGGTATACTTGTGAAATAACAATCGATTCTCCAACAGGAGTAGAAATCACTAATGCAGGCTCTAGAGCGGTAGGCATGATCGTAAGGTGCTTTGTGAATAGATGAGACACTATCGAGTGGGTGGAGCCAGTATCAAACAATACAGAAATATCATAGTCACCATAACGAAGTATACCACAAATCGTACCTATATATTGATAACTAATGAGATACTAACGACGGTAAAACTAGAATCAATGGAAGTAGATTATGATTATTAGAATGAATTTGTACGGAAAGATGTACCTGGAGCATTAGCAGCTTCCCCTGCAGTTAGTGCGAATACTCGACCTCCAGTAGTGGGTGGCACATTGGCTCCCTTAGCATCATTCTCTGGTCGGTTCCTCGCCTTTGGGCATTGACTAACCCTATGCCCCATATCTCCACAACCAAGACAAGCTCCTGTAAGTCGACGACAAGTTCCGGGATGATGCTTTCCACAATGAGTACACATCGGATGTCTGGAAGGATTGCCTTTTTGATTCACCGGTTGAGCTGCAATTGGTTGTTGATAGGGTATCATTTGACCTTGACTTCGAGTCTTACCATGCCATGGCTTAGTGTTCTTCCCCGATCCTTGATTTTTCTGACGATCATTTCCATTTCGGTCAGATCCTTGAGATGACTCACCGCCAGCCTGAATACGAGTCCCATCTCTACTGCGCTTCTTATTATCCTCAAATTTTAACAAAAATTCTTTTCTCTCCAGGTCCACCCTTTTTGCAGCCCTAACTGCTTCCTCAACATTGTTGAAAGTGGAGTGAATAATAGCCTTACGAATCCGATCACAAACTGCCCATTGATACTTTTCAGCCCGTTCCTCAGGTGGTCCAGCAGAAGAACCTAGAAATCCCAACAGTCGATAAAACCGGTCTGTAAAATCAGTGAGTGATTCATCGTTTCGTTGACGGATGTTATCATACTCCCGCCTGTATGCTGCTTTATCCACATTCGTAAAATACTTGTCAAAGAATATGGAACGAAAATCATTCCAAGATAGAGTCTCCATGAACTGTTCGCCTCCTCTTTCAGCTACCACATTCTCCCACCATACTTGAGCATCTTCCTCCAGCTTATAAGCAGCTAAACTCGCCCTGTACTGCTGATCAACTCTAAGCACGGTAAAAATTTTCTCAATATGAGCGATCCAGTCTTTGGCCACTGCAGGTGTAGCCGCCTTAGTGAATGATCGTGGTTTTTGCTTTTGAAATCGCGCTAGCCAAACATCTGCGCCAGTTGGGTTTGAATTCGGGTTTGGATTTGGGTTTGGATTCGGATCCGGATTTTGGTTTGGATTTGGATTAGGATTTGGGTTTGGGTTTGGATTACGTACCGCATCAATCAAAGTCGGTAGTATAGCAGTAAGTGCTTGGGTCATAGCACCAACAAGGTTTGGATCAGGTCCATTCGACCCGCTAGAATTTCGTGAATTACGGCTGGGAGGCATCTAAAATGAAAACATTTCACATTAATCAGAATAACGTGAATTAGAAAACAGCCATATAATATATAGAGAACCTAACCCAATGTCTACCCAATCCTCACATGTCTTAATTATTTAGTTTAAGTTTTCTACAGGAAGGAGCCTTGGCTCTGATACCATAACTGTAACACCCCAACCCGGTTAGGGCTGACGTGTCACACAAACAGTAAATCAGAGATTCATAACGATAAGATTAAAGTGCTAAGGAACACACAAATCCTTACATAGATCCAAATAACTTAAAAAAAGACTTAATAGTATTTTGATTTTAAGACTTTATTTAAGTTATTTGGATCTATGTAAGGATTTGTGTGTTCCTTAGCACTTTAATCTTATCGTTATGAATCTCTGATTTACTGTTTGTGTGACACGTCAGCCCTAACCGGGTTGGGGTGTTACAGGTTCCGACAGGCTATTCATATACCGGTGAGTAAAATTAAACACACACTTTGACAATAAACCCTTCTTTGAATGATAATGGATGATTTATCAAATATGTTTTACTTACCTATGAACTCACCAACCCTGTGTTGACACTTGATTTTACATGTATTCCAGGTATCTACTAGGAGCTTATGGATATGCACATAGGATCATATAAGAGCTCCAGATACATATTGGTTATTAATAAGACATGATTAGACGTATTGTTAAGAAACAATATATATATTTATTTCCGCTGCGTATAATATTTAATACTCTGATTATTAATGAAATGGTTATCTAAAACTTATCATATAGATAACTGCATCTCATGTGTAACTACTGTATTCGATCCTGTTTGCTCACCCCTCCGTGATAGATTCCAGACCCGGAATTTGAGGGTGTGACAGATTGGTATCAGAGCCATTGGTTATAGTGAGTTAGGAATTGCATCTAGCCTATAGCCACACACAATAGTTGCACAAAGTAAATTGTCTTAGTTAGAGATTGACTAAGATTAAGAAGTTATATGCTTATGTGATTCCTCTTATACTTTGATTCCTATCAATACACACACGAATCTTAAATCATATTCTAAGGCATTGTGTGCCTAATTCAAGTGATTTCAAACTCCAAAACTCGATTGTTATTCAAGGTTTTCAAATTTGTCAAAGTCTGTGTCTTACAACTTGAAACATGTAATGCTGGAAGAGCGTGATGCCTGTATCTCGAGGTGTTCTGTCTAGGCAAGGTATTCGCATATATCCAAATCAACCGATGGACCTGTTTACCTTACCTGGGAACACTTGGGATGAGTATCTGCTTATAGGTACGCATGTCTTCAACAAAGTTGTGATTGACCCAATACTTTGATTAGTCAACGTACTCGCTTGATTCACGAATCAAACGAATACACTCGGAACATCTCATTGTCATGTTGAATAATTCTTGTCCTTGATTTCGTTTTCCCGATATAATACATACATATTTGGTACTTCTATCATTAATGACCACTATACTTGACAAGATATGTTAACCCAATAGGAGGAACCGGGGTGATCATGCAAAACAACTTACCATTACGGGTGCACACGTAATTGTAATTTGTCGTGCATGCTAAGTCCGGTGAATCTGGTCGGGTGGTAACATTGTAGTCCGTATAAGTCATCATTCCTACACGTTGAGCAAGAAAGCCTCGGTTCTCATAGAACATATTTCCATGAAAATTCTTAATGATATCTCAGAATGGCTTCTCGACAAATCCGTTCACGGTCTAGAAACTCTAGTCGTAAGATTGCTGCTAATGTAGCACGTGAAGTTACTGTGGTCAATATACAAGCCTTTAAGACATATGAATCAAATTACCCTGACGTGTTCCATTTGGTAATCTAAACTACACTTGTCCTAACTTAAAGAGAGACTTGTTTCCCTAGTGCTTGCCCTGACATGGTTATACCTGAAATCCTGAAAGTATGAAGGATAGGCAGCTATCATTAGACATATTGTACTTATGTGCTTGTAGATTACTTGCTATTACTTAAGTCCTGTCCTACTTAGAGCCTTCATAGAATTTCCAATCATGATATTAATTTTAAGAGACATTCTGTTGGGTTTTGTAGAACACTAAAACATAGTTTAACCTTTAAACTTTTCAGAAAACGCAGCGGATATAATGGATTATAACAAGTTTATAATCTGAAAATTTTGTGTTCTAAATGTAGTTTTAAGATGAAAACAAAAACCCAAAACAATAGGATCTTAAATATGTGAATGGACAAGCTATGAACATACACAAATGTACATAAAATCACAGCCATATGAAGCTGTGATTTGATACCTTTCTCCAGCAGAAAATCGACCAAGATGAAAGGGATTTGAGATGCTTCAAATGGCTAAGAACCCAAGTGTAGGGATCCTCAAGTGTCTATACCCCAAGCTTGTATGCTAACACCTTCTTGTTAGGAAGATTCACCACCAAAAGAACCTTCAAAACCCTTCAAATATAGGCTGCTGGAACCGTAGCTCAGCTTCAAGAAAACCTTCAAAAGGGCTGCTGGAACCGTAGCTCTTTGAGAGAGAATTAGAAGCTTTCTTTGTTGCATGTAAGTTTTTAATGAGAAGTGTAGAGAGCATTTCTAGTTAGTGGAACTAGTTAGCATGTGTGTGGTCAACTTGGTGGAACACTAGGAGCATGGGCATGCATGTGTTTCTCTTACCAAGAGAATAAGGATCAAAATAAAGGTACACACACATGCACATGCATGTTACGGATTTGAAAAAGAAAAAAGAGTCTTCCCCTCTTTTTTTTTATAAACTTCAAATAATAACACACATGTATTATCTAGTATTTTAGCTAGTTTATACAATTAACCAATTAATTGTATAAGTAGTATACTCTCATTATTATTTGGTGTTATACAACTAATTTAAATAACACTACAAATAATATTATTGAACAAAATATCCTAATAAATTGTTCCATCTCATATGCAACTTATTTAGAAAAACCCATTTTCTAAATTGGTGTAAATATTTAATTGCATGATCATATCACCAATTAAATATTAATTGGTGTTTGCTAAGCTTGTTATTGGGTATAACCCGACTTGGATCATAACGTACTAACCACATCAATATTTTATGTGTCTTGGGCACATAGAATCCTACAATCTCCCACTTGCCCAAGATTCATAGAAGATTGATGCAAGCAGTAAATGACGCCTAACAACGGTTTACTACCCTTAATACGCATGACTTATAGCCATTCAATAACATCATCTCATTCAAGTACCCTACTTGAAATGATTTAGGAGAATCAATCATCTATCCTTTTGTTACAGATGTCATGTTAAATCCAAGAACATAGAATGATCATTCCTTGTTGATTTAACTTAATCAGGCCTTAGACATCTAACTCTCAACGAATAAGAGGAACAAATTCCATCTTGACTACATACGTTTCTCACAAACACCTCGTGTTATACCTGAACATACCCTTATGTACTGTCCACTATTTCAGGACAGTGAAGAATTAGCTCAAGGTATAATACTTAGTGAATATCAAAATCCAATATGTATCTCAGGTCGGAGGATACCAAATGATATTCGCCTTTACTCAAATTTACTTATGATCAATCGATTAGATTCCATGTAGTAAAATTTGAGATGCGGGTTAGTCCAATATTTGTATCCCACAAATATCTATGAACCTTGGTAGCAACCCATTGCTCTATATTCATCCTTATGAATATCAACCAATTAAAGTTCATAATAGTCTTACCCTCATACTTGTTCCCACAAGTTTGAACGACTACGGACATTTAGAGTAATTAATTTACTCATGGATTAAACATGCTAAATTGGAACATTAATTGAAACATTATAACCAAATAATCTTATTCAAATAATAAAAGTTCCACATATCCAAATACAAAATATACAGATCAAATCCAGTCACTAGAATATCGAAGTCCCATGGCACAAGTATGACTTTCATGCTTTGCCTTTTCAAGGAGCTTCGTGAGAGGATCCGCAATGTTTTGATCCGTGTGAACTTTGCGAATACATATCTTTCCCTTTTCAACTTCATCTCGTATATAGTTGAATCTCCGCTCAATGTGCCTAGTCTTTTGATGAGCACGGGGTTCCTTGATTTGAGCAATTGCACCCTCGTTATCACAAAAGATCTCTAGGGGGTCCTGAATGGAAGGGACAACCCCTAGATCGGCAATGAATTTCTTCAACCATGCAGCTTCTTGAGCTGCCAATGAGGCGGCGACGTATTCTGATTCTGTAGTTGATAGAGCCACCACATCCTGCTTGGAGCTCTTCCAAGAGACCGCTCCTCCATTTAGAATGAAGATGTATCCCGATTGTGACCGAGAATCATCACGATCGGTTTGGAAACTCGCATCCGTGTAACCTTTTATAACGAGTTCCTCGTCACCAGATCCATAGATTAGGAACATATCTTTTGTCCTCCTTAGGTATTTAAGTATGTTCTTAACAGCCATCCAATGACTGTTTCCAGGATTTTGCTGGTAACGGCTTGTCATGCTTAAGGCGCATGACACGTCCGGTCGTGTGCATATCATTGCATACATGATGGATCCAATAGCAGATGCGTATGGGATTCCCTTCATTTTATCTTGCTCATCCTTTGAGCTTGGACATTGAGACGTACTCAACATCGTTCCTCTTTGAATAGGTACGGTGCCTTTCTTAGAGTTTTCCATCTTGAACCTTTTCAAGATCTTATCAATGTATGCACTTTGATTCAAACCAATCAACCGCCTTGATCTATCCCTATAGATCTTTATTCCCAGAATATAGGCGGCTTCACCAAGATCCTTAATGGAAAAACAACTTCCAAGCCAGGTTTTTACACCTTCCAAGGTTGGAATGTCATTTCCAAATAGTAGTATGTCATCAACATACAATACTAGGAAGGTTATTGTGCTCCCACTAGCATTCTTATACACACAAGCTTCATCAGCGTTTTTGATGAAGCCAAATTTCTTCACTTCCTCATTAAAACGATGATTCCAGCTTCTCGATGCTTGTTTCAATCCATAGATTGATTTCTTTAACTTGCATACCTTATTAGGATGTTTTGGATCAACAAAACCTTCAGGCTGAACCATATAGACATCTTCCTCAAGATATCCATTTAGGAAAGAGGTTTTGACATCCATTTGCCAAATCTCATAATCATAATGAGCAGCTATGGCAAACAATATCCTTATAGACTTTAGCATCGCAACAGGTGAGAAGGTTTCATCATAATCAACCCCTTGAGTTTGAGTGAAACCCTTTGCTACAAGTCTAGCTTTATAAGTATCCAAGTTTCCATGCATATCAGTCTTCTTCTTGAAAACCCACTTACTTCCAACTACCTTGGAGTTAAGAGGTGGTACAACCAAGTCCCATACTTGATTGTCATACATGGATTGCATCTCAACGTTCATGGCTTCAAGCCATTTGTCACAATCCGTATTGGACACTGCATCATGGTATGTGGTTGGTTCATCAGAATCTACCACATAGCATCCATCCATAAAAAATCCATATCTTTCAGGTGGGTTACTAGTTCTACCACTTCTGCGAACGTCTTGTGTGTATTGATCAACCCCTTGATCTTCCTCAACATCCTCATGTTGAGTGCTAGTTTCAACCAAACGTGTATAGGGTTGTGGTTCTTGATCCTCTTCAAGATCCACTGTTCTACTGCCAGCTCCTTCAATAAGGAACTTTGCTTCTAAGAACTCACCCTTTCTGGCAACAAACACCTTTTGTTCCAGTGGATCATAGAAATAATATCCCATAGAATCTCTAGGATATCCAACAAAGATACACTTGGTAGATCGGACTTCCAATTTGTTTGGGGTGGGAGTCTTAACATAAGCCTCACATCCCCAAACCCTTAAGTATGATAGGGATGGAACTCTTCCATGCCATATCTCAAAAGGTGTCCTTTCCACCTTTTTGGTTGGGGCCATATTTAGAATACGAGCCGCGGAGAGCAAAGCGAAACCCCAAAATGATAGAGGTAATGTGCTTCTAGCCATCATAGATCGAACCATATCCAATAGGGTTCGATTCCTCCTCTCAGACACACCATTATGTTGTGGTGTTCCAGGTGGAGTGAGTTGTGAGATAATCCCACAACTCCTAAGATGATCTTGAAAAACATCACTTAGGTATTCACAGCCTCTATCGGTACGGAGAACTTTAATTGATCTGTTGAGTTGATTTTCTACTTCATTCTTGAAGATTTTGAACATTTCAAAAGCTTCATCCTTGTGCCTTAATAAGTACACATACCCATAGCGACTATAATCGTCGGTAAAGGTAATGAAGTATCTCTCACCATTCCTAGTTATTGGCTTAAAAGGACCACATACATCCGAATGTATGATGCCTAATAAATCTTTTGCCCTTTCGTTAGTTCCACTAAAGGGTGCCTTAGTCATTTTTCCTTGTAAACAAGATTCACATACATCAAATGAATCACATTCATTTGTTTTTAAAAGACCATTCTTTTGAAGCGTTTGTATACGTTTCTTGTTTATATGACCAAGACGGCAATGCCAAAGGTAGGTATCACTCAAATCTAATTTGAGTCTTTTGGTGGTTGCTTGGTATATAGAGCTATCATATGTTGCGTTTTCATGAACTAATTCATAAATACCATTACAAGGTATAGCCTTAAAATAAAATACATGATTTAAAGAAACATGAATATCATTGTCAACAAACTTGAAATCATAATCATATTGTCTTAAACGGGAAACAGAAATTATGTTCCTAGTCAAGCTAGGAGCATATAATACATTACTTAAAATAACTTCCAAACCACTTGGAAGCTTCAAAATGTAGTCTCCTTGGGCTTCCACATGAACCTTTGCACCATTGCCCATGAAGAGACTTATTTCCCCTTTAGCATAATGCTCATTTCTTCTGAACCCCTGCAACAAATTACAAATGTGAGTTCCACATCCGGTATCTAATACCCATGTGTTAGAAGAAATAACATTTAGCTCAATATGTATCATGTAAATTATACCTGAGGTTTGCCCCGCATCCCTCTTTTCTCTCAACTCTTTGAGATAGACTGGACAATTTCTCATCCAATGCCCTATCTCACCACATTTGAAGCATGGGTCGTTGACGGCAACCTTTTGCTTCTTCTCCTTAGGTTTTGGAGGTTGCGCCCTAACAGCCTTCTTCCCCTTTCCCCAAACTTGCCCCTTTCCTTTGGCACCAGTCGCCTTAGGAGGGGGTAGAGATTTTCTCTTTTTCCCACCTTCATTTATGGTGAGAACGGGTAAAACTCTCTTACCCATTCCTGCCTCAGCTGATTTGAGCATAGAATGAAGTTCATTTATGCTCTTGTCCCATCCGTTCATGTTGTAGTTCATGACGAATGCCTCAAACCTTTTAGTTAGGCCATTAAGGATCAAATCCGTGGCCAACTCTTTTGAGACGGAACAGTTCAGCCTTTCAAGGCGGTCGATGTGGCTTTTCATCTTAAGAACATAAGATGAAACTGATTGGGATTCCTCCATCCGACATGCATTAAGCGCTTGAACCGTTTCGTAGCGCTCCACTCTAGCTTGTTGCTGGAACGTTTCCCGCAACTGAGTGATCATGTCATAAGCTCCATGGAGCTCATACTCCTTTTGGAGTTCGGGTGTCATACTTGCTAACATTAGGCAAGAGACTTGGACGGAGTCTTCTACATATCTAACCCAATCATTATATGCTTCCACATCTTCCTCGTTAGGTTCATCGGGGATGGGGTCATCAAGGATGTAGGCCTGCTTTTCTTGTTTGAGAACAATTCTCAAGTTGCGGTACCAATCCATGAAATTGTTAGGTGTTAGACGATCCCTTTGAAGGATCGCCCTTAGGGATTGGTTGTTTTGGTTTGGTACATCATTATTAGCGTTGTTGTTGTCGGCCATCTACAAGATTTTACAAAGTTCTATTAGTAATCGTTGATATAATTTCATTTATTAATACCCTTTATGTCTCATAGACCATTAATAAATAAAATTTTAGAATCCAACGTTATATTTAAATATTGGTTAGGTGACCTTTATCCCATTATTTAAATAAACAAGGTAGTCATAAATGACAATTACAACCTATTGTAACTTCTAGTGGTATGGGATCGTTTGAACATCTCATGTTTATAACGGCATGTTTATCCCATCAACACCTTTTATAAAATATATTTTAGGTGATCCATTCAATATATTTTACAAATTAAGTCGTACTACTTACACACACGTGTGAGTTTACTATATAAGTGGTTAGGTGACCTTTATCCCACAAGTATGGTATTCTCACCTCAAGTTACAAGTTCCCTCAAAGTGGTTAGGTGACCTTTATCCCACTAGGAGTTTGCAAGTAACCTAAGTGTTGTGTAAAAGGATGGTGTTTAACTTGTTTTGTTAAATGTTTTAGAGGTTTCATAATTCTAGTTTAGAAAACTCTATGTACTTGTATTTGCATGCTTTCAAATACAAGGTACCCTATGGTTCTTTGATTAAAACCTATTTTAATCTTTTAAAATCATTAAACATTTTAATAACCTTATATAAACTTTTAGAACCATCAATTTTCAGCTTGTTAAGATGTTAATGAGTTTGTTATTCATGTCAAAACATCAACCATTCAAACAAACAACAAACATTTAAACAAGCATAAACATTAACAATCATATGTGCATAACCATAGCCCTTATGTTGACAACACTTGTTTGCCATCACAAGTGTTGTCATTTGGTCTTTCTAAGGGTCAAACACATCATAAAAGTTCCAAGAACCTCCCACTAGAAACCACATCCAAATGCTCCATGTTTCTTGTGTCTTCTCTTTTGTGCTTCCAATGTGTATGTCTTCATTTTACATGATATAAAGTCCTAGTACAAGATATCTAGTAAAATGAAAATACACCTAATCTATTTATTACAACCCAATAATAAATAAATTACATTTGAAACAAAGCACAAATAATAAATAATACAACCCAATCGAATGAATGAATACAACCATCATAAATAACCAAACAATCACAAGGTCAATGGCTAGGTTATGCACTAAAACATCCAATGATCAAATCATCAAAATATATAATGAAACCCCACTTAAAACCTTTAAATTTCAGCCAACATAAACTGAAATTTTTGGTTTTATATATTGTCCAAACAATCAACATATCAACATACATATCTTTCAAGGTTTAATCACAAGCATGTGTAATATAACCTTGAAAGTTGGGGTTTCAACAAGACATGATATTTCAGCCCAAAAAACAGCCTATAACATGTCTAATAACATCTTTTAAAACCTATTTCAAAAGATAAAACAAGCAAGTCATCCACATAACCGGCTTTGATACCATTGTTGGGTTTTGTAGAACACTAAAACATAGTTTAACCTTTAAACTTTTCAGAAAACGCAGCGGATATAATGGATTATAACAAGTTTATAATCTGAAAATTTTGTGTTCTAAATGTAGTTTTAAGATGAAAACAAAAACCCAAAACAATAGGATCTTAAATATGTGAATGGACAAGCTATGAACATACACAAATGTACATAAAATCACAGCCATATGAAGCTGTGATTTGATACCTTTCTCCAGTAGAAAATCGACCAAGATGAAAGGGATTTGAGATGCTTCAAATGGCTAAGAACCCAAGTGTAGGGATCCTCAAGTGTCTATACCCCAAGCTTGTATGCTAACACCTTCTTGTTAGGAAGATTCACCACCAAAAGAACCTTCAAAACCCTTCAAATATAGGCTGCTGGAACCGTAGCTCAGCTTCAAGAAAACCTTCAAAAGGGCTGCTGGAACCGTAGCTCTTTGAGAGAGAATTAGAAGCTTTCTTTGTTGCATGTAAGTTTTTAATGAGAAGTGTAGAGAGCATTTCTAGTTAGTGGAACTAGTTAGCATGTGTGTGGTCAACTTGGTGGAACACTAGGAGCATGGGCATGCATGTGTTTCTCTTACCAAGAGAATAAGGATCAAAATAAAGGTACACACACATGCACATGCATGTTACGGATTTGAAAAAGAAAAAAGAGTCTTCCCCTCTTTTTTTTTATAAACTTCAAATAATAACACACATGTATTATCTAGTATTTTAGCTAGTTTATACAATTAACCAATTAATTGTATAAGTAGTATACTCTCATTATTATTGGTGTTATACAACTAATTTAAATAACACTACAAATAATATTATTGAACAAAATATCCTAATAAATTGTTCCATCTCATATGCAACTTATTTAGAAAAACCCATTTTCTAAATTGGTGTAAATATTTAATTGCATGATCATATCACCAATTAAATATTAATTGGTGTTTGCTAAGCTTGTTATTGGGTATAACCCGACTTGGATCATAACGTACTAACCACATCAATATTTTATGTGTCTTGGGCACATAGAATCCTACACATTCCTCCACTTAGCATTTCAGTAATTGAGGGACTGATTGAATGCTTAGAATGAAAGTGGACTACAGGAGATATAGAAGGGTGATGATACCTACATACATTAAGTTATTCTTTGGGATGATAATAAATTAGGATGTTGTGTAACCGGTTTAAGCATATTCTTAGTATACCGGTAATGCTTATAAAAGGGTTACTATACCTAAGGAATGAAATGCAAAAGCTAGAATTGTAATTCTAAAATCATGCAATGGTAGGATTAAGTCGTGCTCTTTATATTAACAAACCCCATGAATTGATAAAACTGATATCATACCTTAGACCAAATAGAATTAAGAAGGACACTGGGAAAAATCTAGTGAGTAGTAGAATAAGCCTCTCTGATGGTTTAAATGATTTGCTTTAATGTCAATGTTGTGAACCTAGCTATGTTGGTTGATACGATTAAGCTAACATGTGTTAAACGGGGACATTAAGAAGGTTGGAGTTCTGACCAATACCATAAGTGTGCCCTAGGTTGATTAGGATCCCAAGACAAGTTAGAATTGATCTTTGAAACTCATGAGAAAATTGTCCAGATAAGAAAAGCTACGCTGATAAACACTACAAGCCACCTGAAATTCAGGAAGGAGATAAAGCTTCGCTAAAGGTATCTCCCTGGAAGGGAGTTATACGCTTTGGGAAACGAGGGAAATTGAACCCTCGCTACGTGGGACCTTTTGAAATTGACAGAAGGATTGGCCCAGTAGCCTATGAATTAAATCTACCTGCTGAACTTGGTGGTGTGCATAATGTTTTCCACGTATCCAATCTAAGGAAGTGTTTATCCGACGAATCACTTGTTGTGCCTTTAGAGGAACTACAAGTAGATGAGAAACTCAGGTTTGTCGAGGAACCAGTTGAAATCATGGATAAGGAAGTTAAACAACTAAAGCATAGCAAGATTCCCATTGTCAGAGTTCGATGGAACTCCCGGCGTGGTCCTGAGTTCACTTGGGAACGAGAGGACGAAATGATGCGCAAATATCCTAGCCTGTTCAAAAATATTACTAGTACATCTTAATTTTCGGGACGAAAATTCCTCTAACAGGGGGATGATGTGACAACCCGAAAATTTTTCGTGATTTAATAAATTTTATGTGAATTTATAATTTTTTTTATTTTTGTTATTATATTAATAATAATAAAAATAATAACAATAATGATAATAATATTATTATTATTAAAAATAATAATGTTAATAATGATAATATTAATAATAATGAAAATATTGTTATTAATAAATAATTTATAAAATTATTAAATTAGATATATTAAGTCCAGGGGGTGTTTTGGTAATTGTTGAAACATATTTTACAAACTTTAACATGAAATAATAAGTTCACCAAACCCCAGGGACCATTCTGTAATTAAATTAAACCCAAACCCCCCCTCGCCGGCGACCACTGTTCCGGCGCATCCCCGGCGACGATCCGGCCAACCCAAAACGCCAAAAATACACGGTTTTTAATCGAATTAAAGCTACCGACACTCTCATGTGAACGATTCGAACTCGACCCACCCAGCAATTCGAATAAAAGATCAGCTGGTGCGATCTAACCACCACGTGAACATGTCGGCTACTTTACAACTCCGAATCGCACAAAAACATCAACAATAATCGAATTAATCAAACCAAAGCGATGCTATAAATGTTCCTAATCGGTCTAGCATTCCAATTGCACCAGAAACACATCCCTTCATCGAAATTGAATTCTCCCTTCTTCGCGGACCTGCAACTAACCGAACACCCCTGTTCGAGTTTCGAAACACAAAATTGATAAATTGCTTTCGATCATTGGAGCCATTAGAGACTTCCTGTGAAGTTAATTGCATTTCCATCCACGTTTAATCATTGTTTGAATTCTCCCAAGCCGCGACCTGTTCTTCGAGTCATCTGGACGATTTGAACAACGAAACAGGTAAATTGAATGCATAATTCTGTTCGATTATTCATGGGGAACAAAAGCCCTATGAATCTGTGCATTAACATAACCAAATCGAGCTTCAATTTGATCGATTACAGTTCTAGGGTTCTTGATTTGGGGATGAACATTCGGGATTGTCTTTAACTATAATTGGGCCGGAGTTCTAAACGACTAGGAGCCTTTGGCTCACTTGTTCGGGTGTTGGGTTATGGGGAGGAGGTCGCGGGTTCGAACCCGGCCCCCCTGCTATTTATGTTTTTAAGCCTTTTAGGCTATTTAAAAATATATAACAATTATTAAAAATTATAAAAATAATTTTTAAAAGCTTCTGTTATTTTTAACACCATTAAATATTTTTCTGTAAATTATTTAATTAAAGATACTTTAAATAAAATTTATAAAATAATATTTAAAAATATTATAAATAACCATTTTTATAAAAATAGACTTTAAATTATGATTTAAAGTATTAATCCATTAATTGGACACCATATCATTTTTATTTAATGATAAATCATAATAATTATAGAAAAATAATTATTTAAAAGCCTAAATTATTTATGAAAATAATATTACATGTGTTATAAATTATTATCCATATAAAAATGGATTTCCAAATAATAAATTAGATCATCAAATTATTAATGGATGTTATAATATTTTATGGACTTATTTTGATAATATAAATACAAAGTAAATTTTATAAATTTAAATAGTTATAAAATCTTACAAAAATTAAATATAAACTTATATGTTTATATAACGTCTATAATTTAATTAGAATATAATGATATGTCAAAATCATTATTAAACTAATTAAATTTTATATAAATCATTAATTATTAACAAAAATAATTAAATGATTTAATGTTTATAACAAATCCTAGAAAACCAAAACCTAGATCAATTGAACACCAGGTTCAAGATCTAACTTATTTAGGTTTTTGGATTTGTATCTGTTTGCTTACGTGAAATTATAATTCCTTAACAGGAATTTACTAGGTTGTCAACACCACACAGGAACTGAGGTGAGTTCATAACTATTTCCCTTTTTAATCATTTAAATATTTTGGGGCTGGAATACATGTTATAATTGAAATTACAAATTATTTTTGTGTATTATGTTAAATAATAATTGGATCACATTTATGATTACATATGGTTATTATGAAATCCTTCTGTGTAAACTGGGCTATAAACAAGGCAGGGATCTTTTGGATAGTACTATCGGGGAGTGACTAACCCCCACAAAGGTTTGGACATGTGGTCCTTATCAGATGCACAAAGATCTCGCTGTCATTCGGGATGACGATTCTGTGGGAAGGCAGATTGATGCGCTATTTAAGTTTTGCCATTATAGTTCCACTTACCACCCATATGAGGATAAATGTAAAGAGAGGATTCGCGCCCTCTGATTTAAATTATTAAAATTGGCATAATACACACATAAAAAGGAAAAGGGAAAAATTAAACTATGATACATGGACAAATCCTATGTGATGGATTTGTTGGGCTTGTACATAGAAATAATAAACTAAGTGACATGGACAAATTCAATATGAAGGATTTGTTGGGCTTGTACTTAGTAGGTATGTGGGATAGCGGGTTCACCTTATTAAAAAGGGTTCCGACAGGCTATTCATATACCGGTGAGTAAAATTAAACACACACTTTGACAATAAACCCTTCTTTGAATGATAATGGATGATTTATCAAATATGTTTTACTTACCTATGAACTCACCAACCCTGTGTTGACACTTGATTTTACATGTATTCCAGGTATCTACTAGGAGCTTATGGATATGCACATAGGATCATATAAGAGCTCCAGATACATATTGGTTATTAATAAGACATGATTAGACGTATTGTTAAGAAACAATATATATATTTATTTCCGCTGCGTATAATATTTAATACTCTGATTATTAATGAAATGGTTATCTAAAACTTATCATATAGATAACTGCATCTCATGTGTAACTACTGTGTTCGATCCTGTTTGCTCACCCCTCCGTGATAGATTCCAGACCCGGAATTTGAGGGTGTGACATTACCGGTCATTGAACCAGCGCTAGCCGTTACTCCTCATTCAAGCACCGGTAGGCGTACCGACAGCCTTTCCCCCTTCGTTGATTAAATGCTGCGTTCGTTCGATTATGAGCATTTCCGCCGGCCAGTCGTCTCCGGAACCGGAATCAAAATTCATCGACCTATCATTCCCGGTTGTCGATTTGAAGGTGATGTTGCTTTTTCCTTGTCTTTGGTTTCATTAATTTAACATCTTTAAGATTTTCCCCTTTATGCGTGATTGTTGTTGTTTGATGTTTGATTTGATTGTTAATTTGTAGGTTAACGTATATTAAGTGAGGTAGATGAATGTGATGGCTGGTGGAAAGGACGAACAACATACTTTCGATTTGATTAAAGAGGTTGGATTCACTTCGTGTTCATCAATTTCTGATAGTAGCTGTGATGCTAACACTCCGAGATCTCACTGCAGTCGTGGGTAAGCTTCAAAAGTCAATTTTGACCAAGATTTAATGAGTTATTGACTTGACTTTGACCATGGTTATGGTTTTCTTAAGTTCATATGTGTGTGGGATAAGGATGGTTTTAGTTAATTTTGACTGTAAAGTTTGTAAATTCTTTTACACCTATCATTTTATCATCATTTAGTTAGCAAAGATTGTGTTGTGATATATGTGTTGTGATATATGATTGGGTGTGTTGTGATATATGTGTTGTAGCTCTAATTTGTGAAAGTTTCCATTTTGTTTCCCGATTGATTTCTCAAGATTATTGACCGTGTGGTTGTTGAGCAGATGGGAGATGAGGGGTTTGGGTATACAGTGGATGAAGCTCTGTGTGCAATTGGGTTTGGGAGATTTCAAGTTATTGTGCTTGCATATGCTGGGTTGGGTTGGGTAGCAGAGGCGATGGAGATGATGCTTCTGTCGTTTGTCGGGCCTGCGATTCGGCCCGGATGGGGGCTTTCTTGTGTGTTTGTGATCATGGCTAGCAATTCGTACCCGGGGCCCTTATTTAGCTTGGAGCCATTATCATTTGAAATTAATTTGATGCTATGGCTGTTGGCTTCAGATCACAAAGGTCCCTAATTTTGCCTTTTCTTTATCAAAAGCAAATGAGGAATCTGACAACTGTTTATTTGGATTATTGTTTCTTTAATTCATCTTTTGAATTTGCAGGGATTGCTATTGTTATAATGGGAGTCAGTGGTGCTGGAAAATCGTGAGTTTCATCTTGTTTTTTTGATCTTTTCTGTTAGCAGAATGCTTTTGTTACATTGTAATATTTAAAAAGAAGCAGCAATTGAAAAAAAAATCATAGCAGTGGTTTTAATTTGTCATTAAGCATGTTGAATTGAGATAGATATTAGATAGTAAGTAACAAAAATTCATCGCTAGACAAGCATTTGCTGTCAATTTCAAGGTAAAGTTGCAATTTTAGTGTTAGATTTCTTTTTATTAGTATATATTATTGATTTCCCCTCTTCTTCCTTTAATGTGTAGATTGTGGTTTGAAATTGGCCAGCCTCTTTAGTTAAGGTACCATTGATGTTGAAATACTATATGTTCTTTTTGATTTTATGAGTTAACTATTGTATGAAATCCTATTCACATGTTATATATTTACTAGCACATATTTGGTGTTTAAAGCTTGAACGTGCTGTCACGTCTTAGGTGAATCCCATAGTTTTGTCGATAGGAGAGATGTTGGGTCATAAGAAACATTATTTTTTAGAGCGCGTTGATGTGGATAAGATGTGGATAAGAGAACTCAAGGTTTAGTGTGACTGGGTGGGGTTAGGTGACTGGGTGGGGTTAGGTGGGAATAATCTAGGCCTATAATTTTATCTCATTTGCAGAACAAGTTAAACATAACAAAAACCGTTCGCCAGTATTCAATGAATAGGCATTTTCACTCTAATGGCCGTGAGTTTCATACTGCACCAGTTACTGATGCTATTAAACATGATGAAAACGTTGATGAGACATATGGTGAAGGATCTGTAACACTAAATTCACGTAATTTTGATACAATCACTCATGAGTAAGTGAAGTAACCAATTCTAAACTCAACCAATTCTCCCTCATGAAAAAATCTCTTAGTGAATGATCATTTAATGTTCAGAATATTAATTTTTTGTCCATTGCAGGCATCCGATTGTGGTGGTAAATTTTTTTGCCCCCTGGGGCCACTGGAGTAACCTTCTGGTATGCTCACTCCTGAATAATCATTCTTGGAAAGATTTGTGGTTTGACATATTGAATCCTATACTTTGTCATTAAAAAGAAGCTTATGGTCATTGTTTGTTGCACATTTTGAATGGCTTGTTTATGATGTTATAAACATTCAAAGCTGTAAAGACATAAATATTAGGCAACTTGTATAGTCTGCCTTTTTTAGCACTATGTACGAAATCTTTCCTCACTTGTAAAAATTTAAAGTTTAAGCAGTTATTGATTATAAATCAACATTATGAACTTGTCTGAAACTTGTTTCCTGTACTAATCATGTGTCTCAGAGCCCAGCTTGGGAGAAAGCAGCCAAAGTTATGAGACAGAGGTTTACTTTCACCTTCACCAAACCTCAAGTCAGTGAATGACATGTACTTCTCTTTGTTAGCTACTGACATGCAATTGCGTTACCAGATATATCCCGGAGTATGATGGTCGTATTATTGTTGGAAGTGTTGACTGCACTAAAGAAACTGACTTGTGTAAAAAGTAATAATCTTATCCTAAGTGCAGGTTATCAATTATTTAGTCTATTCTACTGTCAAAATGTTCAAATTGACTAGGGAAATTGATGTAGCTTTGCTTGTGAAAATTAGGTTGTGAATGAGATTATTAGATTAATTTTTCATTCATTTAATGTTAGGCCTTAGTTTATCATACACACCATGTTTTATACACAACAAATTGACATGGGTCATCTGGATACCATGTTCAAAAAATTATTGAACTTAGTTACGCAAACCAACTTTTCTAGCAGCTTGGTTTGTATGCCTTCTAGATCATGAAGCAATATGAGTTGATTAGAGGGTTCACTTTGTATATATTCAGTTTTATGAAGCTATGCAAACTCATATTTTCTATAAAGCCTAATATTATGTTGAGGCCACAAGCATGTTATTTGGACGGTTCAGCCACGGTGACACTAATCCAAAATGTATTAATGTTTTTCAACTTCCTTTATAGTGCATTATATTATGATCGAAATGTCTCTACAAGTCTCTCTTTTAACCAAGCTCTGATTCCTTCTTTTAAAGTTCTTTACTTCTCTTCATGGGTTTTTGTAGTATGCATTCTACTTTCTTGTGGTAGGAGCTGAAATATGTCCATGTTCATTGATAGGTCTTAAATTTCTCTTATTAATCTAGGGTTTTATTCTTAAAAAAATTGTAAAGGAAAGAAATTAGGATAGGTTTGCATGTTTTTGGGAGAAATGTCATGTTGGATATATACAGGAGAGAGACATTAAACAAAACATAAGGATCACATACCTACAAGCAGCATTAAGTCAAGATATTTAGTTTTTGGTACTGAAGTTAGAATTTCAGATGTTGTTTCTGCTATTAAGATTGATGTTGTTATCATTGAAGATGCCATTAGTGACCTATTAACCTCCGATCGCAGCACCCGCAAAAGCAGCACTACCTTGTAGTAGAACACAAAAATTCATACCAAAATGTACCTATGTTAGTGTTTATAGATTTTAGTCGTTGTTTACTAATGCACTAAAATGGACCTGTGTTTTGTTGTTTTAGACAGTCATACTAAAACAATTCTAATCTAGGTTTGATATATTGGCTTTGAACTATGTGAAATCACGTATTTTAGGACTGATAATAAATTTATTGGAGGTAGCATTCCATCATCACTTCCTGTTACCATCACAACTAGGTAAGATTCGGACTTGTGTTGTCTAATAAATTATTTTTTAAACCATTCCCCCCCCCCTGTTTTCTCTGATGGCTGCCGATGCTTAACATATGATAATCGTTATTTTTGCAGGTTTTTGCAGATAATAACTTCACTGGAAGCTTAACGGACACTTTATCCTCTCTAACATACTTACCAGCCTTGTAAGCTTTCATAATTATATATTTGCTTATATTAAAGGTTTTCATTTTGTCATGTATACATATATTACTACGTCAATTTTAATTATGTTTTATTTCAAACGGGTCAAGTCAAAAGGTTAGTTAAGTGGGAATGGGTTAAATGGGTCTATGAGTTTGCATTTTGATAGTCTTCCATAGTCTTTTTGGTTAACGAGTCGGGGGTCTCTTCGGAAGCGGTCTCTCTATCTTTTTAGATAGAGGAAAGACTTGCCACCATATACCCCTCCCAGACCCTGCTCTCCAGCGGGATACACTGGGTATGTTTGTTTGTTTGTTTGTTTCCATAGTCTTTTACTATTAACAAGCGTTGATATGTTATGTTTCTTGCAATTTAGGTCGCTAAATACACCAATTTGTCTGGAGAAATGTCCAATTTCTTTGAAGGCCTAGCCTAACTGCTTTTGTCAATTTGTAAGATCCATAATCTTAAACAATCGCTCTTTTTTTCCTTTTTTATTTAGTTCATATTTTGATGTTCTTTTAATTTTGTTTTGTTTTTTTTATTTTACTTTGGCAGATATTTGTTCAATAATAGTTTAGTACTCATCTTATCAAGAAAAAAACTTTCATAACTCTTGCAATGGTAACTGATATTTATTACGGCGGAAAAAATAATCGTTCAGGTTGTATATCATGTCAAATTGGCTTCTAATCAAACAACTAACTTCTTGTAGGGGTCAGGTTGAGCCCACCTGAAATGCTTTTCCAAATAATTAGTATCTCAAAGATGTTTATAATAATAATTATACCATTTATCTTTATGAGTAAAACTAACATGTGTGTGTGCAGTCATTTGTAAAATAAATAAACTTTCAGGAACTTCGATCAACCCCAGGATGTTAAATCAACACAATTATATGAAAGCTTCGGTCAGACCTCTTCTTCGGTACGAGGCAAGCAACCATAACTCGGTTTGCGATAGTAGGCCGTATTGCAAAACAATTACATGTAAATGCTTAGTTCTATTCATGTCAATTTGACCATATAACATTCTGACGAGCACGTTTAATACAAAGCCAGATTTAAACTGAAAATTAAAAAAACTACATAAGCATTTATACGTAACGCATGCTATGCACAATAGGAGAGAAAGTCCTATGTATCATAATTAAAAGAATATGTATATGTGTTTATGTGTTTTGTCCTGTACTTAAAATAATTAATTGTGCTAACTATTCATGATTTGTCCCGCGGCAACGCGCGGGTCTCATGCTAGTAATTATTTATATTTACTAATAAAATATTTATTTATTTGTGAGTTTGCATTCTTCTATGTGAGAGGATTACAACGAATCAAATTATGTATAAAACGGAGCTAAGATGAATGAGATATCGATGTTCTAAGATGTGTGATTGAAAGAAATAGATAACGAGTCAGTGTGGATATTTTAATATGATGCCATTGGAGGTTCCGGTACGGGTAAGATTGCAAATGACCGCACGTGATTCGTTATGCAGAAGTGAATGGTCTTTTCCCAATTAAATAGAAATTAATTTATGTATTAATATAAAAATTAATTCAGAAATTAAATAGAGTTAATTTGTGTATCAAGTGACCGACTCTTCGTATTCTCATTTTTGGGTATAAAAACAAGACATACGATTCTTGTTTTAGTGGCTTGAAAAAAATGGCAAGTGCTTGAGAAATCACACACACACACTGAAGAGTACGATTTGCACGCTCTTGTACGAGACACCTTCTTATCATGTGTTACCTCAAGTGCGAGGACATCTTCGACAATACACTACTGTGTTCAGTTGTTGTACACCGGGAGACAGATGCATTCGTTTGAGAAAACACAAATCCTCAACCACCACTCAACTTTTTCATTAGTTCGTTTTACAGACAAAAATAAAGTTGTGAATAATCTCTGCGAATTTTAATATTCAAGTGAAGCAAGTTCTCTCCGAAGACTACAGTAAAAATGATTTAAATTCATGTTAAAATTGTTGTTACTTACATACAATTTGTATGCGGTGTTGTAATTTTTTATTTTCCATCAAATTTGTGATTATTATTTTATTTAATCGTTAACAAAGTGAACCCATGTCCTACGTAAACATGCAATGTTATGGAGTGATAATTAGTCGAATCAAGGTTTGTTATGCGATCATTTTATGAATTTGTACAAAACCGCAGTCAACAAATTGGTGTCAGTTAGAGATTTACAAAAAGAAAGAGAGCAAGATCATGTTTGGGAGATCAAATGGTAAAGACGACCAAGCACTCAGCTAGAGCTTCAAGAACAAACAGACTTGTAATCTATACTCAGTATGTCCAAGATCAGTGGATATAGCGATATTATCAGACATAACTCCATTTCGGTCGTAAACATTCGCAGAAACCTTAACACAGGTGTGTCCCAGTCATTTTCATTATAAGATTTTAAATAATTAATTGAATTCCATCAAAAATCAGTAACTTCTCATGGAGAAGTTTGGCAGGGAATTCCGGTAAAATCGGAGTTAGTATAAAAAGGAGTAAACATGCCAATATGAATTGTGTCTTATGTGAAAAAAAAGGAGAAAGTCGACCATTCATTTGCTAGTTGTCTATACGAAGGAGATATGGTAGCAAATTTACATTTGGTGCAAATTACCAGTCATGACTATTTTAGCTACGTCAAAGAGACTATCGAGTAAGCTACAACAATTACGAAAGATCAAAAAAAGAAAGAAAACTCACCTTGGCAATTTGGGGGACTATGATTTGGTAATTTGGAAAGATAGAAACGAAAAAAAATTCATTCAAAGACGATATTAAAGTTTGAAATTGGTTAAAGTTATTAAGACATTATCTTTCCTATAGGTGTCTAATACATCAAAATCGTATAATGTGTCATGGGATCAATGGAATAACTTTTAAGTAATAGAGTGATAACGAGGTAAAACTTTGTCTAGTAGCTCCCACAAGTTGTTCAAAGTTGTTGCAATGAAAGTAATTTAGCTGTAAAAAAAGAATCATTTTTGACATATAAATCATTACATGCACAAAGGGTTTGTTGTTATTGTTTGAGTTATGGTATGATATAATTGTGTGTGTTATGAACTTGAATTCTAAAAGCAAGGTAAGAGGAATTGACGGATATGGGAAATTCTGTCAAAATTGAAAAACACTTATTATCTACATTTTTAAAAAACACATATAAATGATAGTGAGAGATTTGGGATTAATGGAGGAATGCAGTGAGACTTTGAGCATTGTGTTTCATTTGTTCCTTTTTACTTTTTTTGTTTTTTAAATGACAAGTGTTGTGTTCATCACATGAAACATGAGCATAAATTAATGTTGCGTAGAATAATATTTTCAATCATTTTACAATAAATATTCTTTTACTTGGCTTATGCCATTATTTATGGTAGAATAAATTACTCTTTTTACCGACGTATTTATTTTCTTCTTTTGACTTATTTAAGTTTTTTGTATTTTAATTTAATTATTTTGACTTTTACGAAAAATTTACCCATACCCAAGTACCTTTATAAACTAAACTAGTTGAATTCGTCCACGTGCGTTGCACGTGTGATTGACGGTGCTAACTGTGGTTCAGAAAAATCATCATAGCCATATGCATTTCGCAAAGAAAAAAATAAGCTCAGAACCGAAGTCTAGTCACCGCTGAACATCATAAACTGGTTGTCATGCCTTGGTAACGGAGATTAAAAATGTGACAGAAGGCCAACAACATGAACAACACTGTCAACCGGCATAGATCACCACCAGATCCGTGTAACCACGACGACCGGGAGGGACATACCAAAAAGAATCAAAGCTAATACTCCAGGGTATGAAAAATTTAAAAATTGAAAACCACCAGAAGACAACCTCAAATCATTGTGATACCATCTTATCCAACATGCTTTCTACTACAAACTAATAAATCATGCCAATGAGCAGAAACCAAAGCAAATAAATAAAAATCCACACACATGCAAACACAATCGACACAACTAACAACAAAGAAGACAATGATCAAACAACATATTACATCAATCACAACTGTAAAATAGTTTCAACCATGTAATGAAAGCAAGAATGTTCACACACATCATGAGTAGTCTTGGATTGTTGTGTAATCATCATCAACTGAACATACCGTCTCAGATGAGGCTCCCCCATCATCATCGACATAAGATCTCAGATGAAACGAAAGCATCGTCATTAATTCCTAGCATCAACTTAAGGTTTTGTTCCAGAATAATACACCCATTGGTGGCGGTGGCTCCTCCAGCGGGCAACCGACTTGCCGAAGGCGGCGATAAACAGAGACGCACAACCATCCAGCAAGTGCTGGAGCACGAAAGAACTCGATGGTGGTCTAAGTAGTAGATGGGAGCAAACCCCGATGCATGCAACAGCCGACAAACGTGTGGGTTTCAGGCGACCGTGGCCGACATAAGCCCAACCATTGTCGCCTAAATAGAAAATCCCAAATCAAATGCCAGAGGAGGGTGGCATTTGGGACAAATAGAATCCGGTTGTGAAGTCACAAAACGTAGGAGACAGGCGGAGGCGGTATCGAAGCAGTAGAAGACAAGAGGCAATGAAGAAGAACCATTTAAAAGAAGGGTTTTATCTTGTGCGCAGTACGTGAAATACCCAAATCACCCCATTACTGATCATTTCCATTGTAAAATTAATATTATATAATATATAGGGTAATAACGAAACACTGTTCAAACACTGTTTATTTACTATTCATTTGAACTTGTTTTTAAATATATAGGGTAATATGATCATTTGTTTTTCAATTTTATATTTCTCAAAGTTTACCTTCACGATGACGTAATCTTCTCTTATATTCAAAACATACCACTGCACACTGCTTATTTTTATTTACCTTTTTATATAAATAGCTAAGTTCTACCATAAAGAATGCCATAGATCAAGTAAAACATAAAAATAGTCATTTATTGTAATGGGTTGAAATATTATCTACTCAACATCATTTTCTGCTCATGTTTCATGTGATGAACACAACACTCGTCAACAATCGTCAACAATCGTCAACAATCGTCACTTCACAACTATTGTGCATACTCTATATATAACGATACATAAAATCTTTCGTCACTAAGCCAGGATTATCACCTAATAATGGCTAGTTTTTTTTTTTTTTCATAAATAGCAATTTTACACAACTTTATAAAGGTAAATGTAAAATTTTCCTATACAAGGCCTTCCAAGTTTGCTGAGGTAAGTATAAAATTCTCTATATAAATATTTCACACAATCTACACAGTTCGGATTACACCTACTACTTCCTCACAAATAGGGCTTTTTAGTAACACCGTCAATTTTAAGGGGTGACTACCGTAAGTTTGTAAAAAAGAAATGCAGATGGTTAATACCCATTCAGATAAGAACGCTATCAATCACATTGCAGGAGAGCTAAAGGTATCCCATTTCAATTTGCTTTTGTGTTTTTTAACGTTTATTTTCATGACGACGTAATGTTCTTTTAGATTTTAAGCATACCACTTGAAACTACTTATTTTTATTTATATTTGTATATAAAAATCAAATTCTGTAAAAAATGTCATAAACTAGATAAAAGGTAAAAAGAACGTTCTACGTTATAAAAAAAAGTTGAAGTGTTATTCTACTCAACATCTTTCTTCTTTTGTTTCATATGATTAACACAATACTCATCAATAATCATTATTTTCAAAACGATTCTCACTCTGCATATAATGACACACAATATGACCTAGTAGTGACTAGTTTTTCGTAAATAGTAATCACACAATTTTATAAACATAGATATACTTTCCATATATATAAGATTTTGTAACGTCACATCACACCACACACACCACACTGCATCGCATCACATACCCATCAATCATATTTTATCACGTCACATCATACCATACCTCACACAACACACCATGTAAAGGGGTGCTCACCGTGTGGGGTTTCCGGCGTGGAGAAAAAGAACTGGTTCAAATCACACAGTGGTACCGCGCGTGTGAGATGCCGTGAGGACCAGCGACAATGTTGTCGATCGGCACCGCCCACTATCGTGGAGTTCTGGCGTGAGCGCCACCAACCCTAATGTTATGCAGAATCTTACCGACATGAGTCGCATGTATCACCCACTGGTTTTTCATAAACCGGGATTTTTTAATGCTCCCTCAAACTTAAGGGGTGAGTGCTGTAAATTCATAAACATGAAACACAGATGGTCAATATCCACTTAGATAAGAACTATCAATCACGCTCTATGCCAGAAAACCCAAAGTTACTCCATTTCTCCCTTCAAGAATCTTAAAAGCATTGAACTTTGAGTAAATTGATTCAAAATATTCAATTCCCAAATGGGATTTGCTTCTATCAACAGGTATCTTTCTCTATCGCACCCAATCGCACATTTCAACACCGTTGTTTGTGTAATTTTCATCTGATTGTTGCTAATTTCTTGAATGTGGGTGGTGTTTGTTGATGCAATTGAAGTGGGTGCGGTTGTTGCAGCCTTGGGTGGAAGTCTTCAAGCGTTCTTTTTCCGTTAGGGTTTGATTCGAGCACCCCTAATGGAGTTGTGGTCGCACCCACCAACAGGTTGAAGCGAGTCAAAGTTTGTGCTTCTGCATCTGCTTCTTCTTCCTCTGGTACTGTTCTTCATCTTTAATTTGATTCAATTGATGGTAAATTATGAGTTTATGAAGTTATTAGGACATAATTCGCATGTTTCAATAGGCGATTGTGGGAATTAACAGTAGAATTTTGCACCCGAAAAACAATGGGAACAATGGAATTCCTATTGTTGATGATCAATAGGGAAATGTATATCATATGAGTTGAATTGATATTTAACATAGATTTCCAGCTGCATAATGCTTTGGGAACATTAAGGCTGCAAATTGATTATTGAATGTGTTAGATAAGAATACATATGAATGAGGGCATAGTATGGATTCCCTTTTATTTTAAACATGAATTTGCTTTTTTTGATTATACATTTATACTCTGGTGGTGTTCTTGCTTAAAATGGGGATTCAGAACCACTTTTGGTGAGGGCTGCTAGAGGACTTCCGGTAAGCCGACCGCCAGCATGGATGATGCGCCAGGCCGGAAGGTATATGGCGGTTTACAGAAAACTTGCAGAGAAACATCCATCTTTTAGAGAGAGATCAGAGACAACTGACCTCATTGTGGAAATTTCATTGCAGCCGTGGGAAGCCTTCCGTCCTGATGGAGTTATTATATTTTCTGACATTCTTACCCCTTTACCTGCATTTGGTGTTCCCTTTGACATAGAAGAAGTGCGGGGCCCGGTTATTCAAACCCCAATTCGTACGGAGGAAGGTTTGAAAACATTACATCCAATTGATTTGGATAAACTAAACTTTGTTGGTGATTCCCTCAAGATTCTTCGACAAGAGGTATTATGTACTTTTACTTTTGAGGTTGTAAAGAAACTGAGAGTGATTTCTGAAAACTGATATTTTTACAATGACAATAACCTCCTCTATATATAGAGGGGGGGAACCCTAATCTTAGGCCCATGGGCCCTAACAGATATTAACAATGGGCTAACACTAACTACCTAATGGGCTAACACTAATTACATAATTAACACTCCTCCTCAAGTTGGAGCATAGATGTTTATCATGCCCATCTTGTTACATATAAATTCAAGTTGAGTTTTCCGAAGAGGTTTTGTAAAGATGTCTGCTAGTTGAAATTCAGTCTTGACATGAATTGGTTGAATGGATGGAGGATCAGCTTGAGTGCCCGTCACACGATCTCTGATGAGGTGGCAATCAACTTCAATGTGTTTAGTCCTCTCATGAAATACCTGATTCTTGGCAATGTGTATAGCCGATTGACTATCACAATATAACCTCATCAAGTCATTAGAAACAACCCCAAGTTCTCTGAGAACACGACGAACCCAAATCATCTCTGATGTAACATCTGCCATTGCTCTATACTCTGATTCAGCACTTGACCTAGATACAGTGTGTTGCTTCTTACTCTTCCATGATACCAGGTTTCCTCCAACAAATACACAATATCCAGTTGTAGATCGTCGTGAAATAGGGCAACCTGCCCAATCAGCATCTGAGAATCCGGATATTCGTCCATCTCCTTCTTCAGTAAATGCACCCACCCGGCAGTGACCCTGATCAGAATACAAGATCCCTAATCCTGGTGCGTTCTTAAGATATCGAAGAACACGAAGAGCTGCATCCCAGTGTCCGGTATATGGAGAGGCCATAAACTGACTCAATACACTAACAGCAAAGGAGATATCCGGACGAGTAACTGTCAAGTAGTTAAGTTTTCCTACTAACCGTCTGTATTGTTCTGGATCCTTCATCGGACTTCCATCTTCTGGAAGAAGCTTTCCTGTCGGAAGCATCGGACTGTCTGTTGGTTTACATCCCAGTAATCCACTTTCAGACAGCATTTCAAGAACATACTTCCGTTGAGATAGAAGGATTCCTTGTGGTGAACGCGATACCTCAATGCCAAGGAAGTATCTGAGACGACCAAGGTCTTTAATCTGAAACTGAGACTGAAGAAACTGTTTAAGATTGGTGATTCCAACCTCGTCATCTCCTGTAATGATTATGTCATCCACATAGACCACCAGAATGATCCTCCGACCCTGATGATGTCTAAAAAATACAGAATGGTCATATGCACTACGAGTCATCCCAAAATCAGCCATAACAGTAGAAAACCGGCCAAACCATGCTCTGGGAGACTGCTTAAGACCATACAATGAACGGCGTAATCTGCATACTTTGGAGGCCTCCTCCTTGACAATATACCCAGGTGGCTGCTCCATATATACCTCCTCCTCAAGAACACCATGAAGAAAGGCGTTCTTGACATCAAGCTGATGGAGCGGCCAATGATTAATGGCAGCAAGAGCAATGGAAATGCGAACGGATGGCATTTTGGCAACCGGAGAGAAAGTCTCATCATAATCAATGCCATATGCCTGCGAATAACCCTTAGCAACTAAACGGGCCTTCAATCGAGGTGTCGGTCCATCAGGGTTTGGTTTAACTGTAAATAACCACCGACAACCAACAAGACGCTTCCCAGGTGGAAGTGGCTGAAGATCCCACGTATGATTGGCATGAAGGGCCCCAATCTCCTCGTCCATAGCCTTTCTCCATCCTGGATGAGCTAGGGCTGTCATCACATTCTTGGGAATTGGGTAAGAATCAATGGTGGTGGTGTAGGCATGACACTCAGGTGAGAGATGTGTATAGGAAACATAATTCTGAATAGGGTAGCGGGTAGTATGTCTGGGTTCTTTGCGGAAGGCGATGGGGATATCAGGATATGGGGCACCAGGTGGGTCATAACTAGGTGGATCATGTGTAGAAGAGGTAGTTTCAGGTAAGATTGTATCAGTGGTATTGTTAGGATGTGGAACTGAAGACGTACCAGGGTCATGGACCGGTTGTGAATCAAGAGTTGTCGTCATGTGTTTATGTCGCCTGGCATATGTGAACTGCAATGGTTGATTCTCTGCCGGTTGGCCAGATGAAGCAGGAACTGAGTCTGAGACCGGGGGCTCTGATGGACGAGTGGAGACTGGTACAGGGATAATAGGAACAGTAACTGACTCGGGTGTAACAGGGTCAGGATTAGAATCAGGAAACAAATAATCAAGAGAATCCGAAGACTCAAGGAAGTAAGGACATGACTCGTGAAAAGTGACATCAGCACTGGTGAAGTAACGACGAAGGGAGGGGCAGTAACAACGATACCCTTTCTGAACGCGAGAGTATCCAAGAAAAACACAACGAATGGCCCGGGGGTCAAGTTTGGTTGTCCCCGGGCGATGATCATGAACGTAGGCTACACACCCAAAAATTTTAGGTGCGAGAGGAAAGGGAGTGCCTGTGGGGAAGAGGATAGAAAACGGGGTCTTACCATGAAGAACCGATGAAGGCATGCGGTTAATCAAGTAAGCTGCAGTGAGGACTGCATCTCCCCAAAAACGATGAGGAACATGAGAGTCAATCATGATTGTGCGAGTAAGATCCAACAAATGGCGGTTCTTTCGTTCAGCAACGCCATTTTGCTGGGATGTATACGCGCACGAGGTCTCGTGGATTATACCATGAGTTTTAAGGTATGTGGATAACTCAGAAGACATGTATTCTTTTGCATTGTGCCCCATATCCTGATATCCCCTTTGCTGAAGGGATGTATACGCGCACGATGTATACGCCATTTTGCTGAAACTACCTCTTCTACACATGATCCACCTAGTTATGACCCACCTGGTGCCCCATATCCTGATATCCCCATCGCCTTCCGCAAAGAACCCAGACATACTACCCGCTACCCTATTCAGAATTATGTTTCCTATACACATCTCTCACCTGAGTGTCATGCCTACACCACCACCATTGATTCTTACCCAATTCCCAAGAATGTGATGACAGCCCTAGCTCATCCAGGATGGAGAAAGGCTATGGACGAGGAGATTGGGGCCCTTCATGCCAATCATACGTGGGATCTTCAGCCACTTCCACCTGGGAAGCGTCTTGTTGGTTGTCGGTGGTTATTTACAGTTAAACCAAACCCTGATGGACCGACACCTCGATTGAAGGCCCGTTTAGTTGCTAAGGGTTATTCGCAGGCATATGGCATTGATTATGATGAGACTTTCTCTCCGGTTGCCAAAATGCCATCCGTTCGCATTTCCATTGCTCTTGCTGCCATTAATCATTGGCCGCTCCATCAGCTTGATGTCAAGAACGCCTTTCTTCATGGTGTTCTTGAGGAGGAGGTATATATGGAGCAATCTGAGTTGGGGTGGCTGAATCGGTCTTCTTTTCATCACCCATGTTACCAATGTGAACAGATCTGAAAAACGAGAGGCTGGATCTAAGAGCAGAACAGAGAAACGCGTGGGAGCAGGAAACCGATTACAAGAATCGCTCGGGACAATGATTCCGAAGCTTCTGGAGCAGAGACGGTGGCCGGAGGTGGCTTCACGCGCCGGTACGCGGCGGCGCGTGGGGACCACGCGCGAGATTCAGGCGGTGCGTGGGGGCGCGTGGGGCGGCGGACGGTGGTGATTTTTTCAGGGTTTCTTAATCGGGGGTTGGCGAAGCTGATGGTGGCAGTGGTGAGTTGTAATTGTTGCTCGAAAAAAGATTCGGTGAGGGCAGCCGGTTCTTGACCGGAAATCAGAAACAGGAGCAGAACAGGGACAGGTAACGGGGCTAGGATTCGTACCGAGAGCCTTGTGGCTCTGATACCATGTAAAGAAACTGAGAGTGATTTCTGAAAACTGATATTTTTACAATGACAATAACCTCCTCTATATATAGAGGGGGGAAACCCTAATCTTAGGCCCATGGGCCCTAACAGATATTAACAATGGGCTAACACTAACTACCTAATGGGCTAACGCTAATTACATAATTAACAGAGGTCAAAGTGGTAGTTTTAAATTTGAATCAGAATGTATTGTCATAAACTTTTTAACTAATATTTCAAACATTGGCTAAAATCCATAACATATAGTACTAATTTGGGAGATATTGGTATGGATTTTTGTAACAAGTTTTGCATTGTTTTAAATGCTGTGCGTAGGAGTGGCAATCTTGATCCATTTACTTATATATGTGGGTCGATTTGTGTTGTGTTCTACCTTAAAGGGATCATACGGGTCAAACAAAAAAATTAGTTGTGAAACGAGTTTAAAGCAGCATGACAACCTTCTAATTTTTATTTTGAAACCTCTGATTGTACTATAATCATAACTAAATATTAATTTCAGTAAATGAACAGAAGTTGTTATTGGGTCAACCCAACTCAACAATACTAAGAGATAAGTCTTTTCAACAAGAACCGTCTTGCCATCTCTAACTACGCGTAGGAGGTTTGTGTTTTATGTCAAACCATATCTCTTTGAATGTGTTTAAAAATCTAATTAATGCTTGTGAATTAGGTTGAGGGGAAAGCTGCGCTTTTGGGTTTTGTGGGTGCTCCCTGGACAATTGCCACATATATTGTAGAAGGTGGCACTACCCGTACATATACAAATATAAAAAGCATGTGTCATACGGCTCCACACATATTACGGGCTCTTCTCTCACATCTAACAGAGGCTATAGCTGAGTACGTTGTTTACCAAGTGAAAGCAGGTGCTCATTGTGTACAAATATTTGATTCTTGGGGTGGACAATTGCCTCCAAACATGTGGGAGCTTTGGTCAAAGCCTTATATTAATGAGGCAAAGTCAACTCAACTCAATCTTTGGTCTTCTTTTCATGAACACAAGGTTTATGATCATCAAGATTTATTCTTTTTTGTATTTTCAGATTGTGGGTATTGTAAAGAAGAAATGCCCAGAAATCCCTCTTGTACTTTACATCAACGGGAATGGTGGGTTGCTTGAAAGGATGAAAGGGACTGGAGTTGATGTGATTGGACTGGATTGGACAGTTGATATGGCTGATGGAAGACGGAGGCTCGGTGATGACATCAGCATTCAAGGAAACGTGGATCCCGCTTATTTATTTTCACCTCTTTCCGCCTTGACAGATGAAATACACAGGTGAGTGTTGTCTTTAAACAAAGTAACATTTGTTTTGACACGTGATGTTTGTGTTCGTTAAAGATATATGATTGCTTTTGTATGACAGGGTTGTGAAGTGTGCTGGACTGAGGGGTCACATTCTGAACCTGGGCCATGGTGTTCTTGTTGGAACTCCTGAGGAAGCTGTGGCTCGGTTCTTTGATGTTGCTAGAAGCTTCAACTTTGATTCTGTTGAGGAGAAATCTAAAGTTGTTGTTTGAGTGCAGTTTGTGTTTTCTTGAGGTTTTTGCCTGAGTTATCGCGATGTTTATTTCAATTTTGCATTGCAGGTATGGTATCTTGATCTGTACCATGTAGTACTTCTTTTGGAAGAAACAGAAATGTTGTTGTCGTAATTTGATAATTTGATCATGTAATGACAACAAAAAGTTGAGCATTTGTTAGTTATTTCAATATTTTTAGTATTGAGCAAATATTTCACACCTGCTAAGTGTACTTAAAACTTATATATTGATGAGGAATAATGCGTTGCAATAAAATGCAAAGTTTGAGCTTAATGGGTCAAAGCCAGTGTAAACCCATGCCATCCATGGGGATAAATGATGCTTCTTGGTAGGGCTGAGCAAATGAGACAGACTGGATCAACCAGAGACCTAAAAACATATAAAAACAGGAACCGAGGACCGGACCTATGTATTCATTTCAGGTATTCATTGTTTTCTGGTTCGGTGTTTCGGGTAGGCAGACTGAGACTGGTTTTATTTAACTTTCTCGAATGCTTGAAGACAATCTCAGGTAAAACTTGATGCAAACTTTGCATATTACAATGCATCTTGTTTAATGCTTGTTATTTTGGGGCTGGATTAACCAATATTGGTTTATTTTTTGCTTGATTCGAGCATGCTCCACATGTTTGATAGATTTCTCAATGAAGGTTCGTACAATTGCCACCGCCAAAATCATGTAGCCTAATTTTAAACTGCTGTTGATTACATATATTTGATTAATTGAAGTTGGTTTTCACTTGATCAATTGCAGTGTTGTGGCTCTGGTGATGCTTTTTAAGTTGTTTTCATAATGGCTAGGGAAATTAAAGAACTGATTCGGTTTAGTTTTCAAGTGATCTTGTTTTATAATGACTGATTATAAGCTGACTATGCCTCACCTTGTTGGATTATACAAAAAACCTCTGATTAACATGATTCTCTAATCACCATATGAATCTAGAATACTTTGGCAGCTTTCTTCTGGTCATGTATTATTGTTTTATATCTTTACTCAAATCTCACGTAGTTGGTAGTTTTTTTTTGTGTTGTGATTGATATACTTACTTAGACATGATTTTTGTACAATACTCAAATCTCAATCTATCTGTTTTTGTATTTGCTCATTTTATAGCTTGAGTTATCTAATGAACAAGTACAATGAAATGCTGTGATCTTAAGATATGAGGATCAATGAACAAGTACAATGAATTGTTATCCAAAAGTAATAAAGACCTCGAGCTTCACGATAGGAAGCATACTTCCATTGCATGGTCAAATAAACCTTCTTTTTAATAATTTGTTGCAATCAAAATATAACAGCAATAGGCCAGGAAACATGATGAAAAGAATATGTGATCTAGTTGAATCAAATAAGGTGGCAAATGATCATAAACGAAACCGTAATTAATTGACTGTATACCTGGAGCATAAATTTCAATAGTGAGCTGATGCAGGTTTGTATCAACAAGTGTTTGGGATTGAAATTCTATGGTCAAACATAACTCCTACAATTTGAAGAACTGAGGAACTGCAAGATATTAGCAGAAATAAAAGAATCAGAGAAAGAAAAAAGTAATCGGGGAAGACCGAAGAAGATGATGAGTAATTTCGAACTTATCTCAGGTACATATTATCGTTTCTTATATTTATCTCTACTAACATGTGCTCAATTAACTCTCATTAAACCAATTGTTTACTCAACAACCCTTACAATCAACTATCAGACTTAATTGATTACTGCTGATGCTATATTCTTGCTGCTACCCTGTTACTGCTTACATTACCTTCTTGCTGACACTTATTTACTGTTGATACCACTTTCTTGCTGCTTCCCACTTACTGCTTACATACAACAATACCCTATCCTTAAGAAGTTCCTTCGCCCCATGGATCAAAAGAAAGAAACCAAGCTGTAATAAGTTCTGCAATTTCCCACGTAGCATCTTCAGGTAGGGTATCTTTCCACTTAACCAACCTTCAATACTCATCTTGTTCTGCTTCTTAAAATCTCGTTTACTTGTTTACCAATCTCACCTTCAGGTTCTTCTAAGGTATGGACACTAGGTAGTACTTGTGTTGCGGTTAATGGAAATGGTCCATAATATTTCTTTAGTAAAGAAACATGGACAGTAGGATGCATAACTTCAGATGGTAGTTGTAGAGTATAATCCATAGTCCCAACTTGTGTGAAAATCAGATAAGGACCATAGTACAATGCTGCTAATTTCTTACTAACATTTTAATGAACTGCAGTTTGTTTACAAGGTTGTAGTTTTAAGTACACCAGATTCCCAACGTTAAAGCTCCTTCCTGTCCTATGCAAATCAGCCAATTGTTTCATTTTGTGTTGAGCTTTAATTAAGTTGGTTTAAAGAAGTGCAATCACTTTCTCTCCAGTAGTTGAATTTCTATCGATTGCTTCCACAATGCTGTCACCTGGTAAATATGGAAGATGAAGCGGGGAAGGTTGCCATAGATGACTTCAAAAGGAGTCTATTGAATAGCAGCACCAAAATTCAGTTAATGGTATTCGACAAACCCAATCCTTAGGCTTATCAACACATACACCAAAGATGACTCTCCAAAGGTCTGTTAAGCAGTGCAGTTCGGCCATCAGTTTGCTGGTGTTAGGTACTTAAAACTTTCTGAGAGCAATAAAGTGTCCCCCTTTACTCAATCTATCCACTAGTATCTAGATAGCATCCTTACCTCTAGATAGAGGTAACCCTTCTGCAAAATCTATTGTAATATCTTCCCAAACATCACTAAGAACGGGTAAAGGCTGTAACAGTCCAGGATATGCTGCAATGTCAGCTTTACACTACTGACACACAACACAATTACACACATTGAATACTTACACAGTTACACCCTTTCTGAATTTTGGCCAACAAAAGAGTCCAGTAACCAGATGACTTGTTGTATTAACTCTTGAGTGCCCGCCATTTATCGATTCACCATCTGACCCACTATGATGAGGATGAGAGCATGGGTCTTCTTGCAGTTCTTGAATTAAAAGCACCAAGCTGTAATTATTCCGCCAAGATAAACTGATCAGATGTAAGTGATCTGTATGAATAGTAGAAACTGTTGATTGCAAGATTTCTCTCTGTGTAGCTCCAGATAAATCCTCCGCTGCTATCTTATTTCTGAAGTTTTCTGTACACAATATCAAAATTGAAACCCATCATTTTGGACAATCATTTCTGCTGAAATGACGTTTCTGTTTTGTTGTCCAATAAATGTTTAGACTTTGTGTCTATTAATCAAACGAGGCTGCCATTTCTGAACATCATGAATTATTGCCAATAGTTCTCGTTTATATGTTGAGAGGGCCAAGTTTCTAGGTGATATTGACCGCTGTTGTCAAAAATAGCGGTCACTATAATGCGCTATGTCATGAATAGGTCATTTTTTGCGACTACTTAGCGACCAAATAGCAAATATATGTAATTTTTCTTTTTCTTTTGGTCTTATATTTATTTTTTGTAAATATAATAGCAATCATATAGGATTTTTTTGTTTCAAGCAAAAAGCGGAGTGTGCGAGTGGTTGTCTTTCTCGTCATTGTTTTCAACTAAGGACGGAGCCATTGTAGGTTTCGATTCCAAAGTCCAACCAAGCTTGTTTTCAAAGTCCAACCAATGCTTCTTTTTTCTTTACTTTTGCCTGCGTGGGTCATCAGGATGATTAGCTAATGAGAAGCTTCCTTGTCTCCTCTGTCTTGTCGTTCTAATTGTCTTCCTTGTCTTTCTAACTGTTAATTCTTGTTTTCACCTTTGATTATTAGAAGCTTGAATTTCGAGTCATTTGTTTAATTCTTTTACCCTTTTTAATAACCAATTTGTCAGCTTCGGTGTGAAAATTGTATAATGTATGATAGAATTTTGTTCATAATTGTTAAAATTGATATTGTTCACAAGCTTCCACTTTTCCAACCAAATCAAAAGTACGACCAAACTGTAAAATATCTAAAATGTGTTTCAGTTGATTTTTTACTTGGTTACATAAGTTCTTTTAGTTAGTTAATCAGATTCTTTCTGTTGCTTCTGCCTTTGTGTTTTCAATTTGATTAGTTGTTTTTCATGCTTTAAAGGGTGTTGGATTATGTTGTTAACCAGATTGAGCACTAGAACTTAAAAGAAGTTGATATCATGTGGATTTACAGGATTTTAGTAGAATGTACTAAGAACTTAGCGAGATGTTTTTTTTTTTTTTTTTTTTTAGTGTCTAACTAGTGGGATTACAAGGCACAAGCATCACCTTGCTTGGGATTCCCGGGATGTGTTGAGATTTCCGGCCAAAGCTTCTGCTAAATTGAAAAGATTATTTTGTAAACGTGCGAGAAGCGATGAATACTATCAATTAAATAGCATACCACATTTTGATGATGTGGTCGATATAGAAGAAGATGGAATGCTTAGTAATCGTGGTGAAGTTCAATCAAAGAAAATTAAAAGGCTTGTTAGATGCAATATTCAAGTCCTCGGATGCACGAAGGAAGAAAGGAGGGAACTTAGTTGGAAGCGTAGAATATAATGAAGTCCAAAAGAAGGTAAGACTTGATGCGGTGCAAAAGTGTGTTCGTTGGATGTATGATGTGGGTCTTTTATTCAATGCGGTGAAGTTTGATAGCTTGGGGCCCACATTGAAGCGATTGGTTGATGAAACCCCCTAGCTATCATGAGGGACGAGTTCCGATGTTAAAGCTAGAGTCGAATGTCAAAAAATATTTTGCAAGATAATGAGGTTGAGAAGTCAAGCTATGAGTGTTCTTTGATGGCTGATGGATGCGAGGATCGGAAAGGAAGGATATTAGTCAACTTCCTAGTAAACACTCTTCGAGGAAGTATGTTCATTGAGTCGGTCGACGCATCTAGCTATTCTCACACTGGTCGCTAGTTAACTTTTTTTGGTTTTGTTAACTGTTATTAAATATGAATCACTTACTATCTTTTAAAAATCTCTAGGTGAGAATAGTTTGAAATTTTTTCACTTCATCAGAAACTTTGGAACATCTCAACACATCCGGGGAATCCCAAGCAATGTGATGCTTGTGCCTTGTAATCCTGTTGGTTGAAACAAAAAAAAAATTGCAACTCAGTGAGTTTTTGGTTCTCTCTACCAAAGTCAAATAAGTTCACCCGATATCAGGTTCCTTTCTAGTTCTACTGCCCATTCTGTTTAACAATAACATAATCATAACACAACTTAGAGCATAAACAAAATAATTAAATTGTTAAAAACACAAAGACGAAAGCAACACCATCTGATTAAATAACTAAATGAATTGATGTAACCAAGTAAAATTGAAATACATGTTAGATACTTGACTAACTGTCAAAAGTATTTTTTTTAACTTTAGCCCGTTCAAACTTTTGATTTGGTTTGGAAGGTGGAACATTGTGAACAAAATCAATGTGATTGGCTTATTGACACTTAACAATTATAAACAGAGGTGACGAGGAAGCTTCTGATTAATTAAGAAGATGACCAGGGAAGACAGAAGCAATAAGAAAGGAGCTTTGGTTGGACTTAGGAAAATGGATACATCCTTGGTTGGAGACGATGACGAGGAAGAAAGTCGCTCGCCTGCTTCGTTTCTTTTTTGTGTTAAACAGAAAAAAACCTGTATGGTCGCTTTTATATTCTTTTTTTAAAAAAAGGAAAAAATACATAAATTCGCTATCAGGTCATTATGTGGTAACAAAACATCAAATAGCGTTAAATGACGTGTTCGTGACATTGCGCACTATAGCAACTGCTATCATCGCTATTGACAACAGCAAGAATGTCATTAAAAACTAACATAAACTGATACGGTCCCACATGTCAACCCAACTACCCATGGGCACTCGACTGGGTTATCGAATCCAATTGGATCCAAGCTGACCCGTTCAGCCTTTAGTCAAGAGTGGAATTCTTTTAACTGTTGAGTGGGGAAGTGTAGCAGTTAAAAAGAAGTGACAGTTCCTCTCGTTTAGTAGTATTAACTATTAATTTAGTTTCAGCCCTTTTATGTTTTTTCTGAATTTTTGTTTATGTTCTTTGTTGAACTTTTGGAGATCATACCCTTCTCGAATTAGGTAACACTATTTGACTATTTGGTAATCTCTTTGTTTGTTTAGTGAAATCAAGCTGACTAGTTCTTGTTTCTATCATAAACTTTCTCAAGTAAACTTTGAACACGTGATTCATCAACCTCTGAAACGTTGAAGGAGCATTAGTAATACCGAAGGGTTACTAAAACTTCAAAGTGCTCACTATGAGTTTTGAAGGCTGTTTTATGTACATAAGTGGTGTCAACCCTTATTTGATTAAAATCAAGGTGTGAGAAAAAGTTGGTTCTATGTGAGTTAATCCATTAATTCCTTTACTAGTGGAATAGGAAATCTATAAGTAGCTTGACTTAGGGGCTGTTTAGTAGCCTGTTAATGATCATTAAGAGACTACCTCTTAATGGTTCATAACCTTTGAATGGTTAAGAATGGTTAAGATGTTAAATCTTAATGATACCTCTTAATCATTTAGCATGAGAGTTACCTTTTAACTATTTAGAGCTTATGAACCAAACAGCCCTTAGTTTTCTCTAGTCTACACACAATCTACCATCCTTCATCTTTTTTTTTACTAACACAACTAGGGATGCAAACGAGCTGTTACTGTCTAAATGCCCTTGATTCAATAGTTCATCATCTGTTCAATAACATCTTTTTGAATTAATGGATACACATATGGCTTAAGTAAGTTCCATATCTTAGTGGAATTTTATCATCAAATGCTTCTCTGAAAGCTGAGAGTGTTTTTCAATCACCAAGCATATCATTATAGTTTTAAAGCAAAACCTGCAGATCCTTAGGAATATTCTGATGATCTTCTTCAGCTGAAAGAATAATTGAATCGAATAAACTTGTAGAATAGATAAGCCCCTTTCTTTGCTTTACCATGTTATTCAAGTTCCATTCCTTATAGTTGTTAACTTCTTACAACCCCCCCTTAATACTTTCTGATTTACAATAGTGTTCTATTACTATCGACAACATTACGTCCAACTTACCGACTCAATTGATGATGCAATCTTTCTGATGCTACCTAGATGCTGCTGACATGGTCTTCTTGCCAACTCTCATTTACCTTTGATACCAGTTTCATGTTGTTTTCCACTTGGTGCTAACATGCATCATGAGCTTAATAGAGCAATTCAGTTCATGAGTCTTACCTTTGGTTTTAACAAGTGTGAGGCGTACAAAAGTGATAGCGTCCTCAGTTGAGGCGCAAAAGAGCATGGCTTCACGTATATCACGCACGCAATATTTCTATAATTTTTTATACCCAAGGTGTCATCATGTATCTAATATTTAAAGAAAGAGGTTTAAATACAAAGTGTATTTTTGCTATAAAGTGTGAGAAGACATAATGAGTCAAAAAAAGTCATAAAAATTATATCTCACAATCTAAATTGAATTTCAAAAAAGTAATTCCGAGCTTTTGTTCCCCTAGTCGTCCCCACTAAGAAAAAAAATAAACGAAAAATAAAAAAATTAATTTTTTTATTGTGTCATTTATGAAGGCACAATGACGTCATTGCGTCATAAAAGACACAATAAATTTTTTTTCTAAAAGAGGACGACGAGAGGAACAAATACTCCAAATTACTTTTTTGAAATTCGATTTATATTGTGAGATATAAATTTTTTTGTGATTTTTTTAGCCTCATTGTGTCTTCTCATACTTTGTAGCAAAAATACACTTTGTAAAATAACCTCAGCCATATTTAAATATAAATAAGCTTTTTAATATATAAATTACACTATATGTATAATGTAAAAAGCTATTTGTACAATAATTTAATGCACATAATAAATAAACCAAGGTATAAGTATTAATAAAGACAGTCAATTCTTAAGTCAAAAGTTATATTAAATAAATTAAAGTTAAAAGAATATATAACAACGCTCTTTGACAACTACAAACAATATTAGATTTATAAACATGCTTTTGAAGTTTAATTTTATTATAAAACTCACAGTTTTCAATGTACCTCATTAACTTCTCATGCCCCTTATCAGTTCTCAACTAGTATAGTATATCGTGTAATACAGGAGTTGATTAAAAAATATATAAAATAATTTATAGTAAAAATTTTAAAAATTTATAATGATATTTATAAATAAGATATGATTGAGTTATATAAATAAGTGGTTCAAGTAAAAACAACAATAATATTATTTTAAAATTTTATTTTATAAGATTGTGTTTTTTTATTTGTTTTCTTAAACATTATGGTCTTTTTTTAGTTTTATTTTGAAAAAAATAATTATGTTATGAAATTTAGAAAAAATGGTATCAAAATACTTCGTATTATAAAAAAATTTGTGTCATATATTTTTAAAGTGTATTTTTCATTATAATATCAAGTTTTTAAAATTTTACAATATCTATTTTTTATTTAAAATTTAAATAATATATTACTATATATACTATTATTATTTATTAGGAGAGAGATGAAAAAATAAAAATGATAATGCTTAATATGTTGACTTGTGCCTCTCAAAAATCTTCTTTTATTATAGGTAAAGTTTATTTTTCATTATAATATCAAGTTTTTAAATTTTACAATATCTATTTTTATTTAAAATTTAAATAATATATTACTATGTATACTATTATTATTTAGTAGGAGAGAGAGACGTGAAAATAAAAATAAGAATGCCTAATATGTTGACATGTACATCTCAAAAACCTTCTTTTATTATAGGTAAAGTGTATTTTTCATTATAATATCAAGTTTTTTTTATTTTTACAATATCTATTTTTTTATTTTAAAATGTTTTAAATAATATATTACTATATATACTACTAGTTTTAGAAAACTCGTGTATTACAAGGTTTGAATAAATAAAATATTAATATAATAAAACTTATAGAAAATTAAGTGATATTTCAAGATATGATATGACTGAAATTACATATAAGTACTATAAGTATAAAACTATGATATCAATATTTTATAACTTTGTTTTAATTTTTTTAAAAAAATAACATTTTGCCTAAATCAAATCGTATAAAATTATCATTTTTTAAAATATTTCATTATCATAACTCCTAAATTAAATTATTTTTGGTTTTTTAAATAATTTATTTTTAAAAACACTAATTTTATAATATATCATATTTTTAACAAAGTTTGATATTTTAGAAAAATACTAATTTTAAAAACTTGGTTATTAGAAATAACATTAATAAAAAATATTTTTCTTAATTTATAAAAAAATATTTTAATCTAAAAAATGATAAATAATAATATTATTAATTAAGGTAATTATTTAATAGGAGAGAGCGTTGGAAAATTAAATCATATCAAAATTATTAGTTTTATAACTATTTTATTTTCTAGATGTTATTATCCATAGGTGAAATTAAAATATAATGAATATTTAAAAGTTATAACACATAATGTTGTAGAAATTTTGACTCTATATTTAAAGATAAAATTTGTTTGAAATCATATAATTTAGTATATATTAATAAATTATTAAAATAACAACATTTATATTTTAGATGTTTAATAATTTAGTTTACTTATTTTACAATAATTATCATTTACTATGAGAAAGACAAGAAACACAAATATAGATATATTTGTTTTAACATATTTTAGTTAAAAGGAAAATCAAATTGATTGTTTTTATAATTTTATATTTATTATGAGAGAGAGGTGGAAAAATGATTTTTTTGATATGCTAGAATGAAGGCACGTGTATTTTGTTATGCTAGAATGATGATACGTGTATTAAAAAATCTTATTTTATTAGATGTCATACCAAGTTACTCTTTTATTATAATAGATAGATTATCATTTATTAGGAGAGAGAGACGAGAAAAGAAAAATGAAAATGCTTAATATGTTGACATGTGTCATCTCAAAAATCTTCTTTTATTATAGGTAATATATATCTTGTATATATATTTTCTTTGATAATTCTCAATTATCTCCTTCATAAAAGCAAACACCATACATTTGTTTTCTTCTCAATTGAGCTATGTGAAGCTTCTTTTTATTTTGAACAGCAAATATATGACCCTGCTTCGGATGATAAGTGTTATCTTGATCAGGCTTATCTTTCCGTTTACCAATCGGGACCGAACCCCTAACCCCGTTAGGAGAAACTCATTGCTGAAGTTTCTCCACGACCACTTTACTCCAACAAAAGCTATTTTTTATATCCATGTTCATGAAACGTATAAGCTCTCATCCGTCACCTCCACCCGAATCACGCTGAGGCGCACGCTTTTTGCACATCCAGTGTTTTTAGTTGCATGAAGCGAACCAATCTTTTTAAACCAAGGTCTTACCCAATCATTATTCAATGCTTAGATGTTTGTAATATCAATAGCCATCATTGTCACATGCATACCTAGTCAACATGTCATATAAAGGAGTTGTTTGATTCTGCTAACTCAGTATGATCTGCTAACTCAGTATCATCTTCTACCCAGCTACTGAGGTTCGGGCTCTTGGGTTTGAGACTGAGGAGGCTCAAAACACCCAGTAAAGTTGGTGGACACCTTCTTTAATGTCTTGAAGATGGTAGGCCGCACTTGGGGAACAGTAAGAGCAGCTGCACAGACAAGCTTACTCGGTTCCAGCTCACAGTTGATTATGTGTTGAATGTATCTGGGATACATGAAGAATGTATCCCTTCTCAGGTTTCCAATCAAGTTGGTCAACATAAATCTTGAGTAGTTGAAGCGCAGGCCTCTCAGCAACCCATGAACTAGGCATCCTAGTTCATATGGGATTTGATCCCATCCCCTTGACTTATTGGATAAGCAGTGCAGAACAATGTGTAGCAGGAACTTCCAATGGTGTGAGAAGTTGAACTTGTAGACGGTTGACCTGCTCACATCTTCACCATATCCCATTAGGATGTAGGTGTCATCCAAGTCTTCTTTGGGGAACTCAGTAGGAGCCCCCATCATCATGAAGCTTTAGATGCTCCCTGATGAGTTGTTCAGTGATGATCAATTCCTGTCCACAAATGCGGGTTCTCAGGACGCGAACCCCATTGAGGACATCAGCTTGACCGTTATTCCAGAGTTTAGTCATGTGGTTGGAGTACACGGTGGGGTTGACAGTAAGCGCCGTGAGGTAGGTGGATTCAGTAAGAAAGGTGATGATTTGGGTGAAGTCGGCATCTCTTGATGAATCAAGTAACGCGACTTGGTTGTGCTGAGGGTTTAGCGCCATTTCAGAGAAAGTAAGCTTGAATTTGGGTGAAATTTCAGGTTTGATAGTGAAGAGAATAGTTAGGGCAGTAAATTGGTAAAAGAAGATGAAATTGATCAGTCAAGATTATTTAAAGGGGATGAATTGTGGTAGTGGCGGTAATAGGGTAACTGTTTGAGGTTTATTGTTGGTGGTATGGTGGTTTTCGGCTGAGAAATGACAGTGGCGGCAAGGGATAATTTTAAATAATCTGACCATCATGAGCAAAATCTTTACCTTTTACAGAGTGGGCCCAAAAGATATCCGTTACATAGTAAAACCTTTACTTCTGAATGTAAAACATTTCCGAAGGTAATTGTCTTCCGAAGGCAATTTCTCTTCCGAAGCAAGGCATTGCTTCCGAAGGTAAAATTGTTTTTCTGAATGGAGAGTTATATAAGCTTCGGAAGTAGATCTGATGTAAATCAATCGCTTCTTTCGAGACCAAAAACTCTTCCGAGAAGAAAATTTCCATTGAGGAATTTGGCTTCGGAAGATATTCAAGAATATCTTCTGAGAGTTAATTCCTCTTTGGAAGGAATTTACACTTTGAATAATTTAAAGATCTTTTGTAACAGGGCTTAAATTATATTGACACAAGACATTACACATTTAAAAAGCTTTTCAAAAGAGGTAGTTAATCAATGTTATCATCCCAATAGCTGATATGAGATACTTAAATCTTTGTTCATCAAATGCCTTTGTGAACAAATCAGCATATTGTTCATTTGAGTCAACTTTGATTAACTTTATCAGATGTTTCTCATGAATATCTCTAATGAAATGATACCTGATATCAATGTGCTTTGTCTTGGAGTGCTTCACCGGATTCTCAGTAATGGAGATAGCACTATTGTTGTCAATATGGATAGGAGTAGTCATGAAGTTGAATCCATAGTCTAACATCTGATTTTGAATCCATAGCAGTTGAGCACAGCAGCTAGCAGCAGCAATGTATTCAGCTTCAGCAGTTGATGTAGAGACACAGGATTGTTTCTTGCATTGCCATGAGATAATCCTTCCACCAAGAAATTAACATCCTCCTGATGTTGATTTCTTGTTAATGTTGTAGCCACCATAGTCACTGTCAGAGTATCCATAGAGATTGAAATCACTATTTCTTGGATACCAGAGACCTAGTTTAGGTGCTCCATTGAGGTATCTGAGGATTCTCTTAACAGCAGCCAGGTGAGACACCTTGGGAGCAGCCTGATATCTTGCACAAATGCATGTGGCAAACATGATATCTGGTTTACTAGCAGTGAGATACATCAGAGAACCAATGATTGCTCTATACTGATGTTGATCAGTATCCTCCCCCTCAAGGTCAGGGCAAATATTATGGTTTTTGGGTATGGGTGTCTTGGCTGGTTTACAGTCCTTCATTTCAAATCTATCTAAAATGTCTGAGACATACTTAGATTGATTTATGAAGAACCCTTCCTTCATCTGTTTCACCTGAATTCCAAGGAAAAAGTCCATTTTTCCCATGGAACTCATCTCAAATTTCTGCTTCATAATGCTCTCAAAGTCCTTACACATTTGGTCATTTGAGGAACCAAATATGATGTCATCAACATAGACTTGAACAAGCAAAATGTCTTCTCCAATCTTCCTGATGAAGAGAGTCTTGTCAATGGTACCTCTGGTGTAGCCATTCTTCAGGAGAAACTGAGACAAGGTCTCATACCACAGCCTAGGTGCTTGGTGCAGCTCATATAGAGCTTTATCCAGTTTGCACACATAGTTGGGGTGCTGTGGGTCTTTAAATCCTAGAGGTTGACATACATAGATTTCCCTATCTATATCCCCATATAGAAATGCACACTTGACATCAAGTTGTTAGACTGTGAAGTTCTTGGATGCAGCATAAGCAAGGAAGATCCTAACTGCCTCAAGTCTTGCAACAGGTGCAAAGACATCAGTATAATCGATTCCTTCCTCTTGGGTGTACCCTTGAACTACTAATCTTGCCTTGTTCTTGATAATCAAGCCTCTTTCATCTTTCTTGTTTCTGAACACCCATTTAGTGCCTATGGGTACTTGACCAGATGGTATTGGGCATAGATTCCAGACCTTTTGTCTTCTGAATTGAAGCAGCTCCTCCTGCATCGATTCAATCCAACTACTATCCTTTAAGGCATCTTTCACCTTCTTGGGTTCTATCTGAGATAAGAAGCATGAGTACAAGCAGACATTCCCATGATGAGTTTGCCCTCTTGTTCTTACACCTTTAGAGACATTCCCTATGATGTTTTTCGTTGGATGAGTGTTGTGAATCCTAAGACAAGGAATCACTTCCAGTTGTAGAGATAAGTCCAGGTTGGACATATTCTGATCAGGAACTGGATCACTCTTTCCAGCTGCTGTTTCAAAATCATTCAATGAGGACTGATTGAATGATTGAGAAACATCATCAATGGTTGGTTGTGGGGTAGTATTAACAGTTGCCTGTTCCTTCAGAATACTACTCTCTTCAACCTGGTGTTGTAATGGATCACCTGAAGAACTTTGAGGTTGATCAAGTGATTCACTTGTTGAAGCTTCACTATTCCTGGAGATAGTTACACTATCAGACCTATGGATGGTTGAAGCTTGTTGTCTTTCTGCTCTTGGAGAATTTGGAAGAGGTCTGGGAAGCTCAAATAGTTTATTAGCATCAGCATCATTTTGAGCACCTGTTCCAGCTGAAACATTCTCACAAGATGGTTTAGAATAGTTTGGAAACAATTCTAAATCAAAGATATAATCAGGTCCATTCCCCCTAACACAAGGAGTGTGCTCATTAACAACTATATTGGATGACTCCTCAAATTGTTGATTCTTGATGTTGTATACTCTATAAGCTTTGGAGCTAGAAGAGTATCCAACAAAGATAGCATCATCCGACTTCTCAGCAAACTTTGCTAAGTTGTCTTTTGTGTTAAGTATGGTACACCTGCAGCCAAAGGACCTTAGAAAGCCAATGAATGGTGGCCTCTTGTTCCATAACTCATAAGAGGTTTTTCCATAGGGCTTAACTACAAGAACCTTGTTCTGCACATAGCATGCAGTGCTAACTGCCTCTGCCCAGAATGTTAGAGGTAGTTTTGAATCAGCTAACATGGTTCGAGCAGCCTCAATAAGTGTCATGTTCCTCCTCTTAGCAACACCGTTTTGTTGAGGAGTTCTGGGAGCACTATATTGTCTGGCAATCCCTTTTGAGTCACAGAATGAGTCAAGAACAAAGTTCTTAAACTCAGTCCCTTGATCACTTCTAATGATCTTAACCTTGTGATCAATTTGATTTTCTATTTTAAGAATAAAAGATTTTAATGTTTCAGCAGTTTCATCTTTACTTCTTAAAAAGAATACCCATGTAAATCTAGTAAAATCATCAACAATCACAAGGCAGTATGATTTCCTTCCAATGCTCATTATACTTATGGGTCCAAAGAGATCCATGTGCAATAAGTGTAATGGAGTAGTGATAGAGTTAACACATTTGGATTTATGAGATGATCTGTGTTGTTTCCCTTTCAGGCATGCAACACAGTTATCTTTGCAGAAAAATTCCTTTTTAGGCAACCCATGTACCAAGTTATTTTTAGCCAATTTATTCATTGTTTTAAAATTCACATGACACATGCGTTTATGCCATAGTGTTGACTCATCACTATCAGCTTTGGAAAGAAAGCATGATACTTCACCCATAGGAGAAGCATTGTTCATATCCAGCTTGTACATATCCCCTTTCCTGGGAGATCTAAGAAGCACCAATTCCGGAGGAATTGTCATCCCTGGTTTGAGGATAATGCACTCATGTTCTGTGAAAAGCATTTGATGCTTTTGGTCACAGAATTGAGAAACACTTAACAGATTGTGTTCAAGCTGGTTGACAAAGTGAACTTTGTCAATGTTTATTCTGCCATTGGATATACTTCTTCTGCCAGAAATATATCCTCCGGCCTCACCTCCAAATTGAACAGGTCCTCCATCAAAGTTCTGGAATTGTTGAAGGAGAGATCTGTTCCCTGTCATGTGCCTGGAGCATCCACTATCTACAATCCAGACATTGTTGTTCTTGTCAAATGGATGTCCCTGCACATAAGATGAGATGGTTAGTTTTGTTTGGAAGCCCAAGCCTTGCTGGTCTTGGGCTCCTCCAAAGATAGTGGCATAATTGAACCAAAAGATATGCATTGGGGTTCAATAAAGGTCGTTGAAGAAGAGGTTTGGGCTGCAGCATCTTTCTTGATCTTCCAATCCATCCATTGGTTGACCTTTGAGGATGAGCTTGTTGAAGCTTTTACAGCATGGTCTTCTTCCGAAGCTTCTTTCTTTTCGGAAGAAGCCTTCACCACCTTTTCTTCCGAAGGAGTCTTCTTCTGAGATGGTTTCAAGGGAGCCTTCTTGTTCTTCCGAACCTTAGAAGGTTTGGCTTCTGAAGCCATTTTCCCTTCGGAAGAAGTACTTTCTTCCGAAAGCAACTTGGCTTCCGAGACCAATTTTCCCTTTTTCATCATTTGAACCGTTTGAAATGGTCCAAATGAGAAACCTTCCCTGACTCCTTCTTTTCTAACATTATTTGCATAATATGTGCTTGCTGGATTGTAGTAACAATCTTTAGCCATGTGGTTGTGCAGACCACACATTATGCATGCAATGTTAGTCTTTTGGGAATTTGCAGGTTGCTGATCTTGGATTTCTTCTCTTCATCAGCAACTTTCTCTTTTAACTTTTGATCCTTTGGTAGGACAGGAGTGCTGGTACTACACTCCTTTCCTGAATCAGAAGTACCTACCACTTGGAATCCAGCAGAGATGAAGACATCCTTTTGTTTTGGGTCAATCTTCAGCTTGGACTCTGTAACCTTCTTGGCAGTCCTTTTTGCAGCTTTAGCTCTACTTCTTCTTGCCTTGGTGGTTAGGATTTGTTCTTCAAAGGTGGAGATGAGTGTATCTTCCTGTTTCTCCCCTGTGGTGGCCACTATTTTTGCCTCATCCTCTAGTTCCAATGGAGAAGGGTCAGCAGTTGGAACCTCTTGCTCTTCAGTACCACATCTAGGTAGTCTAATAGACTCATAAGAGTGTGGTGGAGCTATTTCATTGGTTCCCAACCCTTCTTTGTTCTGATAAAACATTTTGGAATGAGAGGAAGATGCAAGAATAGCTTGGAAGTTTTGCTCAGCAATAGCTTGGAAGTTTTGCTCAGCAATAGCTTGCTTCCTGGCCTGAGCCTCAGCAGTGACCAACTGGGCTTGAACTTCAGACAGTTTGGATATCAGATCTTTAATTTGAGTCTTGTAGTTGGTCTTTTCATGTTTTAAAAGAGACACAATTTTCTCTAACTCCTCAATTTTCTTTTGATAGTCAGATTCAGCTCTTTTAAAATCAGATTTTAAGATATTTAAAGACTCAACATCAGATCTGATTTCCGTATTGTAATCCTTATACAGTTTAACTTTAGCAATACAGGCTTGAGTACAAAGATGTTCATATACCTGATCATCATCTGTTCCGGCCATGAGTGCTTGAGCGGGTGTCACATCCTGTACCATGAAGCTCCAGTCAACTTCTTGAGCTATTGCAGCTGTTTCAGTTGACTTCTCTTCATGCTTTGAAGCTGAGGGATGTGTGGAGGCCTGTGGGGTTCCCGAGTTGTTCTTGGGAGCCTTGCATTCCCTAGCAAAGTGACCTAGTTGGTTGCAGTTGTAACACTTTGCTTTGCTCTTATCATACCCAAACTTGCTGTTGGCTGGGTTTTGAGGGAATTGCCTTCCAGTTCTCTTGAAGAACTTCTTCGCTCTGTAGGTTAAAAGAGCCATCTGTTGGACAATGTCCACATACTCCACATCATCTGGACTGAAGCACTCAAGATCATCAAAGCAATATTGAAAATCACCAGAGTGTCCAATTCCAGAGACAAAGGCACAACTATCCTGAAAGGAGTTGTGTTGAACCTTTTGAGACTTTGGAGTCTCAGGTAGAGTAATGTAGGGTCCATTATGTGAGCTGTCAGGGTAGTACAACAACTGATGTTTTGGTTCTGTGATTTCCCTTTCAACCACATGAAGGGCTGAACTCAGTTGGTTATTGGAGTGACCAGAGGAGTTCTGCATGTTCATCTCCATCTGGAATGCACTTAGGATACCATACAACTATGTGAGAGTAAGAGTCTTAAGGTCCGAAGTTCTCTTGATGACAACACAATAGTGTGTCCATCGTTTAGGAAGGGAAGACATGATCTTCCTAACTATGTCTCTATTCTCAAGAGCTACTCCAATATCCACCAGAGTATCTACTATCTCAACATACCTGAAGTATTGTTGAGTCAAGGTCTCACCAGCCTTGAAAGTAAAGTTCTCAAACTGCTGCTTCAAGAGATCCTTCTTGTTCTCTTGGGTTTCCTTGGATCCTTCATACATAAGCTTCAATGCATCCCATAAATCTTTGGCTGTCTTGCACTTCTTGAAGCCTTTGTAGATGGAGTTTGGGATAGCAGTTTGAAGACAAGTCATAGCCCTTTGATCTAGCTCTATTCTCTTCCTGTCTTCTTCTGAGTAATCATCAACAGCTTTTGGAATGATGCGATTACCAGTAGCAGAAGTAGTGCTTGGTATGAAGGGACCATTGACAATGGAGTCCCACATCCTTGAGTCTTGACACTTGATGAAGCCTTCCATTCTAGTGCACCATGTGTCAAAGTCTTCAGGAGTGATCAATGGGGATTTGGTCATGGTATCGGTCTCCATATCAGCCTTAGTGAGAGCGGCCATTTGAGTGAGTGGTTTGAAGTGAGGAGTGAAAAACTGGTTGATTTGGATGGTAAGATCACACAATCAAGAGCCTGAGAGCTCTGATACCAATTGCAGGATCGAATGTTGGTCACTCAACAGATGGTTTTTCTCTCAAACTCACCTTGAACAACACTCAGCAAGAGTCTATGAAGAGTTGATCACAATATAACAAGTAACAAGCAGTAAATAAACACAGGATGTAAATTTTCAAGGTACTTTTATATATTGCTTCTCAACTCAAAGGATTACAAGACTCTTGGACTCAAATCTCTACTTAATAAGTTACAAAGAGAAGATATATATAATACTACCTACAGCCGGATATACTTTGATACCAGCTGGAAACCTCTAACAAAACATCTATACTACAAGACTATAGGTGAGGTGTTTGGTAGTCAGGACATGTCCCTGACTTACCTTTTGTCACCAACTAAAATTGGTAACATGTACTATCATAAAAAAGTATACAGTAGAATAAAGTATGGTCAACAACATGGTTCTTTAGGAAGCAGCCATGTTGTATCAGAGGTCTGCGGCGGACTGTCAGAGACCATACTTATGTCTATTGGACATAGCAGTGTCTTCCGAAGAAATTTATCCTTCGGAAGAATAACTTCTTTCGAAGCCACTTATACTTCGGAAGACTGCTTCTTCCGAGGCTTGGAGTCTTCTTCTGTCTTCGGAAGTAGACTTTGTCTTCAGCTCTTTCTTCAGACTTTGTCTTCAGCTCTTTCTTCAGCTGATGACTTCAGCTGTTGTTCTTCAGACTTCGGAAGATCTCATACTTAGCTTCGGAAGCCTTTTGAGTGTAGCACCAAAAATGATGATGTGAAGTGGTTTTGGTTGCACCAGCCTTATAATGACCCAACAAACTCCCCCTAGGCTGATGCTACCAAAACTTCACTTCTCTCTTCTCCTCAAAACTTTCAGCACCAAGGAGAGTAGATATTTATCTGTGTCCTTGTTCTTCCCTGATGTGGTGCTGAGAAGTTTGTACAAATCCTTGGTAGACAGAACATCCAGTTTGTCACATTGGATTATATGTACCCTTTGTTGTGGCCCTCTGAAAAGAGTTAGTTAATGGGAACTATAGTCATATTCCCATCTAACTATAGGTTCCAATTCTGGACCCTCCACTATCTGTAGAAAGGCTACGCCCTTGGTGGTAGGTCTTTCCTTGTCTTCCTGTCTTCTCAACTTCAACTCTTCTTCGATCTTGGCCTTTGCAGTTAGCTCGGCTAGATGAAGACTGCTGAGATAATTCCTGCTGATAGCAGCAGTCTCAGAGTTGGAGGGGTTGGAGAATGGCTTCTCTGCAAGCTCAGCAATGTCAAATCTGCTGAGATGCAGTAGAGAAGTGGCATTAAGCCTATTAGTTTCACCATTCTTCTTTTCCACAACAAAGTTGTGAGAAGGTTCATCGAACCTCCATTGGATTATAACTTTCCTAGGTCCAGGAGACTGACTAGGAATCCTGTCCCCCTTCCTTGTATCTAGTAGAGTCGCCAGTTTCCTTCTTAGTCTCTTCTCTTCAGCATTAAGAGTATCAGAGTTGAGACCGAGAAGTCTTGCAGCCTGGCCCAAAGTACTTCTAGGCAACTCAAGAAATTTACCTAGAGTGAGGAAGCTTGAAGAGTTATCAACATAGGTGATGTTGATAAGGTCTCCCTCACAGGAGATGCCGCTCATAGTAGTGCAGTTGATGAGCCTTGTCTTGAGCTCCTTTATTTCCTCAAGAGAGAGATGTTTAGAAGGCTGAGAGGATGATCTTGGTTTCTGTTGGGTAGGTTTAGATTTAGTGGTTCTTGGTTGTGTTTTGGGTTTAAGGATAGGAAGTTTAGGTGGTTGAGGTGATGAGGTAGGTTTGGGTAGAGTTGTAGGTTCAGCGGTGTAGGTTTCATTTAAGGGTTCGGTTTTGATGGGAAATGGAGTTGGTTCTTCTGGTGTGGGTTGTGATTGAGTGGTTGGGGTGAAGACCATTCCCTGTCCCCTCCTGTACATCTCTTTCCTTTTCCCCATACAGATATCATCTTTTATTTCGCTGACAATCCGTTGAAGTGTCCTTTCGGACATAGTCCCACCTGCCTACCAGAGAAGTCATGAGCCCCGAGATAGTCTTTCATCCAGACTTTGTCATTGGACTTCTTGGTGGCAGTGACCCCCTTTTCTTCCTCCCACCGCTTCCTCTCCTTCAACTTCTCCCTGGCAGCTTGCTTTCTTTCCTTCTCCATTTGATCTTGCTCTTTGTTGTGGAGCAGCAGGATCATGTCATCATCGTGTGGAGATAGTTCAGGAAGACTAAAGCCTCTTGAGAGTAGGAATTTGATCCTAGCCTCTCTCAGCTGCAGGGCTGCTTCCCTTTATTCTTCTTTTTCCCTCTCCAAGGCCAACCTGGCTTCTTCTTCTAGCCTTAGCCTGGTTGTCCTCTCCAAAGTCACCAACTTCTCTATTGGTAGCAGGAGTACTTCCTCATTGGCAGATCCTAAGTTGATGAGCTGGTCAATGAGTGTTGTCCTTCTCTTAGTGTTGATTTCCTCCTAATTAGCTGCAGCCGCCTTAGAACTAGCAGCTAGCAGCTTCTCAGTGGGAAACCTACCTTTCTTCTTGAGCTTCTTAATCCTTTCCTCTTCCTGAAGCTCTTCCTCAGTCAATTTCCTTTTGCCTTTGTCTTTGGCAGAGCTTGACTGTGGTGGTTCTTGGATAGAGGGTTCAGATTGAGAGAGAGGTTCAGCTGGTGTTTGGGATGGAGGTATATCAGAAATGTCCTCCCTGCTCACCTCAGATGCTATTTCAGCAATGATGGTTAGTTCTTCGGACATTTGGAACAAACCTTCCGCAGCTTCCATCTCAGCTTCGGAAGACTTGTCTTGTTCTTCCGAGGCTTCAATGTTGGTTTCGGAAGTTTCAGCCTGAGCTTCGGAAGAAGGGGCTGCTGCAAGTTCTGTCCCATCTGCTTTAGTTGCTGGGCCATCAGTCCCCATTTCCCCTTCGAAGTTAATCTTAGGTTCCATGTGGTCCTTAGGTTGACCAACTTCGTCCATAGTGGTAGAAGGTGCAGTCAGTCTTTGAAGCTCCTCAGCCCCAAAATATATGAGTGTGGTGTCAGGGCTGGGCTGTTCTAAGGAGGATCTCAATACAAACTTTGTGAAAAGTCTATAGAGATCATGAAGCATCTGTGAGTCAATCTTCAAAGTTGATTGAGATGACTCAGGTAGTGTGATGAGTTGGGAAGTAAAGGACTGGGTCTGTGGTTCCTCAGATCTTTGTCTCTGAACTTTCTCCCCCTTTTTGGTAGCATCATCTTGAGAGCAAGATGAGCTAGAGGAAGAAGTCAATGAGACTTGAATAGGTACATGCCTAACAGACCTCTCCGTCTGTTTCTCAGCTAGTTTAGCCTTGAGATTGTCAATCTCAAGTTGCTGAGTGGCTGTCCTTGTCTCTAAGATCCTTGTTGGACCAAAAGAACCAATGAGCCAAGATCAGGAAAACCTCTAAGTCCCACATGACATCACAACAACTGCTGAAGACTCCTATCAGCTATTGTGTTCTCTTGCTTGAATGTCAGACTCGAGAGCATCTTAGCTCCAACCATCAGCTGTTCTGACAAAGTCTGAAGAACAAAGTATGAAGATCAAAGAACTGAAGAACAACAGCTGAAGAAGACTCCAAAGTACTGAAGACCAAGTATTGAAGTCTGAAGTACTGATCTTACAAGTACTGAAGACTTCAAGTACTGAAGACAAGTACTGAAGAATCAAAAGCTGAAGAACTGAAGAACTGAAGACCTTCTACTGAAGCACAAAGTCTGAAGACAAAGACTGAAGACAACAACTGATGATATCTACTGAAGTCATCAGTTGTTACATCATCTGAAGCCAAGTCTGAAGACCAAGTACTGAAGACTCAGAGTTTGTCACAACAGCTGAAGAAGTCCTCTTCAGTTGTTGTGATGGTTTTTTTTTCAGTAGTTTATTTTGTTTCAGTAGTTGTACAACAACTGAAGAGCATGTTCTTCAGTTGTTATAGTATCAGTAGTTATAAACGACTGAAGAGTTTGTTCTTCAGTCGTTGTAGGATTTCAGTAGTTTTACTTTTGTCAGTACTTAGGAAACTTTTGTAAGAAGATGTCAGCTGTTGACATCTTCAGTAGTTTTATGTTTTGTCAGTTGTAATTTTAATATTCAGTTGATGTCAGAAAAAGGACATCAGCCCATCCTTTTGCCGCCTATAAAAGGATGGGGAACCATACTGTTTTAATTGCCGAAACGTGCGAAGCAATAGAACATTTATTATTTCGCAGAACTCTTTTCTCTCTCTATGCTTGTGCTTTTACATGCAATATCTTTTATGTTCTTGCATTAATCGCTAATTAATGTGCTAAATCCGCTGCAAACATAATCTGATTGATCAAACGAGAGGCTGAGATCCTGTCAAATGGTATCAGAGCTGGTTAATCATTGATCAATTTCACTATTGATCATTTGAAACTGCTCTTTTGATCTCTCTGTTTGATCGAATTAGCAATTTGCAAGAATTAGCCATAGAGAGTGAGTTTCTGCTGTTTCTGGCCAAAATCTTGAGGTCTTTTGGTGGTTTCGAGTTACGTTTGTCGTGTTTAAACTTGTTTTTGACTAAAACCTGAGATGACAACACCAACTAATGATCCTCACAATACTGGTTCCAACCAAGCCTCCGATGCTGGTTAGGAACGAGTATAACATATGGCAAAGACGTATGCTACACCACTTGGCTGTCAACAGTGCTGGTTGTTGGAAGTCAGTGGTGCATGGGCCATACAAGCCGATGGTGAGCGTCCCGGAATCTAATAAACAGGTTGCGAAGAAACCTGAACAATATTCGGACGAAGATCTAAAGCTGTTCGAAATTGATGCTAGAGCCCATGGAATTCTAGCCATGGCCATTCCTAATGAGATATATTCAGGGCTCTTGCATCATGAGTCTGCTCATGACCTATGGGTTGCTCTAAAGGAACAATTTGGAGGAACTGATTTGGTCTTAGCAAACAATAGGGAAATCCTCGCCCAACAATATGAGACATTCTCATATAGAAAGGGTGAGACTCTGACCCAACAGTTTGAGCGGTTCTCTTGTTTGATCTCTGAGCTGAAGATGGTCAAACAAGAGTACTCCAAAAGCCAGATGAACAACAGGTTCCTCAGGTCATTGCCTGAGAGATGGGACACATATACCATTGTCCTACGCTCCAGTGCTGACCTGGACACTCTATCTCTCACCCAACTTCATGGGAAATTGCTCACTTTTGAGAGAGAGGTAGAGCAAAAGAGGAAGTTGTCATCTTCTGGCAAACTTGCTGATGACTTTGTCCAAGGTAATGCTGCCTTGATAAGTCATGAGTCAGAATATGCTTCATCAGAAAGTTCTTATGATGAGCATATTGATTTCTCTACCAACTCAGAACAAGCTTTTGTTGGTGTTAGTAGTTCAGGAGGTGGTGGTGACAACTTGTGTTTTCTGATGGAGGACTTGAAGGGCATTCCAGATGATGATCTGGAAGAGATGGATATTTTGAACCAAATGGCAATGATAAATATCCGCTCTCAAAAGTTCTACAAGAGAACTGGTAGGAAATTCCCAGGACTCTCTGGCAAAACCAAAGTTGGTTTTGACAAGAGCAAGTTGAGGTGTCACAAGTGCCAAAGGCTTGGACACTTTGCAAGAGAGTGTAGATCATCTGGATCTAACTCATCTGCACCCTTTGTGACTTTTCCCAGCAATAGCTCACAGCACAAAGGGAAACCTTCCTCCAGTTCTAGCTATCCATCTCAGGCACAGGCACCACCTGCTTATTATATGCCACAGGGTCATATGCCATATCCTTACCCCTGTTACTACATGCCTCAGCCTAGTCAAACTCAAGCACCCCCGGCTCAACCACCTCATGCTCTTCCAGAGCCTCATTCTTCCCAATCTCATCACCACACACAACCTCAACAACAAAGCTTTTTCACCCCAACTGTTGTTGACTGGAGTAGTCTACCAGAAGAGCTATCTGGTCAGGATCAACTACTTCAAGGTGCTGGTCAACATGGTGGTGACCAACCTTTTGGAAATCTTGCTCTGATGGCCCTTGATTCTGCTGAAGGGTCATCATCCAATGCCTCATCTCAGGTATCCACTGAGGCAAAAGCCAAGCTTTGCTCAGAATCATGCATAGCAGCATTTGCTTCTATTAGAGAAGCAAATGTAGCTTTAATAGATAAAAATCTTGAGCTTGAGCAAACAATTTCCAAAAGAAAAGCTGATTTTGAGGTTGTTCTAAAAGATAAAAATGATGAGATTTACAAGCTTAAATGCCAAATCAAAGATGATAAAGCTAGGGTAGATGTACTTCTAGAGAAGTACAAAGACCTCAAGGAAACTCTTGCAACCACCCAAGTTGAGTGTGATCGATGGGTGCAATCATGCAAGGGTTTTGAAATGCTTCTTAGCAAGCAGTCAGCTTCCAATGTGAAGTTTGGTATTGGTTATAATCACACTGCTCCTCCCACAGATTTCACTTCAAGAGCAGAAGTTGAATCTGATGGGGAGAGCAATAACCAATCCTTCTCATCATGTGACTTACTATCCTCTGAATCAGCATCATCAGAGATAGATGTCAGCATTTACTCCTGCCAAAACCAATCAGCTGATGCTACAACAGCTGATGGTTTAAATGCTGACTGTCACATGACCAAAAGGCTGATCAACTCAGGTGTTGTCACTAGAAGTACTGAAGGTACTGGAGAGCAAGTGACAACATCTGAAGTTCAAACCTCAAATACTGTTAGCACTAAAGAGAAGAAAACTAACAGTAGGAAAGGTTTGAAGACAGCTAGAGAGGATACCAGGAAAGCAGGCACTAGGAAGAAAACTGCTAGTACTGATGACAAACAGCTGAAGAACAAGTCTTCAGCAGTTAAATCCTCTTTAGCTGATGATCAGCATAAGATGAAGAAAAAGCCATGTGAGATATGTGGCTTGTTCAATCATCTTACTGATGATTGCTGGTACAAAAGGGGTTCCAAACTCAAACAAAAGGAGAAAATTAATGAGAGCATCAATAAAATGAAGAATGAGTTTGAAACCAAGTTTGTATTAGCAACATCCAAGCCTGAAATCCCTAAGCCCAAAGCTAAATCTAAAAAAAGGTAGGGATTACTCAGGCAACAGCTGAGGTTGCTCAGAAAAAGATGGTACAACATAGGAACTCATCATCAGCAAACTCCAATGTGTCTGAAGAGCTGAAGGCCTTATCACAGAATCAGACACAATTGGTGATGATGGTTCAGCAGCTAGTGGGAAGAGTCAACCACTTAGATGCCCTGTGTTAAAACCACAGAAAAGGAAGTCCAAGCCAAAGGGTTCCTCTTCTGTACCATCTTCTTCACCTCAAGCTGTCACACACAACACACCTGTTAGTGCTGCACCTGTAGATGAGAACAGGCCCAAAACCAAGCAGGTTTGGGTCTCCAAGACAAACTAACACATGGTTGTGTTTGCAGGGTTCTTCAACATGCCATAGAAGCATCTGGTATGTAGACAGTGGAGGATCCATGCACATGACAGGAAGCAGCTCCCTTCTTAATGACTACTCTCAAGGAAAGAAGGGATTTGTTTCCTTTGGCAATGATGCAAAGGGTTACATCATTGGTAAAGGCTTTGTTTCTAATGGGGAAATAAGGTTTGATGATGTTAACCATGTGGAGAATCTCAAGTACAACCTCTTGAGTGTCAGTCAAATGTGTGACAAAGGCCATGTTGCCCTTTTCACAAGCCAGAACTGTCGGATTCTGTCATCCAAAGTTCTGAGTTTGATTGACAAGGCATTGGATGAACACACTCTCCTGAAGGCCAACAGGACAGGAAGAGTGTATGCCTTAGATCTCTCCAAAAAGATGGATCTAAAAGGCCATCCCTGCCTATTCTCCAAGGCATCTCCTCAAGAGTCTACACTATGGCATAGAAGGTTGGGTCATGTTAATTTCAAGAACATGAATCAGCTTATAAGCCATGGTTTAGTAAGAGGATTGCCTCAGAAGGAGTTCAAGTGTGAAGATGACTGCACTGCTTGCTTGAAAGGAAAACAACACAAAGTTTCATTCCCTTCAATAGAAGAACCAAAGTCCACTGCCTGCTTGCAGCTCTTACACATGGATCTCTTTGGTCCTGTCAGAGTGATGAGCATGGCAAAGAAGAAATACTGCCTGGTAATTGTGGATGATTATTCCAGGTTTGTATGGACTTTCTTCTTGTACTAAAAGGATGAAGCAGCAAAGACAATAATGAATTTTGTGTTACATGTAGAAAAGCAGTATTCCCTACAGGTCAAGTGTGTGAGGAGTGACAATGGAACAGAGTTTAGAAACCACACACTTGATTACTTCTACCTGTCCAAAGGAATTAGAAGGCAGTTTAGCATTCCTAGAACTCCTGAGCAGAATGGAGTGGTGGAGAGAAAGAACAGGACCCTCATTGAAGCAGCAAGGTCAATGTTGGCTGACTCAGGGTTGCCACTGACCTTTTGGGCTGAAGCTGTCAATACAGCTTGCTATGTACAGAATAGAGCTTTAGTGAATAAGAGATTTATGAAGACTCCATATGAAGTTCTTCATCATTTGGCCCTCTTATTTCATTCTTTAGAGCCTTTGGGTGTCCTTGTTTTATTCTCAACACTAGCAACCCACTCCAGAAGTTTGCTAGTAAGGTGGATGCAGGGTATTTTGTTGGTTATTCATCAACTTGCAAGGCATACAGAGTCTTCAACTGTAGAACTAAGGGGGTTGAAGAAACTCTGCATGTTAAGTTCAATGAATCTCCAAAGGACAAGATTCCACAAAACCCTGTGGAGTTGTTTGATCTGGACATACTGCAATATGTTCCTTATCAACCTCCATCTATTGAGCCTGTCAGCAGATCTCCACCTGGTGGTACTGATGATGATGTAGTCAGTACTCACTTCTTCAGGATCAGTGACAACCTGCCTGAATCCACTGAACCTGATGCTCCTGTAGCCTCAGCAGCTCCATCCACTACAAATGCTGATGAGATTTCTGCTTGCTTTACTTCGTTTGAGCTGCCATCCTCTACATGGTTTCAGGAATCTCCATCACCATCTGTTGCTGCTGATGGGTCTACAAACACTTGCACAGATATCATAGTCTATCAAGAGCTCAAGAATCACCCCACTTCACAGATCATTGGTGATATCCATGCTGGAGTTTCAACCAGGAATCAATTGTCTAACTTCTGCTTCTATGCTCTCTTCATCAGTCATCAAGAGCCAAAGAACTATCATATTGCTTTAAGAGACAATGGATGGGTGGAAGCTATGCAGCTTGAGCTTCTTCAATTCAAGAAACAGCAAGTGTGGGAGCTTGTTCCATTACCCAAAGATAAGTGTGCTATAGGCACAAAGTGGGTATTCAGGAACAAAACAGATGAGAAGGGCCAAATTGTCAAGAACAAGGCCAAACTGGTTGTCCAAGGGTTTGCACAGGAGGAAGGCATCGATTATGATGAGACCTTTGCACCTGTGGCCAGACTGGAAGCAATCAGACTGTTCTTAGCTTATGCTGCCTTTCACAGTCTTAAGGTTTATCAAATGGATGTCAAAAGTGCCTTCCTATATGGGAAAATAAAAGAAGAGGTTTATGTGTGTCAACCACCAGGCTTTGAGGACAATAAACATCCTGATTGGGTGTACAAGCTTGATAAGGCTCTCTATGGGCTGAAGCAAGCACCTAGGGCCTGGTATAAGACACTCTCAACCTTTCTTCTAGAGAATAAATTCACTAGAGGCACCATTGATAAAACCTTATTCATCAAGACTGTGGGACAACATAAGCTCCTTGTTCAGATTTATGTTGATGACATCATCTTTGCATCCTCTGATCCAAAGTTGTGTGATGAATTTACAAAGCTTATGAAGCTAAGATTTGAAATGAGTGCTATGGGAGAATTACAGTACTTTCTGGGTTTGCAAATCAAACAACAGGATGATGGAATTTTCATCCATCAGTCCAAGTATACAAAAGAGTTGTTGAGTATGTTTGATTTACAAACCTGTAAGCCCTGTTCTACTCCCATGAGCAGCATCACCCAACTAGATGTAGATCAGAAAGGTAAAGCGGTTGATGAAACCCTTTACAGATGTATGATTGGGTCTTTGATGTACCTTACAGCTTCTAGACCAGACATCATGTTCTCAACATGTGCTTGTGCTAGATTTCAGGCTGCACCTAAAGAATCCCATTTGATTGCAGTCAAAAGGATCTTTAGATATCTGCAAGGTACCCAATCACTAGGTCTTTGGTATTCAGCTGGGCATTCTTGCAAATTAGTTGCTTTCTCTGATAGTGACTATGCAGGATGCAAAGTCACCAGAAAATCCACTTCTGGTGGTTGCCAATTCCTAGGCAATTGTTTAGTTTCTTGGCAGAGTAAGAAACAAACATCAATTGCTACATCCACTGCTGAAGCTGAGTACATTGCTGCTGCAAGTTGTACATCTCAGATACTCTGGCTTCAGAACCAACTCTTGGATTATGGCATTACAGAGACTAAGACTCTATTATTAATGGATAGTGCTTCAGCTCTTTGCATTGTCAAAAATCCAGTCCAGCACTCTAGGACCAAACATATTGAGATCAGACATCATTTTATTAGAGATTGCTATGAGAAAGGTCTGATTGATCCTAAGTTTGTGCCTAGTGCTGATGAGCTTGCAGACATTTTTACTAAGCCTTTAGATAGTGCCACATTCCAAAATTTGGTACTAAGGCTTGGTATGCTGCAGCTTGACTGATTTGACCTTTGCTGATGCTTTTACTTCACAACTACTGATGAGCATTAGGTCAAATACAAGTACTGATGAGTAATTTAGTCTTCAGCTCCTTCACAACTACTGAAGACTAAAATGACTCAAAGTACTGTACATTATTTATTGAAAACAACTGAAGTAGTGAGGTGGATTACAACTACTGATGCATGATTTTCACATAAATAAGTACTGAAGAACAAATTTTGTTCAGAAGTACTGATGTGTGATTTTACACAAGTACTGAAGACAAAATTTGTTCACCAGCTCTGAAGAATGTCATCAGCACTTGTGAACATCTGATCACAAAGCTGAAGGCATAAATACTCACAAGAGCTGAAGGGTCAATAAAACATCTGAAAGTAAGCCAAAGAGCTGATGAGTAAATGTGGAGGCTAGTATGAAACAACTGATTTGACGGAAACAGCTGAAGAGTAATTTCTCATCAGCTGATGACAACAGCTGCTGTTTCATACCCAAACAACTGAAGGACAAAACCATGTCTTCAGTAGTTTCACAACTACTGATGACTAACACCGCGTCCTCAGTTGTTTACAACTGAAGCAATACCATGTCTTCAGTAGTTCACAACTACTGATATCAGTAGTTACAACTACTGAAGGCTAACACCAAGTCTTCAGTTGTTACAACGTCTGAAGAAGAATATTAGGTCATCAGTAGTTCATAACTACTGAAGACTGACAGTAACTCTTCAGACGTTTACAACATCTGAAGGACAAAACCAAAGTTTCAGTAGTTTCAACTACTGAAGACCAACACCAAGTCCTCAGATGTTACAACCACTGAAGGTTAAAACCACGTCATCAGTTGTTACAACAACTGATAACTAACACCAAAACCTTCAGTAGTTTTCTTTCAACCTTTGACCTACCCTATAAATACCCCACTTCAGAGCATTTACTCCTCACTTGACCTAATCCTTCCAAACCTCTGAAATTCCCATACACCATTAATGGCGACCATGCAACTGAAACCTCGACACAACTGTGTCGCCCATCTTACAAAATCACCATTATGGCCTAAGTTTCACCAAGCCGTCGATCTTATGAACGACTCACCCTACAAAACGGCTTTTCTCCTGAACCCCACTATATACACCGACTCCTTGGCGGAGTTTTGGACAAATGTAACCGTCCAAACGGAGAGCAGGATAGCGAGGTCTCTCTCCGGTCCTCCGTCAACGGACACCCCGTGGTTATCACTCCAGCTACCTTACGCCAAACCCTAGAGCTGGAGGATGCCACCCACCCAACTTCCTACCCCAAAGGTGCCCTGGATCTCTCATTCACATCCCACGACTACCAGGGTAACCTCTCCGCCTCCACCTTGTTGAAGAAACACTTCCCTGACCCTCAACAACTGATCTTCCACATGGTAACGTGTGTCTGGCTCCCAAAACCTCTTCGTGGGACCAGATGTCCACAAGGTGGCAACAGGTATTGTTCTCTATCCTTGAAAAACAACCGTTAAACTTAACTGATATACTATTTTTAGAAATAAAGGATATGGCCACAAAACCAATTTCTAACCGATGGATCTTGTATCCTAGGTTCATTATGGCCATAATAGAGAACCAGCTTCAGGCTGAGGGACTAGTTGGGACTGGGGTCCCTGCCATGGCTGTTCTAGCCGAGGTATACTCCAGGCACAACACTGACCAAACACTCAAACAGGCTGGCCGGCTGCGAAAACCCACGTAGCTGGAACCCACAGCCTCCACTTCCAAATCCAAAGTCCCCACCAAACCAAAAGCCAAAAGAAGCCCAAAAAGGCTACTCAGGGAGATGAGTCCCCTGAGGATGCCCCTGTAACACAAAGGCAGGATGTGCCTGCTGGTTCGATTCTCCCAGCAGGTACCACGACTCCACCCACCACAACCGCACAGGCTTCCTCTCAACAGGAGCCTGATGCAACCAATTTTGGGGCAACCACATTACTGGGGTCTTTCTCACTTGAGAAGACTGCCATTGAAGAGCACAGTCCTCCCCATGTGCACACTGCTTCGAGCCCATCTCTTGATGAGACCGCCCCACAAAGCCCTACATTGGTTATCGCCAAAGTGCTGACCCATCTGAGCACTCCACCCTCTCCCCAGAAACCTATTACAACTGGGGAGACTCCAACCGAAGAGGGGGTGGATACAAGTTCTGGTGGGAGCCCACAGCACAGAGAATCAGTCCAATCTCCTAGTGTGGCTAGGGAGATAGGACAATCTGGTGAGGCTGCCACTTCCCCTGCATCAACATCTGAGCAGGGTGAAGCTGGTAATATCTCTAAGACCTCACCAGAGGCAACTGCCGATGATGGATCCAATCCGGAGGCTAGAAGTCCCCAGTACCATGAACAAGGGGCACATGCTATTACTGAGCCACACTCAGGGCATGTACATCCTGACATTGTCAGGAGGTCAGGTGATTCAGCTCATACTGATGATGACCTGAGCTTCTTCTACGATGTAGTAGCTCAAAAACTATCCTAGAGGATGAGATAAGCAGACTCAAAGAGCTGCTTGCTCAGATGACTCAGGATAGAAGTCCATCTGCCACCACTACCCCACAGATGGCACCTTCACCCGAAGGTCTCATAAACACTGAGCCACTCCCACAAACTCGGCCACCAGCCCCTGCTTCTGGCACTAGCTCTCAGGGTCAGAACCCCCCTGAGCAGCTGGATGCTATCCTCCAAAAATCCCTACCTCTCATCACACCCATGCTTAAAGACTTAGTCATTCAAACCCTTGATGAGAGGCTTCCCACATACATACAACCCATCGTGGAGGTTGCCATTTCTAAGGCACTTGCTGATAGTCAAACCCCAACCAATGCACCCAAAAAGGGGGAGACATCAGTACAAGTCAAGAGGAAGAGGGGTGAGGAGGAGGTAGAGGCAGAGAAAGAGGTGGTGGTTGAGAGGGAGTTGGTTGAGGACACTAGGAAGGTGAGGGAGAAAGGGAAGAGGAAAGAGAGGGAGGTTGAGCAAATAGAAGTGGCTGACATCCAAAAGGATTTCAGTTTCACTGATAAGAAAAAGGGAGAGGAGGGAAAGATGGTGGCTGACTCTGATCTAGCAGCCCTTGTCAAGGAGGCTGATGCTGAACACAGCAAATCAATGGATTCTGCCATTGCTCAGCTGTACAGGCAAGGCTTTGACAAGGACACTGCCTTGCTAGATCAGGAGATCAGGAAAATGGAAACTAGGGAGATAGATTACCGATGGTCTACTTATAGCCAAGAGGATCAAAAGAAACTCGAGGCTATGAGTAGATTCATTTCGAAGTATCTGGGCAGGCCAGTCCTTGATGTAAAAGCATGGACCAGGGACAGACTCTTGGCAATAACCACCAAGATCTGTTCGGCTGGTGATTTCACTAAGGGACTGGTCGCAGAGGCCCTATCTGAAGCAGGTGCTGGGAACAGGACACTGCTAGTAAAACAGACCAAACCAGCCCTTATCTCTAGGTTACTAGCAGTGCCTGCCAACATTTCCACACCAACAACCCAACCACAACCCACTAAACCAACACCTTCACCACCAAAACCCGCAGCCAATGATCCACCCTTGAAGAAGAAGAGAAAGGTGTTGAGGCTGCAAGAAGAAGAAGAAGAAGAGGGGGATGAGGAGGATAGATTGCCTCTTTCAGCAGTCATTCCTCTACCAAAGGTCAAAACCCAAACCATCACCCCCACCTCACAGATGGAAACTGTGAGGGTGAAGATAGAGGAAGAGGCACAACAGCTTCATGATGCTGAGATGCTTAAGTCTATTGACCAAGCATATGCTGCCTCTACCTCTATCATGAATATGAAGAAAGAAGCTCTGAGACTCTTCACTCTCAAACAAACCTTCCAATATAACAAGAAGAGAGTAAGGACTTGGCCTGATCCTAGGGTGGCTTACAGGATCACAAAGAATAATATTCTTGTGAGATACAAGAGCCAGATGAAGAGGATTGTAGTTGAAGTAATCACAGTGGCTCTTGTAATAACACCCTGGGAAATTGTGGATGAGTTCGAGAAAGCTTATAAAGCTAAGCTACCTCCTGAAATGATGTTGGAGGACAGGATGGTGAGGAAAGGCTTAGTTTATAAGAAGCTTGAGAACTTCCACAGAGATGAGCTCAACTTGTTGCTAGAAGGCAGACATCCAGATGAATTTGCTTATAAGCAAATCACAACAGTTGAGCTCAAAAATGCGAAACAGATCAAGTATGTCTCAGAGACGTACGGCCGTGAAGGATTGTTCGATGGTGGGGATGAGGGCATGACCAAAGATGAACGAATGATCTTTGTCCGAGCCTACACCAGAGAATCCTACAGGCTTGTACATGGGAGGTAGATCTCATGGATGGGACAACAGCTCTGTGTCCAATTCCCCAAGACAGAGCTCCCATCCATACTTAGCCAAACAAACACTAGAGACTACCTCTCAGGCCAGTGCTTATCAGGGTCAACTTCTAATCTGATCTAGAAGGAAATAGACCAATCATTATGCCACCAATAAGTGGGACAACCAATAATTAGAGGTTTTGGCTGCATTGGTTCAGGGGGAGTTTGTTGGACCAAAAGAACCAATGAGCCAAGATCAGGAAAACCTCTAAGTCCCACATGACATCACAACAACTGCTAAAGACTCCCATCAGCTATTGTGTTCTCTTGCTTGAATGTCAGACTCGAGAGCAACTTAGCTCCAACCATCAGCTGTTCTGACAAAGTCTGAAGAACAAAGTATGAAGATAAAAGAATTGAAGAATAACAGCTGAAGAAGACTCCAAAGTACTGAAGACCAAGTATTGAAGTCTGAAGTACTGATCTTACAAGTACTGAAGACTTCAAGTACTGAAGACAAGTACTGAAGAATCAAAAGCTGAAGAACTGAAGAACTGAAGACCTTCTACTGAAGCACAAAGTCTGAAGACAAAGACTGAAGACAACAACTGATGATATCTACTGAAGTCATCAGTTGTTACATCATCTGAAGCCAAGTCTGAAGACCAAGTACTGAAGACTCAGAGTTTGTCACAACAGCTGAAGAAGTCCTCTTCAGTTGTTGTGATGGTTTTTCCTTTTCAGTAGTTTATTTTGTTTCAGTAGTTGTACAACAACTGAAGAGCATGTTCTTCAGTTGTTATAGTATCAGTAGTTATAAACGACTGAAGAGTTTGTTCTTCAGTCGTTGTAGGATTTCAGTAGTTTTACTTTTGTCAGTACTTAGGAAACTTTTGTAAGAAGATGTCAGCTGTTGACATCTTCAGTAGTTTTATGTTTTGTCAGTTGTAATTTTAATATTCAGTTGATGTCAGAAAAAGGACATCAGCCCATCCTTTTGCCGCCTATAAAAGGATGGGGAACCATACTGTTTTAATTGCCGAAACGTGCGAAGCAATAGAACATTTATTATTTCGCAGAACTCTTTTCACTCTCTATGCTTGTGCTTTTACATGCAATATCTTTTATGTTCTTGCATTAATCGCTAATTAATGTGCTAACTCCGCTGCAAACATAATCTGATTGATCAAACGAGAGGCTGAGATCCTGTCAATCCTCACCTGAGATTCCAGGTTTGATACCTTAGAGAGCAAGTACTGAAGTGTGAGTTGCATACTTCCCTCATCTTCATGTGAAGAATCACGGGGAGATGAGATAACATACCTAGTATGTTCAGTCTCACCACCAGATGTGGCTTCTTGGCACCCTGGATACCCTTGCTCAAAGTAATCTCTTTCAGAGATGTCAATGGGCAAAGTTGCCGTAGACTCAGTCCTAATGATGTTACCACTATCCTGAGAGCTTAATGAGAGACTCTGAGTAGTGGCAACTGAGCCTACATGAGTCCCCTCCACATCAGTGGGACTCACCTCAGTAGCTGGCTGCTGATGGGGTCTAGAGAAAAGGGATCTCTATTGGCTCTGTTGATCTTTGAGAGGGTGTTGTAGATCAACTTCATGGCCATAGAGAGATGTTATCTCTTTATCAGTACGGAGTAAAAGGTCAGTGAAAGATAAGGAGGTTAAACCTACTGACCCGGGACCTAGATCAATGTCTACATGCATTGAGCCTATGGTGGGGCTGTCCCTTAAAGGCTGCACAAGGAAGTGTAGAGACTCACCCTGTGGGCTAAAGGCTTGAGGTTCATGCTCTTAGGTTTGAGACTGAGGAGGCTCAAAACCCATATTGAGGTCAAATGTGAAGGATGGTGTGACCTCGGACTGAGTGGGAGCCCATGGTTCCACTCTAGCCCTTTGGTTTGAACTGGAGGAGCTTGTTCAATCAGAGTAGATTGAACAAGGGTTTGTTTTGGGCGTCTCTGGTAAGTGATTTTGATGGGTAGAGAAGGTGTGGGGACATTTGTGGTGGAGGTTGCTGGTGTGGGTTCATCACCTGTGGGGATAACAGGGATGTCACCAGGAGCTATGCGCTCAATCATCTCTGGAGGTAATGGAGTGTACCGTCCAGTAAAGTTGGTGGACACCTTCTTTAATGTCTTGAAGATGGTAGGCCACACTTGGGGAACAGTAAGAGCAGCTGCACAGACAAGCTTGCTCGGTTCCAGCTCACAGTTGATTATATGTTGAATGTATCTGGGATACATGAAGAATGTATCCCTTCTCAGGTTTCCAATCAAGTTGGTCAATACAAATCTTGATTAGTTGAAGCGCAGGCCTCTCACCAACCCATGAACTAGGCATCCTAGTTTATATGGGATTTGATCCCATCCCCCTAACTTGTTGGATAAGCAGTGCAAAACAATGTGTAGCAGGAACTTCCAATGGTATGAGAAGTTAAACTTGTAGACGGTTGACCTGCTCACATCTCCACCATATCCCATTAGGATGTAGGTGCCATCCAAGTCTTCTTTGGGGAACTCAGTAGGAGCCCCATCATCATGAAGCTTGAGATGCTCCCTGATGAGTTGTTTAGTGATGATCAACTCATGTCCATAAATGCGGGTTCTCAGGACGTGAACCCCATTGAGGACATCAGCTTGACCGTTATTCCAGAGTTCAGTCATGTGGTTGGAGTACACGGTGGGGTTGACAGTAAGCGCCGTGAGGTAGGTGGATTCAGTAAGAAAGGTGATGATTTGGGTGAAGTCGGCATCTCTTGATGAATCAAGTAATGCGACTTGGTTGTGCTGAGGGTTTAGCGCCATTTCAGAGAAAGTAAGCTTGAATTTGGGTGAAATTTCAGGTTTGATAGTGAAAAGAATAGTTAGGGCAGTAAATTGGTAAAAGAAGATGAAATTGATCAGTCAAGATTATTTAAAGGGGATGAATTATGGTAGTGGCAGTAATAGGGTAACTGTTTGAGGTTTACTGTGGGTGGTATGGTGGTTTTCGGCTTAGAAATAACAGTGGCGGCAAGGGATAATTTTAAATAATCTGACCATCATAAGCAAAATCTTTACCTTTTACAGAGTGGGCCCAAAAGATATCCGTTACATAGTAAAACCTTTACTTCCAAATGTAAAACATTTCCGAAGGTAATTGTCTTCCGAAGGCAATTTCTCTTCCGAAGCAAGGCATTGCTTCCGAAAATAAAATTGTCTTTCCGAATGGAGAGTTATATAAGCTTCGGAAGTAGATCTGATGTAAAATCAATCGCTTCTTCCGAGACCAAAAACTCTTCCGAGAAGAAAATTTCCATTGAGGAATTTGGCTTTGGAAGATATTCAAGAATATCTTCCGAGAGTTAATTCCTCTTTGGAAGGAATTTACACTTGTAATAATTTAAAGATCTTTTGTAACAGGGCTTAAATTGTATTGACACAAGACATTACACATTTAAAAGCTTTTCAAAAGAGGTAGTTAATCAATGTTTATCATCCCAATAGCTGATATGAGATACTTAAATCTTTGTTCATCAAATGCCCTTGTGAACAAATCAGCATATTGTTCATTTGAGTCAACTTTGATTAACTTTATCAGATGTTTCTCATGAATATCTCTAATGAAATGATACCTGATATCAATGTGCTTTGTCTTGGAGTGCTTCACCGGATTCTCAGTAATGGAGATAGCACTATTGTTGTCAATATGGATAGGAGTAGTCATGAAGTTGAATCCATAGTCTAACATCTGATTTTGAATCCATAGCAGTTGAGTACAGCAGCTAGCAGCAGCAATGTATTCAGCTTCAGCAGTTGATGTAGAGACACGGGATTGTTTCTTGCATTGCCATGAGATAATCTTTCCACCAAGAAATTGACATCCTCCTGATGTTGATTTCTTGTTAATGTTGTAGCCACCATAGTCACTGTCAGAGTATCCATAGAGATTGAAATCATTATTTCTTGGATACCAGAGACCTAGTTTAGGTGCTCCTTTGAGGTATTTGAGGATTCTCTTAGCAGCAGCCAGGTGAGACACCTTGGGAGCAGCCTGATATCTTGCACAAATGCATGTGGCAAACATTATATCTGGTCTACTAGCAGTGAGATACATCAGAGAACCAATGATTGCTCTATACTGATGTTGATCAGTATCCTCCCCCTCAAGGTCAGGGCAAATATTATGGTTTCTGGGTATGGGTGTCTTGGCTGGTTTACAGTACTTCATTTCAAATCTATCTAAAATGTCTAAGACATACTTAGATTGATTTATGAAGAACCCTTCCTTCATCTATTTCACATGAATTCCAAGAAAAAATCCATTTTTCCATGGAACTCATCTCAAATTTCTACTTCATAATGCTCTCAAAGTCCTTACACATTTAGTCATTTGAGGAACCAAATATGATGTCATCAACATAGACTTGAACAAGCAAAATGTCTTCTCCAATCTTCCTGATGAAGAGAGTCTTGTCAATGGTACCTCTGGTGTAGTCATTCTTCAGGAGAAACTGAGACAAGGTCTCATACCACAGCCTAGGTGCTTGGTGCAGCCCATATAGAGCTTTATCCAGTTTGCACACATAGTTGGGGTGCTGTGGGTCTTCAAATCCTGGAGGTTGACATACATAGATTTCCCTATCTATATCCCCATATAGAAATGCACACTTGACATCAAGTTGGTAGACTGTGAAGTTCTTGGATGCAGCATAAGCAAGGAAGATCCTAACTGCCTCAAGTCTTGCAACAGGTGCAAAGACATCAGTATAATCGATTCCTTCCTCTTGGGTGTACCCTTGAACTACTAATCTTGCCTTGTTCTTGATAATCAAGCCTCTTTCATATTTCTTGTTTCTGAACACCCATTTAGTGCCTATGGGTACTTGACCAGATGGTAGTGGGCATAGATTCCAGACCTTTTGTCTTCTAAATTGATGCAGCTCCTCCTGTATCAATTCAATCCAACTACTATCCTTTAAGGCATCTTCCACCTTCTTGGGTTCCATCTGAGATAAGAAGCATGAGTACAAGCAGACATTCCCATGATGAGTTTGCCCTCTTGTTCTCACACCTTCAGAGACATTCCCTATGATGTTTTCAGTTGGATGAGTGTTGTGAATCCTAAGACGAGGAATCACTTCCAGTTGTAGAGATATGTCCAGGTTGGACATATTCTGATCAGGAACTGGATCACTCTGTCCAGCTGCTGTTTCAAAATCATTCAATGAGGACTGATTGAATGATTGAGAAACATCATCAATGGTTGGTTGTGGGGTAGTATTAACAGTTGTTTGTTCCTTCAGAATACTACTCTCTTCAACCTGGTGTTGTAATGGATCACCTGAAGAACTTTAAGGTTGATCAAGTGATTCACTTGTTGAAGCTCACTATTCCTGGAGATAGTTACACTATCAGACCTGTGGATGGTTGAAGCTTGTTGTCTTTCAGCTCTTGGAGAATTTGGAAGAGGTCTGGGAAGCTCAAATAGTTGATCAGCATCAGCATCATTTTGAGCACCTGTTCCAGCTGAAACATTCTCACAAGATGGTTTAGAATAGTTTGGAAACAATTCTAAATCAAAGATATAATCAGGTCCATTCCCCCTAACACAAGGAGTGTGCTCATTAACAACTATATTGGATGACTCCTCAAATTGTTGATTCTTGATGTTGTATACTCTATAAGCTTTGGAGCTAGAAGAGTATCCAACAAAGATAGCATCATCCGACTTCTCAGCAAACTTTGCTAAGTTGTCTTTTGTGTTAAGTATGGTACACCTGCAGCCAAAGGACCTTAGAAAGCCAATGAACGGTGGCCTCTTGTTCCATAACTCATAAGGGGTTTTTCCATGGGGCTTAACTACAAGAACCCTGTTCTACACATAGCATGCAGTGCTAACTGCCTCTGCCCAGAATGTTAGAGGTAGTTTTGAATCAGCTAACATGGTTCGAGCAGCCTCAATAAGTGTCATGTTCCTCCTCTCAGCAACACCGTTTTGTTGAGGAGTTTTGGGAGCACTATATTGTCTGGCAATCCCTTTTGAGTCACAGAATGAGTCAAGAACAAAGTTCTTAAACTCAGTCCCTTGATCACTTCTAATGATCTTAACCTTGTGATCAATTTGATTTTCTATTTTAAGAATAAAAGATTTTAATGTTTCAGCAGTTTTATCTTTACTTCTTAAAAAGAATACCCATGTAAATCTAGTAAAATCATCAACAATCACAAGGCAGTATGATTTCCTTCCAATGCTCATTATACTTGTGGGTCCAAAGAGATCCATGTGCAATAAGTGTAATGGAGTAGTGATAGAGTTAACACATTTGGATTTATGAGATGATCTGTGTTTTTTCCCTTTCAGGCATGCAACACAGTTATCTTTGTAGAAAAATTCCATTTTAGGCAACCCATGTACCAAGTTATTTTTAGCCAATTTATTCATTGTTTTAAAATTCACATGACAAATGCGTTTATGCCATAGTGTTGACTCATCACTATCAGCTTTGGAAAGAAAGCATGATACTTCACCCATAGGAGAAGCATTGTTCATATCTAGCTTGTACATATCCCCTTTCCTGAGAGATCTAAGAAGCACCAATTCCGGAGGAATTGTCATCCCTGGTTTGAGGATAATGCACTCATGTTCTGTGAAAAGCATTTGATGCTTTTGGTCACAGAATTGAGAAACACTTAACAGATTGTGTTCAAGCTGGTTGACAAAGTGAACTTTGTCAATGTTTATTCTGCCATTGGATATACTTCCTCTGCCAGAAATATATCCTCCGGCCTCACCTCCAAATTGAACAGGCCCTCCATCAAAGTTCTGGAATTGTTGAAGGAGAGATCTGTTCCCTGTCATGTGCCTGGAGCATCCACTATCTACAATCCAGACATTGTTGTTCTTGTCAAATGGATGTCCCTGCACATAAGATGAGATGGTTAGTTTTGTTTGGAAGCCCAAGCCTTGCTGGTCTTGGGCTCTTCCAAAGATAGTGACATAATTGAACCAAAAGATATGCATTAGGGTTCAATAGAGGTTGTTGAAGAGGAGGTTTGGGCTACAGCATCTTTCTTGATCTTCCAATCCATCCCTTGGTTGACCTTTGAGGATGAGCTTGTTGAAGCTTTTGCAGCATGGTCTTCTTCCGTAGCTTCTTTCTTTTCGGAAGAAGCCTTCACCACCTTTTCTTCCGAAGGAGTCTTCTTCTGGGATGGTTTCAAGAGAGCTTTCTTGTTCTTCCGAACCTTAGAAGCTTTGGCTTCCGAAGCCATTTTCCCTTCGGAAGAAGTACTTTCTTCCAAAAGCAACTTGGCTTCCGAGACCAATTTTCCCTTTTTCATCATTTGAACCGTTTGAAATGGTCCAAATGAGAAACCTTCCCTGACTCCTTCTTTTCTAACATTATTTGCATAATGTGTTCTTGCTGGATTGTAGTAACAATCTTTAGCCATGTGGTTGTGCAGACCACACATTATGCATGCAATGTTAGTCTTTTGGGAATTTACAGGTTGCTGTTTCTTGGATTTCTTCTCTTCATCAGCAACTTTCCCTTTTAACTTCTGATCCTTTGGTAGGACAGGAGTGCTGGTACTACACTCCTTTCCTGAATCAGAAGTACCTACCACTTGGAATCCAGCAGAGATGAAGACACCCTTTTGCTTTGGGTCAATCTTCAGCTTGGACTCTGCAACCTTCTTGGCAGTCTTTTTTGAAGCTTTAGCTCTGCTTCTTCTTTCCTTGGTGGTTAGGATTTGTTCTTCACAGGTGGAGATGAGTGTATCTTCCTGTTTCTCCCTATGGTGGCCACTATTTTTGCCTCATCCTCTAGTTTCAATGGAGAAGGGTCAGCAGTTGGAACCTCTTGCTCTTCAGTACCACATCTAGGTAGTCTAATAGACTCATAAGAGTATGGTGGAGCTATTTCATTAGTTCCCAACCCTTCTTTGTTTTGATAAAATATTTTGGAATGAGAGGATGATGCAAGAATAGCTTGGAAGTTTTGCTCAGCAATAGCTTGCTTCCTGGCCTGAGCCTCAGCAGTGACCAACTGGGCTTGAACTTCAGACAGTTTGGATATCAGATCTTTAATTTGAGTCTTGTAGTTGGTCTTTTCATGTTTTAAAAGAGACACAGTTTTCTCTAACTCCTCAATTTTCTTTTGATAGTCATATTCAGCTATTTTAAAATCAGATTTTAAGATATTTAAAGACTCAACATCAGATCTGATTTCCGTATTGTAATCCTTATAGAGTTTAACTTTAGCAATACAGGCTTGAGTACAAAGATGTTCATATACCTGATCATCATCTGTTCCGGCCATGAGTGCTTGAGCGGGAGTCACATCCTGTACCATGAAGCTCCAGTCAACTTCTTGAGCTATTGCAGCTGTTTCAGTTGACTTCTCTTCATGCTTTGAAGCTGAGGGATGTGTGGAGGCCTGTGGGGTTCCCGAGTTGTTCTTGGGAGCCTTGCATTCCCTAGCAAAGTGACCTAGTTGGTTGCAGTTGTAACACTTTACTTTTCTCTTATCAAACCTAAACTTGCTGTTGGCTGGGTTTTGAGGGAATTGCCTTCCAGTTCTCTTGAAGAACTTCTTCGCTCTGTAAGTTAAAAGAGCCATCTGTTGGACAATGTCCACATACAGCTGTTGGACTGAAGCACTCAAACCCAAACTTGCTGTTGGACTGAAGCACTCAAGATCATCAAAGCAATATTGAAAATCACCAGAGTGTCCAATTCCAGAGACAAAGGCACAACTATCCTGAAAGGGTTTGTGTTGAACCTTTTGAGACTTTAGAGTCTCAGGTAGAGTAATGTAGGGTCCATTATGTGAGCTGTCAGGGTAGCACAGCAACTGATGTTGTGGTTCTGTGATTTCCCTTTCAACCACATGAAGGGCTGAACTCAGTTGGTTATTGGAGTGACCAGAGGAGTTCTGCATGTTCATCTCCATCTGGAATGCACTTAGGATACCATACAACTCTGTGAGAGTAAGAGTCTTAAGGTTCGAAGTTCTCTTGATTACAAAATAATAGTGTGTCCATCGTTTAGGAAGGGAAGACATGAACTTCCTAACTATGTCTCTATTCTCAAGAGCTACTCCAATATCCACCAGAGTATCTACTATCTCAACATACCTGAAGTATTGTTGAGTCAAGGTCTCACCAGCCTTGAAAGTAAAATTCTCAAACTGCTGCTTCAAGAGATCCTTCTTGTTCTCTTGGGTTTCCTTGGATCCTTCATACATAAGCTTCAATGCATCCCATAAATCTTTGGCTGTGTTGCACTTTTTGAAGCCTCTGTAGATGGAGTTTGGGATAGCAGTTTGAAGACAAGTCATAGCCCTTTGATCTAGCTCTATTCCCTTCCTGTCTTCTTCTGAGTAATCATCAACATCTTTTGGAATGATGTGATTACCAGTAGCAGAAGTAGTGCTTGGTATGAAGGGACCATTGATAATGGAGTCCCACATCCTTGAGTCTTGACACTTGATGAAGCCTTCCATTCTAGTGCACCATGTGTCAAAGTCTTCAGGAGTGATCAGTGGGGATTTGGTCATGGTACCGGTCTCCATATCAGCCTTAGTGAGAGCGGCCATTTGAGTGAGTGGTTTGAAGTGAGGAGTGAAAAACTGGTTGATTTGGATGGTAAGATCACACAATCAAGAGCCTGAGAGCTCTGATACCAATTGCAGGATCGAATGTTGGTCACTCAACAGATGGTTTTCTCTCAAACTCACCTTGAACAACACTCAGCAAGAGTCTATGAGAGTTGATCACAATATAACAAGTAACAAGCAGTAAATAAACACATGATGTAAATTTTCAAGGTACTTTTATATATTGCTTCTCAACTCAAAAGATTACAAGACTCTCGGACTCAAATCTCTACTTAATGAGTTACAAAGAGAAGATATATATAATACTACCTACAGCCGGATATACTTTTATACCAGCTGGAAACCTCTAACTAAACATCTATACTACAAGACTATAGGTGAGGTGTTTGGTAGTCAGGACATGTCCCTGACTTACCTTTTGTCACCAACTAAAGTTGGTAACATGTACTATCATAAAAAGGTATATAGTAGAATAAAGTATGGTCAACAACATGGTTCTTTAGGAAGAAGCCATGCTGTATCAGAGGTCTGCAGCGGACTGTCAGAGACCATACTTATGTCTACTGGACATAGCAGTGTCTTCCGAAGGATAAATTTCTTCGGAAGAATAACTTCTTCCGAAGCCACTTATACTTCGGAAGACTGCTTATTCCGAGGCTTGGAGTCTTCTTCTGTCTTCGGAAGTAGACTTTGTCTTCAGCTCTTTCTTCAGACTTTGTCTTCAGCTCTTTCTTCAGACTTTGTCTTCAGCTCTTTCTTCAGCTGATGACTTTAGCTGTTGTTCTTCAGACTTCGGAAGATCTCATACTTAGCTTCGGAAGCCTTTTGAGTGTAGCACTAAAAATGACTATGTGAAGTGGTTTTGGTTGCACCAGCCTTATAATGACCCAACAATCTTCATGTGAATTCACTCAATCTTCTTCACCAAAGGGAGGGCGCCGGTGAAGAGGAGCGGCGGAGGGAGGCGCCGGTGAAGAGAGCGTGACGGAGGGAGGGTGCCAGTGAAGAGGAACGGCGGAGGGAGGGCGCCGATGAAGAGGAGCGGTCAGCGGGGGATGGAGGTTTTGGTCAGCGACGAAGTATTTAGGGTCTCAGTCAACACCAATCGACCGGGTCAGTCGCCGAGTCCGGTCGACCAAACACGCAGACCGGCTGACCAAGTCAATCGGTCAGTGGTTAGCCCATGGTCAGCCCCTTTCAAACAACCCCTAACTTTCCATTCATTTTTCACACAAACACATTTTTACCCTAACCTATAATATCTAGCAATATCACATACCACATGCAACCTCACTATTTTCATATTATCATTATTATTTCATTTATATTTTTATTTCAATAATTTCTTTTAAAGAAAAGATTCAAATAATATAATAAAATTTATAATAAATAAATACAACTATCTTAATAAATAATTTAGTAGTTAAATAAAAATTGAAAAATAAAACCATGATTGTAAAAATCGATTGGTGCTAGTAAGACACTGAGGTGCCTACTAGCGATTAATAGGGATTAATTGAATTTAAATTTTATGTAATTTTCAATTTTATACACACATATTTTTATATGTAGTATTTATAAAATTATTGAGTTTATACTATACACGCAGTTGGCCAAAATTTTCAAGGTTTGGTCAAAGCTTTCACATTTGATAGAAATCTTCCAACTTTGGCCAAAATGTAGTCGGAATCATTGGAAAATCGCCGATTATGTGCCAATTAGCTGATTAATCTGACGTTTAACCACATTTGAGTGACTACAACCATAGATGCTGACCAGAGGAAATCGAATTGGAGAACTAAGTGACTATTGATAATTTGCTAATTAATTGGTGATGATTACCCATTTTTGTAACACTGTATAAAACTAAAATTACATTAAATTAAATTAAATAAAACAACTGAAAACAATAAAATACAAAAACAATACAAAGTTAATGGAAAGAAAACAAAAAAAACTAGTGTTTATTCGTTTAAAATGTTCTATTAGATAGGGCTGTAGTGTTTGGTGAGCCTCATGGTTATGTAAGTTTTTAAATATAAGGATTGAAAAAAGATTGAATGTGTGGGAAGAGAATTGAATATTGTAGTGGTCATGTGGTGTATACAGTTCAATTTATAGTGCGTTTCTTTACATCGATTTGTATTTTAAAATTCGAATGTTTAATCTATAATTTAATTAACTAATTTATTTTTAAAAGTTCTAACCATTGGGATTAAAAAATTTAATTTGAAGTGGCTACTGGGCCCACTACTGGCCAAAATATGACTGTTTGGCAGTGTTAGGTGTTATTTGTTTTTTCTGCAGGAAAACGTCTGCAGTCTGCGGACCACATCTGCAGACTGCGGACCACATCCGCAGACATCTGCAGTAGAAAAGGTGGACCAAACGTCTGCAGTCTGCAAGAAAAAAACTATTTGTTTTTTTAACATCTGCAGACTGCTAACCAAATCACAAATCATCCATATAAACCACAAATCAACAATACACATGTTTATATGACGTTTTCAAGGTACTTAGATATAAATATTTTCTTCTCAACATCAAATTTTAATATCCTAATTTCAACTAACCTTATGTTTCCGTATAAATATTTACAAGTGGTAAATTTTTATTAATTTTATCGAACGCTATATACTATATTTTTCGTTTTATTGATGGTAAATATCTTCATCTTCATCTCTCTCCAACATCATCAAATTCAAATGAAAGCTTTTTCCCCACCATGTCCATCACCATCTTCCTGTTATACCTTCTTACTATCCCCTTCTCCGCCCTAATCGTTGGCAAACCTCCATTGTCGTGCCGCTGTCGCCGTCGCAGCCACCGTCCCCCTGTGGCTACCTCATCAACTGCGGTTCCAAAAAAGACATGAAACATGACGGCATAACATACCCAAAAGACGAAGGCTACATCGTCGTCGGTGGATGGCTGCGACTGCGAAATCACAAATCAACCTTCGTTTTTAACATCTGCAGTCTGCGAAGGTGGATGGCTGTGATGGGAAGGCAGCGACGGGAGGGCTGCGACGGGAGGGTTGGGATGGTGGTCGGCGGTGACTACGGGGCCGACAGTGGCGGGTGGGCCGGCGGTGGCTGCTGGAATATGGTGAGGGGGAAGGGTAGAAGGAGGAAGGTAGAAGAGGTTAGAAGATTGTAGAAGTGAAAAGACCATGTCTGCACCAAGAAGACCTCGCGCAGACGTTTTTTAATGAAACGTCTTCGAAAAAACAAACACACTGCAGAGCCTTATGTCTGAGCGTGGTCTGCGCGATGCAGACATAAGAGGTCACGCAGACCTTTTTGGAAAAAACAAACACCCCCTTACACCTGGGAGTTTTTGAAAAAGAAAAAAGAAAGATGACGGCTACTAGGGGTGTTCAAAAATATCTGAATCCGAAACCGAATCCGAAATATCCGAAAATCCGAAAATCCGATAGTGATTTAAATATTCGGATTCGGATAGTGATTTTCAGAATTTTCGGATATTTTGGATATCCAAAATATCCGAAATATCCAAACTATTTTTATAAAATTTTAAAAATATTAAATATTATTTAAATATTTCGGATATTTTTAGATATTTTGGACATTTTAATAAAAAAACTCCGGATATCAAATAAAAACTTCAATAAAAATTATTATATTTTTATAAAATTTATTAAATAATATTTTTTTTGAATTCGGATTCGATTCGGATAGTGAAATCCACTATCTGAAATTCGGATATCTGAAATTCGGATATCTAAATTTCAGATATCCGAATTTCGGATAGCCGAATTTGAACACTCTTAATGGCTACATGTATATAAAACAATTGGAAGTACTTTGTATATTTAATTTTATCTACTGAATCATGAAAAATCAATGAAGTAATATATATATATATATATATATATATATATATATATATATATATATGTGGTGTGTGTGTGTATGTGTGTGGTAAGGTTCAAATGAGAACCCTATGTTATTGCGAGAACTTGCGAGAACCCGTCAACATCAATAGAAATCATAATTTTTTTATTGCAATAACAATATTGCAATATATATATATATATATATATATATGTATATATATATATATATATAGGGGAGAGATCAAATGAAAACCACCATTATAATTAAAAACAATAAAAACCACATCCAACCAATCAAAAAAAATTCTTTTTAATTTTTTTATTTTTTATTTAAAAAGTTAATACTGTAATTTTGGCACACTTTTAATTTTGGTATTTTTAAATTTCCTGATTTCACTCTAATGTTATTGACTTTTATATCTACCTAAAAACACAAAATCAACTTCTTCAAGACCATCTCTCTATATTCTTTATATTTCTCTTTATGTGATTCAAACATCAATAAGATGAATCAAGTTCATCCAGATCAAATGGGTCTTTTAACAGATGCAAGTTACATGAATAAGTTATTATTCATTTTGGATTTTCACTAGACCTGTTAATGCATTTTCATCTAACAAAATCCATTTTTCTTCAAAATCGACCATGGTGATGTTGACGACCGTTGCTGTGTGTCGGAGTAGGTGCGATGGTGTTGTTTGATATGTTCTTGATCTGAATCGTAGGTAAAAGAAGAAAAATATGGAAAAGGGTTACATCTTCTACATTCACTGAAGTAGGGTGACAAATAGGGTTTCAGGTGGATAGAACTGGGAACGTCAAGATGAATAAGATGATGATAATGAATACGTGTACGTATATGTAACCAAGATGAAAACGGTGATGATCTTGATGGAAAAGGGTTCCAGTAGGATACACATACGTATCCCACTCGTGAGATACGTATATGTAACTTTAATCACTGTGAAAATGAAGATCAACTAGTTGGAAAAAGGTATTGCTCCGTTATCGTCGCGCCATCGTCCCTGCATAACACACCATCACCAGCATCGCGTACCAAAATGAGCATCGTGTACCACCACCAACATCGCACACCATTACCACCATCCGCCATTTTTTTCCCAAGTTAAAACCCGAACCCATTTTCTTTTTATTTATAATAATTGTAATGGATCAAATGCATTAAATGTGCAATTTATATTATGAATTATTCATTTATTAAACCTCTAAAAAACTTGTAATAATTTAAAAATACTTCTTTATATAAAGTTATAAAGATTTACTAATCATTTTATGATAAATAACTAAATGGAAAAGTCTTATTAAAATTTATTAAGTTATAAAATAAATTTTAATAAACTTATAAAGCTTTATTAGTAATTATGAATTTTAATTATTAAGTGATAATAAATAATCAAATTTTAAAGTTTACAAGCTTTATAAAAGTTATAAAGATTAATAAATAGTTATTTTGATTTATTATTCAAATTAGTATTATAAGTCTAGGGCTTCTTTTGTAATTTCTGAAACTTAATTTAAAAGTTGTTACATGAAATAATAAAGAGTGGATTGTTCAGGGACCAAATTGTAAAAGAAAACCCAAACCGCCCCCCCTCTACCCGTCGGTCTTTTTGCCGCCGGCCACCGGCTTCGACGAGCACACGACACCCAGAACCACTCGATTTCAACTCAATCAAACACTCCTGACACACTCACGTGGAGGATTCGAACCTATGCCCCACTTCAATTTGAAAATTTGGGTCGATTAGTGCGATCGACCCAACCACCCCACTTTCGGCCGCTTTTCCAGCCACGATCGCACTAAACCTCTATTATAATCGAATTACAATAGTCTGAACAATCATATATCTGTTCCTAAGCTATTGCAACTCTCAATTTCACCCAAAACGAACTCAGTTATAGAATTCCGTCATCATCCGACGTCGCGACCCACACCACACCTATCTCTGAGTTTTCTAACTTACAATTGGAAGATGGCTTATCAGTAGTGAATCAGTTCGAAGCTTTCTGTACAACCAATTCAAGTATTATCAATGTTTGCAACCTGAATCAGCCCTCATATAGCCGCGACATACCTTGACCATGCCTAACCGTTTCTTCAATCGAATAAGGTAATTAAGAACACCATTAAGCAAGGTTTTACCTGGGGAAACAAAGCCCTAACTTTAATCTCATTAACAAACTCGAATTTATGTTCAATTTGATCGATTTCAATTTTAGGGTTTATGAGTTTTGGGGAATTGGGGTTTTCTTCGTGGGAATGCTTAAAATCTATGGAAACCGTGAGAAACCGCGGTTGTATGCCTTGGTTCACCGGTCCACACTTCACATTACATCCAAGAGGTCCCGGGTTCGAACCCGGGCACCCTCGTAATATTTTTTAGGCTTTTTTAAGCCTTAATTTAAACAGGAAAAATTTTTAAAAATTATAAAATGTTTCTACAAACATTAAATATTTTTAAAACCATCTAATTATTTTTTGAAAATTTATTTCTAATAATATCTTAATATTTGATTTTATTTTATTAAAACAAATAGTATAACTAGTTAAATATATTATACAATGGATTTTAAAATTTGTTTATCTTAACAAAACGTTACAATTGGATTATTTTCTTGTTTTAGCTTACTAATTATTATTTGTTTCAAATAATAAATAATAAATTTTTGATTCAAATGTTACTTTTAAAGACATAAATATCTCTAATGTTTATCTAACTTTTATATTTAATTTGTTTCTTTTTTAAAATAATTAAATAAATATTAGACTTGAAACAATAAATTCTTATAATATTAATAGGCATTATTAGTTTTATCATGATAATTGTAGAAATTATATATTTTATAATTTCACAAATTATTTATAAATATTATTTTCTTATAAAATATACTAACTAAAGGTTTAGATTAATAATTTGTTATTAATCAAAACGTTATACTAATTATTTTTAAATAACAAAAGATGTATTACTTATTAAAACCCTCATAATTCCATCAAAACCCTAATCCTTATTTGAACATTAATCTTATTATTAACTTAAACTTGTAACATATATTTAGGTACTTGTAATGGATACTTTGTATTATCTTTTGGATCTTACTTTAATCTTTTATATCATCTTGTAATGCCTATATCAATATGAGTATTTCAATATCCCTTTTTCTTATTTTCACACTTTGGGGTGAAACATGTTAACTTATTTCATTGCACTTGTAAAACGTTTGATACTTGTAAACTTATGGCATTTCACCTGTACGTTGTGGTTAGTTGAACTTTTGTAGTTACCATGTTATGGCGTTATATGTACAATCAATAACTATTGCTAGCCTGGCGACGTCATAGATCTATGGGCCTGACAAGCCTGCTTGGTTGATCCAAGTACACTTAGCTAATCGTATATACTTTTAATGTTTGACACTTGTAAAACTTTATCAAGGTTTGATTGTTGCATTGTTCATAACATCCCTAATCACTTTATTCACTAATTTACAACATGATTTGCCATCTTTTATATACTTATGTATTGAAAACTATGGAATGCTCACCAATATTTTTATGTTGACCTTTTATTTTTAACATGTTCAGGAATAACCCAAGTATGCGTTCTACTCTTTGAAGCTTATCTCACTTAGGACTGGACTTAGAGAAATAAACAATGATCTTGTCACTTTCAACTTTGTATTCATGATGTATCTTTGTTTGAGCCTTTTACTTGAATTATTACAATTAAATCTTGATTAATGTATTTGGAATTTATAATAGCGTTATGTGGCTGTGAACAATCGTAAATCTCACACTTCGACGATTCCACCGTCAAAGTTGGGGTGTGACAGATTGGTAGTAGAGCCCATAACTATAGGGATTTAGGTTATTAGAAATGGTGACCTAGACTATAGGTTATGCATGAACCTTATAGAATAATGTTTATATTCTTGTAATTATAAACATTGTTCGCATGCTACATAATGCTATGCCTTCTTACGTGCAACTTGATGCCTTAGCATAGGATTGCCTTTATGTATGCTTAAACTTTGTTACCTGTCTTCCTAAACCTAACTTTGACTTTTGACTCTCCCTGACAAATAAACTTCCTAAACCTATTCTCAACGACATGTGGAATACACACTTATCATCGTAGGTTCAATTCCTTAGACTCTATGTCTAATCTATGAAAATCTCATCAAGGTTTTGATTCTATGAACCAAAGAAATTTGTGTAACACATAGACATCTGTATTCTGGATTTCCTGACAAAAGGCTTTCGGGCTAAGGCAAGCATATCGTATAAATCTCATTGTGAGACCAGTTATGCTTACCTGGGGATTTTTGGGATGAGTGATAAACTATGACCAATATACACAAATATCTAAGGCAAATGGGTCAAATTACCTTGACGTGTCAACGATTCCGAATGGTAATGCGTTACCAAATGGAACTATCCACTTTGCATCTTGAAATTTCTTGATTCCTTGGACTGGTTTTTCACCAAAGTTATATCTCCTCATTCTTATCATACATAATGTTCCTGTTGATGTTGAACTCATCCTAAATTTCAACTCTTACGTTTAAACACCATTATACGTTGAGCGTTTCATGTAACTATCTTCTTACCTTGACCAACGTGAATATGGATCTTAATATACCCAAAGATATTGGGAATCTAAACCGTATGGTCTTTAAAACTTTAAACCGTTACTTATGGTTCTCAAATCTTCTTAAGGATGTGTCCCATAACTAAGAACATGCAATGCTGTAGGTGGAATTCCTACATCTCGGGATACTTTGCTAATTGAATGTAAACTTTGTTAATTTAAATATTATAAGTGGTCACTCACCTCAATGATCGAATAAACTAATTATAACTTTGTTACCACTTATAAGTACGCATGTCTTCAATAAGGTTATGGTTGACCTCATATCTTGAGAAGTCCATGTATTTCTTTTCGATTGTGAATCGAATGTTCACATCTCATTATGGTGTTGAATCATTCTTGTCCTTGATTTCGTCTTTCGGATTTAAGCCATCCAAGATTTGAACATCATAACTAATCCTGTTATCTCGAACTTTGACCTTAAATTTTGTAAGCATGATTTTCCTTTTGGTTACATTGATGTAACTTGAAATTTTCTGAATTGATATACTTTTCCTTTCGTTGTTAAGTCAAACCTTGAACCGTTTGCACCGTGGGAGATGCAAGAGTTTGCAAGTCAACCTATGATTAAGAACACTCGTATCTCCTAAATAATTCTAATTCATCAAAACAGGGGTGATTCCCTTACTTTGATGATGATTCTCTATTCGTTTCGATAAATGGTTTCCAATCGTGTGTTTTATGAAATTTCATCCTCTGGATTGGAGTGATTACCTTATCTTGAGGATTAACTTCAAGTATTTTCTTTGGAATGACATTTCACAAATGACATGATCTCACCTAAAATAGGATTGAAACCCGTACTTTGGTGACAAATGTCAATCTTCGATTGATTTCTTATTATTATGAAATTCAATCGTCAAGATAGGCATGAATTCCATACCTTAATGATAATATCATTTTTTATGAATTGTATTTGTTCGAATGAGACGACCTCATCAAAGTAGAAGTGAATTCTGGATTTTGATGAAGAAGTTCATCTTGTTATATTTTGTTTTTGTAAAGCTTCACCGTTAAGATAGGAGTGATTCCCTTACCTTAATGGTGAGTTACCTCGTCTTATTTCTGTGGATCCTCGACAATGAGTTGGGATCGAACTTTTTGATTGGTAAGTTAGTGGTCATACCTTGAGAGTACACCATCAAGTTAGGGGTGAAAACCATACCTTGATGACTATTCTCATTTCTTGACCTTTAACTTATCAAGGTTGTAATCAAGTGACGAGAAGCATGTAGTAACTTGAAGGGTGAAACAATGTTAGTGTTCCGGCCTATCAAGCCAAAACATGATCTCTGAACTTAAAAGGAGACCCGATCACTCTAGGTTGATTTTGATTCCGAGCTTGGAGCACCTAAATTCTTAAATCGATTTCTTTCCCTTTTATCCTCATGTTTTGATTTGATCTAGCTATATGGAACCATTTATTCCTTATCTATCGACTTTTATTTTGGGTTATCATTAAAACCTGATTGCGTGATGATAGCCCTCTAAACCATCTTCCTGTCAAATAAAGACATTACCAACTTGTGTTCATGGCTTTCTAGCCACACGAATATTCTCAGTTGTGCTTATGGGTTTGATGAACTGCATATGTAAACTGTACTTAGAGATTGCTACCTTGCAAAACATGTTTACAAATACCTTTCTTATTGACTGTATCACTTCTTGAATCACTTTCGAACCCATAACCTTGGAAATCCTTAAAACTCTATCTTGATTCGATCAAAGAGATTCGTTATTACTTACATCGTGGCGTGGAGGTTCATAAACCTTCGTAACTTGTAGTCATGGTTTGGCATAAAGAAATCTTGGTGTATGATGGTCTCATATTTCTTAATGTCATAATGACACTTGGTGCATTAGTGACCGATTGGCTAGTTTTGTGCATTGTTGACTCATGTGAGATAACGAGTCAAGACATTGAATCGTACCGTTCTCTAATAGTCAGTCATCATAGTGTGTCGTTAAACATTGATCGTTAATTCTGATAATCGATTCACCTTCTGGTATTAGCAATGCCTCTAATCATCTTTTGAAACCCAGCTCAAAATCTCAGCCTATCGTATCATTCTTAATCTGACGGTTTGACCAAATGAACAATACGTATTCACAAGATACGCGTTAAGCTTGTGTCATTATATATAGTGGCACTTGGGATTCTTAAATTCCGTTGGTCAAACTTCCATACAATTACGAGACTTTTTCATTGTCTTTAAGACGTCACTTTATTACATAATTTCATTCTAGATGTTGAGAGTAGTGTGACTTATAAGTCCAATATACCTCAGGAACTCATCATCGTTTTCCAACGTTTCATGTGTCAAATATCAAAGATTTAGTTGCTGATAACTTTTGTATTTCATTGGAAGAGTTTAAATTCGGATGCATCGTGTAAAATTCCATAAATCGCAAAGTAAAGCATCCCACCCGTAATCAAACGTCAATCACAGTCCGTTAGTACACTTATCTTTTATCATAAGTCTTCTGTTCGTTTAAGTTTCATTCTTAATTTCGGGACGAAATTCTTAAAAGTTGGGGAGACTGTAACATCCGCCATTTTTTTTCCCAAGTTAAAACCCGAACCCATTTTCTTTCTATTTATAATAATTGTAATGATCAAATGCATTAAATGTGCAATTTATATTATGAATTATTCATTTATTAAACCTCTAAATAACTTGTAATAATTTATAAATACTTCTTTATATAAAGTTATAAAGATTTACTAATCATTTTATGATAAATAACTAAATGGAAAAGTCTTATTAAAATTTATTAAGTTATAAAATAAATTTTAATAAACTTATAAAGCTTTATTAGTAATTATGAATTTTAATTATTAAGTGAAAATAAATAATCAAATTTTAAGGTTTACAAACTTTATAAAAGTTATAAAGATTAATAAATAGTTATTTTGATTTATTATTCAAATTAGTATTATAAGTCTAGGGCTTCTTTTGTAATTTCTGAAACTTAATTTAAAAGTTGTTACATGAAATAATAAAGAGTGGATTGTTCAGGGACTAAATTGTAAAAGAAAACCCTAACCGCCCCCCTCTCCCCGTCGGTCTCTTTGCCGTCGGCCACCGGCTTCGGCGAGCCCACGACACCCAGAACCACTCGATTTCAACTCCATCAAACACTCCCGACACACTCACGTGGAGGATTCGAACCTATGCCCCACTTCAATTTGAAAATTTGGGTCGATTAGTGCGATCGACCCAACCACCCCACTTTCGGCCGCTTTTCCAGCCACGATCGCACTAAACCTCTATTATAATCGAATTACAATAGTCTGAACAATCATATATCTGTTCCTAAGCTATTGCAACTCTTAATTTCACCCAAAACGAACTCAATTATAGAATTCCATCATCATCCGACGTCGCGACCCACACCACAACCGAACACCTATCTCTGAGTTTTCTAACTTACAATCGGAAGATGGCTTATCAGCAGTGAATCAGTTCGAAGCTTTCTGTACAACCACTTCAAGTATTATTAATGTTTGCAACCTGAATCAGTCCTCACATAGCCGCGACATACCTTGACCATGCCTAACCGTTTCTTAAATCGAATAAGGTAATTAAGAACACCATTAAGCTCGGTTTTACCTGGAAAAACAAAGCCCTAACTTTAATCTCATTAACAAACTCGAATTCATGTTCAATTTGATCGATTTCAATTTTAGGGTTTATGAGTTTTGGGGAATTGGGGTTTTCTTCGTGGGAATGCTTAAAATCTATGGAAACCGTGAGAAACCGCGGCTGTATGCCTTGGTTCACCGGTCCACACTTCACATTACATCCAAGAGGTCCCGGGTTCGAACCCGGGCACCCTCGTAATATTTTTTTAGGCTTTTTTAAGCCTTAATTTAAACAGGAAAAATTTTTAAAAATTATAAAAATGTTTCTACAAACATTAAATATTTTTAAAACCATCTAATTATTTTCTGAAAATTTATTTCTAATAATATCTTAATTTTTGATTTTATTTTATTAAAACAAAAAGTATAACTAGTTAAATATCTTATACAATGGACTTTAAAATTTGTTTATCTTAACAAAACATTACAATTAGATTATTTTCTTGTTTTAGCTTACTAATTATTATTGTTTCAAATAATAAATAATAAATTTTTGATTCAAATGTTACTTTTAAAGACATAAATATCTCTAATGTTTATCTAACTTTTATATTTAATTTGTTTCCTTTTTAAAATAATTAAATAAATATTAGAATTGAAACAATAAATTCTTATAATATTAATAGGCATTATTAATTAAAGTTTTATCATGATAATTGTAGAAATTATATATTTTATAATTTCACAAATTATTTATAAATATTATTTTCTTATAAAATATACTAACTAAATGTTTAGATTAATAATTTGTTATTAATCAAAACGTTATACAAATTATTTTTAAATAATAAAGATGTATAACTTATTACAACCCCCATAATTCCATCAAAACCCTAATCCTTATTTGAACATTAATCTTATTATTAACTTAAACTTGTAACATATATTTAGGTGCTTGTAATGTATACTTTGGATTATCTTTTGGATCATCTTTTGTATCTTACTTTAATTTTTTATATCATCTTGTAATGCCTATATCAATGTGAGTATTTCCATACCCCTTTTTCTTATTTTCACACTTTGGGGTGAAACATGTTAACTTATATCATTGCACTTGTAAAACGTTTGATACTTGTAAACTTATGGCATTTCACCTGTACGTTGTGATTAGTTGAACTTTTGTGGTTACCATGTTATGGCGTTATATGTACAATCATTAACTATTGCTAGCCTGGTGACGTCATAGATCTATGGGCCTGACAAGCCTGCTTGGTTGATCCAAGTACACTTAGCTAATCGTATATACTTTTAACGTTTGACACTTGTAAAACTTTGTCAAGGTTTGATTGTTGCATTGTTCATAACATCCCTAATTACTTTATTCACTAATTTACAACATGATTTGTCATCTTTTATATACTTATGTATTGAAAACTATGGAATGCTCACTAACATTTTTATGTTGACCTTTTATTTTTAACATGTTTCAGGAATAAACCAAGTATGCGTTCTACTCTTTGAAGCTTATCTCACTTAGGACTGGACTTAGAGAAATAAACAATGATCTTGTCACATTCAACTTTGTATTCGTGATGTATCTTTGTTTGAGCCTTTTACTTGAATTATTACAATTGAATCTTGATTAATGTATTTGGAATTTATAATAGCGTTATGTGGCTGTGAACAATCGTAAATCTCACACTTCGACGATTCCGCCGTCAAGGTTGGGGTGTGACAACCAACATCGCACACCATTACCACCATCGCATACCGCCTTCATGTTGTCAATGGTTTGATCGTGCACTACCAGCCTACTCGAACACCACGAGCATCACCATCAATGTTTCGATTAAACCTACAAATCTTTCAAGAACAACAATTATTCAAGAATAATACTTTTAAATCGGAGTCAAACCTGCAAATCGGGTGGAAGATGATAAAGACATGTTATGTAAGTGAGGTTACATATATGTATCTTGGAAGAAGAGGAAGATCTATTATGTAAGTTAGGTTACATATATGTATGTTGGGTTATGTAAGTTAGATATACTTAAGCAAATGAGATTTAAAAGAAGACAATGGTGAATCAGAGGATTCATGTACATAAAGACACGAGATACGTATACGTAACAGTATAGGTTTGTAAATAGAGATTTACATATTCTTACATATTTGATAAGACTAAAGACAAAGAGAGTGAGAAAGAAGATAAGGAACATACAAGAGCTGCGTGTGAACATAATAAAGCTAATGTAAACATATATGAGCAACATATACAAACAATCAAACATTGTATGTAACTCGTACATATACGTAACAAAAAGATTTAAGAGATCAAGTTGTTTAGGATAGGGAAACAAATCAGGTTTCCTATTTACTTATATATACGTACTCAGGTCACATATGTGCTTACATATACGTACATATGGCTAACACTTTCATTGTTGGGTTTTTTTTAAAAAAACAATGAACATGAAGTCAGTTGTTTGAGGGAGATTAAAAAGATGATGATACGTTTAATTGTTTGTTTCATTTTCTATTTTTTTAAACATAATTTATGAAGGATGAGAGAAAAGAGTGAATGTAGGAATTTTAATATCGTTTCCTAAACTAATATTTTTATGTTTCAGATTTGCCTTTATACCATTAATATAATCTTATTTAATTTTAGATTATTTACTAAAATGCCACTATTTATATTAACCATTGATCTAATAGATCAATGGCTTAGATGTGGTTTTTATGGTTTTCAGTTACAACATGGTTTTCATTGGAATCATCCCCTATATATATATATATATATATATATATATATATATATATATATATATATATATATATATATATATATATATATATATATATAAAACTAAATACCTATTTATAATAATATAAGGGTAAAATCCTTAAAAATTTATAAAAATGATTAGAAAAGATCACATGAGCGCTCTCTGATGGTAACAAATAGCTCTATATTTTACATGTTTAGTACCGGCTCCTAAACTTGTTTCTCAATCCAATTTCTCTCATCCTGGGTCCATCTTGGTTTCTCTTTGTATGCTCATACTAGTTTTAAACTGTCATTTTGAAACATTCCAAACCAGTTTTGCTTTCAACTTCAGGTCGAATCCTAATTTGATTCAGGTTTCTAAATCAGTTTTTGGCTCATGTCTAAGCTAGATACAACAATAATACAGATAAATAGTTGAAGTAAAATGTTATTTTTATTTCATATGTTATTAGTCATGATTGTTTGTTAAATATCTTTATGTATTACAAGGGTAAATTTTAAAACAACGTAAAGTTGGTTGCAATTTGAATTTTTGTTGAAAGGGTTGCTCGGATGAAGTGTTTAAATCTAAAAGAAAAGGTTAAATGTCTTAAAGTATAAGGATAGCTAAACTTGACATAGGGTAAAATTGATTGAAATTGAATTTTTGTTGAAGATGTTACCCGGTTGAAGTATTCAAATAAGAAAGACAAAAAAATTAAATTAGAAAAGTTCAAGCATGGGGAGTCCATGTGTCAGCTTGGGGTGGGAATTAGGTCTATCAAGGGTCAAGTTGGAGTGAGGTGATATTAACGTGTAATTACGTTTACATATGCTTTTGACGGCGTGTTAGTATAACTATGGCAGATGTTCATAAGCAGATATAGATTTTTTAGTTTGTCAAACTCAAACACCTTGAAGTCATACCTGGTTTAAGTAAGGGACGCCTATCCCACACATCTTGGTGCCACAAGGCTAACATTGAGATGTATTGTAGTGTAAGGCTCCGTTCCCGAGCACCTCACAATTGGTCATTCATAGCACTGAACATACATAATAGTATACATTTCATAAAACATTGCAGCGGAATTACATTAACAAAAGCCCATTCATTTTATTATTAATTACTGTTGTTAAGCAATACATCGTTGTTCACTAGTTGCAAAAAGATTGTTTAAATGCATTACAAAACAACAATATCATCAAAATATGAATGGATGTCAGTTTTACCCCGCCGAGTAGCTTCACCCTCGTGTCATCCTCAACAATATTTACCTGCCAACTGAAAATGTATAAAAGTCAACATTGCTGAGTGAGTTCTAGTTTTAAAAGTATTGAAATACCTTGTATAGATATATATGAAAATATCCTTTGTTATAAAATGCTTCCTTTATTTTGGTTTGTGATCACACATCATACATACATCAAGGTAATACTTTCTTTCACTCCTTTACTTTACGTATTCCTTTATTTCGTACTTTTATCATTATCTTTCACTTTCTTACGGACCAATGTGCAATACCTCGAACATTGTGCATGAAGCTGATGCTGGGCCTGTGGTCTATAAACAGACCACGAACATTATGCACTAAGCTGACCCAGTCACCTAGGGTATGCTATAAGGGTCCCTGTCAGTCTTAATGACTGACCCTACATGCATCCTTTGGGTTAGCTAAACCGCACACAGTTGAGCTAACGACAATATGGTCGTGCACCTCCTTTTCATTTGCTTGCAGGACTTTCATTTATTCCTTTATGTTCCACTTTTCTATATCATTAATCTATCACTTTTATTAATGATAATATTTTACGTATACAATCATAAACACACCACGTAAAGTCACACAATAATAGTTTAATATGGAACATAAGAACAGCTCATATTCATGCATAATAATAACAATTAAAACCCTAACGTCAAACTAGGGTCAAACCCTAATCATTCTGTTTTTCTTCAAAATTTCAGAAAATTTCTAAGTGTTTTGGGCCCATGAGCACTATGCAGGCACATGAGCCTTGCTTAGGCGCATCAGCACTATTTGAGCGCATGACCCTACACTTAGCCCTTTTTCCTACTAAGTCTTGGGCGCATGAACTATTCAGGCGCATGGGCACTATTGGGGCGCATCATCCTATACTTAACTTTCTAAGGTACATTTTCAGGTGCATGAGCCTTGTTTGGGCTCATGACCTTGCTTAATATGTTCTAAGGCAAAATGGCTAGGCGCATGGGCCCTATTTGGGTGCATGGGCAACACTTAAGATTTTTCTAATGCAATTTCAGGCGCATGAGCCTTATGTAGGCGCATGAACAACCTGTTTAGCATGTACCCAAGTTATTTTCGGTCCCAATCATCATATCAACTTGTTCTAAGCTTGTTATAACTATCCTAAGCTTAAACATAGCCTAGACAACCATAGAACATCACCATACAAGCATAAATGCATACGGTTACATATATATATAAAAATTATAAAATCATTTTCAATACATTTTCAGCCCCAAAAATGTTTTAAAACATGTAAAGACGGGGTCTACAACTCACCTAAGCTGCTTCCAAGCTCAAACTCTTTGACTTGAACTTTTTAAAAGTTTTTAACACCTAGAAATGTCCAAAACACATAATCCGAACACATATACACACAAAAGAACATGTAGAATTCGGTTAAATGGTCAAAATCATAAAAAACCGAACCCAATTATGCTAAATTTGCTTATCTTGGCCGAATTTTGCAGCTTTCTCTCTCTAGAACTCGAAAATCTGCTTTTCTTCTTCTTCTTTCCTTTTTGTCGACCAAAAAGCAAGTTGATATGTACATATATGGGCGGCCATACCTTTTAAATATTTTAATATTTGACTTTGTACAAATTACACTAAGTCCCCTTCCACTTTAGCCTCTTTTCTTTCTCTTACAAATATCTTCCTTTTATTCTCTTTCTTATTTCTTTTCTTTTCTTTCATCCTAGACAAAATTTCCGGGTGTTACATGTAGAGGTTAGGTGCGTGTCGTAGGATGTTTTTATATTGTAGATGGCACATGGTTGTTGGTTTCTTTCTTTAAAAAATTAAACAAAATTAAGAATCCAACATACGAATTACTATTTTTGTAAAAAGAACTAAGTAGCACAAAGGGAGTGAAGTTAAAAGGGTTAGAGTAGTGGTGAAATAAGTTGAGGTGAAAGGTGAGAGATGCTAGTGTGACGTGGTGAGTTCGAGTGAGGTGGCAGAAGAAGAAGGGAAAAAAGAGGATGAGAGGTAGAAGGAAGGCTTAGGATAAAAAGTTGAGGTGGCAGGTCAGGATGAGCGAGAACGCCTATCTTTTTCAATGTTGACGTAAGTGATCTCTCAACCAACAATATTACTCAAAGATTGAATCTCATCATTACCTTACCTAAAAAACTTGGTAAGGATGGCCAAACGTCATGAAATAAAACCTTGTGAAAAGCAAAGGAAGTAAAATCTAGAAGGTGTTAGCCAATTGGTCACAGAAACACAAAGACAACAGTGATTTTTGTGAGAATACACACCCACGAACCTTTTCTTTTATTGAATAAAAACCACTCCAAAAACTCTTAGACAATGATCGTCTTTTATACTAACCTTTATTATTAATGAAAACTCCATTCAAACACAGTTGGAATGACAACCCATTCACAGCAAAAAAACATAAACATTAATACCTAATATAAAGCTAATTAAAACTTACTAAATAAAACAAACCTATCTTTAGACTTTTGATGATTCTCCTTCCTAAACTTTCACATATGACCACAATTAGGATTAACTTTTAACAATCACCCCTTAATCATAATGTAGTCTTCCATCTCTAAAGTAGAGGCGACTCATCATCTTCACAAACCAAGTTGGCCTCCTCATGCTTCGGTTTTGACTTTGAACATTCATATACAAAGTGTTTAAACTCTTCGCATTGGTAGCATTGAACCCATGACTTGTCTCGTTCTCCCATTGTCCCTCGTTGATCATTTCTTGAACCGGGCCGATTCTCACAACCCCTTCCTCTTCCCAAACTTTGGCCTCTACCACGATCTCTTCCATCCCGGTTAACCTAACCACGACCTTCTTGATAATCATTATCGTTTCTCGGTTTAGGATGTTCATCATTACAAGTGAGCATCAAATTATTTTCCCTAATTTTAATTTCATCTTGGGATTTTACCCTCTACTAGTAAGCTTTAAGTCGACCCACCACTTCTTCAAATGCCATTTTCTCAATCTCCGAGTATTGCTCAATCGAAGCAACAATTGGCAAATATTTCTTTTGCATGGAATTCAGGAACTTTCTCACCACTATCTCATTATCAAGTGAAGATTCAAGACTTTTATACTTTGATTATAGCCCACTTATCTTACTTGTAAATTCATCAATAGACTCTACCTCGGTCATCTTCATCGCTTCCAATTCACTTCTAAGCATCTGCAAATGAGCCTTTTGAACCCTCTCGGCTTCTACTTATCTGAACCGTAATGCATCCCAAACATTCTTTAGATCCTTATGCTTTGACACTTGAAGCAACACATCCTCTGGTAGTGAATGAAATATCAACGCCTTCACCATATACTTTCTTCTATCATCAATTTCACTTCCTATCACAAGTTCTATGGCCTCTGGCAGACCATGTGCTCCTAAGATGACCTCCAACATAATTAACAATGTAGTGTAGTTTGTTACGGTCAGTTTTGGACATTGCAAAGTCATATTGCTTGGTTCTCAGTAGGGTACAACTGCTCTGCACCTTTTGTCATGTAACATTTCGTATTTTGCAAATAATAATAATAATAATAATAATAATAATAATAATAATAATAATAATAATAAAACAATAATAACAATAATAATAAATAATAATGATAATAATGATAATAATGATAATAGTAATAATAATAATATTATTAATAATAATAATAACAATAATAATAACATTAATAATAATAATAATAACATTAATAATGTTAATAATAATAATAATAAAGTCCAGGGGTCATTTTTGTCAATTTGGAAACTTAATAAGAAGTTTAAAACATAAAATATCAAATCTGAAACCGCAGGGACCAATTCTGTAAAATTTTTAAAACCCAACCCCCTTCCCTCGTTTTCCCGGCGACCCCTCCGGCCACCGCCGGCCAAAACTCCGGCGAACCCCAAACGACCTCAAAACTCAATCATTTAAGCCCAAACCGGTCCCATTGTGATCGTGGGCAAGATTCGAGCTCGTACCCCACAACAATTTGAAAATCTGAAATCATTCAGTGCGATCTATCCACCAAACCCACTTCGGCCGAAAGTTTCCACAATCGATCGCACTAACACACTAAAATAATCAAAATAATCAACTCTGAACGACTATATAACTACTCTTAATCTATTACAACTCGCAATTCTATCTAAAACACACACATACATAAGAATTCAATCATCACCATCGTTCGACCTGCAACTTATCTAAAAACAAACCTCCGATCGATTTTAACAGAAATTGATAAGGGGCTATTGGTCTAGACTACCGTTCAAAGCTTCCTTCAAGATTAATTCGATTATAATCACGGTTTGAGCATCATTCGATTGGCACCTAGTCGCGGATCTGTTCTTGACAAGTTCAACACCAAATCGAACACCATATAGGTAATTCGACACACACACACACTCGGTTTTACATGAGGGTCAAAAGCCCTATGATCGCAGACACTATCGAAGTCGAATTCGAGCTTAATTTGATCGGGTTCGAACTAGGGCTCAAATCGATTTGGGGGTTCTGTGATCTATGTTTAAAAGCATTTGGAACCATTCTTAAACCGCGGCTAAGGCCCTGGTTTACTGGTTCAACACCCACATTCCATACCAGAGGTCCCGGGTTCGAACCCGGGCTCCCTCACCTATTTTTTTAAAGCTTTTTGGCCCTTAAATAAATTATAAAAAAATCTTAATAAATATAAAAAAATGATTTTGTAAACTTTAAATATTTTTAAAGACATCAATTATTTTCTGGAATTTATTTCTTTTAAACAATTGATACTAATTTAAAATATTGTTTGACTTATTTACTAATTTGCTATAAAAATATATAATTAGTTCATTTTCTTATAAAATAGATTTTTGAATATCGTTATAACTCACCAAATCATTATTTGTTCAAATAACAAGTTTAAATTATTGTTTAAAACGCGTTTATTTAGTTATAAAACCTTATTCAAAATTACATATATATATATATATATATCTTACAAATTTTTATAAACGTTTTCTTTTTCATATCTTTATATATATAAAATATAATAAACTTCTTTTGATTTTATTTCATGAAAATAGAAATTGTTCCTATTTGTGAATATAATTAATTGACAAAACTTCAAATATAAATTCTAAATACCCTTGTTCGCGTGAAATCATTAATCTTATTAACTTAAATTTTATAAATATATATATATATATATATGTATATATAGGTACCTTGTGACGGTTTACTTTGGAACGACGCTTGTCATTATTTCTTATTAACCATCCAATATATACTTAATCGCCAAGTGAGTATTTCTATACCCCTTTTTCATATTTTCACACTTTGGGGTGAAACATGTTACATATTAATCATTGCACTTGTAAACGTTTGATTCTTGTAAACTTATGGCAATTTACTTGTGTGTTGTGATTAGTTGAATTTTGTAGCTACCATGTAATGTCGAATATATGTACAATCATTAACTATTGCTAGCCTGGCGACGTCATAGATCTATGGGCCTGACAAGCCTGCTTGGTTGATCCAAGTACACTTAGTTAATCGTATATACTTATAACTTGGTTGGTCCAAGTACACGTTTGAGACTTGTAAAACTTTGTCAAGGTTTGATTGTGCATTCTGTCTTACATCCCTAGTTACCTTGTTCTCTAAGTTAAAACATGAATTGCCATCTTTTATATACTTATGTATTCAAAACTATAGAATGCTCACCAACAATATGTTGACCTTTTATTTTTAACATGTTTCAGGCAATAGCGTTATGTGACTGTGAACAATCGTAACTCTCACGCCTCGACGATTCCGCCGTCAAGGTTGGGGTGTGACATGTCATCTCTTTTTAAACTACCTGAACACCCAACTTTTCTCGACCTAAATCAATCCTTACTTGCTGATTTCACGCACCGCAAGGCGACTTGTCTCAAGTCAACCTATTTCAGTTGTTTGAATCGTGTTTCTTCCCCGTTTGATCAATCACTGATCATGAAAACTGTCTCACACAGCTACTGTTCTACTATAACTTGGGTTCACCCCTTTTTCTTATTCTTCCATCAATCACAAGTGAGTTTTTCTCAAACCCGCTTTCACAGCAAATATGGTTGCTTCACATAATTTTCTCTACAAAATCGTCTCACACGAATACAAACCCGAATCGCACAGGTCTTCTTCTACTGCGGTTACGTCACACAACTTGTCTTCAAAAGATCTGTCACAGACCAGTCTTTAATTTCGCCCTGTGTTGATCGCTTCTCCCAAAACTCCAATAGCAAAAACAGAAAATAAACTTTTTTACGTCACTTCTTCTCCCCAACCAGTGAATTGATCAGCCCAAATTTTAATCAATCCTTCACGGATTGATAGACTTCTTCAACATGGTATTGCACCACACTACCTGAGTCGCATAGGTTGTCCTAACAGCACCTTCACAGTTCTTGATTAGGTTATAGCAGCCTTCAAATCCCTTCGTTCAGACCCTCACAGCCTTCACAATCGATCGACAACTCTTTACCAATATTTGAACCAATCAGAGGTTCATTCATGGTTTGATGGTGGTCGGTTTTATCTTCAACAACCCTTGATCTTTATTGCTCTGATACCAATTGTTAACCAATTGGTCACAGAAACATAAAGATAACAGTGATTTTTGTGGGAAAACACACCCATGACTCTTTTCTTTTATTGAATAAAAACCACTTCAAAAACTCTAAGACAATGATCATCTTTTATACGAATCCTAACCTTAGTTACTAATGAAAACTCCAATCAAACACAGCTCGAATGACAGCCCATTCATAGCAAAAAAAAGAACATAAACATTATACCTAAAATAAAACTAATTAAAACTTACTAAATAAAACAAACCTATCTTTAGACTCTTGATGATTCTCCCCCCTAAACTTCCACATATAACCACAATTAGGATTAACTTTTAACAGAAGTTCCACGCCCAAAATATGACAAGGATGTATCGTCCACGGTCATCAAGAAAAGATGATTCACAAAAAAGAAGATGGCATGTGGATATAACTACCTCAAATGAACATCCTCTTCTTTTTACATCATAATAAAACATGTTAATGCCTACACATTTGAGACAATTCGTGTGTAGATAAAAAAACGTTACACAAGAGAACTTATTGCACTGGATTCATATCACCCGCAAAGCAAACGTTGTAAACAAAGTTTGATTCTGGACCTTCAAAAGAAAAGAAACGAGACAATACATATCCCACAATCTGAAAAGAGGTGTAATGTTAAATTTTAGAGAATAAATTACTGACTTGAGAGTCAACTGTGTTTGTATAGATCCATGCCACTCTTCTAAAGCCCTTTTTCATATATTGTAGTGAGGATCTAAGCTCGAAAATGAAACAAGACACTATATCTAGCTTGATCTGAGGATAGACGATGTAATTTATGATAGCATAAGATATGATAGAGGACCGGTCTCCTTAGTGACTTCATTTAAAGTTTTTAACCAATTCAAACGTAAGGGGAGCTAGGTCCTTGTTAAAGAGGTTTTAGGTTGTTTTAGAGTTTTTCTCACGTTAAGGTGGTTTTTGTCTAAAGATGATCTTAAATTTAGAATTGATAAACACAAACTGACGTACTATGCAAACCTTAATGTTCAAAGATCAAAATTCTGTACTCAAATAAGATCGGATGAGACCGTGACAGTAAAAAAACAATAAAAAAGTAAATGAAAATATTTGATTAGATAAGCGACAGAGCATGCTGACATACCGCATTATGGCAGCGTCAAACAGCAACACGTGGCCATCGTAAACCCACATCTGAACCACACCGTACCGTATCTCCTTCAAAAGCCCCTTCCCAAGGTTAGGGTTCCTTCCCTTCATCCCAACCGTCCGATCCCTTCATCCCAACCGTCCGATCCCTTCATCACAACAACATCAAAAACAACAACAGCAGCAATAATAATAATAATAATATTATTATTATTATTATTATAATAATCCCACACACTCCTCTCGTCACTGTCGGTCACCTCACGTCTTTCGCCGCCATTATCATTTATCCCCCCACCTCTATATTATCATCCCCTCTCCTCACTCACCCCCTTCTTCCCCAAATCCTTAATTTCATAATATCATTTCATTCTGATTTGATTTTCAGTTCAGTTGGTGATTGTGATTGTGATTCTGATATCAACTGTGGATCAATGGTACGAGCAATTGATCGATCGAATAGAGGTTTTGTGTCGTGATTTTGAGATCTAATTCAGGTTTTCTGATCCTTTCTTTTTTGTGTGTTGATTTCTCAGGATTCGAGTGTGAAGCTTTGCTTTGATTGCAAGACGTCTAAAACGCCCCTGTGGAGGACCGGTCCTGCTGGTCCCAAGGTTATTCCGATCACCTCCTCATTCAATCACACCATTTCGAACCTTTTTATCTCCTTCTATCATACGATTTCATAAGATTTCATGCCATTTCATGCCATTTCATGGGATTTCATGCGATTTCTTACGATTTCATGCGATTTCTTACCATTTCATGCGATTTCTTACGATTTGATGATCTGTTGGATCTGATTCATTGTGTTTGATTTGCAGTCGCTGTGTAATGCTTGTGGAATTAGGTTTAGGAAGAAGAAAGGTTTAGGAGGATCAGATAAGAAGAAAGAGAAGGAAGATCGTTCACCGTCGATGTCGCCGTCGCCGGCGTCGTCGACGACGGAGGAGAACGCGGTGGGTTGCCGGAAAAGGGAGATCGACGACGGCGTTAGTGTGGATTTGAGGAAGAAGATGGTGGTGTTGCAGAGGCCTCGATCGCCGATGAAGAAGGTGAAGAGGGTGGATAAAACGACGACGTTTGGGGAGGTAGAACGAGCTGCTTATTTGTTGTTGTGTTTGTCTTGTGGGTAGGTGTTATGGTTTAGGTTTAGTTAGTGATATGGTTTTATGGTTATAATTACTAGTGGTTTAGATGTAGAAAATGGGTTTATTTGAAAAGAAGGTTTTTAGAGATTTAGAACATTTAGTGTTGGTGTATAGCCCTTACTATATTAGGGATGTAAATGTGAATATATTTACTACAAATGGAATGGAATGTCTTTTAATTACTGATGTTGTCATTATACATGTTTTATGTTTTATGGAACTTTTTTATTGACTTTAGTGGTAAGTTCTTGGAAAATTGGTGTTGAAAAGTTGCATGTACATGTTAAAATATGTTGATATTATATGGTGTGTTAAATTTAAGGTTTACATGTATAATGGGTATGCATCTTTGTCGGGAATCTATGCAAGATATTAACATGTTAAAATGACATATGTTTGAAACAAATTGACTTGTCTATTAAATAAAGAACTCCACAAGAACATCAATTTCAAAACACAGGTCCTTTCAGCTTCTTCTTTAACCCATCTTGGGGTTTAAGTTGCACACTTCATAATATACTATATAATGTTGGGTTAGATGATAGGTTTTTTTCATCTATGATGGATATAATTTTAAGAGTTTAAGTGGTATGATTTTAAAAAGTGCTATCAGGTTTTTTTCATCTAAGATGGGTATAATTCTGAGAGTTTAGGCGATGTAATTTTAAAAGGTTCGTGACTAATTGAGATAAATGGGACACCGGAAGTTTTTCTTTTAAGGATGTGTCAGTATAGAGCTCAAAGTGACCCGTGATGATCTAAAAGTCTTCAAACAATAAAGAAGTGCTTTGTGCAGACAAAATCCATGTTAGATGCATAGGAGTTGTAGGTTCGAGAGCTCTTTTTCTTTGACGCTTTAAGTTAGTCAAGTTGTGATGATACAATTAGAATAACAAATAGATAAAATTTGAATAACAATCACAATATTTAATATTTACAAGTGTAAAGAGAGAGAAAAAAATCACCTTATCATTGTAAGAGTACTGTTTGTTTTTTCTACAGGAAAATATCTGTGGTCTGCTGATTACATCTGCAGGAGAAGAGGTGAACCAAACATCTGCAGTCTGCAAGAAGAAGACTGTTTGTTTTTAACATCTGCAGACTAAAATCAGATAACATCTCACCTTAGAAATATATTTACACATATCATGTAACTATAGTATATATTTCTTCACTTCTTTCATAAAAACTTATATATAAAACACCACAAACACCAACCGTAACTAACCAATTCCAGAATCATCAACATCAGAAGCCCCCAAAACCAACTGGAACATCAAAACACACGAGATCCAGAACTCGATCCTCAAACAGCAATCAAAAGCTCAAAACCCTCGATCAACTCAATAAACCAAACCTTTTCACCCGAACTAAAGAGCACGATGGTGTAGGAGGCCGGCGATGGGGGGAGGGTCGATGGTGTAGGAGGCCGATGATGGGGGGGGGGGGGGGCGGACGATTGTGAGCAGGAGGTTGTGGGGGGGGGACGATGGTGAGCAGGTCGCAGAGGGAGGTGGCAATGGAGGAGCTGACGGTGAGCAGGAGGTCGTGGGGGGGGGGGGGTCGCAGGAGGTCGTTGGGGGGGGGGGGGGGGGTCGTAGGAGGTCGGCAATTGGGGGGAGGTGGCGATGGAGGAGTAGGCGGTGAGTAGGAGCCGATGGTTGGGGGGGGGGTGGAGGGTGCTGTTAGATTTTTTTAATAATGAAGGGTTGGAAGAGGACAAAAGAGGTGGGGTTGAGTTTTCTCCAAGAAGAGGACGGGTAGACATTTTTTAAAAAATGTTTTCTGAAAAACAAATGCGACCTAAAATATTTACGCGTCCTCTTCTTGGTGAAGACAAAAGAGCTAAGAAGCTCTCCTGTGAAAAAACAAAGACCACCTAATTGTAATTCGGTTGGCCTTGGCTTGTTAGACTTCCCAAAAATAGACGCATATCAATTTGCTAGGAACGCAACTTTTGGATGGTGTAAACTTCCTTCACTTCGGGTTTGTTTCTCTAATTCTCACAGATCATGGAAGTGATATCCAAAGAATTAACAAGCAAACTTGGTAAGAGCAATTATTTAAATTTCCTTATAGAATACATGGAAAGCAAGAAAAGTTTGCCAAATAAGGTTGTGTAGGATATTATATATATATAATAGCCCTTGGTCGGTGTGAATAGTGTTTTTTTTTTTTTTTTTTTTTTTTTTGGGTTTTGTTTTGTTTTTTAGGTGTTTTCAAGGTTTTCGAAAACGGACCGGACCGGCGGGTCCGACCGGTTCGACCGGGAACCGGTGAGGATGCCGGTTCGGTTCGGTGGTTTTGGGCCGTTTTCAGTTGAACCGGCCGGTTCGTGCGGTCGACCGGCCCGACCGGAACCGGCGAACCGGGTTGAACCTGTTTTTTGGAATTTTTTTTATTTTAATAGATTCGAAACCGGACCGGACCGGCGGCTCCGACCGGTTCGACCGGGAACCGGTGAGGATGCCGGTTCGGTTCGGTGGTTTTGGGCCGTTTTCAGTTGAACCGGCCGGTTCGTGCGGTCGACCGGCCCGACCGGAACCGGCGAACCGGGTTGAACCTGTTTTTTGGAATTTTTTTTTTATTTTAATAGATTCGAAACCGGACCGGACCGGCGGGTCCGACCGGTTCGACCGGGAACCGGTGAGGATGCCGGTTCGGTTCGGTGGTTTTGGGCCGTTTTCGGTTGAGCCGGCCGGTTCGTGCAGTCGACCGGCCCAACCGGAGGTTCGGTGGTTTTGGGCCGTTTCCGGTTGAACCGGCCGGTTCGTGCGGTCGACCGGCCCGACCGGAACCGGTGAACCGGGTTGAACCGGTTTTTTGAATTTTCTTTTATTTTAATAGATTCGAAACCGGACCGGACCGGCGGATCCGACCGGTTCGACCGGGAACCGGTGAGGATGCCAGTTCGGTTCGGTGGTTTTGGGCCGTTTCTTTTTGTTTGCTTTTTTGGGGCTTTGATTTTCATTAGTTTTTCTATATAGGACTGTGTCGCGCTTTGATTTTCGTCTATTTTGTTTATGGTGTTGGACTTTGATTTAGTTTTGGCTTCTGAATGTTCTTGTGTGTTACGAATTTGGGGTTTTGGTGTGTTTTACCTTATGTATTTTGCTGATTTTATGGTTTCAAACCTTCATTTTGATTTTGATTTAAGGTTACATTAAAACTCACATAGCCGCGGCAACGCGCGGGTCTCAAACCTAGTATATATAATAGCCCTTGGTCGGTGTGAATAGTGTCCTCTTTTTTTTTTTTTTTTTTTTTGGGTTTTGTTTTGTTTTTTTAGGTGTTTTCAAGGTTTTCAAAAACGGACCGGACCGGCGGGTCCGACCGGTTCGACCGGGAACCGGTGAGGATGCCGGTTCGGTTCGGTGGTTTTGGGCCGTTTTCGGTTGAACCGGCCGGTTCGTGCGGTCGACCGGCCCCACCGGAACCGGCGAACCGGGTTGAACCTGTTTTTTGGAATTTTTTTTTATTTTAATAGATTCGAAACCGGACCGGACCGGCGGGTCCGACCGGTTCGACCGGGAACCGGTGAGGATGCCGGTTCGGTTCGGTGGTTTTGGGCCGTTTTCGGTTGAGCCGGCCGGTTCGTGCAGTCGACCGGCCCAACCGGAGGTTCGGTGGTTTTGGGCCGTTTTCGGTTGAACCGGCCGGTTCGTGCGGTCGACCGGCCCGACCGGAACCGGCGAACCGGGTTGAACCGGTTTTTTGAATTTTCTTTTATTTTAATAGATTCGAAACCGGACCGGACCGGCGGATCCGACCGGTTCGATCGGGAACCGGTGAGGATGCCGGTTCGGTTCGGTGGTTTTGGGCTGTTTCTTTTTGTTTGCTTTTTTTGGGGCTTTGATTTTCATTAGTTTTTCTATATATGACTGTGTCGCGCTTTGATTTTCGTCTATTTTGTTTATGGTGTTGGACTTTGATTTAGTTTTGGCTTCTGAATGTTCTTGTGTGTTACGAATTTGGGGTTTTGGTGTGTTTTACCTTGTTTATTTTGCTGATTTTATGGTTTCAAACCTTCATTTTGATTTTGATTTAAGGTTACGTTAAAACTCACATAGCCGCGGCAACGCGCGGGTCTCAAACCTAGTTAGAATTAATTCTTAAGTTCCCTTTGGATAAAAAATAGATTTAAGTCTCGTCGGATTGATTGTGATATGTGTTGTAATTTTAGTTTTATTTGTGAAATGTGACAGTAATTCGGTGTATTTTGATGTAATTAGATTTTAGTTTCTTGCTAGGCCCGGTTTCTTGCTAATGATACTCTTTTCGCCGTTTCAAAAATATTGGCTTTGGTCCACGTAACCTCATATCTCCCTCTCATTCCAGCATGATGTAGTGCTAGCTACACTACGTTAGACTCATATAATTTGTTATCATTAGGAAAAAAAAACTCTCCAATAGACTATAACCTCATCAAAGTCTATATATTTTGAGCAGGATTGCGACATCTAAGGAATGTTGGGTTAGTTAGTAGTGTTAACATCAAATTGTTATAGTCAATGTATAGTTGGCTATGTTTGGTGGTCTTTTGTATTTTCTAGTATAGTTCAGGGACTATATGTGTCAACTTCCTTAGTTGTGTGTTTTAGTTGTAAAGTGTTTGTTACAATCGGTTGAGATTGAATAAGGGGTAACCGATTGTATTGAATAGATATAAGAGTTGTAATTCCCTTTGAATTAGTAGTATGACAATTGAATTTCTTTGAGAAATCTCTTCTTGTTCTTGTTCTCTATTTTCGGTTGATTTCAATTATAGCTCACAATTGGTATCAGAGCCTCGGGTGCTCGATCAATAGTTGAAATCAAGAAGGTAGATAATCAATCAGGTGAAGATATGGTGTCGTCAACGAAATTCGACCTCGAGAAATTTGATGGGAAGAATGATTTCAGCCTGTGGAGGTTGAAGATGAGAGCCTTGCTGGTTCATCAAGGTCTGGTGGAAGCATTGAAGGGCGCTGATGGTTTTCCGGCGACGGTGACTGAAAAAGACAAGAAAGATGTGATGGAGAAGGCGCATTCTGCAATCATCTTGAGTCTCGGAGATAGGGTTCTCAGAGAAGTGTCTAAAGAAGTCACGGCAGCGAGTTTGTGGTCGAAACTTGAATCACTTTATATGACCAAATCCTTGGCCAATCGATTATACCTCAAGAAACGATTATACACATTCCAGTTGACTGCTGGAAGATCACTTGAAGATCATACAGATGAGTTTAACAAACTTATCCTTGATCTTGAAAATATTGAGGTGGAGATAAAGGATGAGGATAGAGCCATTATTTTCTTGTCGTCACTACCACAATCATATGAGCATTTTGTAGACACGCTCATGTTTAGCAGAGAGACACTGTCGATGGAAGAAGTATTGGCTGCAATGAACTCTAAAGAGTTGCAAAAGAGAACTGAGACTAAGGATGATGGATCTGAAGGTCTGGTCGTTAGGGGGAGACCTGAACATAGAAGTCTGAAGCAGAAGCAAATAAGCCGATCAAAGTCTAAAGGTAGGAGAAGGTGCTATGTTTGTAACTCTGAAAAACATCTCAAACGAGATTGTCCTGAATGGAAGAAGAAAAAGCAAGAGTTCTCTAAGTCTAAGGTGTATGGGAATTCATCACCTGAAAGTTCAGTTGATGGCTATGAAAGCTCAGATGTTCTAGTGGTTTCGAAGAGTGGGGATGAACATAGGTGGATCTTGGATTCAGGATGTTCATACCACATGACACCCCACAAACAATGCTTCAAAGATTTAAACCTGGTAGATCATGGAACTGTTCAATTGGGTGATGATAGACCGTGCAGGATTCGAGGTATAGGTGTTGTCTCATTCAAATTAGATAATGGGATGGTTGTAGACCTCAAGGATGTGAGGTATATCCCTGAGTTAAAGAGAAACCTCATTTCTCTGGGCATGTTTGAGAGCATTGGGCACCATGTTAGTCTAAAGAATGGGAAGGCTAAAGTGGTGAAGGGATCCATGGTATTGCTAACTGGAACCAGAGAAGGCAACAATATATATCAATTAGATGGTAATGTGCTGCCTAGTAATGTGTCAGTGGCAGTTGGGGAAGTGGAATCTCATGCCATGCTGTGGCACAAACGAATGGGGCATATCAGCAATCAAGGGTTGAAAGAATTGAACAAGCATCAACTAATGGGGAAGTTGGATGAATGTGATGCTGGATTTTGTGAGCACTGTGTCCTTGGTAAGGCTCACAGGGTGAGGTTCAATAGAAGAGTTCATAAGACAAAAGGCATTCTAGATTACATACATGCTGATTTGTGGGGGCCGGCTAAGACCTCATCACTAGGAGGTGCCAAGTATTTTCTGTCTATTATTGATGATCACTCAAGAAGGGTTTGGGTATTTGTGTTAAGAAGCAAAGATGAAACTCTGCTAAAGTTTAAGGAGTGGAAGATCATGGTTGAAAGGCAAACTGATAGACAAGTAAAGAAACTAAGGACAGATAATGGCCTTGAGTTTTGCAACAAAATTTTTGAGCAGTTCTGTAAAGAGAATGGTATAGTAAGGCACTTGACTGTGGTAGGCACACCCCAACAGAATGGCCTAGTTGAAAGAATGAATAGAACCTTACTCAACAAGGTAAGATGCATGTTGTTATGTGCTGGTTTGCCTAAGCAATTTTGGGCAGAGGCACTTACAACAGCTACATACCTGGTAAATAGATCTCCATCTGTTGCAATTGATATGAAAACACCCATGGAAGTATGGTCTGGTGAGAAGCCAAGGTATGACCATCTCAGGGTGTTTGGCTCAGTAGCTTATGCTCATATAAGTCAAGGTAAGTTGGAACCTAGAGCACAAAAGTGTATCTTCTTGGGATATCCAGAAGGTGTGAAAGGGTACAGGCTTTGGAGGGTAGCTGATGAGAGCCCCAAGGTCATCATAAGTAGAGATGTGACCTTTAGAGAGAGTGTACTTTATAGAGATGTTATGACAAGTAACTCTGCTCAGAACAAGGCATATGTAGATACTCATGATGATGTTCAAATTGAGGTGGAGACAACTGGTGTATTAGGTGATGAAAATAGAAGTAAAGGAAGTATTGATACTGGGTCTAGTGGAGAAGCAAGTGATGAAACCAGAGACTACAACTTGGCTAAGGATAGGCCTAGAAGAAAGATCATTCCACCTGCCAGGTACAGAAGTGCACAAGACATTTCAGCATTTGTCTTTTGTGCTGCTGAACAAGAAAGCATATATGAACCTCTTTCATATCATGATGCTGTAACCACAAAGGAAAAGGAGAAGTGGTTGACAGCAATGCAAGAAGAAATGGATTCTTTAATAAAGAATAAGACTTGGGAGTTGGTTGATAAGCCTCCTGATCAAAGACTTGTGGATTGTAAGTGGCTCTTTAAGATTAAAGAGGGGATGCCTGGTGAACAACCTAGGTATAAAGCTAGATTGGTTGCCAAAGGTTTTACTCAGTTGGCTGGTGTTGACTATAATGAGATATTCTCCCCTGTGGTGAAGCACACTTCCATTAGAGTGGTGTTATCTATGACAGCTAGGTTGGATTTTGAATTGGATCAACTAGATGTCAAGACTGCCTTTCTACATGGGACTTTAGATGAAACCATTTATATGAGACAACCTCCTGGTTTTGAGGTTGAGAAACAAGAAGGGAAGGTATGTCTTCTGAAAAGATCATTGTATGGGTTGAAACAATCACCCAGACAATGGTATATTCGATTTGATGAGTATGTTACAACTCATGGTTTCATCAGAAGTAGTTATGATGTATGTGTGTACTTCAAAGAATATGATAGGGGAAAGTGGATCTACTTGCTGTTATATGTAGATGATATGTTGTTGTCTTGTAAGGATAGAGACCAGATAGAAGCTACTAAGCAGTTACTCATGGCAGAATTCGAAATGAAAGACTTAGGTGTGGCTAAAAAGATTCTGGGTATGGAAATTCATAGAGACAGGAAAGCAGGTATCTTGAAGTTAACTCAGGAAGGATATGTGAAAAAGGTCCTTACTAGTTTTGATATGATTCATAGCAAGTGTGTAGTTACTCCTTTAGCTATGCACTTTAAATTGTCAAGCAAGGATTCACCAGATTCAGATGATGAGGCTATGAAAATGCAGTCAATTCCTTATGCAAGTGCAGTAGGAAGCTTAATGTATCTAATGGTTTGTACTAGACCTGATCTGGGTTTTGCAGCAAGCATTGTTAGCAGATATTTGAGTAATCCAGGAAAGCTACACTGGGAAGGATTGAAGTGGATTATGAGATATCTAAATGGTACTCGTGATGTTGGTTTGGTGTTTGGAAAATCCAATGATCAAGATCAGTTGGTTCATGGTTATGTGGATTCAGACTTTGCTAAAGATCTTGATAAAGGGAGATCATTGACTGGCTATGTGTTTAAGGTGATGGGTGGTACTGTTAGCTGGAAAGCTTCTTTACAACATATAGTAGCATTATCTACTACTGAGTCTGAGTTTGTTGCACTCACAGAAGCAGTAAAGGAAGCTATTTGGCTTAAAGGTTTTATCACTGAGTTGGGAGTTCAGGTTGTCAATGTTGTGGTGTATTGTGACAACCTTGGAGCTATTCAGTTATCCAAGCATCATGTATTTCATGAGAGGTCCAAGCATATTAATGTTAGACTTCACTTCATAAGGGATATTGTACAATCACAAGAAGTTAAGGTGATGGCAGTGAACACTGAAGACAATGCTGCAGATATGCTAACCAAGTCTTTACCGGGTTCTAAATTTGCTCATTGTCTTGAGTTGCTTAATATTTCATAAACAGTTTGATTCACACTAAGGTGGAGTTTGTTGGGTTAGTTAGTAGTGTTAACATCAAATTGTTATAGTCAATGTATAGTTGGCTATGTTTGGTGGTCTTTTGTATTTTCTAGTATAGTTCAGGGACTATATGTGTCAACTTCCTTAGTTGTGTGTTTTAGTTGTAAAGTGTTTGTTACAATCGGTTGAGATTGAATAAGGGGTAACCGATTGTATTGAATAGATATAAGAGTTGTAATTCCCTTTGAATTAGTAGTATGACAATTGAATTTCTTTGAGAAATCTCTTCTTGTTCTTGTTCTCTATTTTCGGTTGATTTCAATTATAGCTCACAAGGAAAATTTCATAATGTTTTGTGTTGATCTATTCCCGAGATAGATACGAAATGCCCACCACTAATGCACTTTGGGCGCATGAGCTGTGGGTGACAGGAGAATTTTATAGTTGAACATTTTCGATGGGAGAATGCTAGGATGGGTTGTCTATTGGGAAGTGTACACTCGGACACCCAAAACCAAATCATTGAGCTCCTCATGGACAAAGCTGGTAATATTGACTGATATGAGAGTAGAGATGTTACAATACCTCAGGTTTATTAAACAATACCATTTGCTTGATACCGTGCTTATATGAATCATATGAGCGTACTTTACTAAAGCACGAACTTGTAATCTAACATGATCATATCAACAAGCACTTGTTAGTACATGTTGTCATCTAGGGTAACTAGAAAAATCGTATATGTGTGTTGCAAAATGAGAGCCACTTACCTACGAGCATGCTGTAGCAAGTTAATCGAGCATATATGTATATATTACGATACCAAATCAACTCAACGTTTGCATGAATGTCAAATCAAGTTAATTGGTTATATATGTATGTATTACACTACCATGGCAAGTTAACCGACATGTAGATATACCCGAGCAAGTAAGTTAATTGGTCATATATGTATGTTAATACGGGAGCAAGTTAACCGATACGCAAGTATGATGGAGCAAGTTAACACCTCATATGTGTATGCATTGCTATATCCGAGCAAGTTAAACAAATGCAGATATGCTAAATTAAGTTAGCCGGTCATATATGTATGTATTGTAATAGAAGAGCAAGTTAACTGATATGCAGGTATGCAGGGAGCAAGTTATTCGGCCATATTGAAATAGCAAAACAAGTTAGTAATTTGCACAGCATATTGGTTTATGATTTAGTGCCCAACCTTAACATGTAGCGCGTAGACGGATAATAATAACCGTAAAGGACTCGATTTTCTAAGAAATCACTCAATTATGATGGAGGGATGAATTATAAACTTGATTTAGATATCTACAAATAGAAATCAAGATTGTGTCGTTACCAGTACCCCTCATCTAACTAATCTTCTTATTGTAACCCATTTGTAAGATCTTCATGACTAAATCATGTTTTTAATACTTAATAGTAAAGTCCTTTGATGTGTAATGACTAGTAGGATCTAAATAATTAAAACTAGTGCAAGTGATATTGGTGGTATTTTATGTTTTTATGTAAAATATGTGAATTTTCTTAACTTATGATTATTATTTATTATCCAAATTATGGTTGTTAATAGCCTTATTATTATAGTCCGTTTATCATTAATAAAAATACTTGTTTAGAGGTGGTGGTTCATCTTTCACATACTTTTTTTAAAACTTGACAGATTGCGTACTGTTTGTGCGTTCATCATTAAAAATTAAACGGTGTCACTTAAATGTGTATCATATATCATTGTAAATCATATAACACAAAAAAGTAAATTTCAGAAAAATAATCATGTCAAAACTTAGTTTTAAACCCAAAATTCCTTACAAAATATTGAGTTTTAACCAGGGCCGGCCCACCTTTGTTACCCAATACGCAGTGGGCTTGGGGCCCAAAAAAATAGGGGCCCATTTTAAAAAATTTTTTTTGTATACATAGGCCCAGATTTCTCAAAACTTCTCAAACCCCAATCGATTCCAGTCACCCGACACCCGCCCTATTCACCTTCTTCAATCTTCAGTTCTTCGAAGTTCGAAGAGTCAATCGATTCCAATCCCCTATACGGGCGGTGGGCGGTGGGCTGTGGGCGACGATATGAGGAGGCGTGCGTCCAAACTCCGACCAATCGATTCCATCGAAGGTTCAATCGAAGTTCCAGTCACCCGTGACCCGCCCTATCGAAAGTTCCTCTTTGTCGAAGGTTCAATCGAAGTTCCTGTTAATCGATTTGGGCCTCTCTTCTTGTTTCTCTCTTCTTGTTTCCCTGATTTGTCGACAGAGGGGGTGGCCACAGCAGAGGGTCGATTTGGGTCTCTCTTCTTCGATTTGGGTCGATTTCAAAGAATCAAAGGTTAGTCCTCTGAATCTCTGATAAGCAGAAGCAGCTGCTTTGGGTCGATTTCAAAGAATCAAAGGTCTCTCTTCTTCGATTCGGGTCCTCTTAGCAGAAGCAAAGGTTTGGGTAATTGGGTCCTCTGAATCTCTGATAAGCAGAAGCAAAGAATCAAAGAATCAAAGGTCTCTCTTCTTCGATTTCAAAGAATCAAAGGTTAGTCCTCTGAATCTCTGATAAGCAGAAGCAGCTGCTTTGGGTCGATTTGGGTCTCTCTTCTTCATTGATTAATTTTTTTTAACTGCTTTGATAATATGTTTTAGTTTTATTTCCCTGATTAGATAATTAGGTTAAGTTGATATATTGATTTGGTATTAAGCTGGCCTTTGATTAGTTATTAAGTTGATAAATTGATTTGGTATATTCTTAGTTATTAAGTTGATAAGTTGATATATTGATTTGGTATTTTGTTGGCCTTTGATATATTGATTAGGTAATTAGGTTAAGTTGATCTACTTTAAAATGTCAAATAGATTTCGAAAATACCCTTCCGGTGCATCAAAAAAGGCAAAGAAGGCAAAACAAGAAGCTTTAAACGAATCAATAAAAGGATCACTACTTAAGTTTGTTACAACCTCGAATTCAAATGCTACAATAAATCAAGATGAACAGATAAACCTAGATGAACCAACAAACTTTGATGAGCATATGAATTTAGATGAACAAAATGATGTGAATGAGCTTACAAATAGTGATGATCCTACAAATAGTAATGAAAATCAAAATCAATTTAATGAACCTTCAAATTTTGTTGATCCATGTCAATGGAATAATATTAGTAACAATTTAAGAGATCTAATTATAGAAAAAGGCCCGGTTAAAATTTATAATTTTTAACTCCGCCAACTATAAACGTATTAGTTTATTATTGCCGGTCCCAAGACCGGATAAAGGAGGAGGGTTTTAATAATTTTTTTTTAGAAAAGAGCCCCATTTTGTTAGCTCGATTGGGGCCCCAAAAAACGTTGAGCCGGCCCTGGTTTTAACCCTCTTACAAGTTAAGACTATAAATTTATCAAATGTGTTGAGAGGATATGTTTGTTTATTTATTCTTCATAAATGTCATTTTTCACATTCTTATGGTAAAATAGTTATTACCAATTATTCTAACGTGTTAGTTTTTCACTTAACTTTTTGTTCTACTCAACTATATATATTTTACGTACCGTTTATATGATATAACATGTAAATCATTATTTTATGTTCATGTTCATAATCAAATTTTTAGTTATCAAGCCTTGTATACTTATAATTTTAACCTTTTTTAACCATGTTCTTGTCATTTTATTTTTCCATGATGATTATGTTACTTGTTCTTACAAATATTTTACAAAAAGAATGATTAGTAGAAAGAAACATACAAGAATTTGAAGATGATGAGTTCACATAAAATGATATTTAAAAACTTAAGAGATGGACAGATTGTTACCACTAGTTGTTTTGTTGACGTCCACCACTTGAAGTTTTTGTATAGATGATTATGAACAAGAAAAATGGTAATGTGCATTATGATGGAAATCAACTCGTGAGAGGAAAGATCGTAGGAATATAAAGAAATCAAAGCATAGGACATACCAAGGGCTCAAATGATCACCAAATGCCAATGATATCTTGAATTGCTTGAAGAAATAAAGATGATGGCTGTGTATTGTGTGTTGTTGAAATTGAGAGAGAAAATGGAGAGGATGAACATTTAAATGTTGGTGAATGAGTCTTCATGAAGGTTTATGGTGATATTAAAGTGTGTGATGGTAAAATGAACAGTTTTAATTTATTATGATTATTATTTTGAATGTTAAAATAAGAGGGGTATAATTGTCTTTTCATGATTCAATTTAATACTTATATTATACTAGTAGACAAACTCGCGCTTCGCAGCGGTATCACGTCTAATACTATTACCGTTCTTATGTCCTTTTCAAACCAATTTTCTAATACAACTAATACACCAATTTCAATTCACACAAACCCAATTTAAACGGAAAAAAAAAAGAGCCAAGCTTTTGAGGAGTTTCTTTAAAATAGTGAATGCCTTTAGTGTCTTTCCATATCATCCAATATTGATCATATGAAATTATCACAGTCAAATGGAGATAGGTATAATACTTTAACTATAAAACAACTATTCTGAACACTCTTTACCTGATGGACAATGAGTATGAAATAAGAGTAGTTGTTAATTTCTCTCTAAAAGTCCACTTCGCTTCGAAAGCATAAACTGTATTAGTAGTGGTTATTTAGCATCTTTCAAACAATTTATTTTAAATAAATAACATATACGAAGAACAACAAAGTGATAACATATATGAACAACATGAATACAATTCAAATCACACTTGAGCTTCCATGGATCTACTCAAAATGCTAAAAGTTTGTTCCACTTTCCACATACATTAACAATTGATGAAATTAAGAAGTTTCTTGAGACTATTCAAAACTATTTTGTTTTTGCTCTCTACTGCTCCGATATTGATCGTCATAGCCCATGGTCGCTCCGACAGGTCTATTAACAGTCTCCCTCTTAGCATGATAAGCCTCGTCGTTGCTTAAATACTGGGGCAAGAGAGTCCCGTGAAGAGACCGATGGAAGAATCAGTAGAAGAGCGACGTTAAAAAGAAGCAAGATGCGGTGGCTTCCGGTCACCGTAATATAGTTTGAAAGTATAAAGACGAAAGAGAGAGCTGAGATTGGAAGCATCTTGAGGTGGGGCAATTTTGTTGTGGCTGTTAAAATAAAAGCTCCTCCTTAACACCAAAGAGAAAGAAAGGCGGTCCAGTTCATGGATTTTCAAAATAGCCTCAAAGTTGAAGAAAATTAATTTTGTGACCTATGCAATAGGTACTTGTACTCAAAGCTTAAACACTTTGTTGTATGCCTTTTAAAGTATATATAATGTGACATAATTCTTAATATTCCAATTAACCTTTTGTTGTGTTATATTTATATAATATATTTTTAAGACTTTTAATTAGCTTAAAAATCACCTTTTTATATGTTTATTATTTTTTGTTGTGGTTTATTTTATAGTCTTAAATCATCAATTCCTTGTGCCTTCAAGGTTTATTAAGTCGTTATGTATTTATATGTAAGTGGTTGCGTATCTTAAAAAAACATGACTATGCTTAAGCTTTTATAGACTCTCAAAGCATTATTTACACTTGCGATGACTAAAATCATTAGTTTTGTAATTGTTGATTGTCATATACTTATATATAAAATCACTTATGCAAATCAAAGAAAAGTTAAAGTTAACATAAAAGTCATAATCAAGCCTATTTTGGTGATGGGTGTAACACCTCGAAATTTCCAGTAACTCAAAAAGGACTTTAAGATTTCATATAAAAGTTTTCGCATAGGGGAAACCTATAAAGGGGAAAGGGTGTCCCTTGCCCCCACCCTTGATCATGCGAACACATGACCTGGAGCATTCCAGAGAGAGGCAAGAACTAGAGAAAGAAGACAAGGAAAATTGATGTTTAAGGTATGTATTTCAAGTCGTTTAATTCGTATATGCACAAGGAATGAATTTTAATGATAACGATGCATGAATATGTAGTTTTTCGTTAATTAAAAAGCTTTCAAGAAGGGTGTGTTTGTTTGTAATCTGCAAAAGGTGAGTTATATAGCCTTATTTCTTCTACAAGTGTTATTTGTTTTGTGGATGATGTGCATATTGGTATGATTGTCTATGCACTTTATGATGATTTGATTGATGGATTTCATTATGAGTGAATATGCCATGATTAGGTCGATGGTTATGCTGTTTGGGATGTTTTCGCATGGTTAGTATGATATATTTTTGCTCAGTTATAGTTTCGCCCCTAGAGTTCTCGCTGGTATGATGTTCTCGCATCGCTAAGTAACTTGGTGCATAAGGGTTTTACCGTGTTAATGTTCTCACTTGATAAGTTCTCGCCCTTAGATATTCTCGTGTAGTAGATGTTTTAGCATGATAGATCTTCTCACGTAATAAAATTTTTCGCGTGATAGATGTTCTCGCAAGATAGATGTTCTCGCATGATAAATGTTCTCGCATGCCTTAACTTTCGCACGATTAGGCTTTCAAGGATTCTGTTGACTTATTTGTTCTAAATTGAAACTATAATGATTAATGTTTAAAGTGAACTTTACTTGATTTATATACTAATTTAAATAAAATATTATGTAATAAAGCAAAAGATAATGTAAGATTGCGTAGTGAAACTTAATGAAATAATAAATGACCCAAATGCTTATAAAAAGTCTTGCAAGCATGACTATAGAAATTGAATTGTGATGCGAAGTCTCAACTGATGGTACGCATATCACACGTTGTAACATCGCGTATTTTCGTTAAAAAAGTTAATTTTGTAAACAATTAAATTTAATATGTCGATGTTAATTCCAATAATTACAATAATAATAATAATAATAATAATAATAATAATAATAATAATAATAATAATAATAACAATGACTTATAAAAAAATATATTATTTAAAAAAATGGTTGGAACTTAAAGCTAATTAAGTGCAGGGGGTAAGTTTGTAAATTATGAAACTTGAAATTAAAGTTTCAGCAATAAATAATAAACACTTTAAACTACAGGGGCCAAATCTGAAAATTCTTTTAAAAACCATCACCATCCCCGTCGACTTTCTTCCCCCGCCGGCCACATCTCCGGTTGCTTCTCCGGCGAGCTTCAACATCACAAAACACACGATTTCAACCGAATTAAACATCCCCGACACAACCACGTGGGAGATTCAAACTCAAGCCCCATTATAATTTGAATAATTTAAGTGCGATCTAGATTAAACCCAACCACCCCACTTCGGCCGGATTCCATGACTCGATCGATCGCACTAAACACTATAATAATTAAATTAAACGCACTCACATTATCCTATAAATGCATCTAATCGATTACAACTCTCAATTGTATCTGAATCAAACAAAAACATCTCCTTTAATATCCACTTTAACCGCGGCACACACCCCACCCGAACTACATCTTCTGCAAGTTTTTTAGAGCAATTGGTTGAGGGCTTTCGAGAATCATAATCCACTGAAACTACACACAAAGTGAATTTGATTTTCAACAACAATTGGGCATCAGTCGAGTCGAATGTAGTCGCGACTTGTTCTTGGTTGACTGTTGTATCAGTTCGAATTCAAATAAGGTAATTGAATACATCAAAACATTCGTTTGTACATGGGAAACAATAGCCCTAAACTTGATTTTGTTGATATCAACGATTTGGGGTTCAATTTGGGGATAATTGTTTCTAGGGTTCATATGAAATTGGGGATTATTCCTATTTGTGTTTAAAAGAATTAAAAACTCATTCCTTAGCTGTATGCCTGGTTCACTGGTTCCCCCGTTTGCTTGCAATCCAAGAGGTCCCGGGTTCGACCCCGGGCACCCTCTTTTATTTTTTAAAGACTTTTTAGGCTTTTAAAAATTACAAAAAAATTTCTAAAAATTATAAAAATGTTTCTACAAATATTAAATATATTTAAAACCACCTAATTATTTTCTGAAATTTATCTTCACATTTTATTTATTTATTTTATTAATTCTTTTAAATAAATAACATAACTAGTTTAATTTCTTATAAAAAATAGACTTTAAATAATGGTTAAAATCACTAAAATTATTATTGGTTCAAATAATATCTATGTATTATTGCTTAAATCATGATTATCTCAATTAAATATAAAAGTTTTATATGTAAATCTTTCCAAATCATTTTTATTTCTGTTAGTCACTTAAATAATTAAATATATTAATTAATTATCATAAATTAATTAATAAAATTAGTTATTTGTTTTTCCCACACTTTAATAATAAATCAAACGGTTACGCGTATTGATACATTTATTTCTATTAAATTATAAACATAATCACTTTCAATAAATTCATTTTATTTATTTCAATACATTTAAATGAAATAAATTATTTTATTTAAACTACCATTCAAAACCCAATCCCAATAGAAACCCTAATCTATTCCCAATTCTCATGTTATTATTATTCTAACTCGAGACACCGTTCCGTATATTACTCGTAAGGAAATCGTTGGTGTCTAATCTATCACCTCCAAATTCTAATCTCATCAATCATGTGAGTATTCATATCCCCTTTTTATATCATTTCTTATTTGAGGGAAATCATGTGATACAATATTCAATCATGATATTCTATTGTTATTTCATTCTAAATTCAATTCAAGACAGGTTATGTTATTACTTGCAACTATGTGAACATACTATGATAAACTGGACGACAGTAAGAACCCTAATTCAGTCAATCAATCAATCCTGGTATCAATAGTAAATCTATTAGTTTGGATAACCCACCCCATATGAATAGTCGAGTGGTGATTATGCCAGAGGCAATTAGTCAATCTATGGTGTATGTGTGCAAGTCTATTATATGCAAGTGTCAAGTCAAGGGGTTTATATTATGTCGGTTTATCTATATGCTCCGCTATTGCAATATAAGTCTTAACATTACCTTGTGAATTGGATTATTCTCAATCAAACAATCAATCTATATGTATATTCAAAATTGTGTTTACTCACCGGCTAATTTTTAGCTGACTCGTTACTTTTCACATGATTTCAGGTTAAGCAAGTTAGTGGACTCCTATATGCTCATTTAAGACCCGGACTTAGTCAAAATAAAAGACAATTACCATTTGTGACTTTAATTGATGTATTTGTATTTGTTATACTCATGCTATCTTGTAATCTGGTTTTAATATTATCTCCACTATTAGACAACCATGTGTTATGAACAATCAATCATTCCCTCGTCCGCTCCGATGATTCCGCCGTCGGTCAGGGTGTGACACACGTGACTAATGTTATCATGGGCGTTGACATATGCTGTCATTTCTATGACTATTAGACTATAGGGTCTTGCATTTGTACAGACCAAATGAATATAGGGGTCTATAGTTACTTATCTAGGCTTTGTGCTAGGATGGTGGGACGTGGATTTGAAAAAGTGAAACGAATAGAATAAATGAAGGAAAAGCTAATGAACATGAGAATGCATGAAAAAAGAAAGAAATGTATACTATTAGAGCTTTGAAAGAATTAATATATGTGCTATCTGGGGGAGTTCATGTCTTGCATCCATAGTTTTGAAAGAATTAATGGTTTTACAGTTTTTGATGTTTAAACATGCTTTGATGTTTCTTAAAGATAAGCTTATTTAAATGATTAAGCATGATTTCTGTTGCAAAGATATGTTTATGAATATTTTATGGTATGAGTGACCAATTGTGAGGATTTCTGAAAACGAGTCCTTACAACGGGTGCCACATAGTTCATTTGGGTTTTCTTTTATACTTAAACATTAGATAAATTTCAGTTGATCTAAAATGCACGGGAGCCGGTTTGCTTGCTGCCTATAAAGTTTGGTCTATGACACATCTACGGTTATGATGATTTGTCTGAGCCTAGGTTCACCTTGTCCATCACACGTGCAACCACACGTCGATGGACACTACTACATAAGTTTCATGGTGTATTGCATTTCCTTTTTACATTTCCGAAGTTATGGGAAATTTATACATCAAACAACATTTTTGTTATATTTATATTTAGATTTTCTTTGTCCGAGTAATATACACTCTCTATTAAGTGGGATGGAGTGGGAACCGGGCAGGGGTGAGTAATATCTAACTCTAGGTGGGAACACCACCCCCGCATCCCACATGTAAAATTTTCCCTCGACCTGGTGATTATTCATTACTACCAAAATCCCCTCTTTTGACTGTTTCCTAATGGTGACAATATCGTTACAAAAAATTTAAACTTTTTAACAACAAACAATTTAAGTGTGCGAATGAAGCGGCAAGAAAGTGACGTTGAATTAGTTTTTGGGCCCTGAAATGTAACATATACTATAACAACCCGTAAAACAACTACCTCCTTGTAGAGTTAGAAAAATCATGTGACATGTGTATTGTTTTACATAATATGATTTTGAAGATGGATAGCGTGACGATATCTCTTGATTACAAAGAGGATCCTCCAAACGATAAACCAGTGGAGCATGATATATTTCACATGTACGACCACTCACAATCCACGATAATATCCAATCAAATCTCATCGAGCATTTGGAGTATTTGTGTCAATCGAATCAAATGATCCGCTAGTTTTATTGTATTATAAAATTATCTTTTATTTTTATTTTTAAGTAATTTTTTCTTTAACATTATTCTTTTATGCATTTATTTAATTTTATTAAAAATATGAAAATATAAATACAAATTTAAAAAAATAAATTAATATTGTAAAAATAAGGAAATTGTAAAAAAAGTAGAACGACACCCTGTAAAACGAAGAAAATATAAGGGAAATTAAAAAACATGACATGATGCTGATGTGTCATTCAGAAAAATTTGAAAGAAACAAAACAACTCACATATTTCTTATACACCTACTCTACTTTTAAAATTATCACACATGTTCACTAAAAATTTGACGCACAATCATATAATTGAAGAACGCATCACTTTATCACTAAGATTATTTATTCTTCTTAAAACCATCACTTACACACTTATCTACTAATACTTTTAAACTACATATAAACTCTTCGATTTTGTTTATTTAAAGTGTAAATTTTCATGGAATTGGTAGATCAAACAAAGAGTATTTATATGACCCGAAAGAAGCGGATCTGGCCCAAAGATCCGATCCGCATTTACAGGGTTTCCCTTCGTTATTTGATATTTTGAGTTTCACAATTTACACTCTTCCTTCATTCTTCTACATTTCTTCACGGTTTCTATGCCTCCGTGAATGACTGATTTCATTTCCTCACGTCATTAGTTTGGAAGTTGATTCCTTTTTTGGAATTTGGTAAATGCACTTTTGCATTTGAAATCTCCTTCCACCGGTATGATGTTCATCTTCCAATCATTGTTCTTTAGGAATTCGGTTGTTTCTGTTGTTAAATTCGCTTAATTTCATTGAAATATAGAAAAATTCTTTTCTTAATCATCGTTTTAATTAGTGATTTGATAGTTTTAAAGTTATATGTGACTACCACACCTTTATTCATTTGCCTGTTGGTTTATATTGTTTGGGGATTCTCCATATAGATGCGTTTATTGTTATTATTTTGTTATACTGCCTAACGTAATCATGAAATCAACCTTAAAACCCTAGAATTGCTCAGTAGTTTTGGAGCAATTCTATGATTTTTTTTTCTTTTTTTGTTTTCGAAATTGGTTTGGTATATTGTTAACTTACAATCTTATTACTTGAATATTTAGAACAAGGGTACATTTTAATCAATGATCTTAAATAGTTCTATCATTGGGAATTGCAGGTTAAACCACCATTTGATTATTCCTGTGTAAATTTTCAACAGGCTGATTTGTGTTGTGATTCCTGAATTCAAATGAGAGCAGCAATGTGCTTTTCACATCTTCATCTTCCTAGATGCCAAATTCATTCCCTTTATGGTTCTTGGTGGAAAAAGGTGAATAATTTGAGCAAAAGACAAGAAAATATATCCACTTTTCGGTTACTTGGCCCCAATATATTTGCCCATCAAGGGGGGCATAGTAGGAGATGGACCCAGAAATCTTTATCTACAAACACGGAAGGAAAGAACGTTTCAAGCAGAAAATCGACAGACATTAGCCAACAAATAACTGATGTTTCAAGCCTAACTCATGTTAATTTAAATACTAGCAGAATAGAAATAGGTGCATGTAAAAGTGTTCATATTGAACAAAAGATATCCGAAAACAAAGATATAGCAAAGTGCACAACCGTTATTGTGTTTGATATTGAGACCACTGGATTTAGCAGACAAAATGATCGAATCATTGAGATTGCATTGCAAGATCTTAGCGGGGGTGTAAATAGTACATTTCAGACACTTGTTAATCCAGATATGATTGTGACAAATCCAAAGATCCATGGAATTTCAACACATATGGTCAATAAACCTGGTGTTCCAAGGTACCATTCATGATCTTTAGTTTTTAAGTTTGGTGTTTCTTATCTTCTTCCTAGAATTGTTCTTGTATGTTTGGATATAGCTATACAATATCACATAGATACATAATCACTTTCCAAATACCCTGTTAGTTAATATGATACTTTGAGTTGACATGTTGTGTTAAAGAACCTTATAGATATGAAAGTATGCAGTCTAAAAGAGTTGGTACACATATTCATGATATTCAGTTATTTAGTTTTGTGTTTCTGTTTTTTTAGTAGAATTGTTCTTCTATGTTTGGATATAACCATAAAATATGACATTATCAATTTCCTAACACACATCCAAACACCCACTTAGTTATTATAATATTTTGAGTTGACATGTTGTGTTAAAAAACCTTATAACATGAAATTTTGCAGGATATGAGAGTTGATACCATATTCATTATCTTGAGTTATGAAGTGTTGTGTTTCTTATTTTCTTGCTACACTTTTTCTTGTTTGTTTGGATATAACCATGCAATATCACATAGTTACTTTCCAAAAACACATACAAAGTACAAACGTGAAACACCTCTTTAGTTATTATGACATTTTTAAAGGACATGTTGTGTTAAAGAACCTTACAGACATGAAATTGTGCAGGATGAATGAGTTTTTCTTCTTCTTTTTTTTGGATAAATGGCATTGCCCTGCAAATTTGGATGAATGAGTTGATACCCATATTCATGATCTTCAGTTATTAGGTTGTGTGTTTCTTATTTTCTTACTAGAATTGTTCTTATATGTTTGGATATAGCCGTAAAATATCACATAATCTCTTTTCGAACAAACATCCAAACACCCCCTTACCAGTTATGATATTTTTAGTTGACATGCTGTGTTATAGAACCTTATAGACATGAAGTTGTGCAGGATGAAAGAGTTGATACCGATACTGGTATGGTACGTCAGAAGCCGGCAAAAGCCTGGTGGTCAAACGTTATTAGTTGCTCACAACGCTAAAACGTTTGATGTCCCTTTCTTGATTAGTGAATTTAATCGCTGCTCCTATGAAATCCCATCAGATTGGCATTTTGTGGATTCAATATCTCCTGCTCGTGTGCTAATGAAAGCCGAAGGTCAGTCTCATTTAATCACTTTCTAAACACACGTCCAAACACCCCCCTATGTTTCTATATATACATGAAAGGCTGCAAATGATGGTTTGATGATATCTCTGTACAGGATCAGAACTTTCTTCAAAGTCCCTCCAAGCCCTTAGAGAATATTATAAGATCCCACTAATTGGTACAGCTCACAGAGCCATGGCAGATGTAAGAGTTCTTGCATTGGTTTTACAGAAGATGACCCGTGAGCTGAAGCTCACTGTTCCCTGTCTTCTTGAAAATTATTCATTTACTGCCTCTGAGATAATAAATAATTCGAAGAAGAAGAAGAATTCAAGATAAGTTCATGTTCTTTGGTTTACATCTTTGGGTTTCAAGTTATGTTGTAATTGATTTACCAATTACAGAAATATTTGATTATAATTTATCCACCTTCAAGCATGTTAAAGTTATAATATTTGGCTATAATTTCTGCCATGTAACACCTGAGATTTTAACTTCAGCTAGAATATTCAACTAGGCATGGACATTTTCTCTTCAGAGAAATGCATGTTGTAACTTCCTTATATCTTGTTGCAACATTGAATCTTATCGGAGTCTGTTGTCGCATTGGTTGTATTCTTGAGAACCACCCTCTGGGCTCTGATGATCTATCAGTATGCGTATATATATCTATAACACATATATGTGAGGAAACAGTGTAGTAGGGAGAGCAGAAGATCCATCATCTAATGATTGCCACTTGGTGAGTCTTAAGCACAATTCAAGTATTCATAATCATATTTCTGATTTTTGTTTTAGATAACCAACTTTGAATATCTTTTTGTTCCGGAACGCATGCATTTTACCTGAGTTGAATTACTGAAAGGGGTGGATTCATAATCTTTTGGCATCTTATTACTAACAAAGCAGTATTCTTAAGGGATGCATTACAGTACCAAGTGTGATCTTGTTACTATATAATTTATATTTCGGGTCTGCGCCTGTTCATACCCTACCTTTCAAGTTTCATGCATGTTGTTCTGCCAAATCAACCCTATGAATAGACATTTTGTTCAAAAGGGTGTTTTAAAAATGGGAAGAGAAGCAAGAAGCATGTTTGGATATTATTAGGTTTCATGGTTCAGTTTAGATGGTTTAACCATATAGACGGGTTTTAACCATTTATTTAAATATATCTCTAATTACCAACATCTTTATACATAATGCTTATGCATAATGTTGTTATATACTATCTTTCATATACAAGTACTTGATGCATATATGCTTATGCATAATTTTGTTATATACTACCTTTCATATACAAGTACTTAATGCATATATCTTTTTTTTTTGTCTTTTTGTTTTTGTAATTGCTTATATTTATTTTTTTCTTTAAGTAATTGATATTCTATTACTAGAATTATTTTTAGAGTTATTTTTCCTATAACTTTTAAGCTCTGTTGTTTTAAAATTTTTGAATATATCGTCGTGACATGTTTCTTTCAATGTAAACTTCATTCAAAATGGATTTGCGGGCAATTATGTACAATACAAGTCATCAAGGCATAAACGTGCAAATCGTCAAAGTTGTTTCAAGGTTTCGAATCTTTCGTAGTTTTTATCCCTCTTATAACTCTTAAAAGATGACTTTTTATAAAACTTGGATTTTTATGTTGTGATGTTTTGGTTTTGTTTATGTTTTGGTGTGAACTTCGTAACATCATTCTTAAACCAACCAGTAATTCTAAATGGTTTTTAAACCGTTAAGTTTTTAAGATGTTCATCATTCATTTTTTATTAACGTGTCTATCATCATTTGGTCGTTAATTTTTTAAACGCCTTTTTTATTTATATTATTAAGTTTCAAATATTATTAATAGTCTCGTTGTAGCTTTTTTCACACATCTTCTCACCCGCGCAACGCGGGGTGTTTATACTAGTTCTAAATTAAATATCAAATTGTTAATAGTTGAAACTAAACCATACCTGATTGTTAATAACAGTTTAGTTTTATTGTTCGGCTTATAAGCTTATTTTGAGTATCTTAAGTGCTTATACATATACTAGTTAGTAAATTTTTGTTGCATAACAACTTGTACATCATGCCTGTCGATGTGTTGTGCATGTGAGGGTTGTACCATCAGGTTTTATAGGTTATACCCACCTTTAGATTTAAAAACTCACACTCACTACCTATTTCTTTTGCATCTAGAGACTCTGTCGCTTCTCTTTATTCTCTTCTCTCTCTAAAAATCACCATCCTATCACCATGTTTAGTTGTTTACACCGTCCATCGTTGCTGCCTGTGACGTGATTTATAATTATTGTTGAAATGTTATTTACATTTTCCTTTACATTCTTCTAAGGTTTTAGAACACTGAGTACATCTTTTGAAACTAGTACAACAATAAACTATTCCTTTTACACAATGCTCGGTTTCATAACACATTGCTGGCTCGATTCCTCTTGGGGCACCTACATTAAAAAGATTAATCATTTTTCCTGCATATTTTGGTATAACATCGAAAGAGTAAACGCATTGCTTCTTATAAATAAAATATTTTCTTGCACCAAAAGTAATATCTGTAACTAAACATTTAAGTAAATTACAAATTGTGTCCTTTATTAATATACGAAATTACATGGTATGTTTTTTAGTTTTAATAATTACATACAATGCCTTTTTATTAAAAGACTAGCTATAGTAACCCGTGTGTTACACGGGTTGAATAAATAAAAAATTAATATAACAAAATTTATTAATTATAAAATGATATTTTAAGATATAATATCACTGAAATTATGTATTAGAAATGACTGTAAGTTATAAAATAGTGATATCAACTTTTTAAAACTTTATTTTTTTTTCAAAAAAATAAACGTTTTGTTCTAAAATAAACCATATAAAATTATCATTTTTAAATTTTTTTTATTATAACTTAATTATTTTTGGTTTTAAAAAAATAACTTTTTAAAAATACCAATTTTAAATTTTAAATATTTCATATTTTTAAAAAAAGTCTTATGCTTTAAATAAATTTATTATTTTATAAAAAAATTATTTATTTAGAAATAACATTAATAAATAGATCTCTTTATTAATTTATTAAATCAAAAAAGTGTTAAATAGTATTATTAGTAATTAAGGTAATTATTTAATAGGAGAGAGAGGCGGGAAAATTTTGGTGAGAGTGATTGTGGTGTTGACACGTGTCATCCCAGATACCTTTTTATTAGAGTAGGAAGATTTGCATACATATTGTCATTTATATTAACTTTTATTCAAATATACAATTAACTCAGTTATGTGTCTCCTCACATGAGGAGTATTTTTATCATTTGCTTTTAACGTCTAATATATTAAAACATTTAAAAAATAAAAAAAATAAAATGAAAAAAAAAGATATTGGACCGTTGTGTAAGTCGGTGAAACCAATCTCTCTTAGTGTGTTTTCATTCAACTAGTTGTCAAAAATTTACTAACAACAACCTCCAATAACATTTACTAAATTAAGAAGTCAAAATCATAAATCAACTAAAAGGTCTTGAAATCAACAATAAACACCAAAGAATACATGTAAATAGTTTATCAACTACTCACAACAACAAATAATAAAAAATGAATAAGGAACACAAATTTTGAGATCACCTATGATTCTTTGAATTGCTTATATAATTGCAAAAGCCACAAAAAGAACTGTGAGTTACTCGTTAATCACACAACAACATAAGTCAGAAATTCAAATAGCAACGAGCTACAAAAAGCGAATTAGGGATTTGAATGTCATCGTCGTTTTTTGTTCGACTTGAAGGGGTTTCAATGGTGTGTAAAATGTTGTAGGTGGTGGTGAAGATGATTGACAGTGGAGTATTAAAGAGAGGGGGAAAGTTGGATTTGATGGTGTTGAGCGTAAAAAGGATGCAGGTTCATCAACTTACCAAACGGTTCGATATCTTTTAATTTTATTTTTCATATAAAAATAAAAAATTAATTTATTGAATATATTAGATGTGAAAAAAATGATAAAATTACACCTCATGTAAAAGATACATAAGCGAGTTAACTATACATTTAAATGAAATTAATGTAAAGGATAATGGGTAACTGAGTTAATAGTGCATTTAAATGAAAGTTAATATAAATGACAATAGGTGTGTATATATTTAAAAAAAGAGACATTAGACGTAAGTATTAAAACTAAAGGACATATCATGTTATTAGATTATATATATACATATTCCTATTGTAGTTCACAAGTCACTATGTATGATATCAAAAGGTGCATAAGTTTGTGAAACAAAATCATAAAATGGAAGTTTAACTTGCTTCCCCAAAATACAAGATTCACAAAACAACTTTTTAGAATCACTGAAAATAGAGATATGTTTATTTTTATATAAATGCTGTAATAAAGGCTGTCCAGGGTGTCCTAGGCGTTGATGCCAAAGGTCCCGAGAAAGAGCAGCAAAAGCAAAAGGCAAGGACTTGGTGGGTGTAGCAAGAGAGGGCGGCAACGAGTAGAGATCCCCAGTGCTATCACATCGGAGGATAGGAGTCCGCATCCGGTAGTCCTTCACAAGAAAACCATTTTTGTCAAATTCAATTGAAATATCATTATCTCTAGTTAACCGTCTTACCGATAGTAGGTTTTTAATAAGGTATGGGGAGACAAGGATATTGTTTAGTTGGAGTGAAGGGTGTGAGTGGTTTGTTTGAATTCTAAGATTATCCATGCCCGTTACCGGAATTTGTGTCCCGTTGTCAACAATGATATTATTTAAATTGCTATTATTGAAATAAGAGGAGAGAGTACCTGACGAGTTTGCCATGTGTGGCGTTGCCCCTGTGTCATGTACCATGTCGGATCCGGATTGAGAGTCATAGTGTTGAATGCTTGTTCAAGTTGAGTTGGAGTGTAGGATTGTTGATAGGCAAGGTGGGCTTGTGGGTGTGGGCCGAGAAGACCAGGAGCGTTAGGCCTGGGGGAAAACATGTTGGGCCTGTTTGGTATGGTGGGAAAGGGACATGGTGGTGGGTTATTGGTCCAAGTGTATGGGTTGTAGGAATTGGGGGCCCAAGGAAGTGGGTAGGCAGGGGTAGTGTAATGGATCGGTGAACGACCACGAGGCCGGGATCGCCCACGCGATCGTCCACGACCGCGACCGCGGTCGTTGGTTTCTGCGGTAGTGGGTTGGTGAGTCGGGGCAGAATGTTGGGGGGCAGCTGGTGGTATGTGGTGGTGCGGTTGCGGTGGTGGGCGGTGGTGGGCTGTGGTGGGTTGCGACCAAAACCGTAGGGCTGGTGGTGGTTTGGTTGGCTTTGCGGGTTTCCTCTAATATCAGTTGGGAGCGGGCCTTGTTAAAGTCTGGTAGTGGGTCGGTTTGTTGAAGAAGCATAGCAACACCATCATATTGATCGTTTAATCCGGCAATAAGTTGTAAAACCAATGTTTGATCCGTGACAGGAGCGTTGACATTTGCCAATTGATCCGATATCTCTTTTAAAGCTTGACAATAAGACGTAATGTTTGGAAAAGACTCGAGCTTGGTGTTTGAAAACTTGTTCTGCAAATACAAAGCTCGAGTTTGTTTGTTATCATTGAAAATACCTTGAATGGCCTTCCACGCGGAGTGAGCGGTCGAACTCGGTTTTAGAATTGTTTGGAGGAGATCCGGAGAAATGGTGCCATATATCCATTGTCGAACAATGGCATCGATCCGCTTCCAAAGTTTGGCTGCATCGGCAGCCGCTGCTGTGGTGGCGGCATCGGCTGTGGTGGCCGGTTGAGCCGGTGGTTCGGATGATTCAAGGTGGTTATCACAATCAAAGGCTTCGCAATGAACGCGAAACAATTCCACCCAAGAAGTGTATTTGCCTTGATCCATGTCGAGGGTGATGGGAATGAAATTCTTGATGTTGGTGACGGTGAGGGCCGGATGTAGCATGGAAGACATGTTTGAGAGAGGGGAGAAGAAGGTGACGGCAGCCGGTTGTTAGGGGAGAGATTAGGGTTAGGAGAAAGGAAAGGATCAAATTAGGCTTGATACCATATAAGAATATTAATCTTCCTTGATCTTACAAATGAGAGAATACAAGATATATATACACATTCCTATTGTAGGCATTTTCCAAATGATCCTTAGACAATTTTATAGTTACAATATATAATCTAATACATGTAATTTCGTATATTAATATATGACGTAATTTGTAAATTACTCTAAAAGTTTAAAATATAGTCATACTGAGAGTTCAATAGAGTAATCAACTTTTTATATATGATGCACGAAATTAAAACAATGTCTACCTAATCTTAGATCATAAATTATTATGAAGTTCTTGCCAAAAGAGTGTTAGTGTGCTGAGATTGATAAACACCAATAATTGGTGCGAGATGAAGTTTCTACAGGTTGAACAACTTGCTACTACTGATAACAAGTTGGTACTACTGAAAAAGGTTGGTACTGACAAAACAACTTACCACTAAAAGAATATGAACCTGATGATACTTATTAGTACTTAATTAACACTAGTGGGTAACACTCTCGTTGCGACGGAGTGAACAATTTACAAATCTATACTTGTTATATTTCACTTACTTTATCAATTGTTTTGTTTTATGGTTCAAATCTCTTATACGGTTTATGATTATTATCATATGTTAGAGCTAACACATTATTACAAAACTAATTAGCATTAACAAGAATAGTTAAATGGCTCAACTTTTAAGTAAACATAAATATTGAACATGATTAAAGTTTGATGAATATTTTTAAGAAAATTCACATTCAAAGTAGTATAGGTTGAATTGCTTTGAATTGTTTTGATACAACAATGAAAAGATTTATTATGACATTAGATCTTAAACATAGATACATTAATAGAAAACCATACGTTACATTTATTTGATACTGTGAGTATAGTAGAAAAATTTCTTGTAATATTAAATATTAATGCTTGCCATCCTTTATATGTTATCTTAAAATTATTATAAAATTATAATCTTGTACTAAAGAAATGTTTTATAGATAGTATTAAACAATAGATGATATAGATATAGATTATTATTATTATCATTATTATAAAAGTATTTAGTAATTATATAGTTAAGCATTCAAATAGAATAATACTTATTTACATATTTTATCATCATCATCATCATTATTATTATAATAATAATAATAATACTATTATAATAATAATAATAATAATAATAATAATAATAATAATAATATTATTATTATTATTATTATTATTATTATTATTATTATTATTATTATTATTATTATTATTATTATTATAAAAGTATTTAGTTAGGTATTCAAATAAGATAATACTTATTTATAAATTTATATATTAATTTAAAATATTAAAAATTATATAATATTTAATATAGTGAATTAAATTATCTTACCATATTAAATAATATATTAACCAATGTACTAATTACAAGAAGTTTATTAGTAAGGGTAAAATAAGATGATTGCATTGAACACTTGTATCTAATACTTAAAAAGTATTATTAGGTGTTTTAAATTTTTTTGTAAAATTACATTTGTATCCTAAGATTTTGTTTTATATAGTACTATAGTGGACACCCGCGCTTCGTCGTGGTTTGATTCTAAATGTATATGTGAACGTCGCAATAATAGTTTTTGGATTATCATGATTTTAGTGAGTTCAAAGATATATGCGCTTGGATTTTCATGGACATCTACACATGTTTTAGTGATTCGTTATTATATTGTCATGATACTATTATTGAACATATGATATTTAATACGTCGTGGATATCAAGTAAAACAAATACCTTAAAAGTATATGAATAAAAACTATCATAAAGCATAGAACATTGTATCATGATTAATGATATGTTATTATTAAATTGTTACAGATACAATAACATAACAAAAATATAGTATTAAATTTTAACACAATATTGTTGTTGTTGCTGCTGTTGTTAATTTTTTAATAAAAATAGTCATTACTATTAATATTATTATATTTTTTAGACATATTAAATAATATGCCATTTACTAACAAATTTAGTTATAAATACTAAAGTTATCGACTACCCAAAATACCCCTAGAAAATATATCTATTAGTTATTATAAATATTAGTTATATACTTAATTATTAAATTAGTAATTAATAAATTTAAATGTCATTTTCAAGTATTATAAATAATATAATATTTAATATAATAAATTAAATAATATCATATTATTAAATAATGTATTAATAATGTATATTAAATAATGTAATAATTTAAAGAGTTTATTAAATATGGGTAAAAATGAAACTATTGCATATGATAGTTGTACTTTATGTTTAAAATATTATATTAGTTGTCTTACAATTTAAGTAAAATTACTATCTTTTCTTTTAAAATATATTATATAATAGTATAGATGATAAGATATAAAATGAGCATCGATCTAGGTTTCTACTAAGGACTACTGCATAGTCTACGTGGTCCACATAGTGTTAATTGTATAAGGTTTTGATGACCTTACCAAGCTAAAAATATTATGATGTAAAAAGAAGACAAAACGTACCATGTGATTATGATATATAAATGCATTAAGGGATAGGCACCAAGTACTTATTTCTTTTTTGCTTTGACTTGAATCATGACTTATTTTTTGATCATAATCTCTTCTCTTACTCAGCTTTATAGCAAACCCCTGTTTGCTGATTAGCGTTTATAGTTCTTTTATTAATTAAACAGTAGATTTTATTATTTGTTTATAATTATGTTGCTATGAAAGATAAGACACCCAACCTTATAAGATAACATGTTATAAACAAATTTTAAAAGTGGTTTAATTTAATCACTTATTAAAATTGTTTTAATTTGGTCACCTAAGCTTAAGGTTATTTTTAATTTCAATTATATGACTATAAGATTCTGTTGTTTTAAGAAAGCTTCGACATCCAGTATTATATACAATGTCAGATTCGTACCTAAGTGGATGTATTTGGTTGTGGTCATTTTAAAAACCATTCTCGAGGTACATTTTGGTCTACTTGGATGACACATGCAAATATTAAACTATGAAAAAAATTATTATTTATCATTGGTTTATGAGGTTTTTCGTATTCAGGAACTTGGGACTACTTTGACAAATTAGGAGAATTTATCAAGCTAAAACCCAAGGTTCCAAGGCCTTTTAAAAAACTACAAGTAAACTCACCGGCCGTTTTGAGCATTCACAGCCAGTTCTTTATAAATCTGTGAATGTGTTCTTTATATTATAGAGATTGGTTATTAGTGGTTATGAGTGGATGATATAAAACTTGTAACTGTTCATCTCTGTATTTGGTAAGACACTGTTTATCTCTATTAATTTTTTAATATTTGTTGAAAATAGTTGTGAGTGGAGGAAAGAGAAAATGTAATGATAAAAGTAAAAAATATTATTTTATTAAAAAGAAGAGATAAAAAATAGTGTTTTTAGTGTAATTATAAATATGAAGATGAAGAGTGGGTTGTGAATGCTCTTAGGAGCGGCTATTCCACTGTCCAAAATAATGGTAGTGCCTCTAACCGCTCAAAGAGTGACTGAAAAGAAAACTCATCTATTCAACAACCTACATACCTATAACACCCTAGGCAAATCTAACATCGGGCATGCATAGAAGAAATTTATGGTTCGTAAGTGATAATCCGTAAGGTTCTCAAGGGAAAAACGGACAATGTTGGTGGTATGAGGGGTCGGAAGTTATAATGGTATTAGAGCCAAGGCCAGGCTTGTGTGCCAGTGAGAACATTAGTCTCCGAAGCGGGGGAGGATGTAACATCTCAAATCGGTTGGGAAAGGGGAACGAAAGCTTCCTTATATGGAGCTAGATAACTTCCCTATTTTCAAAGTGTTTTAAAACCATGAGCGGTGGGCGTTTGAGAGCGAGTTGCTGTCAAAGCGGACCATATCTGGTATGATAATTGGACTGTTACAATGCCCTACCATACCGCTACACTTATTATCTCATGTTCTCAAGCCCTTAATAGCGTGAAATGAAAACCCACAAAAAGAGCCACAAGATAAAGTCACAAATACATGAATAAAAGGCCAATATGCAACATAAAAAGAGAATTAAGAGGGTTCTCACTTCCTTTAAGCCTTCTTTCTTCCATCCTTTATCCTTATTACTCAGGGTTCCTAACAACAATACCTTGTTACATACACTATTGTACAAGTTCTAAATACTAGACTAAATTACCTTTAGTATGAAGCACAACCTAGACACATAAGTCGGATATATACTTGTACCAAGGCAAATTTGAAAGTGCTTCTTCATGTGCCTATGAGTCATTTGAACAAATAATATAATCAAGGAAGTGATCAAACATGTGGATGAGATGACATGTAGCCCAAATCTATAGGAGGTTATAACAATGGATTATTACCCTAGTTCACATATATAGAGGAACTACTAGTCATCAAAACTTATTATTCATGATAATTCTTAAGGCACGAAGTCCCCAACCATGGCAACTGGTAATAATGTGATACACTTGAGCTTGGTATTCTTATGAACTAAAACAAAATAGGTAATAAGGGCATTAATACAACAATAAAAGACTTATCTATAACTACCCATGATAGGTCCTATTGATCCTATTAACTTTGGTGAAGGTCCAACCATTCAAGAATGTATGGTAATAATTTATGTTCTTATGTATGAGATCTATGAAATTAAGGATTCCTTCACCAACATGAATAATAGTCAAGCCCAACACAAGCTATATGCCAATACAATCCTCTAGGAGAAATTACTAAAAGACTTACCACTACTATCTTTTCTCATAAACATCCATGAGCCACAAAATAACATGTTGCGACAAGTACTATCAAAACTATCAAAGTCACCCTATGAAATGTTGATAAGCAGTCGCTGATGCCCATTTTAATTCCAAACAAGTACTATAATTAATTCAAATAAAAACTTTCAAGGTTGCATCAACTCTATATTTGTTATGCTTCAGTTTTCCATTATATCTCAAATTGGAGCGTTGAGGTGAGAAATCAAAGAAAATATATCACAAATAACTAATCTAATAGGATTCACGCCTCCTTCCCTATGGTTCCCTTCCTCTAAGACAAAAAGGGGAGGAAATTTTTGATGTCTCAAGAAGAGTAATTAAAGTAGGAAAAAACCAAAACTCCTTTGTTTCTCCTATTGCCTACGAACACAACATGTTCTTTTAGAGATATGAAGCACTTTTTCAAGAGGAGATTGAAACACTTATGGGTAAACGAAAGGTGGTAAATATGCCTTATTGGTCACTTGTTCCCTACGAGTGAACTATTGGGTGGTTTTTTGTCTAGTGGGAACCACCACCCACTTCCACCGTTTTTAAAAGTCTTCATAATAAAAAAAAATAAAAAGCAATCTCATTCTCTCTCTGCGAAAAAACAACAACAATAATGCAATAATTGAGTTACAGATACAGAATTCGAGCAGAAAGCAAAACTAAAAGTGAAGAATTTTTGTCTTCCTCATTACAACAGCTCAGAAACCGGTAGTTTCCCAGAGATTGAACCGTTGGAACGTTGTGAAATTTTAACAGGGTCTTCCTAACATCCTGGTGATCACATCTAACGGTGAGTTTGTGTTTATCACGTCCGGAGGTAAGGTTCTATAGTCGTGAAACAGAGCTGCTGGGTTTTGGGTGTTTTCTTCTCTTTTGTCTTGGGTTAGTTTCCATATGCTTGATGTTAATTCCAAGTGTATGATGGTTTGTGTATGCCTCTAGTGTGTCTAGGGAAGATTTTGTATTGCTCAAATTTGGTGATAGTGGATTTTAAGCGGCTCTAGTAGTCCCGTGGTTTTTACTCTCCCTTGAGAGGTTTTCCACGCTAAAAATTTTGGTGTCTCTGTTTGGTTATTTTGTATATCTACTTGTTTACATCCTCACAGGTTCATACGGGTTCCGGAAAACTTTTAGGTCAAACGAGGTTACGCTTCCGCATTCGTAATTTACCGTTGGTGATCTTGTTGTTGGTGCTGTTTTTCCCATCAGAGTGGTATCAGAGCCACTGGTTCCTGTCCTTGGCTCTTGATATTGAATCTTCTCATAAGATTAACACTCGTTTGAACGATGGATGTTAATACAAGTAGGATGGTAAATTTGAATGGTTCTAATTATCACATTTGGAAAGGAAAGATGGAAGATCTCCTTTATGTGAAGGATTATTATATGCCCGTCATTAATACCGAGAAACCTGAAAACAAAACAGATGAAGAATGGAAGATTATGCATAGACAAGTTTGTGGGTATATTCGGCAGTGGGTTGATGATAATGTTTTGAACCATATTATTGAGGAGACTCATGCTCGCACTTTGTGGAAAAGGCTTGAGGAGTTGTATGCTCGTAAGACCGGGAACAATAAGTTGTTCTTGATTAAATAGTTGATAAACTTAAAATACCATGATGGTACTCCAGTTACTGATCATTTGAATGCTTTTCAAGGATCATTAATCAACTTTCAGGTATTAAGTTTGATGACGAGGTACAAGGTTTGTGGCTCCTTGGCACTTTACCGGATTCTTGGGAGACTTTTAGGACATCATTGTCCAACTCTGCAGCAAATGGTGTTATTACTATGGAAATGGCTAAAGGCAGTGTTTTAAATGAAGAGATGAGAAGAAAGTCACAGGGTTCCTCTTCAAGTTCAGATGTCTTAGTTACAGAAAGCAGGGGGAGAAGTCAAAGCAGAGGTCCGAGTAATAGAGCGAAATATCGTAGTAAGTCTAAAGGAAAGTTTGCTGATTTTGAGTGCTATCATTGTGGTAGAAAAGGGCACACAATTAAGTTTTGTAGACAGTTGAAGAAGGAGAACAAGAAAGCTAATTACAACAATCAAAAGAACAATAATAAGAAAGATGATGGTGGCAATGACACTAATGAAGCTAATACTGCTACTGAAGAGTTCTTTATTTGTTGTGATTATGATATGGTGAATATTACATCTGATGACTCGAGTTGGGTTGTTGACAGTGGTACTACCTGTCATGTGACATCACAAAGGGATTTTTTCTCATCTTATACATCTGGTGATTTTGGGATTGTTAAGATGGGTAACAAGGGGGAATCTAAGATCATTGGTTTTGGAGATGTTTGTTTGAAGTTTGACACTGGGGTGGAATTGGTTTTACATAATGTGAAACATGTCCCGGATATCAGACTTAATTTGATCTCTGCAGGTTTGCTTGATGATGATGGATACCATAATTTCTTTGGTGACGGTAGTTGGAAACTCACTCGTGGCTCTTTGATCGTGGCAAGAGGCAAAAGAAGCTCAAAGCTTTACATGACACATCCGAAGATCTCTAAAGATTCAGTTCATTCATTGGTGGATACTGACATGTCAGAGTTGTGGCATAAAAGACTTGGCCACATGAGTGAAAAAGGGATGTCTTTACTCTCAAAGAGGAATGCCTTGTCCGGTGTTGGTAATGTTCATTTGAAAAAGTGTTCTCACTGTCTGGAAGGTAAGCAAACAAGAGTTTCCTTTAAGACTCATCCTCCTACTAGGAGAGACGAGATACTTGATTTGGTGCATTCTGATGTATGTGGTCCGATGAAGACTAGATCACTTGGGGGTTGCTTATATTTTGTCACATTTATTGATGATCATTCAAGGAAAGTATAGGTTTACAACTTGAAGTCTAAAGATCAAGTGTTGGATGTGTTTAAGCAGTTTCATGCCTTAGTTGAAAGACAAACTGGGAAGAAGCTCAAGTGTATTCGGACAGATAATGGAGGTGAGTATATTGGTCCTTTTGATGCCTATTGTAGAGAGAAAGGAATTCGAAACCAGAAGAGTTCTCTAAAGACACCACAGTTGAACGGTTTAGCAGAACGGATGAACAGAACCTTGATGGAAAGAGTTAGATGTTTGCTCTCACATGCAGAATTTCCTGATTCTTTTTGGGGTGAGGCTTTAAATACTGCAGTACATGTTATTAATCTTACCCCATGTGTTCCTTTGTCTTTTGATGTTCCTAACAGGGTTTGGAGTGGCAAAGATGTTTCATATGATTATTTGAGAGTCTTTGGATGCAAGGCTTTTGTGCACATTCCTAAAGATGAAAGGTCAAAGCTTGATGTGAAGACCAGACCATGTATATTCCTTGGCTATGGGCAAGATGAGTTTGGGTATAGGTTATATGATCCGGTTCTGAAGAAACTTGTTAGAAGTCGTGATGTTGTGTTTGTAGAAGATCAAGGTTTGAAAGACATTGAGAAGTCAAACATAGTTCCTCAATGTAGTAATGATCTTATTGATTTGGATCCAGTTCCTCCTCGACAATCTGAATCACAAAATGGAGATGACACTCAAAGTGAAGAGCATGACACTGATGATAGCAATAATACAGATCCAGTGAACAATGATACAGATCCAATGAACAATGAGTTTGATGAGGGTTTTCATCCAGAGCTACCAGTACCAGGTATGCCATCATTTGTCCCACTTAGGCGGTCTACCAGAGACCGTCATTCTTCCACCCGTTATTCTGCTGATGAGTATGTTTTACTCACTGATGGGGGAGAGCCTGAGTGTTATGAAGAGGCTATGGAAGATGAACACAAAAGAGAGTGGGTTGAAGCCATGCAAGATGAAATGAATTCCTTGTATGAGAACAATACCTTTGAGTTGGTAAAATTGCCTAAGGGCAAGAGAGCTTTGAAAAACAAATGGGTTTATAAGCTCAAGACTGAAGAACATACGTCAAGGCCTAGGTACAAGGCCAGATTGGTGGTTAAAGGGTTCAGTCAAAGAAAGGGTATTGATTTTGATGAGATTTTCTCTCCAGTCGTGAAGATGAGTTCTATTAGGGTGATTCTTGGTATAGCTGCCAGCCTTGATCTTGAGGTTGAGCAAATGGATGTCAAGACAGCATTCCTTCATGGTGACTTGGATAAAGAAATCTACATGGAGCAACCTGAAGGGTTTCAGGTTAAGGGTAAAGAAGACTATGTCTGTAAGCTTCAGAAAAGTCTTTATGGGTTGAAGCAGGCACCAAGACAGTGTTACAAGAAGTTTGAGTCAGTTATGGGGAAGCAAGGCTATCGAAAGACTACTTCAGATCACTGTGTTTTCTATCAGAAGTTTGGTGTTGATGATTTCATTATCTTATTGCTTTATGTTGATGATATGTTGATTGTTGGTAAGAATGCAGAGATGATTGTGCAGCTGAAGAAAGATTTGAGCAAGTCATTCGCTATGAAAGACTTGGGCCAGTAAAACAGATTCTTGGCATTCGGATTACTAGAGATAGAGCTTCAAAGAAACTCCACATGTCACAAGAGTAATACATTGAGAAGGTGCTTTGCAGATTCAACATGGATAAAGCCAAAGCGGTGAGTTCCCCTCTTACTCCTAATTTTAAGTTAACTGATAGAGATTGCCCTTCTTCGAAGGAGGAGATTGAAGAGATGGATAGAGTTCCATATGCCTCAGCAGTGGGTAGTTTGATGTATGCCATGGTGTGTACAAGACCTGACATAGCCTATGCAGCAGGTGTTGTTAGTCGTTTTCTGTCTAATCCAGGTAAGAAGCATTGGGAAGCAGTTAAGTGGATTCTTAGATATCTACGTGGTACCTCCAAACTGGGTATCACACTTGGAGATGGTGAGCCTATGCTTGTGGGTTATACAGATTTTGATATGGCAGGTAACAAAGACAACATGAAATCCACTTCTGGATATTTGATGACTTTTACAGGGGGAGCTGTGTCATGGCAATTAAGGCTGCAAAAGTGTGTTGCGTTGTCTACTACAGAGGCTGAGTATATGGCAGCAACAGAAGCATGCAAAGAATTATTGTGGTTGAAAAGATTTTTGCAAGAGCTTGGCTTTATGCAACAGTGCTACGTGGTTCTTTGTAATAATCAAAGTGCAATTCACCTCGCTAAGAATTCTACGTATCATAAGCGAACAAAACATATTGATACAAAGTATCATTGGATTAGGGACGCACTTGAAGATAAGTTGTTTGAGCTTGAGAAAGTCCACACCTATGATAATGGTTCCGATATGTTGACCAAAGCTCTAGCAAGGGAGAAATTGAAGATTTGTTGCTCAATCGCCGGGATGGCGAACTCTTCCACATAGACAAAAAGGGGGAGATTTATTGGGTGGTTTTTTGTCTAGTGGGAACCACCACCCACTTCCACCGTTTTTTAAAAGTCTTCATAATAAAAAAAATAAAAAGCAATCTCATTCTCTCTCTCTGTGAAAAACAACAACAATAATGCAATAATTGAGTTACAGATACAGAATTCGAGCAGAAAGCAAAACTAAAAGTGAAGAATTTTCGTCTTCCTCATTACAGCAGCTCAGAAACCGATAGTTTCCCGGAGATTGAACCGTTGGAACGTTGTGAAATTTTAACAGGGTCTTCCTAACATCCTGGTGACCACATCTAACGGTGAGTTTGTGTTTATCACGTCCGGAGGTCAGGTTCTATAGTCGTGAAACAGAGCTGCTGGGTTTTGGGTATTTTCTTCTCTTTTGTCTTGGGTTAGTTTCCATATGCTTGATGTTGTTAATTCTAAGTGTATGATGGTTTGTGTATGCCTCTAGTGTGTCTAGGGAAGATTTTGTATTGCTCAAATTTGGTGATAGTGGATTTTAAGCGGCTCTAGTAGTCCCGTGGTTTTTACTCTCTCTTGAGAGGTTTTCCACGCTAAAAATTTGGTGTCTCTGTTTGGTTATTTTGTATATCTACTTGTTTACATCCTCACAGGTTCATACGGGTTTGGGAAAACTTTTAGGTCAAATGAGGTTACGCTTCCGCATTCGTAATTTACCGTTGGTGATCTTGTTGTTGATGCTGTTTTTCCCATCATGAACTTCCTAATGCTTGAAATAGAAGAAGAAACATGTCTTATTGGTCACTGGTTCCCTACGAGTGAACTTCCTAATGCTTGAAATAGAAGAAGAAACATTCCTTATTGGTCACTTGTTTCTTACGGCTAAATATGCCTTATTGGTCACTTCTTTTAGAAAAAAGCACTACCAGAGTACCAAGTAGTGCAACAAACTAGGAACAAGGATGACAAAAATAAAAGGAGATGAAAGTTCATTGATGAAGTGAACAAAATAGAAGAAGAAACAAAGTTTGAAATAGAGCATAAACCAAATCTTAAGAAGTTAATATAACTTCAACTAGAATTTTCCACAAAACTACAAAAATAAAGAGTTTGAAGAGTACAAAGAAAGAAAACTAGAAAGGGAGTTCAAGAATCACCAAGATTCCATGATACCCTTTGAGTCTAACTTGAAACATCTATAATGAAAAAAAGAAGAGTTTTTTTTCAGTGAAGAGCAAAAAGTTTACTAGGGAAGACGTGAAAGGGTGGAAAATGAAACAATCAACCTTAACAGAAATGGTTGATAATTTCATAATACATTTCCTACTAAAAGAAAAGGTAGATAGTACAAGTTAAGCAAGAAGTAAATAAGGGAGAGGTAGAGGTCAATGGGAAATAGAGGAAGATAATAAAGTGGTACTTTTGTTGGTAACTACTTGAGTTTTGGTCAACTTTATAATTCTACTAATGGAAGGAATAGAAAAAAGTGATAAATATGTTAAACAAGAAACTTTACAAGGACTATAGCTAAATCTCTAGCATCTTCTAAAAAATCTTAACTAGAACACATTATAGATATATCCCAAAATATAGACAATGCCAAAGATTGTGAGCGATGGCAAAATATCCCTTAAAGAATATGATACCCATTTTAAAGCTTCACTAGAAGTTACAACTAAGCAAACGCAACCAAAGGTGGTTACTATTGAAGTTCTTATTTACCTAAGACTCAGTAGATGATCTAACTACAATGGCAAAGATCCTAAAATTCCAAGTTCACAAATAAACAAACAAACAAACAAACAAACCCAGTATATCCCACTTAAGAGTAGGGTCTGGGGGGGGTAGGTGGTGGCAAGTCTTTCCTCTATCCAGATAGGTAGAGAGACCGCTTCCAAAGAGACCCCCGACTCGATAACAAAAGCAATAAAGGTAGGAAATCAACATATAATCAAACATACGATATAAGCTATATGATATATGCTACCGTACCCATCATACATCAAACATTAAAACATCACCAAAAAGGAATATAAAATGAACAAGCATGCATCAGGGAAGCAACAAATTTTCCCTAAAAAGGTCGCAGTGTACTACATACACATCAGGCCCCGTAAGAAGTATTCAGACTCCCTTCCTAGCTACAGAAACCACTAAAAGTCCTTAATTTTAATTCTACGTCTCCACTCGCTCCTATCCTCGATCATGTGCTCAGAGAGGTGCAAGTGTGCCATATCTCGCCTAATTTTCTCTTCCCAAGTCAGCCTAGGTCTTCCTCTACTCTTCCTACCCTCTATGACGATGTTCTCCACTGCTCTGATCGGTGCTGCCATTGGTCTCCTCTTGACGTGTCCATACCACCGTAATCTTCCCTCTCGTATTTTATCTGCAATACAAGCCACTTCTAACTTCTGTCGAAACACTTCGTTTCTTATCCGATCCAGTCTTGTATGGCCACTCATCCACCTTAGCATTCGCATTTCCGCAACCTCTATTTGTTTCTCGTGCGATTTCTTTATGGCCCAGCAGTCTGTTTCATATAGCATAGCTGGGCGTACCACGACTTTGTATAGTTTTCCCTTAAGTTTCTTATCCGATCAAGTTCACAAATATATAATGAATAAAGCAACAAAACCAACTTGAAAAGTAGTCAAAAGGTAATAATAACTCAAAAGTGAAATGATGAGACTACAAACCAAACCAAAGAAAGTGAGGTGATTGTAATTAAAAATTAAGAACATGTTATGTTCTTAAACATATGCCTATAAGAGAAAGAGTTGTTATTACTTAGTAAATATATCATTAGGAAGCTAACGTCTTTATGGTTTTAATACATATAATAACATACCAAAATGGAAGGTAAAATTAGTGGAGTGGGTTTACATATGGTGGATTTTGATGAATTGGTATATCTACCAAATCAATATCCAAGTGACAACAAACATGAAAAAGTGATAAAAAGATGGATATTATTTGTTTTGATAAACATATAGGGAGAGGGACTGATATCAGTTTTGGTATCATCAGTTTAAGGAGAGATAATTACCAAACATAAGTAATCAAATTTCATAATGATTACAATTGTCGATGAAGTTCATGTGAATTAGTATTTGTGTTGAGATCGGTTAAGACTATGAATTAATACATGGACAAAGTTTCTACCAACAATCAATTAGGACATATCAAACTTATTAAAATTGATTTAATAAGACACATGCATGTGTGTGTACAAATACACACATACTTTATTTATGAATAAGTAAACAAGCAGTTATTAATAGAGTACCTGTAGCCATGACCATTGAAGAAAAAATAAGAAAAGAGTAAGCACACACATGTTCTTCATGAATACTTGCCAAGTAACGTATTACTTAGATTGAAATAACTATAATTTATAACAAATTTCGACAATCAAAAAAGTGATTTAAAACCCCACGAGCAATGCATGAATAATATTTGAAGTAGTGCACGCATTTTGTGTGAACAAGAACATTTCATAATATATACACATGGGAGGGTTCAAGAGAAAACCTAGTTTTACTAGAAAAATATCAAGATAGCTATTAATCCACCATTAACTTTTACAATCTATGATTGAGATAAAAAATGATAAGATTATAATTAAATGGTATCTAACAGATTTATTTACAAGGCTGGAGGGACATAATAGGCAAAACACGTACATCAATACATTGAGAAACCCTTAATCATAATAATTTGTTTATGTCAAATGAATTATATAAAAATGGAATACGAATAAAAACACATGAATAACAGATGAGTTACATATATGTAACCACGTTAAACAATAGTCAAGTCCAATAAAATCAGTACAAAGTTTATTATGCAGCATTTGTTAGTTACGTATAACTAACTTGCATAAGTACATGTTTTTATTAAACCTTATATAAGTTACGTATATGTAACCATTTTTACATATATGTTGGTGTGTATGTAACCATGTTTGCGTATATGTTTAGGTATATGTAACATATATCTGCGTGCATATAAACAAACAAAATAGAGAAAGTGATTAAAAAATATTACCATTAGATATATATAGCTTATGTCTATGTACCTTACATATATATGACCCAAGTTACATATGTATAATTGTTCCTATGGGTATTCGTTATCATCCTTTCTTCATTATCTTAGCCTTTTTTCATATACATATAGAATCTGTCAAGCTTCATGACTTTTAACAATCAAATAAAAATAAACACATACATGGTGGCAAAACGAGCCCCTTTTGATTATTGTTAATACGTTCCTTTACAAAATTGAACCCATCTTTAATGTGCTTCAACTATTTCTTTTTCTTCACAACCATCAACATTGTTGCTTATTTCTTTGTAAATTCAAAACCCTCTTTTGTGTTCTACACTGTTGTTTTTTCTTTTAACACCATCACCATTGTTGTTGAAGTCATCTTTAACGCCTCGTATAATCAAAGTAAAAACATAAAACAAGTTTGCCTGATGAGCCTTTGATTTGATTGATTTATCTACTGTGAATCCTGGTATTATGTTTTTTTTACTTGTCATGTGTATGTTTATGTGTTGAGTTCTGTAAGACACAATGGTAAAAATATCATGTTGTGTATGTACTTCTAGTACTGTATAATACAATATTAAAATGACAACTAATTTATCTATAACATTAAAAAATAAAAAAATAATACAAACTGACATAAAACATAAAATATAATAGTGGATGTGTCATTATGTTTTTTCTGCTCATTGTTACTAAGCATTTTTTATGATGAGCTTTAAAAAATAATGATAAAATAATATTATTATTACTACAAACTTACATAAAACATAAAATATAATAGTGGATGTGTCATTATGTTTTTTTCTGCTCGTTGTTACTAAGCATTTTTTATGATGAGTTTTAAAAAATAATGATAAAATAATATTGTTATGTACTTCTAATCGTAAAACATAATAATAACATCACAGAAAAATTTTATAATATATAGAAATGATGATAAAAATAATATAAAATGATCTTAAATATAAAAAATAATGATGAAGACATATAACAATGATAAAAAAATATTAGACTTGACATGATGAATTTAATACAATTATCAAAATACCATTTCCTTAAGAAACAATATAAGAATATTTGTCAATCCCATAATTATTTTTATCCCTTTTAGATTAAATATTATTTAACTACAACTCTACTGTTATTTATATGTATGTATATACGTATGTATGTATATATATAAACACACACACACACGTATATATATATATGTATATATATACGTATACGTATATATACGTATATACATATATATATATATATACGTATATGTATACATATGTATATATATACGTATATATATACGTATATATATACGTACGTATATATACGTATACATACGTATATATATATGTATATATACGTATATATATACGTATATAAATTCGTACATATAAAACAAACAAACAAACAAACCCAGTATATCCCACTCAAGAGCAGGGTCTGGGGGTAGGTGGTGGCAAGTCTTTCCTCTATCCAGATAGGTAGAGAGACCGCTTCCAGAGAGACCCCCGGCTCGATAACAAAAGCAATAAAGCTAGCAAATCAACATATAATCAAACATACGATATAGGCTATATGATATATGATACCACACCCATTAATATCATCAAAAAGAAATATATATTCGTACATATATACGTATATATACGTATATATATACGTATATATATTCGTACATATATACGTATATATACGTATATATATGTATATATATTCGTACATATATACGTATATATATACGTATATATACGTATATGTATACTGATGTGTGCTAGACTATACTAAAATAAACTAACAAATAAAACTCTAACTAGACACTAAAAAACTTTAAATTTATAAAACTAAGGCTCGATCCTAAGCAACACAACCGGCAGTGTACCGGTCGACTGCAGAATAGCTATTAAGTCCGAGTTATCGAATCCAAAGACTTCTGTATGGAAAACGAAAACTAAACCTACCTAAGACTCGACTAAAATACTAAGTGAAAGTAAAATAGGGGGTTTGTTTTTAAATTGCTTTAGAAAGAACTGAAAACAGGACAGACACAGGGAAAAGACTAGAATTGAGTTCGGATGATTAAAAACACTACCTAGGCAGAATCCTATACACGTTTTGGCTGTTCTTTTAACGGTTTTGGAAAGACTTGTGTAACCGGGATCTAGAGATGCTAACTTAAAAGGAACCTAGAGAAACCTTGACACTTTCAAGGAAAGCAACTAGATAGACCTAATAAGCTGATAAAATACCGGTTTGTGGATTACCCTCACAGGTTCTCCAAGAGAGCTAATAACACACCCGATAGACACTCTACCTCACGGCGTGAGTGTCACAATACTAAAGGCAAGGGGATAGATCTGGAATGCCTAATCAGACTCAGGAAACTATGATATGAGCGGGAAACTAGACTGAACTCCTCACAGAGACTCTAACCTAGCAATCAATCACACAAGATAACCTGATAACCTATTAACCTCACAGTATTAAGATTAGTTGCATGTTTGATTAGTCCAATTCAAGATCAATTTACTTCAATGATTCAATACGTCTACCAAATCATCTAAAAACCGCAAACATAAGGCAAACGATCTAGCATGCATCCATTATATGACAGACAATCACCAAGACACATGTGAAGCAATAAATCAATCACAAGAACAAATCTAAATACACATCCATAACTGATCATGCAAACCAAATCATTATCATTAACTTTTAAACACAAGTACAATCCAAAAACCGAAAGAATACTAAACTAAACAATGTATATTCATCAAACCTAGGTAGCTACAGAAGTTTAGCCAAGAAACATGTTCATAACAGTAGCAAAACTAATAGGAGAAGTCATTGATTACAAAGGAATGAAAACTAAGAAGAGAAATGTAAAAACCGGGACGATTAAGCCTTCGATTCTTCAATTCCTAGCTCCAAACCTTCAATCCTTTGCTTCTAAGCTCCTGGAAATCGCCTCCCTTCGTCCTCAGCCGTCCCAATGCCGTCCAAAAGTCCAGAATATTGCGAATTAGGGTTTTGGTTTGATTTTAAACATCTTTGCCGACAATCGCACCCGTCGCGTATCGCGGCGGGTTTTCAGATCTCTCGCGCGTAGCGCGAGGCTTTGCGCAACCCGACAAAATAGTCGGGTGGCCTTCCGGGTAATAAAGTGGATCCATCAGGGGTAATTTGGTCATTTCGCAGGTAATTCCACCCCTCGCGTATCGCGAGGGATTCCTCTCAATCACGGCGCGTAGCGTGATAGGAAGAAATTCAGATTTTTTTAATTGTTTTCAATTCCCGATCCACTCGGCTCGATCCCGGCACCTCGTTAACTCACGTTTAAGCTCCAAAATGCTTCCTTTATGCCCGGGATCCTGTCAAACACACAAAATATCAAAAGATACGAATTCCTAGACAAAAACGAATATAAACAATGCAAATAATATACAAAATATACACGGGAATCTAACTAATTATCACCATATCAAAGATCCCATACTTACCTCTTTGTAATCTGATTTCCAACAATTAAGTCTAATTTAAATCTGATTTCCAACAATTAAGTCTAATTACTTATTAAAATTTACTAACGTGTTAACCGCGATCACAAGGTATGTTTGTCCATTTAAACCCAACCGCCGATCATCCAAATCCCCAAGAGTATAGCATTTAAGTTCAAGTATTCTATTTTTATTAATCATGATCCTCACAAGTCGGTATCTATTCCTGTTTTCAAGCCTCCAAAGCAAAGATTAAATCAAAAATCCATGATTTTTCTACCACTGTAACCCAATACCCACGTGTATTTAAAACTAACTTATTTTGGATGAAAGCTAAGCTGCACTAAAATTTTTTCTTTTCAGCACTTATTTTTTTTTCTTTTTGCAACTCCTTTTTATTTCTAATATTTTTTTTTTCATATAAATATTGCATATAGTTTTTTCCTAAGTTGTGCAAGACTTAAAACAACGCAATCACAACCCTAACTCAGAGGTGTTGCCAGCCAAGTCACCATCCCAGCAGTCAAGCACATAAGCTTCAGGCCACAATCATTAAGCACTAGCCTAGAGGCTTTTGACAAAAGAGTCACAATCCTCTCGCACCTAATTGTCATCTTAAACCTCACACAACACTAAGATGGAATCCTAAGGTGCCACCTACTGTGTGCCAACTATTGCTAATCTTAAATACAAACAGGTATCAACCTACAGTGGTGCTTTTTCAACCTTCCAACAGTTTCAACTTCCATTTAGTGAGAACACATATATTGAATTAAATGTTTAATTAGATGGATTAAAATACATCTATGAAAACCCTTCATAATCGGCTGGGCCTACCCGTGCATCCCAAATTAGACACGTTTTCAATTATTTATTTATCTCATACATATAGTAGTTGAAAACCAGACACCTGACTTTATCTATCACTTTCCATTTTTTAATATATGCAAACATCAAAATCAGGGACATTTTCTAATTTTCTGATTTTTTTTAAAGAACACACTAAAATAAAAACACATGCAAAAATTAAAGACTGACTGACTCAATTAAATTAAACCTAAGACACATGTCTTCCTATCCCCACACTTAAATTTAACATTGTCCTCAATGTGGAAATTAAAAAGAAAGACATAAATAAGAAGAGTTTTGGAAAAGACTTAGCTGGTAATAAGCAGATTCCATCTGTGCACAGTCTGAATCCAAAACCTCTGATCTTATAGCATTTCATTCGCGATCAGGAATCACTGGTTGCCTCCTTAAAAAGTGTTGGATATATTCACCCGAATGGAGATTGAGTACGGGCGAATTATTCCAAACCTGCAAACAAACACTCTACCAGACAAACACAGCATCAAACAGACTCAATAAAATAAACAATCTGACTCAACAAACAGAGGAACACAGTTTGAGACTTTCAAGTTTGCTTAAACAAGTGGAAAAATGGATGACATGATGGTAGAAGGTAGAAAATGATGGAAAAATGGGTGAAATGGCGAAAATCAGGTAAAATAAAATTTTTTTGAAAATCCTGGGATCCCTCGCGTATCGCGAGGGATTAAGGCAAAGTACGGCGCGACACACGAGGAATCTCTCTACGCGAGAACATCAAGACCAACCTGGCGCGTAACGCGAGGTTGCACTTTGTTCCGAAGGTTTCGAAAATTTTCATGCCTTAGCCAAATTTTGACCCCAACAATCTTTTTACCTATTTTAACATGACTCAAGTGGGAAAACTTACCTGGTAGCATATCGGTCATGTGTCAAATTGCAACCGAATAATCGTTTCCCTGCAAACACTTAACAAGACACGAAAACAAAGCACACGAAACACAAAAAACCGACACAAACTACCTAAAACTCAAGCAAACCAACTCTACAAACTCTACAAACGTGTCACTACCCAAATACTATCTTCCAAGATCAACTTACGGGGGATCATGAAGACCCAGCTCACCCCCGATGCTCACTACATCATAACCAAACTCATCACCAAAGAAAAACCCACCATATTCAGACTCAATCAAGCTATCACAATCCCCACACTTGGATTTTGCAGATGGTGGCGGTTTTCTTTCAAACTCTAACATCCCTACACTTGGGGATTTGCTACCCTTAATCATCATAAAATTTTCAAACTCACAAGCAAACAACTCATCATCTTTTTCATAAATTCTCAAAAACTCATCAACTATCTTATCCAATTCCTCCTCTTCCTTGACAGAATATGCTCTCTCAACACAAACAACTTTAGCACTATTCTCTATACTCTTAACACTCTCCATTTCCTATCAACCACCTCACAAGAATTGATCAAGGAAACCGACTCTTTCGGAATATTAGGACTCCTAATTGATTTGGCTACCTCAAACACAACACTCTCTTCTCCTACATGAAGTGTGATCTGACCCCTAAACACATCAATATTTTCCTTAGCAGTACACAAAAAGGGTCGACCTAAGATAATAGGAACACGTTCATCAGCCTCCATGTCTAAAACCACAAAATCAACGGGGAATACAAACTTACCAACTTTTACCAACAAATTCTCTACAATTCCCTGTGGGTGCTTAACAGATTTATCAGCAAGGGAAAGTGTCATGCGCGTTGGACTCAATTCACTTAAACCTAGTTTCTCATACAAGGAATAAGGCATAAGGTTAATACTAGCTCCTAAGTCCGCCAATGCGTGGCATTGAACCTCACTACCAAACAGACACGGGATTGTGAAAATCCCGGGATCTGCCAATTTCTCCGGTAGTTGGTTCATAACCACCGTAGAACACTCACCCGACAAAGAGACACTTGAAATCTCACCCAGTTTGCTTTTATTCTTCAGGAGATCCTTCAGAAATTTCGCATACCTAGGCATCCACTTAATCACTTCTATGAACGGGAGATTGACCTTTAATTGCTTAAAGAGATCTAAAAAGTGCCCGTAATCCCTTTCATACTTTTGATGCTTAAGCCTATCAGGAAACGGGAGACGGGAATGGTCAATCTCAGGAGAACGCTCAAACACACTAGTCTTCTTAACAACCTTATCCCCAGAGGGATTCTCAACTACCTCTCTCTCATCTTTCTCAAACACAACTTCCTCAACTATAGGAGTTCTAACCTCATCTAACCTCCTACCCAACCTAGTAGTAATGGCTTTAACATGTGCATTCGGGTTTTGTTGAGTATTACCGGGCAACTGACCTGGGGCCTCTCATCTAACCTTCTAGCTATGTCTCCTACGGTCCTCTAGAGATCTAGGAAAGCTGACTGTTGGTTTTTCAGAAGAGTATCATGCTCAGCTAGAATCTGTTGTGTTTTTGCATCTTTGACCACTAATTGAGTTAACAGATTCTCTATCCTACTCAACTCTCCACTAACCTGACTAACACCTTGATTCTGACCACTACCCTGCCCCTGGTGTTGACTAGAACCCTGTTGGAAACCTGGGGGAGCACCTGAAGAACGCCAGCTAGAATTGTTTTGATTTCTCCAACCGGAGTTATAAGAATTATTAACATAGCTAGCTTGTTCTTGACCTATCAGAGGACACTCATTAGTGGCATGGTCACCTCTACATCGCTCACACCTATCAACCTTTTTCTTCAACTCTCTCACCTCATGAACTAGACTATCAAGAGCAGCAGCCACACTAGTATCCATGGTGACATGGTGAACTCCTCTGGATGAGGTACTAGTAGCAGGACTGGAATTCCTGTTTCCAGACCGCTGCTCATGTTCTGCTTGGGCAAAACTCTCAAACATTTCATTACATTCATTCACGTTTTTCTTACCCATTAAGTGCCCGCCCGCAGAAGTATCGAATCTAGCCCTAGTTTCATAATTCAACCCATTATAAAATTTCTCAACTAAAGCCCATTCGGACAAGCCATGCTGGGAGCAACGACTAAGGAGGTTTTGAAACCTCTCCCAAGCACGATAGTAAGGCTCGTCCGGCTCCATCCTGAATGAGTGGATCTTATCTCTAAGCCTAGATGCCTTGGCCGGCGGAAAATACTTATGAAGAAAACGTTCACGAAGAGCCAGCCAAGTGGTGAATGTACCGGCTGCATGAGATTCGAGCCAAGTGACGGCTCGATCAGCAAGTGAAAATGGAAACAGCTGTAAGAAAATGGCATCATCAGACGCACCCTGCAACTTGAAAGTTCTACCAATTCGCTCTAAGCGACCTATGTGTGCAGCTGCGTCCTCATCCTCACGTCCATGGAATTGACAGTTATTAGAGATAGCTGTCATGAAGTAGGATGGGATCTGCCAGGAGTTATCATTAGCAATGGCAGGAAGTGTGATTGGATTGCTAACTCCTGTGAAACCATGGGTGGCTTGCTGATGAACAGTCTGGTTCTCAACCATATGTGTGTGTGGTGAACTAGGTGGGCTAGAATATGCAGAAGAAGTAGAAGAAGGAGGTGTAGGAAAAGGTGTAGAATCAAAAACAGAAAGAGAAGAAGTACCAACCTCAAATTTGGGCAACGCAAGCTGCAAATCTTGATCCGGAGGTGGTCCTTGTGATCTCAAGCGGGGCATAAACCTGCAAAACATAAAATTAAAACTGTAAGACTGACTCAAACAAATAAAATAAACACAAATAGAATTAAAAACAAACTAATTAAAAACACTTAGCATAAATAGCAATTAAATCAAGTAAGTCTAATTAACGCAATCGCCAAGAAGTCCCCGGCAACGGCGCCAAAAACTTTGATGTGTGCTAGACTATACTAAAATAAACTAACAAATAAAACTCTAACTAGACATTAAAAAGCTTTAAATTTATAAAACTAAGACTCGATCCTAAGCAACACAACCGGCAGTGTACCGGTCGACTGCAGAATAGCTATTAAGTCCGAGTTATCGAACCCAAAGACTTCTGTATGGAAAACGAAAACTAAACCTACCTAAGACTCGACTAAAATACTAAGTGAAAGTAAAATAGGGGGTTTGTTTTTAAATTGCTTTAGAAAGAACTGAAAACAGGACAGACACAGGGAAAAGACTAGAATTGAGTTCGGATGATTAAAAACACTACCTAGGCAGAATCCTATACACGTTTTGGCTGTTCTTCTAACGGTTTTGGAAAGACTTGTGTAACCGGGATCTAGAGATGCTAACTTAAAAGGAACCTAGAGAAACCTCGACACTTTCAAGGAAAGCAACTAGATAGACCTAATAAGCCGATAAAATACCGGTTTGTGGATTACCCTCACAGGTTCTCCAAGAGAGCTAATAACACACCCGATAGACACTCTACCTCACGGCGTGAGTGTCACAATACCTAAAGGCAAGGGGATAGATCTGGAATGCCTAATCAGACTCAGGAAACTATGATATGAGCGGGAAACTAGACTGAACTCCTCACAGAGACTCTAACCTAGCAATCAATCACACAAGATAACCTGATAACCTATTAACCTCACAGTATTAAGATTAGTTGCATGTTTGATTAGTCCAATTCAAGATCAATTTACTTCAATGATTCAATACGTCTACCAAATCATCTAAAAACCGCAAACACAAGGCAAACGATCTAGCATGCATCCATTATATGACAGACAATCACCAAGACACATGTGAAGCAATAAATCAATCACAAGAACAAATCTAAATACACATCCACAACTGATCATGCAAACCAAATCATTATGATTAACTTTTAAACACAAGTACAATCCAAAAACAGAAAGAATACTAAACTAAACAATGTATATTCATCAAACCTAGGTAGCTACAGAAGTTTAGCCAAGAAACATGTTCATAACAGTAGCAAAACTAATAGGAGAAGTCATTGATTACAAAGGAATGAAAACTAAGAAGAGAAACGTAAAAACCGGGACGATTAAGCCTTCGATTCTTCAATTCCTAGCTCCAAACCTTCAATCCTTTGCTTCTAAGCTCCTGGAAATCGCCTCCCTTCGTCCTCAGCCGTCCCAATGCCGTCCAAAAGTCCAGAATATTGCGAATTAGGGTTTTGGTTTGATTTTAAACATCTTTGCCGACAATCGCACCCGTCGCGTATCGCGACGGGTTTTCAGATCTCTCGCGCGTAGCGCGAGGCTTTGCGCAACCCGAAAAAATAGTCGGGTGGCCTTCCGGGTAATAAAGTGGATCCATCAGGGGTAATTTGGTCATTTCGCAGGTAATTCCACCCCTCGCGTATCGCGAGGGGTTCCTCTCAATCACAGCGCGTAGCGCGATAGGAAGAAATTCAGATTTTTTTAATTGTTTTCAATTTCCGATCCACTCGGCTCGATCCCGGCACCTCGTTAACTCACGTTTAAGCTCCAAAATGCTTCCTTTATGCCCGGGATCCTGTCAAACACACAAAATATCAAAAGATACGAATTCCAGGAAAAAACGAATATAAACAATGCAAATAATATACAAAATATACACGGGGAATCTAACTAATTATCACCATATCATATACGTATGTAAATACTTATATATATACATATATATACGTCTGTAAATACATATATATACATATATATACGTATGTAAATACGTATATATATATATACGTATATATATACGTATGTAAATACGTATATATACGTATATATATACGTATGTAAATACGTATATATACATACGTATATGTAAATACGTATATATATACGTATGTAAATACGTGTGTATATATATATATATATACACGTATGTAAATATATATACGTGTGTGTGTATATATATATATACACGTGTGGGTGTGTGTGTCTATATATATATATATACACGTATATATATATATATACACGTGTGTAAATATATATATTTATATATATATACATATATATATATATATACATATATATATATATATATATATATACATATATATATATATATATATATAGATATATATATATATACATATATATATACATATATATATATATATATACATATATATACATATATATATATATACATATATATATATATATATATATATATATATATATATATATATATATATATATATATATATATATATGTATATATATATATATATATATATATATATATATATATATATATATATATATATATATATATATATATATATATATATATATATATATATATATATATATATTTGTTTGTGTGCGCGCGCGCGCGTGAACTTGTATATAGCTAGGGGTTTGCAAACTAGAAGAAATTCAAAAGCTTTATGCAAAAGTTACAAAATCAAGTCAAGATCAAGTCAAATTATTATTTTTATTAACGATTAACAATATTACATAAATACAACATTATTTTCTTTTATATATATATATATCTGCAACTTCACGTGCAATAAAACTAGCGCATGCGTAAAATGTAACGTACACAAAGTAAATTTACAAGTGTAATTTGTAATTTACACAACGTAAACAAGAATGCATAAATTACATTTTACATATGTATTAGTTTTTGCAGGATCGATTATGTGGGTGGTTTTTCTCTCAACTCACTGTGAACAACACTCAGCAAGCAGTCTATGAAGAGTTGATTACAATATAACAAGTAACAAGCAGTAAGAAAATTAACACAGCAGGTAAATTTTCAAGGTACTTTTATATATTTCTTCTCAACTCGAAGGATTACAAGACACTTGGACTCAAATCGCTTATCTAAAGAGTTACAGGGAGAAGATATATATAATACTACCTACAGCCGGATATATTTTGATACCAGCTGGACACCTCTAACCTTACATCTATACTACAAGACTCTAGGTGAGGTCTTTCAGACATTTTGCCTGAGAGTTGGTAGTCAGGACATGTCCCTGACTTACCTTTTGTCACCAACTAAAGTTGGTAACATGTACTATCATAAAAAGGTGAAAAGTAGAATAAAGTATGGTCAACAACATGGCTCTTTAGGAAGATGCCATGCTGTATCAGAGGTCTGCAGCAGACTGTCAGGGACCATACTTTTATCTGCTGGACATAGCAATGTCTTCCGAAGGATAAAGTACTTCGGAAGAATAACTTCTTCCGAAGCCACTTATACTTCGGAAGACTGCTTCTTCCTAGGCTTGGAGTCTTCTTTGTCTTCGGAAGCAGACTTTGTCTTCAGCTCTTTCATCAGACTTTGTCTTCGGAAGCTCAGACTTTGTCTTCAGCTCTTTCATCAGACTTTGTCTTCGGAAGCTCTTTCAGACTTTGTCTTCGGAAGCTCTTTCAGACTTTGTCTTCGGAAGCTCTTTCAGACTTTGTCTTCGGAAGCTCTTTCAGACTTTCGGAAGATCTCTTGCTTGGCTTCGGAAGCCCTTCAATGTAGCACCAAAAGATGACTATGAAGTGATTTTGGTTGCACCAGCCTTATCATGATCCAACAAACTCCCCCTAGGCTGATGCTACCAAAACTTCACTTCTCTCTTCTTCTCAAAGCTCTCAGCACCAAGGAAAACAGGTGTTTATCGGTGTCTTCATTCTTTCCTGCTGTGGTGCTGAGAATTTTGTACAGATCCTTGGTGGACAGAACCTCTACTCTGTCACCTTGGATTATGTGTACCCTCTGTTGTGGCCCTCTGAAAAGAGTTAGTTGATGGGAAGTATAGTCATATTCCCATCGAACTATTGGTTCCAATTCAGGACCTTCCACCATCTGTAGAAATGCTGTGCCTTTGGTGGTTGATCTTTCCTTGTCTTCCACTCTTTTCAGCTTCAACTCTTCTTCAATCTTGGCTCTTCTACTTCGTTCAGCCAAGTGGAGACCACTGATATGGTTTCTGATGTGTGCAGCAGTCTCAGAGTTGGAGGGTTTGGAGAATGGCTTCTCTGCAAGCTCAGCAAGGTCGAATCTGCTGAGATGCAATAGAGAAGTGGCATTAAGCCTGTTGGTTTCACCATTCTACCTTTCTACAACAAAGTTGTGAGAAGGTTCATCGAACCTCTACTGGATTATAGCATTTCTAGGTCCAGGAGATTGACCAGAAATCCTGTCCTCTTTCCTAGTATCCAGTAGAGTCACCAGTCTCCTTCTTAGCCTCTTCTCCTCAGCATTGAGGGTATCGGAGTTGAGACCAAGAAGTCTTGCAGCCTGGCCCAAATGTGTCTAGCCAATTCAAGAAATTTGCCTAGGGTGAGGGAGTTTGAAGAGTTATCAACATAGGTGATGTTAATAAGCTCTCCCTCACAGGAGATGCTGCTCAGGGTAGTGCAGTTGATGAGCCTCGTCTTGAACTCCTTTATTTCCTCGAAGGAGAGATGTTGAGGAGGCTGAGGGGATGGTCTAGGTTGTTGTTGGGTAGGCTTAGGTTTAGTGGTTTTGGGTTGAGTCTTGGGTTTTAAGATGGGTAGTTTGGGTGGTTGAGGTGATGTGGTAGGTTTGGGTAGAGTTGTGGGTTGAGGAGTGAAGGTTTCATCAGTGGGTTCGGCTTTAATGGGAAAAGGGGTTGGTTCTGGTGTGGGTTGTGGCTGTGGTTGAGTGGCTGGGATTGAGACCGTTCCCTGTACCCTCCTGTACATCTCCCTTCTCTTCCCCAAACGGATGTCAGCTTTGATTTCACTGACTATCCGCTGGAGTGTCCTTTCGGACATAGGTCCCACCTGCCTACCAGAGAAGCCATGAGCCCGGAGATAGGCCTTCATCCAGGCTTTGTCAGTTGACTTCTTGTTGGCAGTGACCTTCTTCTCTTCTTCCCTCTTCCTCTTCACCTTCAACTTCTCCCTAGGAGCCTTCTTCCTTTCCTTCTCCATTTGATCCTGCTCTTTATTGTGGAGCAGCAGGATCATGTCATTGTTATGTGGAGACAGTTCAGGAAGACTAAAGCCTCTTGAGAGTAGGAATTTGATCCTATCCTCTCTCAGCTTCAGGGCTGCCTCCCTCTGCTCTTCTTCTTCCTTCTCCAAGGCCAACCTGGCTTCCCTTTCTTGTTGTAGCCTGGTTGACCTTTCCAAAGTCACCAACTCCTCTAGTGGTAGCAGGAGTATCTCCTCATTGACAGCTCCTTGACTGATGAGCTGGTCAATGAGTGATGTTCTTCTCTTCAGGTTGATTTCTTCCTGATTGGCTGCAGCTGCCTTAGAACTAGCAGCTAGCAGCTTTTTAGTAGGAAACCTACCTTTCTTTTTGGCCTTCTCAATCCTCTCCTCCTCCTGAAGCTCTTCCACAGTCAATTTCCTCTTTCCTTTGTCTTTAGCAGTGCTTGACTGTGGTGGTTCTTGGATGGAGGGTTGTGATTGAGAGAGAAGTTCAGCTGGTGCTTGGGTTGGAGGAATTTCAGAAGTGTCCTCCCTGCTCACCTCAGATGCTATTTCAGCAATGACATCTGTGATGGTCAGTTCCTCGGACATCTGAAATAAGCCTTCCGCAGCTTCTATTTCGGCTTTGGAAGATTTTTCTTGTTCTTCCGAGGCTTCCATATAAGCTTCGGAAGCTTCAGCTTGAGCTTCGGAAGATGAGACTGTTGCAAGTTCTGTCCCATCTGTTTCAGTTGCTGGGCCATCAGTCCCCATTTCCCCTTCGAAGCTAATCTTAGGTTCCATGAAGACCTTAGGTTGACGAACTTCTTCCACAGTGGTAGAAGGTGCAGTCAGTCTTTGAAGCTCCTCAGCCCCAAAGTATGCAAGTGTGGTGTCGGGGCTGGGCTGTTCTAGGAATGATCTCAATACAAACTTTATGAAAAGTCTGTAGAGATCTTGAAGCATCCTTGAGTCAATCTCCAGAAAGGATTGAGATGACTCAGGTAGTGTAATGATTTGGGAAGAAATGAATTTGGTCTGTGGTTCCTGTGGTGTTTGTCTCTGAACTTTCTCCCCCTTTTTGGTAGCATCATCTTGAGAGCTAGATGAGCTAGAGGAAGAAGTCATTGAGACCTGAATTGGTACATGCCTAACAGACCTCTCCGTCTATTTCTCAGCTAGTTTAGCCTTGAGAGAGTTAATCTCAAGTTGCTGAGTGGCAGTCCTTGATTCTAAGATCCTCGCCTGTGATTCCAGGTTGGAGACCTTAGAAAGCAAGTACTGAAGTGTTAGTTGCATACTTCCCTCATCTTCATAAGAAGAATCACGGGGAGATGAGATAACATACCTAGTATGCTCACTCTCACCACCAGATGTGGTTTCTTGGCACCCTGGTTTCCTTTGCTCAGAGTCATCTCTGTCAGAGATGTCAATGGGCAAAGTTGCCGTAGACTCAGTCCTAATGATATTACCACTGTCCTGAGAGCTCAGTGAGAGACTCTGAGTAGTGGCAGCTGAGCCTACATGAGTCCCCTCCACATCAGTGGGACTCACCTCAGTAATTGGTTTCTGATGGGGGCTAGAGACAAGGGATCCCTCTTGGCTCTGTTGATCTTTCAGAGGGTGTTGCAGATCAACTTCATGGCCATAGAGAGATGTAATCTCTTCATCAGTGCGGAGTAAAAGGTCAGTGAAAGAGAGGGTGGTGAGTCCTACTGACCCGGGACCTTGATCAATGTCTACAGGCATTGAGCCTATGGTGGGGCTGTCCCTAGAAGGCTGCACAGGGGAGTGTAAAGACTCACCCTGTGGGCTTAAGGCTTGGGGTTCGGGCTCAGGAGTTTGAGACTGAGGAGGCTCAAAACCCACATTGAGGTCAATTGTGAAGGATAGTGTGACCTCGGACTGAGTGGGAGCCCCTGATTCCACTCTAGCCCTTTGGGTGTGAACAGAAGGAGCTTGTTCAATCAGAGTAGATTGAACAAGAGTTCGTTTGGGGCGTCTCTGATATGTAGCTTTGATGGGTAAAGAAGGTTTTGGTATTGTGGTGGATGTTGCTGGTGTGGGTTCATCACCTGTGGGGATAACAGGGAAGTCACCAGGAGCTATGCGCTTAGTCATCTCTGGAGGTAATGGAGTGTACCGTCCAGTGAAGTTGGTGGACATCTTCTTCAGTATCTTGAAGATGGTAGGCCTCATGTGTGGAACAGGAAGAGCAGCTGCGCAGACAAGCTTGCTTGGTTCCATCTCACAGTTGATTATGTGTTGAAGAAATCGGGGATACATGAAGAATGTATCCCTGCTCAGATTGGCGATTAGGTTGTTCAACACAAATCGTGAGTAGTTGAATATGAGGCCTCTCACCAACCCATGAACTAGGCATCCTAGTTCATATGGGATTTGATCCCAACCCCCTGATTTGTTGGAGAGGCAATGTAGGACAATATGCAGCAGGAACTTCCAATGGTAAGAGAAGCTGAACTTGTATACTGTAGACCTGCTGACATCGCCTCCATATTCCATGAGGATATAGGTTCCTTCCACGTCTTCCTTGGGGAACTCAGTAGGAGCCCCATCATCGTGAAGCTCAAGATGCTCCCTGATGAGCTGTTCATTGATGACCAACTCTTGGCCACAAACTCGGGTTCTCAGGACTCGAACCCCATTCAGTACTGCAGTTTCACCGTTGCTCCAAAATTATGACATATGGTTGGAGTATACGGTGGGGTTAACTGTTAGTGCAGTGAGGTAGGTGGATTCGGTGAGAAAGGTGATGATTTGGGTGAAGTCGGCATCCCTTGACGAGTCAAGTAATGCGACTTGGTTGTGCTGAGGGTTTAGCGCCATTGAAGAAAAGGTAAGCTTGAAATTTTGGGTGAATTTGAGGGTTTGACGGTGAAGGGAACAGTTAGGGCTGTAAAGTGGTAAAAGAAGATGAAATTGATCAGTCAAGATTATTTAAAAGGGGTGAATTGTGGTAGAGGCGGCAATAGGGTAACTGTTTTGGGGTTACTGTGGGTGGTATGGTGGTTTACGGCGGAGAAATGATGTTGGCGGCAAGGATAATTTTAAATAATCTGACTATCATGAACAAAATCTTTACTTTTTACAGAGTGGGGCCCAAAAGATATCCGTTACATATAAAAACCTTTACTTCCGAGGGTAAAACATTTCCGAAGGTAATTTTCTTCCGAAGGCAATTTCTCTTCCGAAGCATGATATTGCTTCCGAAGGTAAAATTGTCCTTTGAAGGCACTTTATTTTCCGAAGCAAGGCATTGCTTCCGAAGGTAAAGTTGTCTTTCCGAATGGAGAGTTGTATAAGTTTCGGAAGTAGATCTGATGTAAGATCAATCGCTTCTTCCGAGACCAAAAACTCTTCCGAGAAGAAAATTTCCATTGAGGAATTTGACTTCGGAAGATATTCAAGAATATCTTCCGAGAGTTAATTCCTCTTCGGAAGGAATTTACACTTGGAATAAATTAAAGATCTTTTGTAACTGGGCTTAAATTGTATTGACACAAGACTTTACATATTAAAAAGGTTTTCAAAAGAGGTAGTTATTCAATGTTTATCATCCCAATTGCTGATATGAGATACTTAAATCTTTGTTCATCAAATGCCTTTGTGAACAAATCAGCATATTGTTCATTTGAGTCAACTTTGATTAACTTTATCAGCTGTTTCTTATGAATGTCTCTAATGAAATGATACCTGATATCAATATGCTTTGTCTTGGAGTGCTTCACCGGATTCTCGGTAATGGAGATAACACTGTTGTTGTCAATATGGATAGGAGTAGTCATGAAGTTAATCCATAGTCTAACATCTGATTTTGAATCCATAGCAGTTGAGCACAGCAGCTAGCAGCAGCAATGTATTCAGCTTCAGCAGTTGATGTAGAGACACAGGATTGTTTCTTGCATTGCCATGAGATAATCCTTCCACCAAGAAATTGACATCCTCCTGATGTTGATTTCTTGTCAATGTTGCAGCCACCATAGTCACTGTCAGAGTATCCATAGAGATTGAAATCACTATTTCTTGGATACCAGAGACCTAGTTTAGGTGCTCCTTTGAGGTATCTGAGGATTCTCTTTGCAGTAACTAGGTGAGACACCTTTGGAGCAGCCTGATATCTTGCACAAATGCATGTGGCAAACATGATATCTGGTCTACTTGCAGTGAGATACATCAGAGAACCAATAATTGCTCTATACTGACGTTGATCAGTATCCTCCCCCTCAAGGTCAGGGCAAAGATTATGGTTTCTGGGTATGGGTGTCTTGGCTGGTTTACAGTCCTTCATTTCAGATCTTTCTAAGATGTCTGAGACATACTTAGATTGACTTATGAAGAACCCTTCCTTCATCTGTTTCACCTGGATTCCAAGGAAAAAGTCCATTTTTCCCATGGAACTCATCTCAAACTTCTGCTTCATAATGCTTTCAAAGTCCTTGCACATTTGGTCGTTTAAAGAACCAAATATGATGTCATCAACATAGACTTGTACTAGCAAAATGTCTTCTCCACTCTTTCTGATGAAAAGAGTCTTGTCAATGGTACCTCTAGTGTATCCATTCTTCAGGAGAAACTGAGACAAGGTCTCATACCACAGCCTAGGTGCTTGGTGCAGCCCATATAGAGCTTTATCCAGTCTGTACACATAGTTGGGGTGCTGTGGGTCTTCAAATCCTGGAGGTTGACATACATAGATTTCCCTATCTATATCCCCATATAGAAAAGCACACTTGACATCAAGTTGGTAGACTGTGAAGTTCTTGGATGCAGCATAAGCAAGGAAGATCCTAAATGCCTCAAGTCTTGCAACAGGTGTAAAGACATCAGTATAATCGATTCCTTCCTCCTGGGTGTATCCTTGAACTACTAGTCTTGCCTTATTCTTAATAATCAAGCCTCTATCATCTTTCTTGTTCCTGAATACCCATTTAGTGCCTATGGGTACTTGACCAGATGGTAGTGGGCATAGATTCCAGACCTTTTGTCTTCTAAATGAATCAGCTCCTCCTGCATCGATTCAACCCAACTACTATCCTTTAAGGCATCTTCTACCTTCTTTGGTACCATCTGAGACAAGAAGCATGAGTACAAGCAGACATTCCCATGATGAGTTTGTCTTCTTGTTCTCACACCCTCAGAGACATTCCCTATGATGTTTTCAGTTGGATGAGTGTTGTGGATCCTAAGACGAGGAATCACTTCTAGTTGCAGAGATAAGTCTAGGTTAGACATATTCTGATCAGGGACTGGATCACTCTGTCCAACTGCTGTTTCAGAGTCATTCAATGAGGACTGATTGAATGATTGAGAAACATCATCAATGGTTGGTTGTGAAGTAGTATTAACAGTTGCCTGTTCCTTCAGAATACCACTTCCCTCAACCTGGTGTTATAATGGATAACCTGAAGAACTTTGAGGTTGATCAAGTGATTCACTTGTTGAAGCTTCACTATTTCTAGAGATAGTTACACTGTCAGATCTGTGAATAGTTGAAGCTTGTTGCCTTTCAGCTCTTGGAGAATTTGGAAGAGGTCTGGGAAGCTCATATAGTTGTCCTGCATCAGCATCAGCATCACTTTGAGCACCTGTTCCAGCTGAAACATTCTCACAAGATGGTTTAGAATAGTTTGGAAACAATTCTAAATCAAAGATATACTCAGGTCCATTCCCCCTAACACAAGGAGTGTGCTCATTAACAACTATATTGGATGATTCCTCAAATTGTTGATTCTTGATATTGTATACTCTATAAGCTTTAGAGCTAGAAGAGTATCCAATAAAGATAGCATCATCCGACTTCTCAGCAAACTTTGCTAAGTTGTCCTTTGTGTTAAGTATGGTACACCTGCAGCCAAAGGACCTTAGAAAGCCAATGAACGGTGGCCTCTTGTTCCATAACTCATAAGGGGTTTTTCCATGGGGCTTAACTACAAGAACCCTGTTCTGCACATAGCATGCAGTGCTGTAAGGCCCCGATCCCGGGCACCTCACAGTTGGTCATCATCACACGTAAAACATACATTTAATGTAAACATAATGAAGTAACACAGCAGAATTAATAAAAATATACATTCTCATTTCATCATAAAAGCTTTTACATCATTGTCTAGCTTTACTACAAAAGATTTCATCTTCTCTATGTACAAAATGGTCCTAAACAGTGACCTCTAATATAAGATATTAAATTCAAACATATATTTTTCTTCATAAAGAAGATTTCTTAAATAATCCTGTTTATCAGGATTCTCAAGAAATCTTGCACTTGCATGCAACATGATGTGTTGCATGCATTACGGGCCCACAACACATGATGTGGCAGCATAATCAAAAAGTGAATGCCATCCCAAAAGAGCTGAGTAGTCGCCTCGTGCCATCCTCAGCAACACTACCTGCCAACTGGAAAACACATAAAAAGTCAGCGTTGCTGAGTGAGTTCTAGTTTTATAATAAAACATACTTTTACTTATTTAAAAGTATCCTTTCGTACATGCGTTCATACATCATACGTACACAGAGATAATATTCATTATTATCTTCATAATTCGTTATACATCGTTATCTTTAACTTCTCGTATGGATTCTATCAGGCTTTACCCACCTCATAGCACTTGGCTATGATTACTGTGGTCGAATGACAAGAATCCCGTTCATACTTACTTGCACATTGAAAGGTGAATTGTACCAATACCTTATGCTATACCCCGATCGTTATTAGCTACCGGGCCGAAGTCAACATATGAACAACAAAACGTATGCCACGGTACTAGAGGTAAGCGGTAGAGGTACCATGACCATGGTCGATCACAGAGAAGGACCAATCGCGTTATTCAATGCTGCAAGACTTAATTCGTTCATTCGTTAATGCATGTATTCATCATCATTCTTCTTTTCGTTCATTCGTTAATACATGCATTCGTCATCATGTTCCTCTTTCATTATCTTTCACTTTACGTTATATAATACTTCATTCATTCATTCTCGTTAATCGTAAAGTTTCTGAAAGATAAACATACACAATCACAAGGAACATACACATCCATCATACATTCATCATCATACATATCATCATACATACGTAATCATACATAGCATCATCATTCACATCAGCCCTTCATGGGCGACTGAACCTATCCCAGTCGCATGTCCTCCATGCGACTGGGCCGTGCGATTTGGCTGTCATGCGAATGGGCATACAATCGTGCGACTGGACTTCCTTCCGTACGAATAGACACTATACGACTGGGCTATATGCGACAAACTCTTAACCGTGCGACTGAACTACTCTGCGATTGGACCTATGCGACCGAAACCCCCAATCGCACAATCCATCATGCGACTGAGGCTCAATCGTGCGTCTGAGCCTCAATCGTGCGATTGGACATCAACTATTCCTCATTCGGCCGAATGGCCCTTCAGTCGCATAACCCTAACTGGGCAGCGACTGGAGTTCTTCATAAACTGCAGTCGCGAACTCCCGCCCCCAAACTCATCATAAACCCATTTTCAGCCCAATTCGACCCTCCCAAGCCTCAGGGATTCATACTAGGACATCATACAAACATAAACAAGTCCTAATTCTTACTATAAAAATATTACTCAAGATTTACCCAAATGGGTCAAACTTACACTATTTCAAAAATAGGGTTTATATGTGATTCCAGCCCCAAAATCGTTAGAAAACATGTAAATGAGGGGTCCTAGAACTCACATTAACAGGTAGAAGTTGATGAGCTTCGATTTGGCTAGCCTCACGACAAATCCGGAGCTCGGTCAGCACTTTCCCTCTTTCTTCTCTGCTCTCGGTCGCTCTCTGCTCCCTTTCCCCGACTGAAGTGTTGGGAAGGAGAGTGGAGCTGCTCCTCTTTTATACCCACAGCTCAGTCGCGTCTGGTCCAGGGGCGACTGGACCTTCAGTCGCATGAACACCATGCGATTAGACCCCAGTCGCATGTGTTCCATGCGGCTCGTCTTTCATTCGGGCGGTTGAACTCCAATCGTGCGGTTGAGCTTCAATCGGCCGAATAGCATGCGGTTGAACCTCCAGTCGCATAAATCTCAGGCGACTGAGGCTCAGTCGCACAACCCATCAAAAGATCAAACTTCCGGGTGTTACAAGTCCACACCCCTTATTTTAGGTTTCGTCCCCGAAACCTGTTATTCTTCGAACAATCGTGGGTAATGCTGCCTTATTTCTTCTTCAGTTTCCCACGTTGACTCTGATCCCTTCCTGTGCCGCCATTGTACACGCACAAGGGGAACCACTTTATTCCTTAACCTCTTCTCTTTGCGATCGATGATCGCCACTGGTTGCTCTACATAGTTGAGCCGTTCGTCTACCTCGATGTCCCCCAGTGGAACGACCATGTCCTCGTCCGCCAAGCATTTTCTCAGATGAGACACGTGGAAAGTCGGGTGGATTCCACTTAGCTCATCTGGTAGATCTAACTTATAGGCCACCTCTCCTACTCGAGCAACGATTCGGAAAGGGCCTATATACCGCGGACTCAACTTACCCCGCTTTCGGAATCGGATAATCCCCTTCCAAGGTGAGACCTTCAACATAACCCGGTCTCCCACCTGGAACTCAATCGGCCTGCGTCGTTTGTCGGCATACGATTTCTGTCGGTCTTTGGCCGCTTTCATATAAGCTTTAATTCTTTCGAGCTTTTCAGTCGTAGCCTCGACCACTTCGACGCTTCCCAATTCTTTCTGACCAATTTCACCCCAACGGACGGGTGTCCTGCATCGCCTACCGTATAGCATCTCATAGGGTGGCATGCCGATACTGGCATGATAACTGTTGTTGTACGAGAATTCAGCTAACGGTAGGTGGTCATACCAACTTCCACCGAAGTCAATAACACATGCCCGGAGCATGTCCTCCAAAGTCTGAATGGTCCTTTCAGACTGACCATCAGTTTGTGGATGATAAGCCGTGCTAATATGCAACCTTGTCCCCATAGCATCATGGAATTTCTTTCAGAATTTGGATGTAAACCGAGTGTCGCGATCAGACACAATCGACACCGGTACACCGTGACGAGTCACAATCTCTTTGATGAAAAGATCGGCCAACCTTTCGGACGAATATGTCTCGCGCATCGGTAAGAAGTGAGCACTCTTCGTCAGTCGATCCACAATCACCCAGATCGTATCATACCCTTTCGGGGTACGTGGCAGCTTTGTGATAAAATCCATGGTGATGTGCTCCCACTTCCATTCCGGTATGTCCTACGGTTGAATCTTTCCATACAGCTTCTGGTGCTCCACCTTCACTTGCAAGCACGTGAGGCATTTACTCACATACTCCACCACATCACGTTTCATACCCGGCCACCAATAATCTTTCTTCATGTCTTGGTACATCTTGGTGGCACCGGGATGAATGGAGTATCGAGACTTATGAGCTTCATCCATAATCCTCATTCGCAGATCCCCAAGATGAGGAATCCACATACGCCCAAACCGGGTTCTAACACCCGTTGCGTTCTCACCCAACTCCGCGACTAGACCTCTCATTCGTTCAGAGTCAAGATGTTCGTCTTTCAAAGCTTCATCTTGGAACCCTTTGACCTGTTTCATCACGTCGGAGGTCATGATTAGCTGGTACGCCTTCACCCGAATTGGCTCGGGCCTCTCCTTTCGGCTAAGGGCATCCGCCACCACGTTGGCTTTGCCCGGATGGTAATGGATCTCACAATCGTAGTCCTTTATAAGCTCCAACCATCGCCGTTGCCTCATATTCAGATCTTTTTGCTCGAAGAAATACTTCAAGCTCTTGTGGTCAGTAAAGATGGTGCACTTCGTTCCGTAGAGATAGTGCCGCCAAATCTTCAACGCGAAAACCACAGCTGCTAGCTCCAAGTCATGAGTAGGGTAATTAACCTCATGAACTTTCAGCTGTCGGGATGCATAGGCTATCACTTTTCCCTTTTGCATCAATACACATCCCAACCCCGAGTAGGAAGCATCAGAATAAACCACCAAATCTTCACTCCCCTCGGGCAACGCCAATACTGGAGCTTGGGTCAATCTCGTCTTCAGTTCTTCAAACGCCTTCTCTTGAGCTTGACCCCATACAAATTTCACATCCTTTCGGGTCAACTTTGTCAGTGGAGAAGCAATTTTGGAAAAGTCTTGGATGAACCTTCGGTAGTAACCCGCCAAACCCAAGAAACTGCGGATCTCGGATGGCGTCTTTGGAGACTTCCATTGCATCACTGCTTCCACTTTCGCCGGATCGACCATAATCCCGTCCGGATTTACCACGTGACCCAAGAATTGAACTTCACGCAACCAGAATGCGCACTTGGAGAATTTAGCATACAACTTCTCCCTTCTCAATGTCTCCAGAACTTCGCGAATGTGACCGGCATGCTCAGTCTCGTTCTTCGAATAAATCAAGATGTCATCAATGAATACAATCACCGATTTATCCAACATCGGCCGACACACCCTATTCATCAGGTCCATAAAAGCAGCTGGCGCATTGGTCAACCCAAATGACATGACGAGGAACTCGTAGTGACCGTAGCGCGTATGAAAAGCTGTTTTAGGGATATCCTGCTCCTTTACCTTCAGTTGATGGTAGCCTGATTGAAGATCTATTCGCGAAAACCAACTAGCACCCTGAAGTTGGTCAAACAAGTCGTCGATCCTCGGCAAGGGGTATCTGTTCTTTACCGTCAGCTTATTCAGCTCGCGGTAGTCGATGCACATCCTCATACTACCGTCCTTCTTCTTTACAAACAGGACCGGAGCGCGCCAAGGTGAGATACTCGGTCGAATAAACCCCTTATCCAGCAGCTCTTGTAACTGCTCCATCAACTCTTTCATCTCTGTCGGGGCCAATCGGTATGGTGCTTTGGCCACAGGTTGGGCGCCTGGTATCAGATCAATCTTGAACTCGATCTCTCTGTCAGGTGGCAATCCCGATAAGTCTTCCGGGAACACGTCTGGGAACTCACACACAACCGGAACATCAGATAGTTGTGGTGTTGGCTTTTCTACATCCTTTACATAACATAAAAAGACGTTACATCCACGCCTCATACATTTCCCCGCCACTGCCATTGAGATCACCTTCGGAATCATAGTAACTCGATCCCCGTAAACTGTCACTGAACTACCGTCGGGCGCTGTCAAACTGATCATCTTCTTGCGACACACAATGTTCGCCTCATAATCCGCCAACCAATCCATCCCAAGCACCAAATCGAAACCGCCTAACATCATCGCAAATGGTTTAACTGGGAATTTGTGACCCTCCAGTTCTACATCGCAATCCTCAATTACCTCGGAAATCCTGGTGGTTTTTCCTATAGCAGTCTCTACATCAAACGGCACATCCACACGTCTCCTACTAACGGGCAATTTAGCATAAAAAGCAGCAGAAATAAAACTCCTACTGGCACCCGAATCAAATAATACAGAGGCTACAGTTTGGTTCACCAGAAACGTACCGGACACTACATCGGGGTCCGTCCTAGCCTCATCCTGCGTCATTGTGAAAGCCCTGGCGCTTGCTCTCGGACCTTCACTTCCCGTCTTCTTTACCCCTGAAGCCTCAGCCCTCGGCTTCTTACAGTCCCTGCTCATATGACCACCTTCCCCACAGTTAAAACACTTGCCCATCCGGCAATCCTTTGATATATGTCCCGTCTTCCCACACTTAAAGCAGATGTTGGATCCCCATTTGCACTCCCCTAAGTGCTCCCTTCCACACTTACCACACTTCCTCACCCCAGCTCCAGTCACAACCACATGGTGGTCATCCACCCTCGCCTTCTTGTTGCTCGTCGAAGTATCACCCCGACCATATCTCTTCCCCTGCCAATTCTTCTCCCCACTTCCCTTCTTGCTACCCTCAGCCTTTACCAACGCAGCCCGTTCATCGAATAACCTTACCGCCAAATCCACTGCCGACCTGAAGGTGCTTGGTCGGGCAGAAATCAAGTGCCAACGAATTTCAGCTGGTAGCCCCTGAATATACCGGTTGATCTTTCGAGACACCGGCGTCACCTTCTCTAGCACCAATAGCGCCAACTCGTTAAACTTGGTGGTGTATTGTTGGTGGGTCATCGTCCCCGCCTCCAACTGGAGGAACTCTCTCTCAACTCTATCCATTTCCCGACGAGGACTGAATTCCTCTATCACCAGCCTTTTCAACTCAGCCCACTTCATCTTCCCTATAGCCCTACTACCCTCGGCTTGAACTATATTGTTCCACCAGCACAAAGCCGACCCTGTGAATGAGTGGGTAGCAAACTTCACCTTCTTGTCCTCCTGGCAATCACTAATATCGAGGACAGCCTCCATTTCCATCACCCATTGGTGAGCATCAGTAGCAGTACCAGAACCATCAAAAGTCGGGGGCTTGCACCTCATAAATGCCCCATAGTTACAACCCCGGGCTGTCTCCCGTAACTGCTCTTCTTCCTCTTCCTCTTCATCATCGGATAATACTGTTTCTGCTTCTGCCTGTTGCCGTCTACCTGAGGACCGATTCCTCCCTCGTCTATCGTCTTCACGTACTGCCTTTATCACTTCGGTCACTACAGATGGTAAGATCGTCTGCATGACCTGGTGCACTTCCTCAACCACTGCCTCTTTTACCGAGGCTCTCAAATTCGCGCTTTTGTCTGCCTCCTCCTGATGAGGAGTCTTGTTTTCCTCATGAACTACTTTCTCTGTCCTAAGTCTTCCTCGCGTGTTACGCGGTTCATCACCACGTCCACCGCCACGGGAAGCTTTAGATGATCTACCACCGACCATCTTCTATCACACTGAAAGATTCAAACACCAACACGGTCATTCAAGGAAATAGCTCAGTTTATGTTAAGTATAGTAAGTCCCTAATTACAGTGGCCAGTTGTGATTAGCCACTTACTGTACTCTTCGTACCCCGAGCATTACCTGTCCTGACTACATTAGTATCTAAGTCTAACAGTACACATAAACACATATCACGCGCACGTAATCATGATTAACTTTAGTAAAAATACCTGATGGCACGCAACTACTCAGATGGCATTCTCTTCTTTTCTGTCCTATTTTCAGTTTAAGTTTAGGTTTATTTTAAAAATGTACCCGTTTCACTTAAACTTTGGCTCTGATACCAACTTGTAAGGCCCCGATCCCGGGCACCTCACAGTTGGTCATCATCACACGTAAAACATACATTTAATGTAAACATAATGAAATAACGCAGAGGAATTAATAAAAATATACATTCTCATTTCATCATAAAAGCTTTTACATCATTGTCTAGCTTTACTACAAAAGATTTCATCTTCTCTATGTATAAAATGGTCCTAAACAGTGACCTCTAATAGAAGATATTAAATTCAAACATATATTTTTCTTCATAAAGAAGATTTCTTAAATAATCCTGTTTATCAGGATTCTCAAGAAATCTTGCACTTGCATGCAACATGATGTGTTGCGTGCATTACGGGCCCACAACACATGATGTGGCAGCGTAATCAAAAAGTGAATGCCATCCCAAAAGAGCCGAGTAGTCGCCTCGTGCCATCCTCAGCAACACTACCTGCCAACTGGAAAAAACATAAAAAGTCAGCGTTGCTGAGTGAGTTCTAGTTTTATAATAAAACATACTTTTACTTATTTAAAAGTATCCTTTCGTACATGCGTTCATACATCATACGTACACAGAGATAATATTCTTTATTATCTTCATAAATCGTTATACATCGTTATCTTTAACTTCTCGTATGGATTCTGTCAGGCTTTACCCACCTCATAGCACTTGGCTATGATTACTGTGGTCGAATGACAAGAATCCCGTTCATACTTACTTGCACATTGAAAGGTGAATTGTACCAATACCTTATGCTATACCCCGATCGTTATTAGCTACCGGGCCAAAGTCAACATATGAACAACAAAACGTATGCCACGGTACTAGAGGTAAGCGGTAGAGGTACCATGACCATGGTCGATCACAGAGAAGGACCAATCGCGTTATTCAATGCTGCAAGACTTAATTCGTTCGTTCGTTAATGCATGTATTCATCATCATTCTTCTTTTCGTTCATTCGTTAATACATGCATTCGTCATCATGTTCCTCTTTCATTATCTTTCACTTTACGTTACATAATACTTCATTCATTCATTCTCGTTAATCGTAAAGTTTCGGAAAGATAAACATACACAATCACAAGGAACATACACATCCATCATACATTCATCATCATACATAGCATCATACATACGTAATCATACATAGCATCATCATTCACATCAGCCCTTCATGGGCGACTGAACCTATCCCAGTCACATGTCCTCCATGCGACTGGGCCGTGCGATTGTGCTGTCATGTGAATGGGTATACAATCGTGCGACTGGACTTCCTTCCGTACGAATAGACACTATACGACTGGGCTATATGCGACAAACTCTTAACCGTGCGACTGAACTACTCTGCGATTGGACCTATGCCACCGAAACCCCCAATCGCACAATCCATCATGCGACTGAGGCTCAATCGTGCGTCTGAGCCTCAATCGTGCGATTGGACATCAACTATTCCTCATTCGGCCGAATGGCCCTTCAGTCGCATAACCCTAACTGGGCAGCGACTGGAGTTCTTCATAAACTGCAGTCGCGAACTCCCGCCCCCAAACTCATCATAAACCCATTTTCAGCCCAATTCGACCCTCCCAAGCCTCAGGGATTCATACTAGGACATCATACAAACATAAACAAGTCCTAATTCTTACTATAAAAATATTACTCAAGATTTACCCAAATGGGTCAAACTTACACTATTTCAAAAATAGGGTTTATATGTGATTCCAGCCCCAAAATCGTTAGAAAACATGTAAATGAGGGGTCCTAGAACTCACATTAACAGGTAGAAGTTGATGAGCTTCGATTTGGCTAGCCTCACGACAAATCCGGAGCTCGGTCAGCACTTTCCCTCTTTCTTCTCTGCTCTCGGTCGCTCTCTGCTCCCTTTCCCCGACTGAAGTGTTGGGAAGGAGAGTGGAGCTGCTCCTCTTTTATACCCACAGCTCAGTCGCGTCTGGTCCAGGGGCGACTGGACCTTCAGTTGCATGAACACCATACGATTGGACCCCAGTCGCATGTGTTCCATGCGGCTCGTCTTTCATTCGGGCGGTTGAACTCCAATCGTGCGGTTGAGCTTCAATCGGCCGAATAGCATGCGGTTGAACCTCCAGTCGCATAAATCTCAGGCGACTGAGGCTCAGTCGCACAACCCATCAAAAGGTCAAACTTTCGGGTGTTACAAGTGCTGACTGCCTCTGCCCAGAATGTTAGAGGCAGCTTTGAATCAGCTAACATGGTCCGAGCAGCCTCAATAAGTGTCCTGTTCCTCCTCTCAGCAACACCGTTTTGTTGAGGAGTTCTGGGAGCACTGTATTGTCTGGCAATCCCTTTTGATTCACAGAATGAGTCAAGAACGAAGTTCTTAAACTCAGTCCCTTGATCACTTCTAATGATCTTAACCTTGTGATCAATTTGATTTTCTATTTTAATGTTTCAGCAGTTGGAACCTCTTGCTCTTCAGTACCATATCTAGGTAGTCTAATAGACTCATAAGAGTGTGGTGGAGCGATTTCACTGGTTCCCAACCCTTCTTTGTTTTGATAAAACATTTTGGAATGAGAGGTTGATACAAGAGTAGTTTGGAAGCTTTGCTCAGCAATAGCTTGCTTCCTGGCCTGAGCCTCAGCTGTGACTAACTGGGCTTGAACTTCAGAAAGTTTGGAGATCAAATCTTTGATTTGAGTCTTATAGTTAGTCTTTTCATGTTTTAAAAGAGACACAGTTTTCTCTAACTCATCAATTTTCTTTTGATAGTCAGATTCAGCTCTTTTAAAGTCAGATTTTAGCACATTTAAAGACTCAACCTCAGATCTGATTTCCGAAATGTAATCCTTATACAGCTTAACTTTAGCAATACAGGCAGCAGTACAAAGATGTTCATATACCTGATCATCATCTGTTCCGGCCATGAGTGCTTGAGCGGGAGTCACATCCTGTACCATGAAGCTCCAGTCAACTTCCTGAGCAACAGCAGCTGTTTCAGTTGACTTCTCTTCATGCTTGGGAGCAGTGGGATGTGTGGAGGCCTGTGGGGTTCCCGGGTTGTTCTTGGGAGCCTTGCATTCCCTAGCAATGTGACCAAGTTGGTTGCAGTTGTAACACCTTGCTTTGCTCTTATCAAACCCAAACTTGCTGTTGACTGGGTTTTGAGGGAATTGCCTTCCAGTTCTCTTGAAGAACTTCTTCGCTCTGTAAGTTAAAAGAGCCATCTGCTGGACAATGTCCATATACTCCACATCATCTGGACTGAAGCACTCAAGATCATCAAAGCAGTATTGAAAATCACCAGAGTGTCCATTTCCAGAAACAAAGGCACAACCGTCCTGATAGGAGTTATGTTGAACCTTTTGAGACTTTGGAGTCTCAGGTAGAGTAATGAAGGGTCCAGTATGTGAGTTGTCAGGGTAGCATAACAACTGATGCTGTGGTTCTATGCTTTCCCTTTCAACCACATGAAGGGCTGAACTCAGTTGGTTATTGGAGTGGTCATAGGAGTTCTGCATGTTCATCTCCATCTGAAATGCACTTAGGATACCATACAACTCTGTGAGAGATTAAGGTCCGAAGTTCTCTTAATGACAACACAGTAGTGAGTCCATAGTTTAGGAAGAGAAGACATGAACTTCCTAACTATGTCTCTGTTCTCAAGAGCTACTCCAATATCCGCCAGAGTATCTACTAGCTCAACATATCTGAAGTATTGTTGAGTCAAGGTCTCACCAGCCTTGAAAATAAAGTTCTCAAACTGCTGCTTCAAGAGATCTTTCTTGTTTTCTTAGGTTTCCTTGGATCCCTCGTACATCAGCTTCAATGCTTCCTATAAATCTTTAGCAGTCTTGCACTTCTTGAAGCGTCTGTAGACGGAGTTGGGGAGAGCAGTTTGGAGAGAAGTCATAGCCCTTTGATCTAGCTCTATTCTCTTCCTGTCTTCCTCTGAGTAATCATCAACATCTTTTGGAATGATGCGATTACCAGTGGCAGATGTAGTGCTTGGTATGAAAGGACCATTGACAATGGAGTCCCACATCCTTGAATCTTGACACTTGATGAAGCCTTCCATCCTGATACACCATGTGTCAAAATCTTCAGGAGTGATCATTGGGGACTTGGTCAAGGTACCAGTTTCCATATCAGCCTTGGAGAGAGCGGCCATTTGAGTGAGTGGATTATGGTGAGGAGTGAAAAACAGGTTGATTAGGATGGTAAGATCTCACAATCAAGAGCCTGGAGCTCTGATACCAATTGCAGGATCGATTATGTGGGTGGTTTTTCTCTCAACTCACTGTGAACAACACTCAGCAAGCAGTCTATGAAGAGTTGATCACAATATAACAAGTAACAAGCAGTAAGAAAATTAACACAGCAGGTAAATTTTCAAGGTACTTTTATATATTTCTTCTCAACTCGAAGGATTACAAGACACTTGGACTCAAATCGCTTATCTAAAGAATTACAGGGAGAAGATATATATAATACTACCTACAGCCGGATATACTTTGATACCAGCTGGACACCTCTAACCTTACATCTATACTACAAGACTCTAGTTGAGGTCTTTCAGACATTTTGCCTGAGAGTTGGTAGTCAGGACATGTCCCTGACTTACCTTTTGTCACCAACTAAAGTTGGTAACATGTACTATCATAAAAAGGTGAACAGTAGAATAAAGTATGGTCAACAACATGGCTCTTTAGGAAGATGCCATGCTGTATCAGAGGTCTGCAGCGGACTGTCAGGGACCATACTTTTATCTGCTGGACATAGCAATGTCTTCCGAAGGATAAAGTACTTCGGAAGAATAACTTCTTCCGAAGCCACTTATACTTCGGAAGACTGCTTCTTCCGAGGCTTGGAGTCTTCTTTGTCTTCGGAAGCAGACTTTGTCTTCAGCTCTTTCATCAGACTTTGTCTTCGGAAGCTCAGACTTTGTCTTCAGCTCTTTCATCAGACTTTGTCTTCGGAAGCTCTTTCAGACTTTGTCTTCGGAAGCTCTTTCAGACTTTGTCTTCGGAAGCTCTTTCAGACTTTGTCTTCGGAAGCTCTTTCAGACTTTCGGAAGATCTCTTGATTGGCTTCGAAAGCCCTTCAATGTAGCACCAAAAGATGACTATGAAGTGATTTTGGTTGCACCAGCCTTATCATGATCCAACAGTTTTTTAACGCATGTGAATTTGGGCATATATATATAAAGAACATAATGTTATAAATGTGTAATAATATTATTTCTACAATAAAAATAATGATTTATATAGATTTTAACTACTTTTCCTAAGTTTGTGTTAAGTTCCATGAATGTGTGTGTGTATATATATTCAAATAAAAATTAATTTGTGCCTAAGTATCCTAAGAATGATTTTAGCCATCTTAAACCGGCTAAAATGCGCTCCAATTGTACTCATTCTGGTGGCTTTGGAATCGACTCATCTTATAAGTAGATGTATTAGCAGGGTGATAAACCAATCCGCCTAGCTACAAAATCAAATTTGGCAAGTATAAAAGAGAGAACATAAATTCTAAAATGTAGTATATTATTTAATCATACAACATAAAAGTTAATCATATTGTACAGATTTTAAAACAGACAATTTAAATTAAGCCAGACAACACATTATTAAGAAAGACGGGCTCATTTGTTTTTAGGATAACCTTCACCTATACACAAACATATATATATATATATATATACATATATGTATATATACACATATATGTATATATGGAATGGTTATATTAAAACTCTTAATTTTCATGAGAACTCTATGAACTCTTTTCTACACATGGGTAAAAAAATTATCATAGTTCTCACAAAAAATAAATAATAACTTTTTATTTTGTGAGAACTCCGGAAACTCCTTGTTTACATGTGTTTACATATGTGCAAATTAGTTCTCTTTTTCACATATATATCTATTTACACATGTGTAAAGAAAAAGTTCTCACAAAAAATAGTAGTTCTCGTTTGATCTTTCACACACACACACACACACACACATATATATATATATATGTATATATATGCATATATATATGCATATATATATGTATATATATATATATGTATATATATACATATATGTACATATATATAGATACATATATATACATACATATATAGATGCATATATATACATACATATATAGATGCATATATATACATACATATATAGATGCATATATATACATACATATATAGATGCATACATATATATATATATATATATATATATATATATATATATATATATATATATATATATATATATATATAGAGAATAAAATGCTCATTTTTATAGTGTAACTTTAAAAGAAATTACTAACGCAGGGATAAAAAAGTTATTGTCACTTAAAAATAACTAGGAATGTTGGTATCATAGTCAACAATTGTAATCACATAATATCATATATGTAAAGATAGTTAAGGTAGTTAAATTTATAAAGACAATTTTTTCCCTTTAAACTCTTCAAAAATAATGTAGACAATCTAATCCTTCTAGAATGTATTATTACAATGAAAGGAGGCTCTATACATTGTGATAAATGCAACAGACGACATAATAATAGGACTTGCAAGGGTCAACGTCTAGACCAAATGGTTCACAAACCGCTTCATAGAATGCTTCACAAGGTCCTTGGCCGGCTTCCCAAGATTCTTAGTTGATATCTTCTGAACTATGCCATGGTTTGGTCTTTTAAATAATAGTATTATGAAAACTGTTCTTTAACAATGGGTGCACATTGTCATTTCGAGCAATGGTTATATTTGGTTGATTTGAACTAACTTATGATGGTTATTTATGATATGGTGATATTTGGTATGTTTTATTTATAAGTTTTTTTCTTTCCTATGGTATGGTTATTAAAATTTCAGCACTGGCATTGTCAATTTGTCGTTTAATTAGCATTGCGTTAGCATAAGTACTATTTTAATTTCAATAAGTCTAAACTTTATAATACCTTATGCATTTAAAATTGTAAATCACTACTAACACACTTCAAATTGTTATTATATAAATATATTATAGGTCGGAAAATATATGCATGTATGTGTATATATTATGTATATGTGTGTGTACAGGGCTGGCTCAACGTTTTTTTGGGCCCCAATCGAACTAAAAAAATGGGGCTCTTTTCTAAAAAGAATTTATTAAAACTCTCCTCCATTATCCGGGCTTGGGACCTTCTTTGTCTTTTTTGATGCAGCGGAAGGACACTTCCTAAATCGATTTGACAGTATAATTTAATAAAACTACCAATTAACAAATACTAAATCAACTTAAAACTTAAAAACCTAACCTAATCAAGGAAAACTTTTTGCCTAAACAAACCTAAGACAACAAGTAGGAATGAGCAATTAATCAGGTCGGTTATCACTTATCATTAATCAAGATTAAGAATCAAGAATTAAAAAGAATAATATAACCTTGAGTGCTAAGTAATGAACCAGAGAAAGAATCAACTTCAAATCTTCAATAACCTGCTCCGCTGCTCGCTTGCTGCCAAACTAAATGACTAAATCAAGAACGAAAATTCAATATTCAACTTCAAGACTCAAGAACACTAGAACACAACTTTGTTTAGTTTTTTGTGGGTTAAAGAATGAAAGTGTTTATGACTTTATGCTTACCGTGTGATTGGAGAAGTGGAACACGCAACAGCCGTGCAGCCCGCCGCCGCTGCTGCTCCCATGGGCGATGAGTCTGTGCGCTATGTGTGACGTGCGTCAAATCATTTACGCGTCTTGGAAAGGCCGATTCTCTTGGAAGTTGGAAAGGCCGCTGCTCAGCCTCCATGGGCGATGAGGCTGCCATTCTGCCAACATCGTCTTTTCAAAAAGAGCTAAGACAGGCTATGCATCGAACTGTTCTTTTGCTAGCCCAAGACTGCACAAATCAATTTGTTCATTTACTAATTTACAGTAAATGGATCTATTCTTTTAGCCCAGCATAATTTTTTTTAAAAATGGGGGCCCTTAGTTTTTGGGGCACCAAGCCCACTGCACCATACAATCTATGTCACACCCCCGCTGAGAGCGGAAACACGGGGATGTAACGAGACGAGATCGTCATAACACATTGAACAATAGAGATGCAATATATGTAGTTGATGATAAGCGTGTCATGATGACACCCGACACAAAAGAGACTTGTGTCGTGTTTAGTCAGTATTCACGACAACATAGTCATAAGCATAAACTTGTAATTCAATCACATAACCAAAAATAATATCATTGTATAGTATTTCCCACAACCCGGGAACAAGTATCCAAAAGAATAATTGTATGTAATCAGACTACAATGTTTCAAAAGAATGTTTGTCAAGTATTGTATAGTCTCAAAATGCATCCTAGGGTCTCCACTAAGGTAGCACACCTAGATCTTCAATTAGCATTATCACCTGAAAAGATATGCTCAAAACGGTCACAAAATTGTTGGTGAGCTCGCAGGTTTAAATAGTAAGTAAAATAATGTTGCATAATTGTTTTGCGGAATACCATGTATACAGTTATAAGTAAGCAAAATCACATAACCATGAGCTTTACAACCAAACCTAATGACGTACACACAAAATCTTGATGGAGTATATTCACCCAAGGGCCCGTTCTTGGCCACTGTTGGTACCAACTAGTATACCAACAAACAAGGATAGGGGTGTCAACCCAGTAGTACTACCAATACCTATCCGTCGGTTCCAACACCGGAATTAAATGGTTGTAAAGAAAAAACCACACAACGACTCATGTATGCATCAGATAAGTACTCACAAAACAGTAACATGTTGATTCCAAGAATGTAAGTTGTACAACATAAAAATGGGTGAGCATACTTTTCCCCCATGTTTGTAAATAATTGAAGTATTGAATAAGCATAAAAAGGGGTCACGAAACTCACTTGTTCGGTGATAAGTATGAATGATCAAGTTTCCAAATGATGTAAGCGATAAACGGTCAAACACCTATTAACAGTTATCGTTAAGCATTAATGATACGTTTAATGAAAATAGTAACGTTCGGTTGGTTCGGGTTGTATCAGTTCGGTCGCGCGAAACACACACAAGTAGACATGAGTATTAGATCTTATATAGATCCAAGTACTAAGAATCGTCGCCATTGCCGATGATTTGGGTGTAAAGGTTTCATTGTTGTTAACGTAGTACTTAGTAGATTCTAGTGGTTATAAATTAGTTCTTGAAGATTGTAAAATGTTAAAGTTGATTTGATTGTGATAGCATTAGTAAGTTTGATAGTGTTAACTTTAATATTGTCATTAGCAATGGTAAACGTGTCGATGTCACCTTAACATCACACACACAAGTAGGAAATGCACACACAAATAACCTCAGTTGCATGACAGGACCAGACGCATGACTCAACACTCCATCCGCACGAATCAACCTTCATTCGTACGAATCAACTTCATTCGTACGATTGAACCTTCATTCGTGGGACTCGGCATTCAGTCGTACCACACAACACTCAATCGCACGACTCAACATCCATACGTACGAATCAACCTTCATTCGCACGAATCAGCTTCATTCGTACGAATGAACCTTCATTCGTACGAATCAGCATTCAGTCGTGCGATACACGCACAATTGCACACATTCATCCACATAGACTAAATCGCATGAATACACTCATTCGCATGACTCAATCGCACGATTGACATAGTCACACGACACACCCAGTCATACGGCTTAGTCGCACGACACACCCAGTCGTACGGCTCAGTCGCACGACAGACCCAGTCGCCAGAACAGCAGAATCGTGACTGCAGAAGTGCAGAGCAGCCTTCGGCTGCTCCTTGCACGAGATTTATACCACAAGCACTTCCAGAAACATATTTCACACACATACCAACAATAAGGACGCGCAGAAAGACATCACACGTGACCTCATGACCTCATAGAAACAACGAGGAAAGAGGACAACTAAGGTTGTCTACCTGCTAGAATGGGGTAAACTCAGCTGTAGCCGAGGCCTTGCCAGTGTAAACGCAAAGAAAGGGGCGGTTTTGGTACAAGGAGGAGGAGAAAAGTGGAAGAAGAAGAAGATAAAGAGGAAGATGAAATAATGGAGGATAGGGATGGAAATGGGGTTTATATACCCAGCCCTAGTTTGGCAAAATATCACATTTGGTCCCTGCACTTAGCCCCCGAGTTCCCAAGTTTGTTTCGGTTAAAAACAACCTTAATCGGCTAGTTATATTAACGATAAAAGTGAAAATAATGATAATTGTAACTTAAAAATGGTTTTATTAATGACAATAAATATATATAAAAATGGTATATCTAATGATAACGATAAGGGCAATTGTAAAGGTTTTAAGGATATAACGCTAACAATGAGAACACAAGTGTAAAAGATGATAAAGCAAGTATAATATCCACACGAATAGTTTATAATGGTGAGGGATGAACGTTCAAAGAAATGTTAACGGAATCCACGTTAAATGACAGACCTTTTAGTGACGGATGTCGCAGTATCCCCAGTTGAGAGAATTTCGTCCCGAAATTCAGCTGGAGTTAGGTCCTAGAGTGTCATCCACGAATAGGTACGGATACTTGAGTTTCATATGGTCTTCCCGTTCCCATATGAATTCTGGTCCTCGTTTGGAGTTCCATCTCACGTGGACAATCGGTATCTTGTTGCGCCTTAGTTGTTTGACCTTTTGGTCCATGATCTCGATAGGTTCTTTGACGAAATGAAGCTTTTCGTCGATCTTGATTTCCTCAATTGGTACATGAAGAGTTTCATCCACCAAGCACTTCTTGAGGTTTGATACGTGGAACGTATCGTGTACACCACTGAGTTCTGGTGGCAACCTTAATCGATATGCCACTGGACCGATTCTTTCCGTGATTTCGAATGGTCCTACATATCTTAGGGCTAACTTCCCTTTCTTTCCAAATCGTATAATCCCTTTCCGGGGAGAGACTTTGAGTAGAACGCGATCTCCCACGTTGAATTCCAGTGGTTTCCAACGGTTGTCGGCGTAGCTCTTTTGGCGATCTCTGGCTGCTTTTAGTCTGTTTTTGATCTGGAAAATCTTGTTTGTTGTTTCCTGAATGATCTCTGGGTCTATCAACTGGCTTTCACCAACTTTTGCCCAACAAACTAGGGATCTACATTTCCTCCCATACAATGCTTCAAATGGAGCGCATCCAATGCTCGTATGGTAGTTGTTGTTGTAAGAGAACTCAATCAATGGTAGATGAGTGTCCCAGCTACTACCAAAATCGATTACACAAGCCCTGAGCATGTCTTCCAGTGTTTGTATCATTTGTTCACTTTGGCCGTCTGTTTGCGGGTGATAGGCGGCACTCATATCTAATCGAGTGCCCATCGCTTTCTGCAGTGTCTGCTAAAATCGTGAAGTAAATCGGCTGTCACGGTCGGATATGATTGACACCGGCACTCCATGCCATGTCATAACCTCCTTTATGTACAATCTCGCCAACTTGTCCATCTTGTAATGCTCTCGGATCGGTAAGAAATGAGCTGACTTTGTCATCCGATCCACTACGACCCATATCGAGTCGTGCCCACTACCCGTTCTAGGAAGTTTGGTAATAAAATCCATGGCTATGTTTTCCCATTTTCATTCAGGAATTTCCGGTTGCTGCAGTAATCTCGATGGTTTTTGATGTACAACTTTAACTTTCGAGCACGTCAAGCATCGGCTTACATGCATAGCAATGTCTTTCTTCATGCCTGGCCACCAGTACAGATCTTTAAGATCGTGGTACATCTTATCTGCACCAGGATGAACAGAATATCATGTCTTGTGTGCTTCATCCATGATTAGGGTACGGACACCTCCCCATCTGGGTACCCATATACGATCCATGAAATACTGTAAGTCATCTTCCTTGCAAATCATCTGTTTATTCAACCCTCGAAATTCTTCTCCTACAATGTTTTCTTCTTTCAATGCCTCACTTTGTGTAATTAGGTTATGGGCTTTTAGATTCGTTTGAATAGTCAATTCTAATGCTCGAGCACGTAGTGGTTTCACGCGTTCTTTGCGGCTTAAAGCATCAGCCACCACGTTTGCTTTCCCCGGATGATACCGGATTTCACAATCGTAGTCACTAAGTAGCTCTACCCAACGTCGCTGACGCATGTTAATTTCCTTCTGATCCAGGATATGTTGGAGGCTCTTATGATCCGTGTAGATGATACATTTGGTTCCGTACAAGTAATGCCTCCATATTTTAAGTGCAAATACCACAGCGCAAAACTCCAGGTCATGAGTCGTATAGTTCTTTTCATGCACCTTAAGTTGTCGTGAGGCGTAGGCGATCACCTTATCCTTCTGCATTAGCACACATCCCAATCCTTGATGTGAAGCATCGCAGTACACCACAAAATCATCAGTTCCGTCTGGGAGGGACAATATCGGTGCATTGCACAACTTTTCTTTCAGTGTTTGGAACGCTTGCTCTTGTGTATGTCCCCAATCAAACTTCTTGTCTTTCTGAGTCAGCAGTGTTAATGGCTGAGCGATCTTTGAAAAATTTGCGATGAAGGGATGATAGTATCCGGCCAATCCTAAAAATTGCCGTATTTTTGAAGGTGTCTGGGGTGCATCCCATTTCTTCACCGCTTCAATCTTTCCGGGATCTACATGAATCTCATTTTCGTTCACTACATGTGCCAAAAATTTCACTTCTCGAAGCCAAAACTCACACTTTGAGAGCTTAGCGAAAAGCTTCTCTTCTTGTAATAGACTCAGTATTGCCTGAAGGTGTTCCTCATGGTCCTCTTTCGATCGAGAGTATATAAGTATATCGTCTATGAATACGATCACGAATTTATCCAAGTAAGGTTTGTACACTCGATTCATAAGATCCATGAACACAGCTAGTGCATTAGTCAGTCCGAACGGCATGACTAAGAACTCATAGTGCCCATAACGAGTCCTAAACGCTGTTTTCAGTATGTCATCCTCGAAAATCTTTAGCTGATGGTATCCCGATTGAAGGTCGATCTTGGAGAAATACGAGGCTCCTTGCAGCTGATCGAACAAATCGTCAATTCTAGGAAGAGGATATCGGTTCTTCACGGTCAATTTGTTCAGCTCTCGATAGTTGATGCACATACGGAACGACCCGTCTTTCTTTTTGACAAATAATACTGGTGCTCCCCATGGTGAGTGACTCGGCCGAATAAAACCCTTCTCCAGTAGTTCCTGTAATTGACTTGATAACTCTTGCATTTCTGTTGGTGCTAACCGATACGGTGCTTTTGCTACCGGTGTAGCTCCAGCAACCAACTCTATACGAAATTCCACTTGGCGTGGAGGAGGCAAACCGGACAAGTCGTCAGGGGATACATCCGGATAGTCTCGTACTACAGGAATATCTACCAACTTGTTGTCCTCTTCTTTGTTTTCCACTACATGGGCCAGAAACGCGTAACACTGCTTTTGTCTTCGACGTGTCTTCAAGCAAGTGATAAGCTTTAGGGTTCTTCCCGATCGTTCTCCTTGAATCCTACGTACCTCCCCGTCTGGCATGGGGATTCGTACTACCTTCTCTCAACAAACAATCTCATCTCCGTGCTTTGACAATCAATCCATTCCCACAATCACATCGAAACTTCCCAGCTCAAAATGTATTAAGTCTATATCGAAGGCATGGTTTTCCAATATCATCGAGCACTTTCTAATAATCTCGTCAACCTGTACAATTCTACCATTGGCCGTTTCTACGGAGTAGCTAGTTTCTAGCCTACTAAGGTTCAAGTCAAGCATGTGAGCGAATTCAGAGGATATAAAACTATTGTCTGCTCGAGTATCAAACAATATAGATGCGAAGTGGTGATTGAGCAAGTACGTACCCGTAACGACATTCAGGTCCTGACTGGCATCATTTGCTTCGATGACGAACGCACGTCCTCTAGCAGCATTTCCTTGATTTCTTTGGCCTTGATTACCAGCTATGGCCATCACTTGTGGTTGCTTGTTTCCTTGCTGACCCTGCGCTTGATTCAGTCTGGGGCACAAGTTCCGGTAGTGACCCAGGCTTCCACACTCATAGCAAACCCTAGCATTCCTTGCGGGGTTAACAACATTAACAGGCGCAACCAGGTTCGTCGCTACTCTACAATCTTTCGCTAGGTGCCCCGGGCGTCTGCAGTTTACACACACCCGACACTGCATCGCTGGGGGATGATGAAAGTTACACTTATCACATTTGGGGTGTGGCCCGACGTATTCCCTCTTTCCTTGTGTCACAGTCACAAAATTTCTGGTTGTTTTGGCCCGTTTGTGAAACTTCCCGGTACTCGACCTGCTCGCTTCTCCAATATCCTTCCTCTTCTCGGCTCCTTTCCCCAGAACCCCAGTTCTCACCATCTCATCTGTTAACGTACCAGCCTTCAGAATTGCACTCTGAATAGTAGGAGTGGCTGCAGCTATTACCATTGCTCGAATTTGAGGCACAAGTCCCCAGATGTACCTTTCAATCCTCTTGGATTTCGGAGTTACCAGGCGTGGAACCAGTCTTGCCAACTCATGAAAACGATCAGTGTATGCTGCGTGCCCAGCTCCTACCATAGCATGATTCCAGAACTCCTGCTCCAACTTCTGCATCTAATTGAGGGGACAGTATTCTTCAGTGATCAATGCTTTAAACTTATCCCAAGTCATCTGTATTGCTGATTCTCTTCCCCTTGCTTGAATTTGTGTGTTCCACCAAGTTAGTGCCTTGCCCTGTAGTGAACAGGTGGCATACTTAATTTTCTGGCTGTCGAGGCACTCGCTGATATCGATCACTGCCTCCATCTTCTCAAGTCACCTTGTTAGAGCTATCGCTCCACCTTTCCCAGAAAATTCTTTCAGTTTGCATGCCACAAATTCCTTGTAAGAAAATCCCCGCCTAGTACTAACAATCCCAGTTTCATTACCAGCTGTTCTACCATTCACGGTATCTTCCCCTGTTCCTTGGTTATGCTCATTGTTAGTATCATTATCCCCGTGGAGATTATGATTCAGAAGAGTGTCGCTCACTTGAGTCACTATCATAGGCTTCAGTGCGCCTAGCTGCTGAGTGATCATGGCAGCTATGTCGGGTTTTCAGTTCCCTGATTGTTGCCAGCGGGACCACCACCTGTTCTTGGTGGCCTACCTCTATCTCTGCCCCGGGAGGTCTCACCTTCATGATTTGTACTGCGGGTGACTCTTCAAGGCGGCATCTTCTAATCATAAAAGGAGTAAACATGTAAACTTTAGTCACTTTAAGATACACATTTAATTCCACTCATCAAGTTCCAACATTTCATGCTCCAGTCAATCAAGATCATCACGTAGCCCAGTTCAAGCACATTCTTTGGTATATCGATGATGCTTATATATAGGGTTCCCCGCAGCGTTCCCACCACATCCATGATATACCAAGAATGATTCTTAAACCGGTTACATGACATCCGATTTTCCTTAACATTATCCCAATGAACAACGTAATGTATGTCTAGGGAGTATCATCACTCTTATACATTTCTTTGGAGTCTATATTCATTCTAAGCATTTAGTTAGTTCCATAGTTACTGAAATGCTAGATATAGAAATGTTTCATAGGGAATATGACTAATATCATTATTGAAATCTCATAAAGGCTCCAAGTAGAACGTGACTTAAGTAATAGTAGAGGTTGTGAATGTTTTATCATCATTAGCAAGGTCTTACTAGAATTATGATTCTAGTGTCCTAAGGTATAGAAAGGAAGACTTGTACTACCATGATCGTTACCTCATGGTAAGATTAGCCAGGCTTCACATGCACTGCAAATTACAATTATGTGTGCACCCGTAATGGTAATTTGCCTTGCATGGTCCCCCTCAGCTTCATCTACCAGAGTTAACATCACAGTATCAACCATTCATCAAGCGCAGATCATGTAAGTTCTCATGTCCATGAATCAATAGTATTCCAATAGTAGTCCGTCATATCAAATAGAGTCCAAGCTCACAATCGCAATTGGTCTACAAAAGTTGCCTATCCCTTCTTCTTTCGGGATTTCAGGCATCACTATCTTAGGGTCACAACGACTCATGTATGCATCAGATAAGTACTCACAAAACATTAACACGTTGATTCCAAGAATGTAAGTTGTACATCATAAAAATGGGTGAGCATACTTTTCCCCCATGTTTGTAAATAATTGAAGTATTAAATAAGCATAAAAAGGGGCCACGAAACTCACTTGTTCAGTGGTAAGTATGAATGATCAAGTTTCCAAATGATGTAAGCAATAAACGATCAAACACCTATTAAGAGTTATCGTTAAGCATTAATGATACGTTTAATGAAAATAGTAATGTTCGGTTCGTTCGGGTTGTATAAGTTTGGTCGCGCGAAACACACACAAGTAGACATAAGTATTAGATCTTATATAGATCCAAGTACTTAGAATCGTCGCCATTGCCAATGATTTAGGTGTAAAGGTTTTATTGTTGTTAACATAGTACTTAGTAGATACTAGTGGTTTAAATTAGTTCTTGAAGATTGTAAAATGTTAAAGTTGATTTGATTGTGATAGCATTAGTAAGTTTGATAGTGTTAACTTAAATATTGTCATTAGCAATGGTAACCGTGTCGATGTCACCATAACATCACACACACAAGTAGGAAATGCACACACAAATAACCTCAGTCGCATGACAGGACCAGGCGCACGACTTAACACTCCATCCGCACGAATCAACCTCCATTCATACGAATCAACTTCATTCGTACGATTGAACCTTCATTCGTGCGACTCGGCATTCAATCATACCACACAACACTCAATCGCACGACTCAACATCCATACATACGAATCAACCTTTATTCGCATGAATCAGCTTCAATCGTACGAATGAACCTTCATTCGTACGACTCAGCATTCAGTCGTGCAATACACACACAATCGTACACATTCATCCGCATAGACTTAATCGCATGAATACACTCATTCGCATGAATCAATTGCACGATTGACACAGTCGCACGACTCAGTCGCACGACACACCCAGTCGCACGGCTCAGTCGCACGGTAGACCCAATCACCAGAACAGCAAAATCACGACTGCAGAAGTGCAGAGCAGCCTTCGGCTGCTCCGTGCACGAGATTTATACCACAAGCACTTCCAGAAACACATTTCACACACATACCAACAAGAAGGACGCACAGAAAGACATCACAAGCGACCTCACGACCTCATATGCTCGGGTTGGTCCCGAGCACCCGAATCAAGGCGAAAAGGACATAAACAACAAGGAAAGAGGACAACTAAGGTTGTCTACCTGCTAGAATAGGGTAAACTCAGTTGTAGCCGAGGCCTTGCCGCTGAAAACGCGAAGAAATGGGCGGTTTTGGTGCAAGGCGGATGAGAAAAGTGGAAGAAGAAGAAGATGAAGAGGAAGATGAAATAATGGAGGCTAGGTCTGGAAATGGGGTTTATACAACCAGCCCTAGTTTGACAAAATGTTATATTTGGTCCCTGCACTTAGCCCCGAGTTCCCAAGTTTGTTTCGGTTAAAAACGACCTTAATCGGCTAGTTATATTAACGATAAAAGTGCAAATAATGATATTTGTAACTTAAAAATGGTTTTATTAATGACAATAAATATATATAAAAATGGTATATCTAATGATAACGATAAGGACAATTGTAAAGGTTTTAAGGATATAACGCTAAGGATGAGAACACAAGTGTAAAAGATGATAAAGCAAGTATAATATCCACACGAATAGTTTATAAAAGTGAGGGATGAACGTTCAAAGAAAAGTTAACGGAATCCACGTTAAATGACGGATCTTTTGGTGACGGATGTCACAATCTAATAATGGGTCGGCCCTGTGTGTGTATATGTAGATATATGGAAGATATTTTTTTGTTTAAATTAGAATTTTGATTTGTAATTTATGTACATGTTTATTTTTGATGTGTTTCTCTATATGTACATATTAATACATACACACACTCACTCAAACATAGAGTTGTGAACTAAAATTACAAATTAGAAATTCTCTTTACAATTTTGTATTTGATAAAAAAATTATGAACTAAAGTTATAAATCAAACGAACAATCTATCCTATCTAATAAACAAAGATTTTTTAAGCCACATGTCAATTTCTTAACCCATTACTTTTTCACATGTCGCTTCCTCAGCCTTTTGATTTTTTCATATTCCTGCTCATTTTCCATGGATCTCAAGTGGATCCTAACTGGGTTTATTGAAGAATCCGGGTCTTCCCCAAATACTCCAGCCCCCACTTTTCTCAACGTACTCTTTTCCCCAACCCTAAATCTCCGACCCCTATCCTCCACCGCCGCTTTTGTTCTTCTTGTGTTTTTCCGCTTGGTTTGTATCCTTCAGTTTTAGCAAGATCCTTAGGTGGTTATTTATCTTCTTTCTCCTTTGTTTGTGTTGCAGGTTTGTTCTTATATCTCAAATCTTTGTTTTACTCTTTGATTCTTCCGATTTCTACTAGGTTTGGTTAAATCTTCTGTACTTCTTTAACATTCTAAACTTTTTATGAGTTTTTGTTGAATATTTCCTATCTATTTCCTTTAATTTGTTCTTAATCGTTTCAAGGGTTTTAGTCTACTGGAGATGTTTATGTTTGTATATTGTATGAATTTATCTTTGTACGGTTGTCAATTGATTGTAGGGTTTTAATCTAAATTTTATATGACTTTTAGTTTGTTCTTAATCGGATCTTGGATTTTTAAATTTGAACTTTGCATGAGTCTTGGTTGAATCTGTCAAGATGTAATTTTGTAACACCCGGATATTTTCTTGGAAGCTGACGAAAGAAGAAAAAAAGAAATAAAGTCCAAAGTCTGGGGACCAAACTCGCCAACGCGAGAAAGTTAGGTAAATGGGGATATTTGAAGGGGGAGGGCAACCCTTACCCTCTCCCCACACCCACATATTTCAGCAAAGAAAGAGAGGAGAAGAAGAAAGGGAGAAAAAGAGAGAAAAGGGTTAGTTCGAGTGGATTCAAGCGTGCAAAATCATCGTGTAGCAGGTCTAGACGAAGCTCTTCTTCTTGGTGTAGTTTGTGCGAGTTATAGGACCCCTATTTTACTCGTTTTCAACTGATTTGGGGCTAGAACACATAGTAAACCCGTTTTTGTATGTGTGTATGTTTGACCCATTTGAATGTGTTTGCGTGTGATGCGTTTGGAGTTTGTTTCCGGGTTTGTATGTGCTTGAATGGTGTTGTGGTATGCATTCCTAAGGTTTAGGATGGTTGATTTGGGCTTAGAATGGGTTTGGATGAGCTTGGAGGTCGAAAATGGCAGATTGGGTTCGGGATGAACTGCATTCTGCATCAGTTAGGGCTAGGCGACCGACTGGAGGCCATACGGCCGAATGGAGTGCGATTGAAGTTCATTCGCACAATTGAAGCTCAGTGATCGATGTCGTGTGGTCGGTCAAAAATATATTAAAGAGTACCTAATCACCCTTAATAGCAAAGGGTAAGCTGGGTGTCGAATCGACAGGGAATCACAGGAAAGTGCTAGTAACAATTAAACTATTAAACTAAAAGAATTAAACATTGAAAAAGGAAATTGCTTGATTAATTGAATTGAGAAATAATTAACTTAACGAAATAAAGTTTAAGTTTTTAACAATATTGAAGAAAAGCAACCCACTTTAGGATCTAGGTTTGGCAAAGTTACAATTTTTCTTGAATGAAACCTAGTGAGAAGTCATTAATGGTGACTTACACACGATATGATTTAAGTGACAATTATGGATTAAAGTTTAAAGGACCTTATTCACACAATTACCAATTTGAATAATGAAAACCCTAATTCTAATAATCAATCACGTAATGATCATAGACAACCAAAGTTAAAGAAGATCAAAATTAGGTTAACTCATAATCAAACCGTTTAACTAATCAAATCATAAATTAAATCCAACAAGAACTTAAAAGGTTCAAGATTTAATCTCAAATCTAGGTTACAAACTAAGAAAAATAAGAACTTGCACAAACCCTTCTCCCGAAGTGAATCATAATGGATTTAGCCTTGCATCATCATCGATTCTTCAATCAAAGTGTAACTGATCATGTAATTCGGATGAAATCGATGGTCTTGATGTTGGAAGAGCTTGAGAATGATCCAAGATTGCCAATTTTCGTCCAAGATTGCTGTGTGTAGAGTTGTAATTCGTAATAGGGTTTTTTCCCTTTTAAATCCCTTCAAATTAGGTTAAAATCCACCAAAACACGGCGATCGGCGTCGGTGGCGCCACCAGTGGTGTCGGTGGCGCCCCCAGCGCCATCTGGGCTGAAAGTTACTGACCAACGGTGGCTCTGGCGGTGTTTCTGATGGTATCGGCGTCGGTGGCGGTGGTCATGGCGTCGGTGGCGCCACCCCCTGCACAAAATTTATTTTCATGTGTAACTTTCCGAGACCTTTCCGTTGACAGGTCATGGGTCCCGTAACTCCTTTCCTAGCTCAAGTTATGCCCGTTTTAAAATATCTTTGCCGTACAACTTCTATTTATCCTAGCTTGACTTTTCGAACTCCAATATAAAATAATCCCAAAGTAACTCTATTTCTCATAGATTTATACGTAAAACCCGGAAATAAAGCCATTAAGCGTTGAACTTTCATCACCCGATCACAATCCCCACGCTTACCTTTTGCTTGTCCTCAAGCAAAGCTCAATTATAATATATAAAACCATCATTGCAAATATATCTCACTAATCACCTATTAAAGATTAATTAAGGTCTAGGATCATGCCCTTCTTCACACGACTTACATCGTTTAATAGATTTAAATTCTAGCAAGTCAATTATAAGCAAAATAAGACATCACCCAACTAATCTTAACATGATTTTGATTTTTAATCTCATGTACACACCCCTCACAATAATTCGCTCTTCTCGATTTTATATCTGGACTAGTAAAAGATATACTAGTTTAATCACTCAATAATCCAATATACCACATTGTCCACATAAGCTTGTATAGAAATCATACCTCCACCATTTGCATAGATCTTGCACACATATAAAGGACTTACGGGTTTTTGGGCTTAGGCACGGGTCGGACGTTTTGGCTTTTAAAAGTGGCTAACACACATAGAATTATAACCCAACCCATTAAACCATCCTTATCAACATGACTCACAAAGCTAAATCACTTTGATCATTTTTGAACCATTACTTTTTCTCCTTTTTTATCTTCTTTTTTTCATTATTTTTCAATTTCTTTTTCACAATATAAGCTTGACTTCGGATGCTCTTTTACTTTGAATGGTTTCATGGTCGGTTATCAACTAACAGCTTGGACTTTATATATCGGTTTTAACAAACGAATGGCTTAATGCTCAACATGGCTACTAACGGTTAGGGTGGATAACACTAACAAGCGATTAACAAGTAAGTGGGTTCCTAAATTGCCTTTGTCATTTATGTGCAACATCTTGCTTATAGTCTTGATACGCATTAAACATTACAAGTTCTGCAACAAAAGTAGTATATGACCTACCCTTAACAAATGAATATATATATAATGTGTTTGAAGTTATAGGCTCAAAATCTCACCAAGTAGGAATTTAGGCTACCAATGTGCACATGAGTTTATTATATCAAAAGGTCGTTAACACTAACGAGGCATCCATCACATTTTCAAAAACAACCCGCTAGAAAAACTTATCTCGCAACTTAAAGAATATGACCATGACCTAGGATCTACATCAATCTTCTCATAAACAACAAGTGACGTATATTGAACATTCTGGTTTCATAAAAATATTAAACTTTACAAGAAAACTTTTGCAAAAATTGAAGCTTGATAGGATATTAAATTTTTTTTCTCCATAATTCCTCGTATCCCCACACTTAAGATGTACATTGCCCCCAATGTACTAACTAATTAGTGTGAAAACACGAGAATTTTAAAAGCAAACCCAATCTTATCACATTCACAAATCATAAACAATCAGTCGGGGACTCACCATCAATTATTAAAAACTAAAACTAATTACAAATTAACTATTTTTAACAATTAATAAGGGAAACAAATGCACCTGATTATATCTTTATGGCAAGATCTTTAGTTTTACTAGTGATCTTCAATATCTCGTCCACTAATCTACAAAACATACTAAACTCGTGAAGAACCAAAGTTCTCACTTCATGATTAGCACCTCACATTTAAATCAATAATGCATTCACTTTCCCACACTTAAAGCATTGCATTATCCTCAATGCAACTTTTAAAAGGAAATTTGATTAAAAATAGTTATCTTTTTAAATAAATATAAAAAAATCACTTTAATGATAAAAGTCCTAAACTCACTTTCGTAGGAATCACGGTTGCATTTAGCATATGCAACAAGCCTTTTAAACCATCCGGTAGACCCGGGTGGACGAGTGTAGTCTCGTGAGGGTTTCTAGTGAATACACCCACAAAGTTCTTAAAATAAAATAAATAAAATTATAAATAGACAAAAAGATAATTAAAAAAACACAAAACACCTTGGGTTGCCTCCCAAGTAGCGCTAAGTTTTAGGTCTTCAGCCAGACCGCACCTGATATTTGTTACGGTGGCTTAAGTGCACATTTAACTACCGAATTCCCGATAAATGCTCGGTAGCTGACATGCCAGTTTCGTAGTTGCTTTCTAATAATCGGCAAGTCAATTGAATATTTGGTGCGGAGTCACTTTATGATGATTTGTCCAATGTCTTGTAGTGTCACATTCTTTTTCTTTATCTTCAAACCCTCTTCTCCAACTTTGTTTGTTGGAATAATAAGCACAGGGGAAGGATCAGGATAAACTTGGATTATTTTAGGCTTTAGCTCATCTAAAGGTGTTATGTCTTTTTTCAACTTTAAACATACATGTTCCTGCTCTTGAAGTTCTGTAACCTCTTCAACCACATCACTATCAATCACGGTATCCTTATCCAACTCAAATCACTCTTGTCTTAGTTGAGCCATATCCTCAACCAGTTGGCCAACTTGCTTAACCAATGCCTGGAGTGTTTTATCTCTTTCTTTGTCTTCTTTTTTTATTTTTATCAACATGTTCAAGATTTCATCATGGTTAGAGTACATTGAACCTTGGCGCTTCTTGTATAACACTTGAGGATATTCAGGATAGTAGTCATCATACTCCTCTTGGTAACTTGATAAATGTGACATCTTGGGTTTATAGTGGTTGACATCCCATTGTTGGGCATATTTGTATTCTATGTCTGGATAAGAATATTCTTGATAATTTAATGGTGGAGGTGCTTCATAGTGTGGATAATACGAGTGGGTTTCTTCATATTCATAGTTTGCCCTCACATATCCCATTTGTCTCCTGTATTCAGAACATCTTCTTTCTATGTTTCCATATTTTCTCTCGAACATTGGACAATCTTGAACCCAATGATAAAGGCTTCCGCAACACATACATGGATCATTATCCCAGTCGCAATCCATGATAATATCAAAATTCTTGAGATTATACTAAGAGTGCAAAGAAACTACCTGCAAACAATAAGCAAATACCACGCGTAATTTCGAATAATAAAATAATAAATAAACGAAAAACAAGAAAAATAAAATATTTTTGTTTTTTTTAGATTTTTAAGAAAAACAAATAATTATTACTAACACTAAGCGCAACGATTCCCCGGCAACGCCGCCATTTTGATCGATGTCGTGTGGTCGGTCAAAAATATATTAAAGAGTACCTAATCACCCTTAATAGCAAAGGGTAAGCTGGGTGTCGAATCCACAGGGAATCACAGGAAAGTGCTAGTAACAATTAAACTAAAAGCATTAAACATTGAAAATGGAAATTGCTTAGTTTATTGAATTGAGAAATAATTAACTTAACGAAATAAAGTTTAAGTTTTTAATAATCTTGAAGAAAAGCAACCCACTTTAGGATCCAGGTTTGGCAAAGCTACAATTTTTCTTGAATGAAACCTAGTGAGAAGTCATTAATGGTGACTTACACACGATATGATTTAAGTGACAATTATGGATTAAAGTTTAAAGGACCCTATTCACACAATTACCAATTTGAATAATGAAAACCCTAATTCTAATAATCAATCACGTAATGATCATAGACAACCAAAGTTAAAGAAGATCAAAATTAGGTTAACTCATAATCAAACCATTTAACTAATCAAATCATAAATTAAATCCAACAAGAACTTAAAAGGTTCAAGATTTAATCTCAAATCTAGGTTACAAACTAAGAAAAATAAGAACTTGCACAAACCCTTCTCCCGAAGTGAATCACAATGGATTTAGCCTTGCATCATCATCGATTCTTCAATCAAAGTGTAATTAATCATGTAATTCGGATGAAATCGATGGTCTTGATGTTGGAAGAGCTTGAGAATGATCCAAGATTGCCAATTTTCGTCCAAGATTGCTGTGGGTAGAGTTGTAATTCGTAATAGGGTTTTTTCCCTTTTAAATCCCTTCAAATTAGGTTAAAATCCACCAAAACACGGCGATCGGCATCGGTGGCGCCACCAGTGGCGTCGGTGGCGCCCCCAGCGCCATCTGGGCTGAAAGTTACTGACCAACGGTGGCTCTGGCGGTGTTTCTGACGGTATCGGCGTCGGTGGCGGTGGTCATGGTGTCGGTGGCGCCACCCCCTGTACAAACTTTATTTTCATGTGTAACTTTCTGAGACCTTTCCGTGGACAGGTCATGGGTCCCGTAACTCCTTTCCTAGCTCAAGTTAAGCCCGTTTTAAAATATCGTTGCCGTACAACTTTGATTTATCCTAGCTTGACTTCTCGAACTCCAATTACCATCCCGTTTCTTCCCATTTCTTTGTATTCTTCAAGTTTAACCTACAAATATAAAATAATCCCAAAGTAACTCTGTTTCTCATAAATTTATACGTAAAACCCGGAAATAAAGCCATTAAGCGTTAAACTTTCACCACCCGATCACTCAGTCGCACGACTAGAGGGCCAATCGCATGGGGAGTCATGTGACTGAGAGCCCAGTCGCATAAGTACTCATCCGCATTAGGTCCATCCGCATGAGGTCCATTTGCATAAGGTCCATTTGCATAGTGTTCAACCGCATGAGGTCCATTCGCACGATTGGGTGTTCATCCGCATTGGTGTTCATCCGTATTGGTCCATTCGCATGATGTTCAGTCGCATGGAGGCCATGCGACTGAAGGGTGCCCATACGCCCAAATATGGCTGTTGTACCTGAGGAGGAGCATAGTTTAATTACTGACTTTCAAGGGAAAGTGCAGATGTAAGTTTTGACGTGAAAGTTCCCGTAAGTTCATGTAAGATGACCGTTAGGGTCTTAGAGGGTATGTTGGGCATAATGATGTTGCATGTTTATGCATGATGTATGTTATGTATGTATGATGATGCCATGTATGATGATGCTATCTGTGTATGATGATGTTCCTTATTATAACATGTGTTTATCTTTCCCGTGACTCTACGTGTTATGTTAAAGAATGAAACGAAAGTATTATGTAACGTAAAGTAAAAGATAATGAAAGAGGAACATGATGAATGAATGCGTGCATTAATAATGAATGAGAGTAAGAAAGGCTTCCAAGCAAATATATAAAGTGAGCGACCTTGTCGTCGCAACAGACTCGAAATGGAATCCTTGTCTTTCGACCTCAGTAATCGTGGTTGTGTGCCACGAAGAGGGAAAAGCTTGACACTGTGATTGACCATTTGTATAGAACCATTGCTGCATATCCTAGGTACTGTGGCCAGGAGGTGCGGTGCACCGTTATAGAAGGTCTATGATAGGCCTAGGTCCAATACCATGAAACAGAAGGGTATTGCATATGGCAATGGTACACCTAAACTTTACCTTAGGTACTGTGGCCAAGAGGTGCGGTGCACCGTTACAGAAGGTCTATGATAATCCTAGGTCCAGTACCATGAAACAGAAGGGTAAAGTTTATGGGTGGTGGAAAGAAAAGAGGTAATGATGAAAGAGTAAGAATGACAAGAAAGTACGATGACTAAACGGAAGTTAAAGAATGAATGAATGAAAGTAATGAACGGATGAAATGTAATAACAGAGTACGAAACGGGATCCTTGTCACTCAACCTCCGTAATCATGGCTGCGTGCTATGAAGAGGGTAAAGTTTGACAGGAACTAGATAGAAGTAAAAGATAATGAATGATAAAGATAATAATGATATTATCTATGTGTACGTATGATGTATGATTGCGTGAAAGTAAAGAAATGGTTTTAATAAAAGTAAAGTATTTTATTTATAAAACTAGAACTCACTCAGCAACGCTGACTTTTTATGTGTTTCCAGTTGGCAGGTAAGGTTGTTGAGGATGGCACGGGGCGGCTACTCAGCTCTTTTGGATGGCAGCCACTTATATAATGCTTTTGTGATGTAATGCAACAATATATATTTTGTAATTGATTGACGATGTATTAACTTGCAAAAGCATTTATATTGAAATGAAAAGTTATTCCACCGATTCCGCTGCAATGTTTATTAAAGTTAATGAAATTATATGTTTTAAGAGCGATGAATGGCCAGCTGTAAGCGTCCCGGGAACGGGGCCTTACAAATTTTCGGATGATTTTTGAAATTTTAAGTAAAGTAGTATTTGTATAAATAGGTTATAATCTTCTTCTTACTGTTAATGAAGCTGTTATTAAAGAAAAAATGTTTAACACCTACACGTAAACATTTGTTGGATTTGTTAAGGGGTAATCTGATGAAATTGGTCCCTTTTTAGGTGCATTAGATGTTTGAATCTAAAATGTGAAGATTTTTTGTGCACATCCATGCTTTGTTTCATACAACTTTATGATAATTGTAATATGGAGGTAATTTTGTCATGATTTATGTTACTTGAAGAAAAGCAGTCTTTGTATAATTACCTTATAATTGTCATCTTTATGTTAATGATGTTCTTAAATCTTAAACTATTTTCAAGGAAAAGATGTTTCATCCCATACATGTAAGTATTGTTTGTAATGGTTTTCTTATAATCTGATATAAGTAGTATTTGTATAAATAGGTTACAATTTTCTTATTAATTTTAATGAATCTGTTATTGAAGGAAAAATGTTTAACACCTACATGTATATATTTGTTTTATTTGTTAAGGGATAATCTGATGTAAATTGTCCCTTTTTAGTTACGTTAGATGTTTGAATCTGAAATAAGAAGATTTTATTTGCACTTACACGCTTTGTTTCGTACAAGTTTATGATCATTGTAATGTTTAGGTAGTTTTTTGATTATTTATGTTAGTTGAAGAAAGACAGTCTTTGTATATTTACCTTATAATTGTCTTCTTTATATTAATGACGTTCTAAAATCTTAAACTGTTAGTAAGGAAAAGATGTTTCATCCCATACATGTAAGTATTGTTTGAAATGGTTTACTTATAATTTGATATAAGTTTATTTTTATATGATTTATAGTTCCTGTATGATGTATGATGATATTTATAAGTTTTATATGGTTCATATTTAGGGAAAACTTTCTTAATTTTTTTACAGTAATCTGATATTCCAAATTATAAAGTGATATAGTTTAAGTTTTACATCTCACAAATGTGAGATGGAGGTTACTGTTGTTTATAAAGAGATGTGGTTGAAGTTTTGACCTTTGTGTAGGATCTTCCGAAATGTCAGCCCCACCTGGTTTTGTAAAGCATATTTCCTATCCTTTTGATATTACTACTTTATTTTATTCACTTATCTTATTTATATAACATTTAATTTTTTCTTTTCTGCCAGCAATTTCCAAAATCTTTTGTTGACGAGTTCTACACAAAACAATCTCCACCTCCTCTGATCTACCTCAGGCTCTCTGATTCAACAGGCTGGTGTGTAAAAACAGGTTATGTAAATGGTCTGTTTGGTTTCACAACCGGGTGGGCACGGGTCTCATTGCACCTAAAACTACAAAAGGATGATTATATCATCCTCTGCCCCGATCATCCTAATATTTGGTCTCTCACCCACGTTCATGGTGATACCTCCTCATAACAACTTCCTTTCTTCTATCATTTAATTTCAGACGAGCTTGATCCTTTTCTTGCAAGTCAATTTTGCATTTTTCATAGTTCTTTCTATATTTTATACATATTTTCAAACAAGAAAACATTTTTATTGAATCTTTAAATCCTTATTTAACAATACTAGTTTAGGTCTGCGTATGTAGTCTAGGGAATACATACATTCCCATTTTAATTAATGTTTGGTCCTTTAATTATTTAATTGCTTTGATTGTATTTAGTTTACTGATGTTACTATTCTTTATTCAGTTTTTATAAGTTAACATGAACATTGACATCCCCTAATTAATGGTTGATGAGGCATTGTATATGATACTTAGAAAGTCAGGTTTTATACAATTTAAAATGATCGTTATTTGTCCAATTTATTCATTCTGATTGTTGAAATAAACAAATATAAATGCTTTTTCACTTTTAAGATACAAAGCTGTTGTCATTATATTTAGAGTTAATATTTTTCTTTAACCTGTAAATTATTTAGAAATGGCATTTACGACTGTATAAAGTATTGCATTATTAATAACTGTGTACTTCGATATATGTAGATTACCATGTTGTAAGGCCCCGTTCACGGGACACTTACAGCTGGTCATTCATCGCACTTAAAACACATAATTATATAACTTTACTAAAATCATACAGCTGAAACTTTTAAAACAAACATTTTATTTCCTTTAAATTTACACTTTTTCAAAATAATACACCCCTCATTATAAAATATCGCTCGTTCGTATTACAATGCAAAAACGTTAAACAAAAGAATGCCATAAAAAAAGAGCCGAGTAGCCGCCACGTGCCATCCTCAGCAACATATCTGACAACTGGAAACACATCAAAGTCAGCGTTGCTGAGTGAGTTCTAGTTTTAAAATAAAACATACTTTACTTCCTTTATAAAACCATTCGTTACTTTCGTAAGCGATCACACAACATACATACACATAGATGATATAATTATTATCTTCCATTACATCCGTTACATTCTTTCATTCATTAATCATCGCAAGTTACTTTATCATTTGCTTTATTCGTTCATAACATCATTTCTTCCGTTCGTTCATTTCATACAAATCACACTTTTCTCACAAATCGCACATTCGTATCTTCGTACCCATAGTACATATCACATAATTCACACTAATGGAGTGGTCACTAAGACCGACCCCCCTGTGTGTGTGAGAACTCATAGGGTTTAGCCAGAATCGCACGCCATCTCATGGGTTAGCCAAAATCGCACGCTACATAGCCCACATGAGGTAGCCAAAATCGCACGCTACATAGCACACAGTAAATACCACATCGTACGTATCGGAGCAGTTACCAAAACTGAACTCCCTACTGTGTCTATGATCCCTTATGAGTTAGCCAAGAACGTACGCTATAATACACACACAGTTGAGCTAACAGCTCTCAATGAGTTGTGAACCTTCTTTCTTTCTCTTGCAAGCCATCCTTACTCTCATTCATTCGTTCATGCTTGCATTCATTCATTACGTTCCTCTTTTCATTATCTTCCTCTTTACGTTACATAATACATTCATTACATTCATTAACATTCATCGCAACCACGGGAAGACAATCATACATAATAATAAGGAACATAACAACATACAACATCAATCACACAAGGCAACATCGCACACCCATAACATACATCATGCATAACATACAACATGCACAGTCACATAACATCAAACATCACACGAATCATGCGCATCACATCATATAAAACCATATGCCATAACACATCATCATGCATTGCATCATCATCATCATTAGCTCATCATCATAAATCATCTTACATCATCCATGCCCATCACAACATCTATAACCCTAAAGGTCCGAGCCTACGTCCGCACTTTCCCGAAAGTCAGACAATACTATGGTCATTCGGGCGTATGGACCCTATTCGGTCGCATGACATCCGGGCGTATGGCCCTCAGTCGCATGAACTTCATGCGAATGAATCTCAGTCACTCAGAATGTGACGAATGTTGCTGAGGATGGCACGGGGCGGCTACTCGGCTCTTTTTGGATTGGCATTATTTTGTTTAACGTTTTTACATTGTAATACGAATGAGCGATATTTTGTAATGAGCGATGTATTATTTTGCAAAAGTATTTATTTAAAGGAAATGAAATGTTTGTTTTAAAAGTTTACGCTGCATGATTTTAGTAAAGTTATATAATTATGTGTTTTAAGTGCGATGAATGACCAGCTGTAAGTGTCCCGGGAATGGGGCCTTACAAGTTGGTATCAGAGCCAAAGTTTAAGTGAATTGGGTAAATATTTTCAAAACCTTATCTTAAACTGAGAATGGGAAGTAAAGGGAAGGGATGCCAGTCTAAGTAGCTGCGTGCCATCAGGTATTTTCTTAATGTTAACCGGTATTATGTGCGCATGTTATGTGGTTTATGTGTTGCTGGTAGATTTAGATACTGATGTAGTCAGGACATGTTATGCTCGGGGTATGAAGAGTAAAGTAAGTGGCTAATCACAACTGACCACTGTAATTAGGGACTTACTATACTTGACATAAACTGAGCTATTCCCTTGAATGACCGTGTTGGTGTTTGAATCTTTCAGTGTGTGTTAGAGGATGGCCGGAGGTAGATCATCTAAAGCTTCGTAGGGTGGACTTGGTGCTGCACCGCGGCCTAAAAGAGGAAGGGCTAGAGTTGAAAAGGTGGTTCATGAAGAACTTGAGACCCCTCATCCGGAGGGCGGTGTTGAGAGTGCCAATCTGAGAGCCTCGGTAAAGGAGGTTGTTGTTGAAGAAGTTCATCAGGTCATACAGAAAATCTTACCGTCTGTGGTGACCGAAGTTATCAAGGCTGTGAGGGAAGGAGAAAGGAAGGAAAGAAGTACACCTACGGGTGAAAGAAGACATCCTGAGACTGAGACGGTTCTATATGATGACGAAGAAGAAGAGGAAGAAGAAGAGCCTACGCCGGAGGCGGCACGAGGCTGTAACTACGGGGCATTTCAAAGGTGCAAGCCCCCAACTTTTGATGGTAATGGCATTGCTGCTGCTGCTCACTGATGGGTGAGGGAAATGGAAGCTGTTCTAAATATCAGCGAGTGTCTAGAAGACTAGAAGGTAAAGTTTGCTGCCCACTCTTTAGTGGACTCAGCTTTATGCTGGTGGGATAACATAGTCCAAGTTGAGGGTAGTCGAGCTATCGGAAGGATGAGATGGTCAGAGCTGAAAAGGCTAGTGATTGAGGAGTTCCGTCCTCATCGTGAGATGGATAAAGTTGAAAGGGAGATCATGCAGCTGGAGGCGGGGATAATGACGCATCAACAGTACAACACCAAATTCAACAAAATGGCACGGCTGGTGCCGAATCAGGTGACACCTCTTTCGTGAAAGATCAATAGGTATATTCAGGGCTTGCCGGCGGATATCCGTAGGCACACGCCCGACCGAGCATGTTTAGGTCGGCAGTTGATTTGGCAAGAAGGTTGTACGATGAAAGAACTGTAGTGGTGGTGGTTGAAGACAACGAGAAAGGTGATGGAGACTAGAACTGAAAGGGGAAGAGAACTGGACGGGGTGGTGTCCCAACGAATAATAAGCACGCACGAGGGGATGACCGTCGTGTGCTCACACCTGGTGCGGGGTCGAATAGGTGTGGTAAATGCGGGATGGAGCATTTGGGAGAATGCAAAAGGGGACCAAATACTTGCTTTAAGTGTGGGAAGCCTGGTCATGGGGCTAGAGAATATGGGACTGTGAGATGTTACAATTGTGGAGAATTTGGCCACATAAGCAGGGATTGTAAGAAGCCAAGGGCGGAAGCTTCGGGAGTGAAGAGGACCGGAGGAGAAGGACAGAGGTCGAACGCAGCGCCTACATGATGATGCAGGAGGAGGCTAGGGCGGACCCCGATGTTGTGACAGGTACGTTTCTAGTAAATCACCCTTTAGCCTTTGTGTTATTCGATTCTAGCGCTGGTAAAAGTTTTGTTCCTGCTGCTTTCTGTGCTAAATTGCCTGTTAGTGGTAACAATATAGATACGCCCTTCGATGTGATCCTAGGAGTGAATTGTTTGGCAGACTATAGAGCGAACATTGTGTGTCGCAAAAAGATGATACGGTTGACAGCGCTTGACAAGATCACGGTGACAGTTTAAGGTGATTGAGTCATGATGATTCTGAAGATGATTTCGATGGCAGTGGCCGGAAAGTGCATGAGGCATGAAAGTATTGCCTACTTGGCCGATGTAAGGTATGTGGATACACTAATATCCTAACTATCAGATGTATCGAGACCCGAGTAAAGATTATTGGTGGCTGGGTGTGAAGCGTGATATGCTGGAGTACGGGAGTAAATGCTTTACTTGTTTACAAGTGAAGGTCGAGCATGAAAGGCAGTATGGGAAGTATTGAGGTGATCGAGGCTACGACTGAGAAGCTCGAAAGGATCAAAGCCCTGATAAAGGTAGCCAAAGATAGACAAGAAGTCATGTGTTGATAAACGACGTAGGCCGATTGAATTCCAGGTGGGCGACCGGAAAAGAGATGAGATAGTATTGCCTGCAATTGTTTAAGGAATAACAGGTTTCAAGGATGAAACCTATATAACGGGGGTGGACTTGTAACACCCGGAAATTTTCTTTGAAGCCGATGAAAGAAGAAAAGAAATAAAGCCCAAGGTCGAGGGACCAAACTTGCCAAACGGGAAGAAACTTGGATGAGTGGGGGTATAAAAGGGGGAGGGTAGCCCACACCCTCCCTATTCTTGCCAAAAACTCAGCCAAGGGAGAAGAGATAGAGAAAAAAGGGAGAAAAGCTTGGTTCGGGTGGATTCGAGCGTGAAAATCGAAGTGTAGCGGGTCAAATCAAAGCTCTACTTGACGGAATTGTTTGTGTGAGTTCTAGGACCCATCTTTTACATCTTTTTAAATAATTTTAGGGCTGGAACACATCTGAAAATCATTTTGGGTATTTTGGGTGTAAACATGTTTGTGTATGTATATGTATGTGTATGATTCGTTTGGGTCTTGATTCCAGGCTTGGTTGTGCTTGAATGGTGTCATGGTATGCTTACCTAAGGTTTAGAATGGCTGATTTGAGCTTAAAAGAGGTTTGGAAGAGTTTGGAGGTCGAACTTGGCAGCTGCAGTTCGGGATGAACTTCATTCTGCACCCAGCTAGGGCTATGCGACTAGAGGTCCATGCGTCCGAATGGTATGCGACTAGGTCCATACGCACGAAATGAGTGCGGCTGAGGTTCATTCGCATGAAAGTAATGCGCTGGCATGAGATGCGGATGAAGGTCATGCGACTGAATGAAATGCAGATGAAGGTCATGCGACTGTAGTCCATACGCCTGTGAGTCGTGCGATTGAGGTTCATATGCACGAAAGGTGTGCGACTGAGGGCCATTCGCATGAAGGTCATGCGTTTGAGGTCCCTACGCCCGGATGTCATGCGACTGAGGTTCATTCGCATCGGAAGCATGTGATTGGAGGCTATGCGACTGGAGGTCCATTCGCCTGAGTGTTCTCTAACGCATGGAAGACTATGCGACCGAATAGGGTCCATACGCCCGAATGACCATAGTATTATCTGACTTTCGGGAAAGTGCAGACGTAGGCTTGGACCTTTGGGGTTGTAGATACTGTGACGGGCATGGATGATGTAAGATGATTTATAATGATGAGCTGATGATGATGATGATGATGATGCGATGCATGATGATGTGTGATGCCGTATGGTTTTATATGATGTGATGCGCGTGATTCATGTGATGTTTGATGTTGTGTGACTGTGCATGTTGTATGTTATGCATGATGTATGTTATGGGTGTGTGATATTGCCTTGTGTGATTGATGTTGTATGTTGTTATGTTCCTTATTATTATGCATGATTGTCTTCCCATGGTTGCGATGAACGTTAATGAATGTAATGTAAGTATTATGTAACGTAAAGTGGAAAATAATGAAATGAGGAACGTAATGAATGAATGCAAGCATGAACGAATGAATGAGAGTAAGGATAGCTTGCAAGAGAAAGAAAGGAGGTTCACAACTCATTGAGAGTTGTTAGCTCAACTGTGTGTGTATTATAGCGTGCGATCTAGGCTAACTCATAAGGGATCCTAGATACAGTAGGGAGTTCAGTTTTGGTAACTGCTCCGATACGTGCGATGTGGTATTTACTGTGTGCTATGTAGCGTGCGATTTTGGCTACCTCATGTGGGTTATGTAGCATGCGATTTTGGCTAACCTGTGAGATGGCATGCGATTCTGGCTAAACCCTACGAGTTCTCACACACACAGGGGGAGTCGGTCTTAGTGACCACTCCATTGGTGCGAATTGTGCGATATGTACTATGGGTACGAAGATGCGAATGTGCGATTTGTGCGAAAAGTGCGATATGTATGAAATGAAAGAACGGAAGAAATGATGTTATGAACGAATGTAGCAGATGATAAAGTAACGTGTGATGATTAATGAATGAAAGAATGTAACGAATGTAATGGAAGATAATAATTATATCATCTATGTGTATGTATGTTGTGTGATCACTTACGAAAGTAACAAATGGTTTTATAAAGGAAGTAAAGTATGTTTTATTTTAAAACTAGAACTCACTCAGCAACGCTGACTTTGATGTGTTTTCAGTTGGCAGGTATGTTGCTGAGGATGGCACGGGGCGGCTACTCGGCTCTTTTTAGATGGCATTCTTTTGTTTAACGTTTTTGCATTGTAAACGAACGAGCGATATTTTGTAATGAGTGATGTATTATTTTGCAAAAGTGTTTATTTAAAGGAAATGAAATGTTTGTTTTAAAAGTTTCCACTGCATGATTTTAGTAAAGTTATATAATTATGTGTTTTAAGTACGATGAATGACCAATTGTAGTTGTCCCGGGAACGGGGTCTTACACATGTTTCTTAGTATTCCTTTTATTTTGATGCATTTACATTTATAGAAACCTAATTCTTTTTGCACGTATATGTTTCAGCCGATTGATAAAATTTTTGTGAAGAATCATTTAGTGCTGAATATTCACGGAGAGTATTTTAATGTTCAATCAAGTGAAGAATTTGTTGGTAGATTGATGGTTTTCGAGCGTTGGGGGTATTTCAATTTTGTGGTTGGAGTCCATGAGTTGATTTCTCAGTTTCGTTTACACAAGGAATATGTTATGTTTTTCACTTTAAAAGGAAAAAAACACTCTTTCTTTAAAAGTTTTTGATCCTGATGGATGTGAACGCTTTAAACCAAAATTAGTCCATTCTCAAGTCCATGCTCATCCTCCTCTGAATCAAGGTTACCTGATTATATACTGTCATACTTTATAAATCATGTTTTATAATATTTATTTTTTTTCATCAATTTCATCAATTTTTGCATCTTAAATAATTTATATGACATTTTTATATGGTGTTTACAGTCCTTATACTATTATTTTGATAGGATTAATTAAATTTTATTTAAAAGTTACTAATACACCTTACTAAATCCATTAACAACTTTTATTCAACTGGAACTCATGGTATTCATAAAAATTTCATTTTCTGATTATTTCCATTCAAAAAATGCCTCTTCAACTATGTAACTTACTTTACATTGTCTGTTACAAATTGTAAGGCCCCGTTCCCGGGCACCTCACAGTTGGTCATTCATCGCATATAAAACACATTAGTATACGTTTCATAAAATATGCAGTGGAATTTCGTTAGCAAAAGCCATTCTCTATTATTAAAAGATATTGTTGTTAAGCAATACAATAGTGTTCAAGTTACAAAAGATTTTAATTGCATTACAGAACAACAATATCATAACATAGGAATGGATGTCAGTCTTTCCCTGCCGAGTAGCTTCACCCTCGTGCCATCCTCAGCAACATTTACCTGCCAACTGAAAATGTATAAAAGTCAGCGTCGCTGAGTGAGTTCTAGTTTTAAAAGTATTAAAATACCTTGTGTAATGTATATATATAAAAATACTCTTTTATGAAAATACATCTCTTACTCTTGTACGTGAGCACACATTAACTATACAATAAGGTAATGATTTCTTTCTTTACTGTATGCCTTGTTCATTTCGTACTATTTTAACTTTATCTTTCACTGTCTATGTGGACCTATGAGCAATACCCTAAACTATATGCGCGGGAAACTGGTGTTGGGCCTCTGGTCTCTCAATGGGCTCTGATCACTGTATACAAGGCTGGCCCAGTCACCTAGGGTATGCTGCAAAGGTCCGCAAATCTTAATTGATTGGCCCCGTGAGCACTATCAGGTAGCTAACCCGCATCAAAGTTGAGCTAACGACAATATGATCGTGCACCTCCTATATGCTTGCAAGACTTGTTAACTTTTTAATTAAGTTCCACTTTCACTATGTTAAGGATAATACTTGCATTTATGATCATAGGCACACCACATAAGTCACCTAATAATAATTACTATGACCATAGGCACAACTTATAATAATGCAAATATAATAGCAATTAAAAACCCTAAGTCAAACTTGGGTCAAACTCTAATGATTTTGTTTTACTCAAAATTTTAGAAAATATTCTAAGTGTCCTAGGCGCATGAGCACTATGCAGACGCATGAGGCCTGTTTAGGCGTATGGGTACTATTTGGGCAGTTTAACACTTTGACGTTTGGGGCATCTCAGACGCATGGGCACTATTTGGACGTTTGGTCCACACTTAGGCGTCTGATTCAAAATGCTAGACGCATGGGTTACTGTTCAGACGCATGGGCTCATCCTTAGATTTTCTAAGGTATTTTGTAGACGGTTAGGGCACTATTCAGGCGGTTAGGCCCTGTTTAGACGTATGGGCTTACTTAAAACTTTCTAAGGCAAATTTTAGGCGGTTGAGGGAACTGTTTGGGTGGTTGAGGGAACTGTTTGGGCGGTTGATCATACTTAGAACTTTTCTAAGGCAATTTTGGGCGCATGAGTCCTATTTGGACGCATGGCCAACTTGTTGAACACATTTCTTCCAGTCCCAAACACCATATCATCCTGTTCTAAGATAAATCCTACTGTTCTAAGCATAAACTAACACATAAAAATCATAAAATCTCAACATACATGTATAGTTACATACGGGTGTTCATATAACAGTTATAAAAATGATTTTACATACATTTTCAGCCCCAAAGAGTGTTTAAACATGTAAAATTACGGGTCCATCTTGGAGAAGTCTTGGAGACTTCCACTGTATCACCGCCTCGACCTTTGCTGGGTCCACCTTGATTCCTTCAGCATTAACTACATGACCCAAAAATTACACCTCGCGTAACCAAAAAGCACACTTAGAGAATTTAGCATACAACTTCTCTCTCCTAAGAGTCTCCGGCGTATATGGCCGGCATGTTCTTCCTCACTCTTAGAATAAATCAGGATATCATCAATGAACACTATCACTGATTTATGTAGCATTGGCTGACATACTCGATTCATCAAGTCCATAAAGGCAGCTAGCGCGTTAGTTAACCCAAAAGAGATAACGAGAAACTCGTAGTGTCCATAACGCGTACGAAAAGCTGTCTTAGGAATGTCCTGCTCCGTCACCTTCAATTGATGATAGCTAGATCGAAGATCTATCCTCGAGAACCAACTGGAACCTTGGAGCTGATCGAGCAATTCATCAATCCTCGGTAACGGATACCGATTCTTCACCGTCAACCTCTTCAGCTCTTGGTAGTCGATGCACATCCGCATACTACCATCCTTCTTTTTCACGAATAGGACCGGAGCACCCCATAGAGAGATACTCGGTCGAATGAATCCCTTATCCACTAACTCCTGTAATTGTTCCATGAGTTCCTTCATCTCAGTCGGAGCTAATCGATATGGTGCTTTGGCAATGGGTTGAGCACCGGGTATCAAATTGATTTGGAACTCAATTTCATGATCCGGTGGCACGCCGGGTAGGTCTTCCGGGAATACGTCCGGAAAGTCACACACCAGTAGTACCTCGGGTAATTGTGGTACCGTCGCATCCACATCTTTTACGTATTCCAGGTAGGCACTACATCCATGTTTCGTGAACTTCCCCGCCATCGCCATCGAAATCACCTTCGGGATCGTAGTAACGCGATCTCTATAAATCGTCACCAAACTTCCATCAGGTGCAACTAGTCAAATCATCTTCTTACGACATATGATGTTTGCTTCATAGGTTGCTAACCAATCCATCCCTAGTACTACCTCGAATCCACCTAGGGGCATCATATGTAAATTAGCAACAAACCTATGGCCTTCTAGTTCTATGGCACATTTCTCTATCACATCAGTAATTCTAGTGGACTTACCAATAATGGTTTCTACATCGAATGGCTCACTAATGCTTCTACTACTAGCAGACAACTTATCAGAGAAAGTAGTAGAAATAAAACTCCTACTAGCACCAGAATCAAACAATACAGAGGCACAAGTTCGATTTACTAGAAACATTCCTGACATGACATCGGGATCCACTCTGGCCTCCTCCCGGGTCATGGTGTAAGCTCTAGCACTTTCCCTCTGCCCTCCTTCCTCTGGCCTCTTCTTCGCTCCAGAGCTCTCCGCCCTCAGCTTCTTGTAGTCTTTGGTCACGTGGCCCTCCTCGCCACAGTTATAGCATTTCAGTACCCTACAGTCTCTAGCGATGTGGCCAGGCTTGCCACACCTAAAGCATATGTTCAATCCCAACCTACACTCGCCGGTATGCTCTCTTCCACATTTGACACACTTCTTCAACCCTGACCTTGACGACACCCTACGGTCATCCACCTTCGCCTCTTGTTGTTTGGAGTCACACCACCACGTCCAAACCTCTTCCCATTCCAGTTCTTATCTTCACCGCTCGTCTTCTTCACCTCTATCACTGCCTCCTCCCGTTCATCGTACAACCTGCCCGCCAAGTCCACCACCGATCGAAAGGTACCTGGCTGAGCAACAATCAGTTGCCTGCGAATATCAGCCGGCAGTCCCTGGATGTACCTCTTGATCTTCCTTGACACCGGCGTCACCTGATCTGGCACCAGCCTTGCCATTTCGTTAAATTTGGTGGTGTACTGCTGGTGGGTCATGGTTCCCGCCTCAAGTTGCAGGAACTCTATTTCGATCCTGTCGAGTTCCCTATGAGGACACAATTCCTCGATCACTAACTGCTTCAACTTCTTCCATCGCATTTTCCCGATGGCTCTGGCACCCTTAGCTTGGACAATGTTATCCCACAAACATAGCGCTGAATCAATAAAAGAGTGAGTCGTGAACTTCATCTTCTGGTCTTCACGACACTCACTGATCTCTAACACTGCCTCCATCTCCCTTACCCAGCGGTGAGCGGTAGCAACATTACCATTGCCATCGAAGGTCAGGGGCTTGCACCTCTGGAATGCCCCATAACTGCACCCCTTGGTCGTCACCCCCACTACATCATCCTCCTCTTTGTCAGACAATACAGTCTCAGGCTCCGGTCATTCCTCCTCCCCCTTGCTTCCCTTGCCTGTTGACCCCTTTCTATCTTCCTTCTCCTTCCTCTCTTCATTCCTCACAGCCTTGATGACTTTGGTCACTACAGACGGTAAGACGGTCTGCATGACCTGATGTACCTCATCAGTAATTGCCTCCCTAGCTGAGGCATTCAGGCTAGCATTCTCATTCTCCTCACTTCAGCCATGAACCTCAGGGTTCTCATGGGCCGTCTCAGGAGCCTTAGCACTACTCCTAATCACACGTGGACGACCTCTGCCTCTAGAAGCCTTGGAAGATTTTCATCCAGCCATTTCCTAAATGCTATAAGATTCAAACACTAACACAGTCACTCAAGGGAACAACTCAGTTTATGTCAAGTATAGTAAGTCCCTAATTACAGTAGCCAGTTGTGATTAGCCACTTACTTTACTCTTCACACCCCAAGCATTTCCTATGCTGACTACATCAGTATCTAAATCTACTAAGAACACATAAGTCAAATAGCACACGCACATAATACTGATTAACTTTAAGAAAGGAAATACCTGATGGCACGTCGCTACTTGGGCTGACATCCCTCTATCTGTCCCATTTTCAGTTTAAGTTTAGGTTTTTGAAAATATTTTACCCAATTCACTTAAACTATGGCTCTGATACCAACTTGTAAGGCCTCGTTCCCGGGCACCTCACAGTTGGTCATTCATTGCACATAAAACACATTAGTATACATTTCATAAAATATGCAGCGGAATTTCTTTAGCAAAAGCTATTCTCTATTATTAAAAGATACTGTTGTTAAGAAATAAGTAGTTTTCAAGTTACAAAAGATTTTAATTGCATTACAAAACAACAATATCATAACATATGAATGGATGTCAGTCTTTCCCTGCCGAGTAGCTTCACCCTCCTGCCATCCTCAGCAACATTTACCTGCTAACTGAAAATGTATAAAAGTCAGTGTCGCTAAGTGATTTCTAGTTTTAAAAGTATTAAAATACCTTGTGTAATGTATATATATGAAAATACTCTTTTATGAAAATACATCTCTTACTCTTGTGCGTGAGCACGCATTAACTATACAACAAGGTAATGCTTTCTTTCTTTACTATATGCCTTGTTCATTTTGTAGTCTTTTAACTTTATCTTTCACTATCTTGTGGACCAATGAGCAATACCTTAGACTATATGAGCGAGAAAAATGGTACCGGGCCTCTGGTCTCTCAATGGGCTCTGATCATTATATACAAGGTTGGCCCAATCACCTAGGGTATGCTGTAAAGGTCTGCAAATCTCAATTGATTGGCCCCATGAGCACTATCAGGGTAGCTAACCCGCATCACAGTTGAGCTAACGACAATATGGTTGTGCACCTCCTATATGCTTGCAAGACTTGTTAAATTTTTAATGAAGTTCTACTTCTCTTTATTATTTCTCTTTCACTATATTAAGGACAATGCTTGCATTTACGATCGTAGGCACATCACATAAGTCACCCAATAATAATTACTATAACCATAGGCACACCTTATAATAATGCAAATATAATAGCAATTAAAACCCCTAAGTCAAACTTGGGTCAAACTCTAATGATTCTATTTTACTCAAAATTTCAGAAAATATTCTAAGTGTCCTAGGCGTATGAGCACTATGCAGGCGCATGAGACCTGTTTAGGCGCATGGGCACTCTTTGCGTGGTTTAACACTTAGACGTTTGGGGCATCTCAGATGCATGGGCACTATTTGGATGTTTGGTCCACACTTAGGCGTTTGAGTCAAAATCCTAGACGCATGGGCTACTGTTCAGATGCACGGGCTCACCCTTAGATTTTCTAAGGTATTTTCTAGACGGTTGGGGCACTGTTCGGGTGGTTGGGCCCTGTTTATACGTATGGGCTTACTTAGAACTTTCTAAGGAAAATTTTTGGCGATTGAGGGTACTGTTTGGGCGGTTGATCATACTTAGAACTTTCCTAAGGCAATTTTGGGCGCATGAGTCCTATTTGGACGCATGGCCAACCTGTTGAACACATTTCTAAATTATTTCCAGTCCCAAACACCATATCATCCTGTTCTAAGATAAATCCTACTGTTCTAAGCATAAACTAACACATAAAAATCATAAAATCTTAACATACATGCATAGTTACATACGGGTGTTCATATAACTTTTATAAAAATGATTTTACATACATTTTCAGCCCCAAAGAGTGTTTAAACATATAAAATTACAGGGTCTAGAACTCGCCTTTGCTACTCTCAAGTCTCAACTCTAAGTCCTGAACTTTCCAAAGATTCAAACACCTAGAAACCCACCAAACACATATTCAAACACATATAAACACATATAAGCACATAACCGAAGCTAATTCTAGCCAAGAACAACTTAAAAACACTAAATCTTACCTTAACTTCAACTTCTTCTTCTTGTTCTTCAAATATCCGAGAGCTCCTGCTCTTTCTCTCTCTAAAAATTGACAGAAAGGTGAAAAGTAGCATGGCATGGGCGGCCATGCCACTTTTGTACAAAATTATATAAGATTTTGTACTTTGGACATGTTTAACCCCTCACTTTGGGCTAAATTACATTTCCTTCTTTTTATTCTTCTTTTACAATCTTTTTAAAATATCCGGCTGTTACACAAATCTATCATATCTATAAACCAAGATTTTTGTGCCACATGGCAATTTCTTAACACATTGCTCAGCCACGTGTCAGCCTATGAATCCCTTTTTATTTTCATTTCCCGCTCAATGGCTACACGCGGATCTTTTCCGGGTTATAATGTGAAAAGGGGTCTTCCACAAATAACCCACCTCCTCCCGTCCCTTTTCACATTCGCCTCCCCCAACCCTAATTTACCTATTATTTTCTTCCACCGCCGTAACTATTTTGAAGGCATCTCTCCGGCTAAACTACCTCTTTCATCATCCTCCATCGCTTGTAGATCTTCTTTTCATACATATCAGCGGTGTTCTACATCACTTAATTGAGCAGTAAGTTTGTTTTTACCCTCTAGATTAATTGATATTTATATTGTAACCTTCTTCATCTTGACAATGCTTACTATTGATTTCGTAATTGATTGTTGATATTTGATTTCGTTTTGGTAAATGGTTTGGTAAATGTGACCGCTTTTTCTTAAAACTTATTAATAATGTTTTCGTTATCTCTGGTTGGTATTTGTTTCGTTTTGGTGAATGATTTGGTTCATCCTATCATCTATTTGGGCATATTGTTTTACCTTGATTTTATTTTATTGTGTTGTTAAATAGTACCAGGGTTTTGATAAATCTGTTGTTTGTGTATGCATTTATTTTGTAAAATTTATATTTAAATTGGGAATTATGTTTCTGTTCTTACATTCTTACAAGTATATCAAATTTGGTGACTGAGTTATACTGTTATATTTAAATCTAATCTTTACTTACAATTGATTATTTTTTTTTCAAATAGCCACTCAAATTTAATGATTCATCTCATGTATCCTTACACCTGATCTTTTACCTACTAATTAAACTATTTATTTATGATTAAACAAATCGAAATTTAATATTTAGTAGTTGACATTGCGGTTCGCATATTTTTTAAACTTTATAATGATATGCAGTACACTGTTTAGCTATAAATACAGATTGCATATGTGTTTTAATGTATTTAAGTTTTGAGGGTATTTTGTAAGCCATGCTTAGTGAATTCCTCTGTTTAGCGATTCTCACTACAATTCAAAGAGTACAAATGACAGTTCTTAAAAATTAAACTTTCAAGTTCTTCAATGGGAGCTTTCTTATGTGAGCTTATAGTAAATACCTCAGGCAATCTCTTACCTTCCGGATCTAATTATATACCTTTTTGTTATTATTGCTCCATGATATGGGATGTATAAATTATAATGCATGACTAGGTCTGCGCGATGGGTGCATGTATAGGAGAATATAATTTAATTACTAGAAGTAAACGATTTCTATTATGATGTTAAGTAATAAATTCTTACTAGCATATCGAATATATTTAAATTTTTAGGTTATGAATCCTTAAAGGACTGAGATTTTATATGAAGGATGAATGGTAATGTAAAATTTTTGGTAGTTACTATTGAAGATTATCAACAGATGACTTGGGAATTTTATATGTTAGATAACACATACATATGTTGGACTTAAAATTGTCATATAAATGCATGTATTAAGTATTCCTTTTTATCAATTTAGACTAAAGTAACCAAAATATTGATATGGTAAATGCAGGAGCTATAAGTTTCAAGGGTGGAATGTAAATTGTGCGTTGGAACTGATAGCTTTAACATCACGTCCCATCATATAATTTATTAAAGTATTTTCTTCTATGTGAAAACTATCTGAGTAGCTCTGTAATTTATCAATTTATGTTAAATAATTGTCTTAGTTTCTAATATTAAATACCATATGGCTATTTTTACTCATCAAGATTAAACTAACTTGCTTTTCTTAGAGTTAGAAATAAGGCTTAGGGTTTGTTGCTAAAAACATTATCGATGTGAGGGGAGTGTATAAACAACTATGCTGGAGAAGGTAATGTACTTAAGTGAAGTGTTGTATCTTATTTCTATTAGAAGGTAATGTATTTAAGTTATATATGCATGTTACCTTGCATTCTTGACTTAATGCATGTTATATTTCATTTCTTTATCAAACCTACCTTGCATTCTTGACTTTATGCATACCCCTTCATTTGGAATACTTGCATGTAACACCCGGATATTTACTTTGTAGCCGACGAAGGAAGAAAAAGAAATAAAGTCCAAAGTCGGTGGACCAAACTCGCCAACGCGTGAAAATTGGACAAATGGGGACATAATAAGGGAGAGGGCAGCCAATTTCCCCCTCCCCACACTCATTTCAGCTAGAGAAAAGAGAGGAGAGAAAGAAGAGAGGAAGAAGAGAAAAGAAGAGAAAAGTGGTGATTCGGGCTCGAAATTCGTCGTGTAGCTAGTCCAAACGAAGCTCTTCATATTCTTCTTCTTTATGTGAGTTCTAGGACCCCTGTTTTACTTGTTTTCAACCGATTTTAGGGTTGGAACACATAGAACACGTTTTTGTATATGTGTGTTTGACCCATTTGGGTGTGAGCGTGTGTGGTGCGTTTGGAGTATGTTCTTGGACTTGTGTGTGCCTGAATGGTGTCATAGTATGCATTCCTAAGGTTTAGGATGGTTGATTCGGGCTTGGAATGGGTTTGGATGAGCTTAGAGGTTGAAAATGGCAGATTGGGTTCGGGAGGACTGCATTTTGCACCAGTTAGGGCTGGGTGACCGACTGGAGGCCATACGGCCGACTGGAGGGCGATTGGGGTTCAGTCGCATGACTGGGGGTTCAGTCGCACGACTGGGGGTCCAGTCAGGAGTCATGCGACTGAGAGTCCAGTCGCATAGGTGCTCATTCGCATAAGGTCCAATCGCACGAGGTTCATTCGCATAGTGTCCAATCGCACGATTGAGGGTCCATTCGCACGATTGGAGGTTCAGTCGCATAGGAGTTCATTCCCATTGGTCTAGTCGCATGATGTTCAGTTGCATGGAGGCCATGCGACTGAAGGGTGCCCAATCGCCCAAATAGGGCTGTTGTGCACGAGGAGAGGCATAGTGTAACTACTGACTTTCGGGGAAGAGAGCAGGGGTAAGTAATGATGTGATAGCTCCCGTAAGTACATGTAAGATGGCTGTTGAGGCTTTCGAAGTTATGTCAGGCACGATGATGATAGTGTTGCAGGTTATGCATAATGTATGTATGTTAAGTATGGTGTAGCCCATGTATGATGGTGATGACTGATGACTGTTAAATGTCAATGTTCCTTGTTTCGATGTATGTTTATCTTTCCCGTAACATTACATGTTATGATTAAAGAATAAAATGAAAGTATTATGTAACGTAAAGTGAAAGATAAAGAAAGAGGAACATGATAAATGAATGCATGCATTAACAATGAATGAGAGTAATAAAGGCTTGCAAGCTAATATAGGAGGTAAGCAACCTTGTTGTTGCAACAGACTCCAAATGGAATCCCTGTCTTGCGACCTCAGTAATCGTGGATGTGTGCTACGAGGAGGGTAAAATCCTGACACTAGGATCAACCATTGTATAGAACCATCGCTGCATATCCTAGGTACTGTGGCCAGGAGGTGCGATGCAACGATATAGAAGGTCTATGATATAGACCTAGGTCCAGTACCACGATACAGAAGGATATTGCATGTGGCTATGGTACCCTTAAACTTTACCTTAGGTACTGTGGCCAGGAGGTGCAATGCACTGTTATAAAAGGTCTATGATAGGCCTAGGTCCAGTACCATGATACAGAAAGGTAAGGTTTATGGGAGATGTAAAGAAAATAGATAAAGATGAAAGAGTAAGAAAGCTAAAGACATACAAAGAATGGATGAAAGTTAAAGAACGTACGAATGAACTAATGAATAGAAAAGTATAATGATAAAGTATGAAATGAGATCTTTGCCACTCGACATCCGTAATCATGATTGCATGCCGTGAAGAGGGTAAAGTGTGACAAGATCTATATAGAAACAAAGATAATGAATGATGAAGATAATAATAATATTATCTATGTGTACGTATCATGTGTGATAGCATAAAAGTAAAGAAATGGTTTTTAATGGAAAGTAAAGTATGTTTTATTATAAAACTAGAACTCACTCAGCAACGCTGACTTTTTATGTGTTTCCAGTTGGCAGGTAAGGTTGCTGAGGATGGCACGAGGCGGCTACTCAGCTCTTTTGGGATGGCATTCTTTTGTTTAATGCTTTTGTATTGTAATGCAAACAAACGATATTTTGTAATGAGTGTTGTATTACTTTGCAAAAGCGTCTATAGTAAAATGAAAAGTTATTTCACAGTTTCTGCTGCATGTTTTATTTAAGTTAATGAAATTATATGTTTTGAGAGCGATGAGGACCCAACTGTAAGCGTCCCGGGAACGGGGCCTTACAAGTTGGTATCAGAGCCAAAGTTTAAATGAAACGGGTAAATTTTCAAATAAACCTTAACTTAAACTGAAAATGGGACGGAAAGGGAAGGGGACGCCAATCTGAGTAGCTGCGTGCCATCAGGTATTTTCTTAATGTTAACCGGAATTATGTGCGCATGTTATGTGTTTATTTGTTGCTGGTAGATTTAGATACTGATATAGTCAGGACAGGTAATGCTCGGGGTATGACGAGTAAAGTAAGTGGCTAATCACAACTGCCCATTGTAATTAGGGACTTACTATACTTGACATAAGGTGAGCTATTCCCTTGAATGACCGTGTTGGTGTTTGAATCTTTCAGTGTGTGATAGAGGATGGCCGGTGGTAGATCATCCAAAGCCTCACGTGGTGGGCTTGCTGCTGCATCACGGCCCAAAAGAGGCAGGCCTAGAGTTGAGAATGTGGTTCCTGAAGAATCCGAGACCCCTCATCCGGATGGTGTAGATGAGAGCGCCGATCTGACAGCCTCGGTAAAGGAGGCTATAGTGGAGGAGGTTCGCCAGGTCATGCAGACGATCCTACCGTCTGTAGTGACCGAAGTGATAAAGGCTGTACGGGAAGGAGAACGGAGGGAGAGGAACCGGTCCTCGGGAGGATGGGAACAAACGGAGCCTGAAACGGTTCCTTCTGATGAAGAAGAGGAGGAGGAAGAAGAGCCTGCGTCGGGGGCGGCACGAGGCTGTAAATACGGGGCTTTTCAACGATGCAAGCCCCCAACTTTGATGGTAATGGCACTACTGCTGCTGCTCACCGGTGGGTGAGGGAAATAGAAGCCGTTCGGAATATCAGCGAGTGTCGGGAAGATCAGAAAGTGAAGTTTGCTGCCCATTCTTTTATGGACTCGGCTCTGTGCTGGTGGGACAATATAGTCCAAGCCGAGGGTAGCAGGGCCATCGGGAGGATGAGATGGTCCAAACTGAAGAAGCTGGTGATTGAGGAGTTCTGTCCTCATCAGGAAATGGACAAAATTGAGAGGGAATTCCTGCAGCTGGAGGCGGGAACGATGACACACCAGCAGTACACTACAAAGTTCAATGAGATGGCACGTCTGGTGCTGGATCAGGTGACGCCTCTGTCGCGAAAGATCAAGAGGTATATTCAGGGGTTGTCGGCGTATATTCGCAGTCATATGATCGCTGCCCGACCAAGCACGTTTAGGTCGGTGGTGGATTTGGCAGGGAGGTTATATGATGAGCGGGTTGTGGTGGTGGTGGCTGAGGGTAGCAGGAAAGGCGGTGGTGAGAGGAACTGGCAGGGGAAGAGGTTTGGTTGGGGTGATACTTCGACGGGTAACAAGAGGGCACGGGTGGATGACTGCCGTGTGGTCACGCCAGGTGCAGGATTGAAGAGGTGTGGCAAATGTGGGAAAGAGCATTTGGAGGAATTCAAGTGGGGATCAAACATCTGCTTGAAGTGTGGGAAGCCTGGTCATATGGCTAGAGACTGTGGGGGTGTGAAGTGCTTCAACTGTGGGGAGAGTGGTCATATGATTAGGGATTGCAAGAAGCTGAGGGCTGAGGGTTCTGGAGTGAAGAAAACTGGTGGTGAGGGACCGAGGGTGAGCGCTAGGGCATTCACGATGACACAGGAGGAGGCTAGGATGGACCCTGATGTTGTGTCCGGTACGTTTATGGTGAACCAAACTTTAGCTTCTGTGTTGTTTGATTCGGGTGCCAATAGAAGTTTTATTTCTGCTGCTTTCTGTGCTAAACTGCCTATTAGTAGTAGACGTGTTGATGCGCCATTTTTATATAGAAACTACCATAGGTAAGTCTACCAGGATTTCAGAGGTGATAGAGGGCTGTGATGTGGAATTAGAGGGTCATAAATTTCCGGTTAGACCATTTGTGATGACCTTAGGCGGTTTCGACTTGGTTCTTGGGATGGATTGGTTGGCGGACTTCGGGGCGAATATAGTGTGTCGTAAGAAGATGATTCGGTTGATAGCGCCTGACGAGAGTTCGGTAACTATTTACGAGGATCAGGTCACGACGATCCCGAAGGTGATCTCAATGGCGGTGGTGGGAAAGTGCATGAGGCGTGGATGTAGTGCCTACTTGGCATATGTGAAGGATATGGATACGCCCATACCACAACTGACTGATATACCGGTTGTGTGTGACTTTCCAGATGTGTTTCCTGAAGACTTGTCAGGAGTGCCACCTAACCGAGAGATTGAGTTTCAGATTGATCTGATACCAGGTTCCCAACCTGTCGCCAAGGCACCGTATCGATTGGCTCCGACAGAGATGAAGGAGTTGATGGAGCAGTTGCAAGAGCTGCTAGATAAGGGGTTCATTAGACCGAGTATCTCACCTTGGGGTGCTCCAGTCTTATTTGTGAAGAAGAAAGATGGTAGTATGAGGATGTGTATAGACTACCGTGAGCTGAACAAGCTGACAGTGAAGAATCGGTATCTGTTAGCGAGGATTGATGATTTATTCGATCAGCTTCAAGGTGCCAGCTGGTTTTCAAGGATCGACCTTCTATCTGGCTATCATCAGCTAAAGGTGAAGGAGCAGGATATTCCTAAAACAGCTTTTTGCACGTGCTACGGTCACTATGAGTTCCTTGTTATGTCCTTTGGTTTGACCAATGCGCCAGCTGCTTTTATGGACCTGATGAACCGAGTGTGTCGGCCGATGTTGGATAAATCAGTGATTGTTTATTGATGATATCCTGATTTATTCAAAAAGCGAGATAGAGCATGCCGGTCACATTCGAGAGGCGTTAGAGACATTAAGAAGGGAGAAACTGTATGCCAAGTTCTCCAAGTGCGCGTTCTGGTTGCATGAAGTTCAGTTCTTGGGTCACGTGGTGAATCCGGAGGGGATTATGGTGGATCCAGCAAAGGTGGAAGCGGTGATGCAATGGAAGTCTCCAAAGACGCCATCCGAGATCCGTAGTTTCTTGGGTTTGGCGGGCTATTACAGAAGATTCATCCAAGACTTTTCCAAGATCGCTTCTCCACTAACCAAGTTGACCCGGAAAGATGTAAAGTTTGTATGGGGTCAAGCTCAAGAGAAGGCGTTCGAAGAATTGAAGACGAGATTGACCCAAGCTCCTGTTCTGTCATTACCCGATGGAAATGAAGATCTGGTGGTTTATTCTGATGCTTCCTACTCGGGGTTGGGGTGTGTGTTAATGTAAAGAGGAAAAGTCATAGCCTACGCATCCCGACATTTGAAAGTTCATGAGGTTAATTACCCTACTCATGACTTGGAGCTAGCAGCCGTGGTCTTTACGTTAAAGATTTGGAGGCACTATCTCTACGGGACGAAGTGCACCATTTTCATTGACCACAAGAGCTTGAAGTATTTCATCGAGCAGAAAGACTTGAATATGAGGCAGAGGCGATGGTTGGAGCTCATAAAGGATTATTATTGCGAGATCCATTATCATCTGGGCAAAGCCAACGTGGTGGCGGATGCCCTTAGCCGAAAGGAAAGGCCCGAGCCGATCCGGGTGAAAGCGTACCAGCTAATCATGACCTCCGATGTGATGAAGCAGGTCAAGGAGTTTCAAGATGAAGCCTTAAAAGAAGATCGTCTTAACTCTGAAAGAATAAGAGGTCTGGTTGCGGAATTGGGTGAAAACACACTCGATGTTAAAACCGATTCGAGCGGATGTGGATTCCTCGTTTTGGGGATCTATGGGTGAAGGTTATGGATGAAGCTCACAAGACTCGATACTCCATTCATCCCGGTGCTCAAAAGATGTATCAAAACATGAAGAAAGATTATTGGTGGCCGGGTATGAAGCGTGATGTGGTAGAGTATGTGAGTAAATGCCTTACTTGCTTGCAAGTGAAGGCCGAACATCAACAGCCGTATGGAAAGATTCAACCTTTGGATATACCGGAATGGAAGTGGGAGCACATCACTATGGATTTTATTACGAAACTTCCGCGTACTCCGAAAGGGTATGATGCTATATGGGTGATTGTTGGCCGCTTGACGAAGAGTGCTCACTTCCTACCGATGCGCGAGACATATTCATCTGAGAGGTTGGCGGATCTATTCATCAAGAAGATTGTGACTCGTCATGGTGTGCCGGTGTCGATTATGTCTGATCGCGACACCCGGTTTACCTCCAAATTCTGGAAGAAATTCCACGACGCCATGGGGACGAGATTACATATTAGCACAGCTTATCATCCCCAAACTGATGGTCAGTCAGAAAGGACCATTCAGACACTGGAAGACATGCTTTGGGCATGTGTGATTGATTTTGGGGGAAGCTGGGATGACCACTTACCGTTAGCTGAATTCTCATACAACAACAGCTACCATGCCAGCATTGGCATGCCACCATATGAGATGCTATACGGTAGGAGATGCAGGACACTCGTATGTTGGGGTGATATTGGTCATAAAGAGTTAGGGTGCATCGAAGTGATCGAGGCTACGACTGAAAAGCTTGAAAAGATCAAGGCCTTCATAAAGGCAGCCAAAGATAGAAAGAAGTCGTATGCCGATAAACGACGCAGACCGATTGAGTTCCAGGTAGCTGACCGGGTTATGTTGAAGGTCTCACCTTGGAAGGGTATTATTCGCTTCAGAAAGCGGGGCAAGTTGAGCCCGAGGTATATTGGCCCTTTCCGAATCATTGCTCGAGTAGGAGAGGTGGCCTATAGATTGGAGTTACCAGATGAGTTAAGTGGAATTCACCCGACATTCCACGTATCTAATCTAAGGAAGTGTTTGGCAGATGAAGATATGATTGTTCCACTGGAGGATATCGAAGTAGACGAACGGCTCAATTATATGGAGCAACCAGTGGCAATCGTTGATCGAAAAGAGAAGAGGCTGAGAAATAAAGTGGTTCCTCTTATGTGTGTGCAGTGGAAGCACAGTAAGGGATCCGAGTCAACGTGGGAGACTGAGGAAGAAATGAGGCATCATTACCCGCGTTTGTTCGAGGAGTAACAGGTTTCGGGGACGAAATCTATATGAGGGGGGTGGACTTGTAACACCCGGATATTTACTTTGTAGCCGACGAAGAAAGAAAAAGAAATAAAGTCCAAAGTCGGGGGACCAAACTCGCCAACATGTGAAAATTGGACTAATGGGGACATAATAAGGGAGAGGGCATCCCATTTCCCCCTCCCCACACTCATTTCAGCTAGAGAAAAGAGAGAAGAGAGAAAGAAGAGAGGAATAAGAGAAAAGAAAAGGAAAGTGGTGATTCGGGCTCGAAATTCGTCGTGTAGTTATTCCAAATGAAGCTCTTCATCTTCTTCTTCTTTGTGTGAGTTCTAGGACCCCTGTTTTACTTGTTTTCAACCGATTTTAGGGCTGGAACACATAGAAACCCGTTTTTGTATGTGTGTGTGTTTGACCCATTTGGGTGTGAGTTGTGTGGTGCGTTTGGAGTATGTTCTTGGACTTGTGTATGCTTGAATGGTGTCATAGTATGCATTCCTATGGTTTAGGATGGTTGATTCGGTCTTGGAATGGGTTTGGATGAGCTTAGAGGTTGAAAATGGCAGATTGGGTTCGGGAGGACTGCATTCTGCACCAGTTAGGGCTGGGCGACGACTGGAGGCCATACGGCCGACTGGAGGGCGATTGGGGTTCAGTCGCACGGCTGGGGGTCCAGTCGCATGGGAAGTCATGCGACTGAAAGTCCAGTCGCATAGGTGCTCATTCGCATGAGGTCCAATCGCACGAGGTTCATTCGCATAGTGTCCAATCGCACGATTGAGGGTCCATTCGCACGATTGGAGGTTCAGTCACATAGGAGTTCATTCCCATTAGTCTAGTCTCATGATGTTCAGTTGCATGGAGGCCATGCGACTGAAGGGTGCCCAATCGCCCAAATAGAGCAGTTGTGCACGAGGAGAGGCATAGTGTAACTACTGACTTTCGGGGAAGAGAGAAGGGGTAAGTAATGATGTGATAGCTCCCGCAAGTACATGTAAGATGGCCGTTGAGGATTTCGAAGTTATTTTGGGCACGATGATGATAGTGTTACAGGTTATTCATAATGTATGTATGTTAAGTATGATGTAGCCCATGTATGATGGTGATGACTGATGACTGTTACATGTCGATGCTCCTTGTTTTGATGTATGTTTATCTTTCCCGTAACTTTACGTGTTATGATTAAAGAATAAAATGAAAGTATTATGTAATGTAAAGTGAAAGAAAAAGAAAGAGGAACATGATAAATGAATGCATGCATTAACAATGAATGAGAGTAATAAAGGCTTGCAAGCTAATATAGGAGGTGAGCAACCTTGTTGTTGCAATAAACTCAAAATGGAATCCCTGTCTTGCGACCTCAGTAATCATGGCTGTGTGCTACGAGGAGGGTAAAATCCTGACACTGGGATCAACCATTGTATAGAACCATCGCTGCATATCCTAGGTACCGTGGCTAGGAGGTGTGATGCACCGATATAGAAGGTCTATGATATAGACCTAGGTCCAGTACCACGATATAGAAGGATATTGCATGTGGCTATGGTACCCTTAAACTTTACCTTAGGTACTGTGGCCAGGAGGTGCAATGCACCGTTATAGAAGGTCTATGATAGGCCTAGGTCCAGTACCATGATACAGAAAGGGATGGTTTATGGGAGATGTAAAGAAAAGAGATAAAGATGAAAGAGTAAGAAAGCTAAAGACATACAGAGAATGGATGAAAGTTAAAGAACATACGAATGAAATAATGAATAGAAAAGTATAATGATAAAGTATGAAATGAGATCTTTGCCACTCGACATCCGTAATCATGGTTGCATGCCGTGAAGAGGGTAAAATGTGACAAGATCTATATAGAAACAAAGATAATGAATGATGAATATAATAATAATATTATCTATGTGTACGTATCATGTGTGATAGCATAAAAGTAAAGAAATGGTTTTTAATGGAAAGTAAAGTATGTTTTATTATAAAACTAGAACTCACTCAGCAACGCTGACTTTTTATGTGTTTCCAGTTGGGTGGTAAGGTTGCTGAGGATGGCACGAGGTGGCTACTCAGCTCTTTTGGGATGACATTCTTTTGTTTAATGCTTTTGTATTGTAATGCAAACAAACGATATTTTGTAATGAGTGTTGTATTACTTTGCAAAAGCATCTATAGTAAAACGAAAAGTTATTTCACAGTTTTCGCTACATGATTTTAGTAAAGATTATATAATGATGTGTTTTAAGTGCGATGATGACCAGCTGTGAGGTGTCCGGGAACGGGGCCTTACATTGCAAGTAGCCATGTACTTTGTGTAATGCTATTAATAACAATACCCTCTCCACAAGGTATGCATACTTGTATAGTAGTTTCATTAGTATACCACTACTATGATTTTTTTCTTTTTCTACTGTATTTATGTTAAATTTTTGTCTAGGAACTTAAAGAAGCATTTGAAATATTCTGAAATAATGACAACGCTAGAACTTCAAGTGTAGACTTGCTTGCTATATTTTTGTGATAATATTCTTAAGAAGGGTGGATGTGAGATTTGACTGATGAAGCATGTGAAGACAACCTCAGAAGTTATGTTCATTATTATAGCCGAATTTTGTAGGTACACTTATTTAAGTTCTGATGAAAATTAAGTGCCTGGTAAGAAGGTTATTTGTGTTTTCATTTGACATTCAGAGGTTGGAAAACAGATGGGTAGATTGGTTGGATTTGCTTTAATATTTATGTTGATATATACCTTTAGTTTGTTGTTTTTGTGTTACGATAAATTACTCGTATTAAAAGGAAATAATGTCACTGAACTTGCAATTGGAATGGTTAATAGAAGGGGTTCAAGGTGAAAATGTAATATTGCGGTGGCAGTTTAAGTATTTTCTTACCAACCTATAGGAAGATGTTTATTTATTTGATGAGTTTTGAGTTTATCAATTACCGTTGTTAAGACGATTGATTCATTTTATAGTTTCTTAACTCTCTTTTTTTGACATTTTTCAATTTATGGAACTAATCACTTTGATTGAACTTCTTGGCTACTGCGTTAAAGGAGCTCAAAGGTATATGACCTTTGATAACTTTTATTCCAATCACTTGACTTTGACTTGAATTTCAAATTACTTGACTTTGGTTATTACTTTGGTTATATGGATTTGTTTAATTCTATATGTAAAGTGTTGGACCAATGGTAAACATAAGTATTAAATTAGGTTTTAAAATCCAATAGCTGCAAATGATCGTTAGGACTCATACACTTTAAATGTCAAAATGGACCAATTTGATTTTTTTTTTTAAATCTTAAAGAAAAGTTTCTTTGAAAAGGACTTAAGTCAAACAGGTCAAACTTGATGAAAGTTAAAAGCACATAATCTCTTAATTTGGTTATTATCTAAAGACCAAGAGTATTATTGTAATAACATTGTAGTTATTAATTTATAAATGAAGGTTATGTGTCTCAATATGATCTGTTTTGACGTTACTAAAAGTGACCTACTTTGACATGAATCTAGTTGACCTATGACCTGAGACCCATCTATTTTGTCACTTCTATCAATAGCAAGGAGGATCATCCCATGTTTTGATCACCTTTGTTGTTTCATGTAATACAATTATATGAGCTAAATATTATGTTTTACCGGTCATATGTTTAACTTGAATCGGAACTAACTATTATGTCCTGCATATTCTTTGAATTATAAGGCCAAAAGAACTAAAAGTTTATATCCTTAAAGTATTGTTTACGGTCTATTTGAATAGATCCATCATTTTGTTACTTTATTTTACAATAACAATATCCTTATGAATATAGTATTAGATCTAAAAGGTACATATAATGATCACATTAAACATGTCTTTAAATAAATACTTTAATATTTTTTTCTTGCAACAGATGTACAAAATGTGGCAATCAACAGTTTCTTACCAAGCTTAGCAAATGAGGCTTCCATGAAAGAGGCTATTTAATGTGTGATATCTGCCAACATTTTTTGCCATGTTCTTGTTATCTTGTGAACTTTTATTTCTCTAACTAATTGTTATTTCCATCTTCTTCCTTGTGGATTAAGCTGAAAATAACTATAAAGTATTTTTTTTATTAAAATGATAGAGAAACATCCAAAGTTATTAAAATGATAGAGAAACATCCAAAGTTAAAATGTTACTTTCAAACACAATGGACAATTGTACATGATGCTATCAACAATTAAAATTATAATGGAGCAAAGTTTCTAATTTTTTATTAAAATGATAGAGAAACATCCAAAGTTGTATGCAAATAAATATTTAAAGATTTTAGGTTATGTAAATGCTTACTCACTTCAAACTATTTTCATCGATTTCCTGATGACATGTTATTAGTTTAACCAACTGTGTATTACGAACGTATTAAACGTAGCATCTAGCGGAATAACATCTTTGTTGCTTACCGAAGGTAGTACTGCACGCTCAAGATTCCACATTCCATTAAATGTAAACGAGGATTTAGTTTGCCATATAAAACCAAATAGTGAAGTTGGTAGAGAGGACAATGAATGATGTATTAACTAAAGATACCTCTGCACCTTTAAATATGTTGTTTGGTGGTAAAGTTTTAGTTTATGGTGGTGATTTTAGATAAATTTTACCTGTTGTTCCAAATGGTAGTCGTCAGGAGATTGTTAATGCATCATTAAACTCATCATACATTTGGGATAAATGCAAGTTATTTACTTTAACAAAAAAAATTAGACTAAAAGCAGGCGGACAAGATGATGACAATGATCGAATCGAAGATTTTGATAGATGGCTACTTGATATAGGAGAGGGTAACGTTGGTGGCCGGTTATAACGATGGTGAGGCAACTATTAGTATACCAATCCATGTTAGTGAACTACAAAGACACTGATTACTTTCGTGACTAAGCAATTCTAGCACCTAAAATCGAAGTCGTTCATGAAATTAATGATCGTTTGCTTTCAATTTTCCGAGGTGATAAGGTAGAGTATCTTGTTCGGATAGCATATGTCAAACATAATATTTTAATATTCCGTTACAAGAAGATTTATACTCACCTGATTTTTTAAATGGCCTTAAAATATCCGGGTTGCCAAATCACAGGTTAGTATTGAAAGTTGGTGTTCCAGTCATGCTTCTACGTAATATTGCCCAGCAAAATGGTCTTTGCAATGGTACTCGCTTGCAAATTGTATCTCTGGGGAAACTGGTTATTGAAGCTTAAATAATATCAGGGAGTAATATTGGTTGCAGAACATTTATTCTAAGAATAAATCTCGGGCCATCTAATAAAAAGATTCCTTTCAAATTCCAAAGAAGACAATTTCCATTTACTATTTGCTTTGCAATGACGATTAACAAGAGTTAGGGAGAATCGTTGTCAAGAGTTGGTTTATATCTTAAAGAACCTGTTTTCACTCACGGTTAGTTTACGTTGCTTTATCGAGGGTGAAGACCAAAGACGGGATTAAATTATTAATCTTAGATCAAAATGGTAACATTACCAACAAAACACAAAACATTGTATACAAAGAGGTTTTCTTAAATCTATGAGAAACTTTAAGTTGTATGATTGCACTTTAGTAAAATTCATCGGCCTTATTCATTTGCCTAATATCGTAGTAAAATTTATCTGTCTCAAACCTGTTTCAATGCTGGTGTGTTTGCTTTTATGACGTATGCTTAATTGCTTATGTGAGGTATACATTATATTCTGATTGTTATGCGTATGCTAGTGCTTATGTAATGTGTGATGTATGCAATATAATCTGGTTATTTTGCTTATGAATATGCATAAAAAAATCTTATGTGATGTACGCTTATGTGATATATATATTACAATTTGGTTGTTATCGACGTCGAGTCGTGGGTCTCTTTGGAAGCGGTCTCTCTGTCTCCTAAGATAGAGGAAAGACTGGCCACCACCTACCCCTCTCAGACCCTACTTCCAGCGGGACATACTGTGTATGTTTGTTTGTTTGTTTGATTGCACTTTTAATTGAACTTTTCGAATCTGCAAATTATTGTTGTTAATTTTTATAACGCTTATTAACTAATCAATGTCTGATTAGATTCTAATTGTTTAAACCACCCGTGTAATACAAGGGCTCTAACCTAGTTATATATATATATATTGAAGATAAAGAGAGATCGGTTATGTGAAGGTTTTAGATAAGTTGAATGGCTAAGCTTAACATCTTCGTGTGCTTCAAATTGAAATAAATGCATCAAAGGAACAATTGATATATGCTTTTAGTTTCCATAGAGCCTATCAATTGGCCCGTTGGCCTTTTCAAATATTGAACAAAGTGGTGCAATCAATATAAAGTATACAACATGTGTATTATGCCAATTTCTCAGAGGGAGATTTGTCTTACAAATAATCACAAAATAAACATCTTTCAAAATTCAATTGTTGAGGTTCATATTGTTGTCGGTATTTATTGTCACCAAGTTTTTTGAATTCACAACCAATTGAAAGACTATGGACTAGTATAATCAAGAACCTAGTTCAACACTATAAGACCAAACACGCTAATATCATGTATAAGTTCCGAAAGATGTAGTTGAATAAAGTAAGAGTGTATTGAATTACATTAATTCTAGTGACCGCTTAGTTGACTTTTTCTAAAATTCATTTGATCCTACTAAGTTCAACTTTCTTATTTCATCAATTAAAATAAGTAGTTAGGAGTAATCTATGATGATAGGCAAAATATTACAACATGAATTCAATTATGCTCCTACCATTGGCAATGCTTGTTGCTTATGCTATCATCAGAACTTGTTCCACCAATTTGGCATATGAATATCATAATTACTTTTTACAATAGATCTGTAAGATCATTCACATCAGGTTTCGTATAATTTTGTGAGTGTATCTCTTATATTATAATGGTTGTGGGTGGTTATAAGTGAAAGATAGAAAAATATTAATATGAATTTGTATATTTAGTAAGACAGTGTTCACCTCTAAAAATGTCTAATATTATGTAAAAGTGACTCTGAATGGAGAAAAGAGAAAAATAAATGATAAATATATAAAAAGTATTATTTAATTAAAAATAGAAGATAAATAATAGTGATTTTTAGTATTATAAAAGGGACTAGCTTTAATAAACCCGTGTATTACACGGATTGAATAAAAAGAAATAAATAGAATAAAATTTATTAATTATAAATCAATATTTAAAAATAAAAGATGATTAAAATCTTTTTTATAATAAATAAAAAAAATTATTTTAAAACAAACATTTTAAAAATGTGATACTTAAAAACTTTCCTCTATAACTCTCAATTTTAACTATTTTTTGTTTATAAAGGTTTTACTTTTTAAAAACACCATTTATAAAAATATTTTATATTTTTTAAAAAGTTTGATGTTTTAAAAAGTTTTCTAAATTATGAAAAAAAAAATTCTTAGAAATAAGTGTAGTAAAAATATCTCTTGCTTAATTTATTAAAACACTATTTTAATAAAAATATAAACAATATTATTAGTAATTAATGTTATTATTAAATAAGAGAGAGAGGCGGGAAAAAATTATTGAGGAGTAATATGGTGTTGACATGTGTCCTCCTAAATACCTTTTTATTAGAGTATGGAGATATGATAAGGATTGGAATGTAAATGCTGTTAGATGTTCTATCAACACGAATTAATTCCTATTAATATTGTTACAACTAATGCTTGTCAAAATCCAAATACATAGTCTTCATCTTTCCTTATTGAAAGCATCTTTAATTAACTAACATTAGCTTTCTACTAGAAATTAAACTTGCACACAACTGATACTAATCAACACTAACTGATTTCATGATGAAAATCAACAACATTCTAGTTGTTGCTAATCTATTCAAAAGTATAAGCAACTTAACTTGTAACACAAACAATTCCCCTGTAAACTAGGTTAATAAATGTCATCAACTTAACTTGCACATCTTGTAAGACACGTCCATTCCCCTACCCCTCATTTGCCTCACCTCTGCATCTTTCGATTTACCTTTTCCGTTTCATTCATGTTCGCCCTTGCATTCAATTGCATTCACTTTCCCTGTCGCATTTTATAGCATTCAGGTTCGCACAATTGTAGCGGTTGAGTGAAGGTTCGATTCAACATTCCATTCAATTACGGAAGTAACTTAAATGGCTTTCGTTTTCAGATCTAGCCCTTTACTTATAGCCAGTATGCAAGCTAGGTCTACCACCGTGCCATTGGTCTCAATTACCTTACCTACGCATATGAATTAGGTGCAAACACTTTAGTGTTGGATTGATTTCATACATCGACGACCTTCAATCAGAGTCACAGTTGCCGTCGGGATTTTTTGTCTCGGGTGCTAAATCTGTGCTCTTTTTCTATCTCATGTCTTTACCTACACTTTAGTATTGTACGTGATGCATATTATATTAAAAGAGTTCATGACAAATTAGAGTTCATATGGATTTTGGTTTGTTTTCTTTGTTCGGCATAACATTTTAGTAGCAACAATCTGAATATGATTTTTAAGGTTATATATGAGTTTCATATCATGGTTCTGTGTGTGTATCTGATAAACCATTAGGTTATTTCACTATCATGGTCTATGCATTTGGACTGCACTTTAGGTCACCAGGCGTAACTCCCTAGAGGCTATTTTCTTTTTTCCATTGGACACCATGCTGTTTGTGAAAAGTAGTGATTGATAAGTAAGCTTACAAGCTACACACAACCACACATAACTTTAAATTGTCGTTACAAGAAGATAAGCAATGGCGAGTCTTCATTTGGGAATCCAATTTTCATAATTTAATAATAAATTGATATACTGGGTAAATAATGTCACTCTATGACTTCTGGAAGTAATGGTGTTAGATAAAATTTTGGAAGTTTGGTTCATTTCTAAAGATCGTATTCTCGTTGGATAAACAAGTTCTGTCCATTACGAAAATTGAATTAATAAGGGCAGATATGATATGATGGATGGGGCAATCTAATAAGGTCTATGATAGTATAACATTATCCAACAAATTAGAGTCTGAAGTGTTGGCATCTAATTTCCTGACTCAAAACAATTTATAATTGTCACTTCTGATCAACCAATCTAATGGTACTTATACATGGCATAACAACATAAAAACAATTTATTTGACCAAAATTTCCTTTGACAAACCAAAATATGTATAGCAACTAGCATTAAAGTGAAAGATGAAAAATAGTTAATAAATAATAGATGATTATTGTAACTCAGGCTAGAGTATTGACCAAACTTTGTTATCTTTACTTGAAATAATCAAAAAGTTAAAATCATATTTATTTTTCATAACACTTGTTGACTTATTATTTTACAGCAAATCACAAACACAAGTTCAAACACCTACATTTTTTAAATAAGGGAGCACTTTATTTGTGAGATTAAGTGAGATTGATTTGCTAATCATTAAAGGTTGACTTGTAGTAAAGTACTGATGTCAAGATCAAGTCCTAAGTGTTATAAAATATTGGTGATATGTCTAGATTCTACTCTAACTACAGGTTCATTTATAGATTTAACGTGTGAAGCTGCTTTGACGTCGTTTGTAATGGATATCTAACAAAATCAGGTTACTTGCACTTTTAGGTTATTTGATTTTAGATTTTGAGCAGTAACAACATAGAATTGATGGTTGTTTATTTGAACATCAAAAGTGATGCTATGAATTGATCGCGCCAGATCATTATATTTATAGTTAGATAATCGAACAATCGTTTATAAAATGCAAAACCAAACATTACTTGTATATGTGTGCTTTTTGTAACCCCATCAGGGGTTGTAAGCTATCTTATGTTTACTCATGTGTCTTTAAACTAGTGTATTTTAAGATGTTTTCCCATGTTTTTTTAAGGTGTAACCCCCTTAGGGGTTTATTAATAAATGAATTTACAAGTCATTTTCTGATTATCCAAATCTAATAATCTTTACTATAAATAATCAACAAGTCAAAATCAAATCCATTTTTCATAAACTACTTGTTGACTTATTAATTGACAGCAAATCAGACTCAAATTTAAACATACCTACCTTGTGTAATAAGGGAACACTTCACTTCATTATTTTGCTTTTGAAAGATACATTGGAATTTTGTTAAGTCAACTGTTGAGTTTATGTGAGTACCAGTATTTTGATCATAACTTCATTGATCGCAAACTCCGTTGGTCATAAACTAATATGTTCATAAACTCAACTGGTCATAGGCTGATATGCTCCTAAACTGACTTGGTAGTGAACTTAATTTATCATAAAGGGACCTGCTCATAAGCTCAATTGCTCGCAAGTTCAATTGATCATAAGGTGAACTGATCATAAATTGATCTGGTCATAAATTGATATACAGATCTGGTTGTAAATTTAAATGGCGTTTGACTACATCTTTTACCTACATTTTGGCATTTTGGCTGCATATTTTAACAGGTTAACTTGTTAATCAAGGTTCCTCTAAGTCACATTGGTGAAAGGGAAAAGTGGTAAAACGGCCAGTAGAGGTGTCTTGTGCTTTATTCAAGGTAGCGTGTGAAAACATCAATCATTCGACCACTTTGTTTAGTTTTCATCATATGTAATAATGCCTTATTCTTGAATTTTTATCTTTTTAGTTGCTTATCGCTCAAGTTGATGGATTTAAAAATAAATAAATAATTTGTTTTATTTTTAGTTAAGGTTGAATTTGTGTGTCACAAAAAATGTCATGGGGTATGGTAGTTTTGAACTTTGAAAGATAAGTTGTCATATACAATAGATACCATACTAAATTTGAATCTTGTTAATGTGTGTATTGGATAGGAGTTTATGCTTTGCAATGCTATGTTGGTTTTGGGGTTACATGAGATTGATCCTTTATGTTATGAATGGAAGCCCACACACTGAAACTATTCATTTTTTATGTGTTTCTATTGCTTGACTCACCTGGTAGGTTTTAATCTATGGTAGGTATTACAGACATGATTAGCTAATTGACTCTCAAAGTACGTCTTAGTTTAGTGTGGGTATTAAGAAACCTTATCAGCTCAGTTCCTAAATCAAAGCTTTGAGAAGTCAGGCCTACCATAGAGCAGGTAAAATTATAGATTTCATTAAATCCCTATTTTTTGCATAACTATTTTTAGGTTTCTACATTGAGTTGGTATACTCAGAGGATTGAAGTAATGCTCAGCATTGTTTTATTATATGCAGCTAGAATATCAACCATATCAACCTTTCACCATCCTTACTTCTAAGAATGCTATTAACCGCCCATGTACAGTTTCTTTTTAAATTTAATAAAAAATAATTAATAGACATTAGAGTTTGTCGTGAAATCTCGCAAGTCACCTTCAAGAATTGGTTAGTAACCACACCACGTGACTAAAGTTGTTAAGTTCACATGGTTGGGCTATCTTAGAAGCTTAACATCTATCCTTTGAATCTTCATATCTTATTCCAACACACCATCAAACTAAAAACCTTTTTTTATCATTTGTAATTATCCACATGTGTTGCAATATCTTAGCCTTGCTGCTACTCAAATGAGATAGGCATATTTAACTTTTCACTAGGCATAGTTGGATTGTTAATTTGATAATTACTTAGACCGTTTCATTGTGGAATAAGGATGCAAGGAAGGCATATAGGTAAAGAAATAAGTAGCTAATTATGAATTAAAAAGTAATCCACATGTGTTGTAATATCTTAGCCATTGGTCGTTCAAATGAAACAGGGATTTTAACTTTTCACTGTGGAAAGCTAAATTGTTAATTTGGTAATTGCTTAGACTATTTTCTTTGTGGAATAAAAAAACAGGGAAGGCACTGGCTGGCATAAACACTCATCCATTTTCTATTTTGGTTTCTATAAGTAGTTGTGCCTGCAACAATCTGAAGATATGGCTACATGATGTCTATGATTATCACTTGCTTGATATGTAATTGGTTGCATTGGTACAATCAATTAGCTATATATGTAGCAGCAATTGGATAGCATTTGCCAACTCTTGCTTGTATATTCCAGTCAAATAGCTTACCAACAACTACAGAAACACAAGTTCTTGAAGTGAGACCCCTTCCAGCACATTAATGGAACTCTTTTACCTGCATTTTAAGATATGGTTGTTCAACCTTAAGGAGTTGTTTAGGATAAGTTACCAAAACATTTCAACAAAACTAATAAACAATTTTACGAGTGTTAGAGTAACTTTTAAATTGTTTAATTCTACTCCAATTTCAAACAATATTTTTATGGGGTGTGAATTTTAGAATGTTTGATTGTATACTAAATTCTTTAACATCAAAATTTTGCCAACCCAAAAATTTGGTTATTGCAGATGGTGGTGATTTGATTGACGAAGCAACCGAAGAAATTGAAGAAGACTTGATACTTTTTGGCGGCGTTACTTTCGAGAGTGAACTACAAAAAAGGGATAAGTTTTCCCCATAATATTTTTTCCTATATTTTAAATGTACCCATTTTATTTCTTAAAGATAAAACATACCTTGAACTGACAATTCATTTCTTAGTTTGTTTATGATGTTTTTCATCAACAAATGGCTTCATATCCACATTTTGTAGCTCATCATTGTATTGCAGTCACCCTTGGACCGGTCATATGATAAAATTTTCTCATGTGATTCATATCATGATATCTTTTAAAAAGAAACTAGATACCACTACTTTTAAAAAATTAAATCCACGACTCGAACTACATATAATAGGCTATAATACAGCAGCCATATGACATTTTTTTAAAGATTACGCTGAACTTTTAAAATATTCACAATCCTTACTGTTCTCATCCCTATAATTTACCAATAAACATTATTTTCTAAATTTACCTATCTTTTTCTAAAACCTCTCACATTTTATTCCTCATATCTTTCCTTATCTCTATTAAATAATACTTATTTATTCTTCTTTTAGTATTATTTCTATTTCTTACAATCACATCCATTAATAATACACACGCACACACGCAGACGCACACGCACACACACATGATATAAATATAAATATATATATATATATATATATATATGTATATATGTATATATATATACACACACATACATATACATACATTGGGGATGAAAATGTTTTTCTCTAAAATTATGGGGACTGGTATAAAGAAGAGGAATGAAATACACTGAATATTTTGATAACTTTTGTTAAAGATGATGTTGCGGATAAGGGATGTGATGAGAATGCAATAAGAAACCCACTTCATTCTAATGTCGTTGATTCCACTATTTCCTAAGTGTTAGTTTGACATTAATGTAATGCATTGTGTTTTCATATAAACAGCTTAATTTCAAAATATATATTTGATGTTTCTTACAACACCATAACATGCCTTGAGGATTCCGTGCATAATGGCGTGATATGAATAAAATCCACCGCAACGCGCGGGGTTCCTACTAGTACTAATGATGGGTTATGTTTCGCTTATGCTATCTATATTTTATTTTGTGAGCATTAATTTAAGAGAAATTAAAGTTTTGAGTACTCATACAAACACGATTAAACCATCATTAATCCTTTTCTTTACATTCTCTAACGTCTCTTAAGAATCCAACTGCTCTTTTATATTGTTAAAACTAAAATAACTGCTTTAATAGTTTGTGTTTTTAAGGGATTATATGTTCCTTCAAAAATGGAAACAGAGTTGAATATCTTGGCATGTTTATTTCTTTTCTCATTAAAGAACTTTAAGATACATAGTCCTAGGTTCTTCCTTACAATTAAGACTTCATTGTTAATTTCATGGCCCAAATGCCATGATGATGCACATAAATATGCATAAATGGATCACACAAATTCATTAAAAGATAATCATGAATTTTATTTTATTAATAAGATAACCTTGCTCGAAACCCAACATGTAGCTCAGACTCATCTTTCTCGAGATGTCAACAATTAGGAAATTAGATATTGTGTTGACAAGAATACTAGGGCGGATGATAATTATAAGAGTTATGATGATAACATGAAGAAAATAAATAAGTAAAAGGAAGTAACTAAAGGTTAACTACTAATGACTACGAAAAAATCTTTGGGCCAAATTACAAAGCGAGAGTATTTGGTACTAAAATTCAGTAATCGATATTTGAACATATGGTTTTTTATTAGAGAATTGTTTAATTATGAATGATGAAACAATCTCAAACTCTAGATTTCAGCTTTGCTATCAACTTCCGAAATAGCCCAGGTGCTGAATTCAGGATTTCAGCATTGGCTTAACTGCCGAATCAAGCCAAGTGCTGAATCCACTTTGAAGGGTATATGCTGAATGACTGCTGATGAGCATATACCAAAGCAACTGATCTACATATGTTGAATGTCTACTGATTAGCATATGCAGATCACCTGCCAATCAACTGCCAATCAACAGTGAATTCCATGAGCTATTGATTAACTACTACATAGAACAAGCCTATCTGTGTCGGCGACTACTGTATTCCATCTTTTACCAACAACATAGTACAACAGCTGCCAACTCTAATACACAATTACCTGTTTTACTATAGTATCTGAACATATAATAGTTTATTCTCTTTCTTTAATATAAAAGTTCACACACTTGTTAATGTGCTTCAAATTATACATAAAAACACTATCAAAAACACACCAATTGTTCCTTAATATCTTTCTTAAAATGATTATTATGTACTTAAAATCATTTAATTATGTTTTCAGGTGTTTAAGAGGGCAAGATGGACAAAAGAAGCATATTTAACAAGAAATTGAAGAAAACCAAGGTTTCAAGTCCAAGCGTGGGGCCGTGCCTCATTAAGCACACCCCCATGTGTGACAACCCTCAAAATTCGATAATGACGTGTGGCCTAATGAAATGGACACACGAGGCCCAATAAGGCCCAATAAGGAGTTTAGGTTCACCTGAACCCCAATTTGATAATCCCAAGTCATAACGATGATTATTGAGCCTCGCAGATGAATATTCAGAAACTCTACCTGAGCGCCTAACGGCTATGGCATGTGCAAACCGATAAAACCACATAAAACACGCGAAAGTTAACGTTATTAGTTCAAGCGGTTCGGATTCCTAAATTTAAGAACAAACTATTATTACGCACTCATTTTTATTTTATATAAGTAATAATATTATAATATTCACATTCGGTGCGAGAAAACGCTCAAAAAGGTTAAACATGTGAAATACGCGATATTAACGCGCACCGAGCCGGTTTGTCACCAAGTACATAATATTAGACTAAATAAATATTCTGAGAGTATCCGATTTATTAGTCATTAAGTTTACAAAAGTAAACTAAAATAAAAGTGCGATATCAGTCAGATTTGTACACGACACCAGCCGACACGGAGCAACTGGCATTTACCAGAACCACTATATAAACCCAACCTCCTTCACTTTTCTTCACATTTCACACACACTAAGTGTGTGCGTAGAGAGAGAGAGAGAGAGAGAAAGAGAGCTGGAAATCCAGCCACCCTCTAGCGGTGGTCCGGCGGCGGCGAGCGGCGGTCCGGTGACCGTCGAAGTCCCATTTTCACCATACAACCATTTTTCTACGCTACAAACGCGATGGTAACTAAACTAAAAATTTAAATTAAGGTTGATAGGGTGTAAGATAGTAATATACTTGGTTGAGATGGGATATAGCCTAGCCTAGGATCACTTGTTAGATCTAGGCAAATATGTTAAAAAATTTTTTTGTAGGATTGAAGTTTGTTGAAATCAATGACCGGTAGAAGTTTAGTTAAACTACTCAACTGTTAGTAGAGGTATGAAGTCTGGATCACCTCTCGCGCGTCCTAGCTTGATAAAAAGAATGATCAAACCATTCTCAATTACTTGTTGCTAACAGTAGGTTATTAATGACTGGAAATTTTAATAATTAGGGAGTAACCTAAGGATATGAATAATCAAACAAGGAAAATAAGAACTACAAAATCCAAAAGAAAATTTACATTATGACTCGTAATGGAAGAATACTAGAATGATCGATTAAAATAATTGGCAGTTACATTTTGGCCTATGTAACTGTGAATTATAGTACTTGTAAGTTCTGGAAATTTTCATTTTGCCAAATAATGCTTAACTTAACAAAAATAATGCAATAAACAAATCAAAAATATGATAACCTGAGTATGATTATGACGACTTGACAAGTCGTTAAGTATCTGAATTGAGAGCGTCTTTTGAAGGACATTTGGACGAGAAAGGCGTAAAAGTATGATTCACCCTTACCCATTACAGGAAGAATTTAAAATAATAAATTCATTATGGATATTGTGTCTTAATCGTAATTTAGTAATAAACAACAATAAGTATTAACTTGATTAAATTGATTCCTTAATCTCGAACCACTCTATAACTATCTTCGATAACTTATAGTTATTCAACAAAATTTTGATCTCACAATCTGATATTTGAATTTGACCTATCCTGCCATCTAATGAGAATGGATTTTTCCCCTAACCTCTAGTCAGTTTGTGACTATCTATATAGTGATATCTTTTCTAAATCACTATAGATAAATGATCAAGTGTTGATGATTGGTCCGCTAGCATGGCTAGCAAGTGCTAATCTTTGATTAAGCAATCACAAGCTTTGTTTCCTCATACACAAATTATCCAGTTACAACTACCACCACTCGGGAGAGAGTTAGAGGAATTAAGATAAATCTGGAAAGACAAATTATGCGACCTGTAAGCAAAAGCACTTGATTTTTAAGGTGATGCACGCATGTGCAACCCTTATAATTGGTTCTTTCTGCAAGAAGTCATTTTCCTTCTTTCATTAATTACTACCAATTTCTCGATTGTAGTCTTGTGACTCTGTATTCACTTCAAATTAACTTCTCCTCACTGCGAGTGATGTGCAACTTCTTAAATGAAGCCTTGAGACAGTATTCTCTAATCATGCGACATTAGCTGCAGTATGTAAAATTGATTCGAAATAAGTGAGTGCCTTAGTTTTGATGAACACTAGATCTCTAGATGCAAAGTTTGTCGCATGCTTACTCTATGAACGATAAATCATACGTGTATTCAAGCGTGATTTCATACTCAGGGATGAACTGACTGCCATTCTCTAAAGTGATTGAGATTGAAGTTTCTAGAGAAAGTTTTGCTTATATTCTATACTAACTGATCGAGAGAAAGGTTGCTTCAACAACCGAACCTCCATAAAATTCACGAAATGTTGTTGTTGTTTTACCAATAACCTTATGACTCGTGATTAGTGACCTCGGACATTCACTACTTGTGCCTGAAATGACCATGCTTTGGAAGAAGTCCTCTCTCATGTTAGTAGATTTTAAAAGCCACCTTGACTATGATTATATTTAAGTCTTTCATACTTACCATCTCAGTTTAAGATATAATTCTTGAAACTTAGTACTAATAAGGAATGCATGTTAAACCCCTACAATTGGAAAACTATAAGATCACATGCAAACTGATGCTATTTCCATCAAATCCATTTCCTAAACCTTTAGAGTAAAGGCGTTGATACTAAATGCTATGAACGAATTTAAATCTGTAAACCACGTTACTTCATACGTTGGTCTCGCAAATCGATAATTTGTAAGTCGAGATGAATGTATCCTGAAACAGGGTTAAAGTTAGAACGTGTTATAGCACTTACTTAAACCCTTATGATCCAACTAGGATAACTTGACTATATTCTTGACTAACGCGATGTTAACAAGAAAAATCTTGACTCAAATGAATTTATACTAAAAGCCAAGGGTAGCAGCAACTACCATAGAACTAAGGTGTAACAAGATAAATGCTGCCAGTACCAATAGAGATAATCGGCCACACTCACCGGTAGTTTAAGAATTCTGCATTAGATATAACACCCGGTCATTTATAAAGATATGAAGAAAGAATGAAAGTAAAGGAAAAGAAAAAAAATCTGAGTTAACCCAAGTAGAGTGGCTAAAAGTGTCAAAAAGGCAAAATATCAAAAGTTGGTACAAAAGTGGGCATGGTCGCCCACTCTTGCGTGCACACGTCTTCCATTTTGTTCTAGAGAGAGAGAGTAGAAAACTCTCGGAAGATTGTAGAAGAGGCAGGAGAATTCGAAGTTTTTGGTAAGAATTGTTGGTTTTGAGATGTTGTAAATAGTTCTAGTCTCGGTCATATGCTTAATAGTGTTATTGTATGTTCGGGTGTGTATGTGCGTGGGTTTTAGGTGTTAGGCATGACTGAGAAAACTCAAGAGAAGGGTTCAAACCCGAAAGCAGCTAAGGTGAGTTCAAGAATCCCCCTTTTTAACATGTTTTTAACAATTTTGGGGCTGGAAAATGCATGTGTATGTTTTTATAGAAATAAATTCTACTCGTATGTGTGTGAAGGTGTATGTGGGTGGGTGTATGTTTTGGGTGTAAACAATGTTATGGTTATGACTAAGTATGTATTTTGTTGCTTAGAATGTAAGAAGTAAGCTTAGAACATGTTAGATGTGAATTTGGGACTGAAAATAGGCTGATTAGTAAAAGTTAGTTGCTTAAACGTCTGAACAGTAACTCATACATCCAATGGTTTAATTTTCTAAGTGTTCCCAACCGCCCAAAGGTCCAAACGTCTGAACAGTACCCAACCGCCTAAGTGCCCATGCGTCTAAGTCAGGCCCATGCGGCTGAATAGTGCCCAACCATCTAGATTATTGACCAGAATTGACCAAGTGTAGGCCCAAACGTCTGAATAGTGCCCATGCGCCTAAATAGGCCCATGCGTCTAGATGAAACATGACCAAGTGTAAGTCCAGACGTTTACATAGTGGCAAAACGTCTGCACAGGACAGAAACGCCCAAATAGTGCCCATGCGTCTAAGACACTTAGAATATTCTGAAATTTCAGGAAAAACGGAAAGTCTAGGGTTTTGACCAGGTTTGACTTACGGGCAATAATTAACCATTATAAGCATAACTATGGAATGTTTTAGGGTTATGGAATGTAGGAATGATGTATGGTATATATAACGTGTTATCTTTTAATGATGATTAACTATTTATATTATGATATAAAATACGTTATATATTATGTTATTACTTTACGTAGTATGACGAATGAATGAAAGAACGTAAAGAATAACGTAACGAAATGAAAGATAATAATAATGAAAAGTAAAACGTAATGAACGAAGGAATGGCTTGCAAGCAAAATGAAAGGAGGTGCACGACCATATTGTCGTTAGCTCAACTGTGATACGGGTTAGCTACCCCAAAGGATGCACACCGGGTCAATCATTAAGATTGACAAGGCCCTTTGGTATGCCCTACAATTACCACAGGTCCAGCATCAACTTTGTGCACAATGTTTGGGGTAGGACCAATTGGTTTGAATGAACGGGAGAGATGACTTACCCTAGGTGACTGGATCAGCTTCGTGCACAATGTTCGTGGTTTAATTACCACAGGTCCAGCATCAGCTTCGTGCACAATGTTCAGGGTATTGCTCATCGATCCATATGAAAGTAAAAGAATAACGTAACGTACTAAAGAAAGAAAGAAAGTAAACAAGTACGAAGTAAAAGAATGATAATAAGTACGTTACGAAAGAATAAGAATGAAAGCAAGAGAATGACAACAAAAAGCATGAAATGAACATATGCTATGAATATGATGGTAAACAATGAATGATAATTAATAGTTAAAAGTATTATTCTCTACCTATACGTATGATGCATGATCGCGTATGAAAGTAACGAAATGTTTTTAACAAAAGTAAAATATTTTGGGATGGCATTCCATTCGTATAATAATGACGTTTTTTTGATGTAATGCAATTTATAATGTTTTATAATAGTTAACTGTATTGTATTACGTTGCAAAAGATGTCATTAAAATATATGAAATGGTTTCAATTAATTTCCGCTGTGTTGTTTTAAATAAATTGTACGTTTTATGTGAGATGAATGACCAGCTGTGAGGTGCCCGGGTACGGGGCCTTCTAAATTGGTATCAGAGCCAAAGTTTAAGTGAAATGGGTAAATATTTTCAAAAGAAACCTAAACTTAAACTGAGAATGGGACAAATGGGAAGTGATGCCAGTCCAAGTAGCTACGTGCCATCAGGTATTTTCTTTAATGTTAACCTGTATTATGTGCGCATGTTACTTGAACTGTTTGCCCTTTGTAGATTTAGATACTGATGTAGTTAGGACAGGAAATGCTTGGGGTGTGAAGAGTAAAGTAAGTGTCTAATCACAACTAGCCATTGTAATTAGGGACTTACTATACTTGACATAAACTAAGCTATTACCTTTAATGACCGTGTTAGTGTTTGAATCTTATAGAGATTAGGAATGGCTGGAGGTAGATCTTCTAAGGCTTCATGAGGCGGAGTACGTGGTGGACGTGGTGCTAAACCACGGGTCACAAGAGGAAGGCCCAGGGTTGAAAAGGTGACCCATGAGGTGCCTAAGACCCCTCATCTGGAGGGTGGTGATGAGAGTGCTAATTTGAGAGCCTCGGTGAAGGAGGCTATGGTGGAGGAGGTTCATTAGGTCATGCAGACGATCTTACCGTCTGTAGTAACCGAAGTGATTAAGGTTGTTAGAGAAGGAGAGAGGAGGGATAGGAACAGGTCCTCAGGAGGGAGAGAGCAACCCGAGACCGAGACAATTATCCCTACCGATGAGGAAGAGGATGAGGAGGAGCTGTGCCAGAGGCAACATGAGGCTGTAACTATGGAGCATTCTAGCGATGCAAGCCCCCTACTTTTGATGGTAACGACACTGCTACTGATTCTCACCGATGGGTGAGGGAGATGGAGGCTGTCTTGGAAATCAGCGAGTGTCGGGAGGACCAGAAGGTGAAGTTTGCCACCCATTCATTTATGGACTCGGCTTTATACTGGTGGGACAACATTTTCCAAGCCGAGGGTAGTAGGGCGATTGGCAGGATGAGGTGGAGTGAACCAAAGAAGTTAGTGATCGAGGAGTTCTGTCCTCATCGGGAGATGGACAAGGTAGAGAGGGAGTTCCTGCAGCTAGAGGCGGGAACCATGACTCATCAACAATACACCACCAAGTTCAACGAGATGGCACGGCTGGTGTCGGATCAGGTGACGCCCATGTCATGAAAGATCAAAAGATACATCCAGGGCTTGCCGGCGGATATCCGTAGGCACATGATCGCCGCTCGACCGAGTACGTTTAGGTAGGTGGTTAACTTTGCTGGGAGATTGTATGACGAGAGGGAGGTGGTGGTGGTTGAGAAGAGGAAGACTGGTGGTGATGATCGGAACTGGAGCCAGAAACGGTTTGGGCGTGGTGGCTTTAACCCGAATGACAAGAAGGCGAGGGTGGACGATCGACGGGTGATTGCCGCAGGCTCATGAGTGAAGAGATGCAGGAAGTGTGGAAAGGAGCACGCTGTCGAGTGCAAGCTGGGGCTTAATGTCTGTTTCAAGTGTGGGAAGCCTAGCCGCATCTCTAGAGATTGCAAAGCAGCGAGGTGCTTTAACTGTGGTGAAATAGGCCTCATAAGCAGGGAGTGCAAGAAGCCGAGGGCAGAGAGTTCCGGGGCAGGGAAGAAGACCGGGACTGAGGAGCAAAGGGAAAGCGCCAGGGCATTTACAATAACCAGAAAGGAGGCTAGGACGGACCCCGATGTTGTGTCAGGTACGTTTCTAGTAAATCAAACTCATACTTCTGTGTTATTTGATTCTGGTGCTAGTAGCAGTTTTATTTCCGCTACTTTCTGTGCTAAATTGTCTGTTAGTAGTAGATATATTGATGTGCCCTTTGATGTAGAAACTGCTATTGGTAAGTCCACTAGAATTACTGATATGATAGAGGACTGTGCCATAGAGTTAAAAGGTCATAGGATTGCTGCTAAGTTACATGTGATGCCCCTAGGTGGATTTGATGTAGTACTACGGATGGATTGGTTAGCAACCTATGAAGCAAACATCATGTGTCGAAAGAAGATGATTAGATTGAAAGCGTCTGACGGGAGTTCGGTGACGATATATGGTGATCGTGTTACGGCAATTCCAAAAGTGATTTTGATGGCGGTGGCGGGAAAGCGCATACGGCGTGGATGTAGTGCTTATTTGTCCTACGTGAAGGATGTGGACATGTCAACACACCAATTGCTTGATGTACCGGTGGTGTGTGACTTTCCCGATATGTTTCCAGAGGAATTATCAGGTATGCCACCGGATCGCGAAATCGAGTTTGAAATTGACTTGATACCCGGTGCTCAGCCTGTAGCTAAGGCACCGTATCGGTTTGATCCAATAGAGATAAAGGAATTGATGGAGCAACTGCAAGAGTTGCTCGATAAGGGGTTTATTAGACTGAGTATCTCTCCTTGGTGTGCTCCGGTCTTATTTGTGAAGAAGAAGTATGGTAGTATGAGGATGTGTATTGACTACCGTGAATTGAACAAGTTGACAGTGAAAATCGGTATCCATTATCGGGGATTGATGACTTGTTTGATCAGCTCCAAGGTGCCAGTTGGTTCTCGAGGATAGATCTTCGATTTGGCTACCATCAGTTGAAGATGAAGGAGCAAGATATTCCTAAAATAGCCTTTCGCACACGTTATGGACACTACAAGTTTCTTGTTATGTCATTTGGATTAACTAACGCGCCAGCTGCTTTTATGGATTTGATGAACCGGGTATGTCGGCCAATGTTAGATAAATCAGTGATTGTATTTATCGATGATATCCTGATTTATTCAAGGAGCGAAGAAGAGCATGCCGGTCACATTCGGGAAGTGTTGGAGACTTTAAGAAAGGAGAAGTTGTATGCTAAGTTCTCCAAGTGTGCTTTTTGGTTGCGTGAGGTGCAATTTCTGGGTCACGTGGTAAATACTGAAGGAATCATGGTGGACCCGGCAAAGGTTGAGGCCGTGATGTAATGATTTCTGGGTCACGTGGTAAATACTGAAGGAATCATGGTGGACCCGGCAAAGGTTGAGGCCGTGATGTAATGGAAGTCTCCAAAGACGCCATCCGAGATTCGTAGCTTCTTGGGATTGGCGGGCTACTACAGGAGATTTATTCAAGACTTTTTCAAGATAGCCTCACCTTTGACAAAGTTGACTCGTAAGGATGTAAAGTTCGTGTGGGGTCGAGAACAGGAGGATGCTTTCAAGGAGTTAAAGGCGAGATTAACGCAAGCTCCTGTCTTGAGATTACCCGAAGGTAGTGAAGATTAGTGGTGTATTCGGATGCATCCTATTCTGGGCAAGGTTGCCTGTTGATGTAACGTGGAATGGTGATAGCCTACGCATCCCAACAGCTAAAAACCCACAAAGTCAACTACCCCACGCACGATCTAGAGCTACTTGCGGTGGTTTTCGCATTGAAGATTTGGAGGTACTACTTATACGAGACGAAGTGCACCATCTTCGCTGACCATAAAAGCTTGAAGTACTTCTTCGAGCAGAAAGATTTGAACATGAGACAGAGAAGATGGTTGGAGCTCATCAAGGATTGTGATTGTGAGATCCACTATCATCTGGGCAAGGCCAACGTGGCGGCAGACGCCCTTAGTCGAAAGGAGAGACCCGAGCCTATTCGGGTGAAAGCATATAAGTTGATTATGACCTCTGACGTGATGACGCATGTTAAAGAGTTCCAAGATGAGGCTTTGGAAGAAGATCGCTTTAACTCTGAAAGGGTGAGAGGTCTATTCACGGAGTTGGGTGAGAACACTCTTGGTGTTAGGACCCGATTCGGACGAATGTGGATTCCTCGATACGGGGATCTACGTGGGAGGATCATGGATGAGGCTCATAAGAATCAATAATCCATTTATCCTGATGCTACTAAGATGTACCACGACATGAAGAAATATTACTGGTGGCCAAGTATGAAGCATGACGTAGTAGAGTATGTGAGCAAATGCCTTACTTGTTTGCAAGTGAAGGCGGAACACCAGAAGCCGTACGGGAAAATCCAGCCGTTGGATATACCCGAGTGGAAGTGGGAGCACATCACCACGGATTTTATTATGAAGCTACCACGTACCCCGAAAGGATATGATGCTATATGGGTGATAGTTGATCGCTTGACGAATAGTGCTCACCTCCTACCGATCCAAGAGACGTATTCTTCTGAGAGACTCGTGGATCTATTTGTCAAAAAGATTGTAGCTCGTTATGGTGTGCCGGTGTCTGTTGTGTCTGATCACGACACTCGGCTTACATCCAAATTTTGGAAGAAATTCCACGATGCGATGGGGACGAGGCTACACATCAGCACGACTTATCATCCTCAGACGGACGGTCAGTCTGCGAGGATGATCTAGACACTCGAAGACATGCTTCGAGCATGCGTGATCGATTTTGGTGGAAGCTCGGATGACCATCTGTCACTAGCAGAATTCTCATACAACAACAGCTATCATGCCAGCATTGGCATGCCACCATACGAGATGCTATATGGTAGAAGATGTAGGACACCCGTTTGCTGGGGTGACATTGGTCAGAAAGAATTGGGAAGTATTGAGGTGATTGAAGCTACGACTGAAAAGCTCAAAAGGATCAAATCCTTCATGAAGTCAGCCAAAGATAGGCAAAAGTTGTATGCTGATAAACGGCGTAGACCGATTGAGTTCCAGCTGGGTGATAGGGTTATGCTAAAGGTCTCACCTTAGAAGGGTATCATTCAGTTTAAAAAGTGGGGCAAGTTGAGTCCAAGGTATATAGGACCTTTCCGAATCATTGCCCGAGTAGGAGAGGTGGTCTATAGGTTGGAACACCCGATGAGTTAAGTGGAAATCACCCGACATTCCATGTATCTCATCTGTGGAAGTGTTTAGCAAATAAGGATATGATTGTACCACTTGAGGACATCGAAATGGATGAACGGCTCAATTACGTGGAGCAACCAGTGCCGATCATTGAACGTAAAGAGAAGAGGTTAAGGAATAAAGTGGTTCCTCTTGTGCGAGTACAGTGGAAGCACAGGAAGGGAACCGAGTCTACATGGGAGGTTGAAGGAGAGATGAGGCAGCATTATCCTCATCTATTTGAGGAATAACAGGTTTCGGGGACGAAACCTATATAAAGGGGGTGGACTTGTAACACCCGGTCATTTTTAAAGATATGAAGAAAGAATAAAAGTAAAGGAAAAGAAAGAAATGTAAGTTAACCCAAGTAGAGGGGTTAAAAGTGTCAAAAAGGAAAAATATCAAAAGTTGGTACAAAAGTGCGCATGGCCGCCCACTCTTGCCTGCACACTTCTTCCATTTTGTTCTAGAGAGAGAGCACAAAAAACTCTTGGAAGATTGTAGAAGAAGTAGGAGAATTCGAAGTTTTTGGTAACAATTCTTGGTTTTGAGATGTTATAAATAGTTCTAGTCTCGGTCATATGCTTAAAAGTGTTATTGTATGTTCGAGTGTGTATGTGTGTGGGTTTTTGGTATTAGGCACGACTGAGAAAGCTCAAGAGAAGGGTTCAAACCCTAAAGCAGCTAAGGTGAGTTCTAGAATCCCCCTTTTTAACATGTTTTTAACAATTTTGGGGCTGGAAAATGCATGTGTGTATGTTTTTATAGAAATAAATTCTACTCGTATGTGTGTGTGAAGGTGTATGTGGGTAGGTGTATGTTTTGGGTATAAACAATGTTATGGTTATGAGTAAGTATGTATTTTGTTGCTTAGAATGTAAGAACTAAGCTTAGAACATGTTAGATGTGAATTTAGGACTGAAAATAGGCATATTAGTAAAAGTTAGTTGCTAAAACGTCTGAACAGTAACTCATACGTCCAACGGTTTAATTTTGTAAGTGCTCCCAACTGCCCAAAGGTCCAAACGTCTGAACAGTACCCAACCGCCTAAGTGCCCATGCGTATAAGTCAGGCCCATGCGGCTGAATGGTGCCCAACCATCTAGATTATTGACCAAAATTGACCAAGTGTAGGCCCAAACGCCTGAATAGTGCCCATGCGCCTAAATAGGCCCATGCGTCTAGGTGAAAAATGACAAAGTGTAAGTCCAGACGTCTGCATAGTGGCAAAACATCTGAACAGGGCAGAAACACCCAAATAGTGCCCATGCGTCTAAGACACTTAGAATATTATGAAATTTCAGGAAAAAAAGAAAGTCTAGGGTTTTAACCAGGTTTGACTTATGGGCAATAATTACCCATTATAAGCATAACTATGGAATGTTTTAGGGTTATGGAATGTAGGAATGATGTATGGTATGTATAACGTGTTATCTTTTAATGATGATTAACCGTATTTATATTATGATATAAAATACGTTATATATTATGTTATTACTTTACGTAGTATGACGAATAAATGAAAGAACGTAAAGAATAATGTAACGTAATGAAAGATAACAATGATGAAAAGTAAAACGTAATGAACGAAGGAATGGCTTACAAGCAAAATGAAAGTAGGTACACGACCATGTTGTCGTTAGCTCAACTGTGATGCGGGTTAGCTACCCCAAAGGATGCACACAGGGTCAATCATTGAGATTGACAAGGCCCTTTGGTATGCCCTAGGTGACTGGATCAGCTTTGTGCACAATGTTCATGGTTCAATTACCACAGGTCCAGCATCAGCTTCGTGCACAATGTTCAGGGTAGGACCAATTGGTTTGAATGAACAGGAGAGATGACTTGCCCTAGGTGACTGGATCAGCTTCATGCACAATGTTCGTGGTTTAATTACCACAGGTCCAGCATCAGCTTCATGCACAATGTTCGGGGTATTGCTCATCGATCCATATGAAAGTAAAAGAATGACGTAACGTACTAAAGAAGGAAAGAAAGTAAACAAGTATGAAGTAAAAGAATGATAATCAATACGTTACAAAAGATTAAGAATGAAAGAAAGAGAATGATAACGAAAAGCATGAAATGAACATATGCTATGAATATGATGGTAAATAATGAATGATAATGAATAGGTTAAAGTATTATTCTCTAACTGTACGTATGATGCATGATCGCATATGAAAGTAAGGAAATTTTTTTAACGAAAGTAAAGTATTTTATTTATAAAACTAGAACTCACTCAGCAACGCTGACTTTTATGTGTTTTCCAGTTGGTAGGTAAAAGTTGCTGAGGATGGCACGGTGCAGCTACTTGGCATTTTTGGGATGACATTCCATTTGTATAATAATGACGTTTTTGTGATGTAATGTAATTTATAATGTTTTGTAATAGTTAACTGTATTGTATTTCATTGCAAAAGATGTCATTAAAATATACGAAATGGTTTCAATTAATTTCCGCTGCGTTGTTTTAAATAAATTGTACGTTTGATGTGCGATAAATGACCAACTGTGAGGTGCCCGGGTATGGGGCCTTACATTATCGATGCTCATCTAGTCTAACAAAATTTGATTTGAATTGGACTAGATAAAACTTGATTTGCAGAATTAAGCCTTAGATTGAGTTGTAGTTGTGCTTCACAACTACGGTACTCTCTGACCCTCTCTTATAGGGTTACACTCAGTTAAGGTATTGGTTAGTCATGACGATAAGACACTGACATATTCGAACTCCTTGAGTGATCTATTTGATGGACTCATCAACTGATCCTTTTTTCGGTTCAAAAATCATGCAATGATTGAGGATGTATGATCCGTAAGAAAAGCATAGATCATCATGAATTCCATAGACTCTACCAAAGCAGGGCGTACAAACTCAAGTATTGAAACTCCTAACCTCGCTTACCAACGATTTTAACCATCGGATTACTATGATCTCTTAGAATATGTCACCGAGTTATTGAGTAACTAGAGCATTCAAAATTTTCATTCAACTAATTTTTAACTAATTTCGAGGACAAAAATTCTAAAAGGAGGGGAGAATGTGACAACCCTCAAAATTCGATAACTGACGTGTGGCTCAACGAAATGGACACATGAGGCCCAGTAAGGCCCAATAAGGAGTTTAGGTTCACCTGAACCCCAATTTGATAATCCCAAGTCATAACGATGATTATTGAGCATCGCAGATGAATATTCAGACTAACAAATGGTTAACGCGGTAGAAAACCGGTTCCTATCAGAACACGACACGTCTAGTGTCATGTCTATGGAATATTATTATTTTAATTGAACAATCATTCAGAAACTCTACTTGAGCGCCTAACGGCTATGGCGCGTGCAAAACCGATAAAACCACATAAAACAAGCGTACGTTAATGTTGTTAGTTCAAGCGGTTTGGATGCCTAAATTTATGAACAAACTATTATTACACACTCATTTTTATTTTGTATAAGTAATAATAATATAATATTCACATTTGCTGCGAGAAAACGCTCATAACGGTTAAACGTGTGAAATACGCGATATTAACGTGCACCGGTACCGGTTTGTCATCAAATACGTAATATTAGACTAAATAAATCTTCCGAGAGTATCTGATACATTTATTAGTCATTAAGTTTACAAAAGTAAACTAAAATAAAAGTGCGATATCAGTCCGATTTGTACGCGAAACCAGCCGGCACGGAGCAACTGGCATCTACCAGAACAACTAATAAACCCAACCTCCTTCACTTTTATTCACATTTCACACACACTAAGTGTGTGTGTGTGTGTGTAGAGAGAGAGAGAGAGAGAAAGAGAGCTGGATATCCAGCCACCCATTGGCGGTGGTCCGGCAGCGGCGAGCGGCGGTCCGGTGACCGTCGAAGTCCCATTTTCACCATACAAATATTTTTTGATGCTAGAACGCGATGGTAAGCTCTGATTTCCCTAAATATTTCATTAAGGATGCTAAAAATCAAGTTTTAGAATCTGTCCAGAAAGTGATATGCATGCGCACTATCAGAGATGTGTCGATTTCCGACGATCCGACCGTTAAATGTTTTGAATTTTTGGATATGTTATATCTAACATACTCTTCTTATCATCTAACGGTCAGTTTTCAAAAATAATGTTCAGAGCTATGCGTGTTCCGTCAACAATCGTGGTTGATCGAAACTTTCTGCCTGAAAAGTGGCTGTCCCAAAACTTGTTCATTTCCCCGGATATTCGACCACGGAATCGTAATGTTTTTTTGAATTGCATGGATGATCTGAGACCAGAGAAATTTTGGTAATAAAAAAACGAACAAAATGGTGTATACGTTTCTCATTGCATGTCGGTTTCAAGAAGATTCGTATATGCGACTCGGAAGCGAAAGACATAAACTGAGTGTTTAATATTCGTATATTTTGTCAAAGAGTGGGACGAGTGCAACTACTAAATATAAAAGTTATGATAAAATACGTTTATGATAATTATAAAATGTAACTAAATTAGATAAAATATGAACACACATATAAATATAAATAACTTGTTATAATTAATAAAAATTCATATAAATTGAAATATAACGTGTATTGTATAAATATTGGACATCGTAATAAAATTATATAAAGTGAAACCCGACTCTTGAAGTTTATAATAATTTGAATTGAAGAAAAATAATTATATATATATATAAATAGGTAAAATAGACTTTTATTAACAAACATATACACACACACACACTAGCGGATTAGACCCGCGCTTTGCCGCGGTATGGTTTTAATGTATATGAAAATGTCACAATGATAGTTTTTGGGGTTATAAAAATTAAAAGATTTAATCTGAAAAATTATATGTTAGTATTAACCATCCAAAAAAAGATTGCGTACAAAACGCTGATAAAAAGTGTAATAGTAAAAAAATATAAAAAATAAATAACTCGAAATAGATAAGAAAATTAGGAATACGTAAATTGTGACTTTATTATAATTAAAAACTCGTATACTCATATATAAAACTTAAAAAAAAACTTCAGGTGATTACATGTAAATTTGACATAACTCGAATGCTTAAGTATAAATTTAAAAAAAATTCAAGTGAATAAATGTAAATTTAACGTAACTCGAAGGCTTTATATAAAATTTAAAAAAAAGTTCAGGTTATTAAATGTAAATTTGATATAACTCGAATGCTTAAGTATAAAAATTTTAAAAACAAAATGAGTATGTACCAATTTGGAACAAAAAATAGAAAAAGTGTTGTGTTTAATTTTAAAAAATCCTTAAAGGTTTAAATGTAAAATTATAAAAAAAGCAAAATAGTTTTTTATTAGTTTGAAGAAAAAAAATTATTGTGATGATATTGAGAAATACTTTACCTTCACTACTCATAATATTTTCTATTTGTTATATCTAATGATATGGTGGGTGTTATCGAGTCTTTTTTCCTACCTGCATTAAACACAAATATATTTTGGTATTATTATTATTATTGTTATTATTATTATTATTATTATTATTATTATTATTATATTATTATTATTATTACTATTATTATTATTATAACTATATAAATATTTAGTAGTTATATACTAAAGTGTTTAAACAAAAAAAACACTTTAATCAGATAATATTAAGTTATAATAATATAAGTAATAAAGGTATATATTTTAATTTTAATTTAAAGCATTATAAGTAAGATAGTATTAAAATAAATATATGTTAATTAATGTATTAATTAGGAGAAATTTATTAAAAAATATAAAAATTAGGAACTATTATATTAGAAGTGTGTTATTCTCATAAGATTTATATAATGGTATACATAAAATAGTTATAGATTATTATTATTATCATCATTAGTATAAAAAAATTTGATAATTAAATAGTTAAGTATTCAAATTAGATACTACGTATTATACATTTTATTATTATTATTATTATTATTATTATTATTATTATTATTATTATTATTATTATTATTATTATTAAAGTATTGGTACTTATATAGTTAAGTATTTAAAAAAGATAACACTTATTAATAATTTTAGATGTTAATTTAAACAATTATAAATAATAAAATATATAATATAATGAATTAAACAATCTCATATTATTAAATAATATATTAATAATATGAATTTATTAATTAATGTAATGATTAGAAGAAGTTTAATAAATGAGGGACAAAATAGGAATGATTGAATATAACACTTGTATCAAATGCTTAAAAAGTTGTCTTCAGTGTCTTAATTTTTTATGAAATTACAATTGTGTACTATGTTTATGCATCATATATATATATATATATATATATATATACATATATATATATATACATATATATACATATATATATATATAGACACACACACACATTATATATATTGGACTTTTATGAAAAATCTTACTGTAATGATCTATAAACTATGAAAACTAACATTGGTTTTATTAATATATCCACCCAACGAAGTTATGCTTACAAAAGTTATAGATGGAATTCAAATAATTTGGACGAGTAAAATATCTAGGTAAAGATGGAAGAAATAATATAAAAATCCAAAAACTTATACTTGAGTCATATCAATAAAGATGAATTGTTTGATAAAGTGTGTGTGTATGTACAAACACTAATTTTTAAGCATAGGTACCATACGACTTAAATCAAGTCGAAAAAGATTTGAAAGTATTAATACTTTAACATAATCTAAAGAGTAATGTATGCAAATAATAAAAGCTCAATCCAATAAACTTGCAACGTGTGAAGTAACATGCTAGATGACTTGTTAAGCCAAATAAGAGCATAATTATTTCATCATTTTAACAATAGCATGTATTTGATTATCAACCAGGAAATTTAGATTGATGATTCAAATATTCCACAAGATGACATCTGAATTTGTAAGGCCCTGTTCTCGGGCACCTCACAGTTGGTCATCATTACATCATAGATACATATTAATATACATTTCATCGAATAAACATCGGAATTATGTTAGCAAAAGCCATTCTCTATTATTAATAGATACTGTAGTTAAGCAATACAATGGGGTTTAAGTTACAAAAGATTGTTTAATTGCATTACAAAACAACAATATCATAACATAGGAATGGGTGTCAGTTGTCACACCCTCAAAATCCACGCGCGGAGTTTTACCGCGAGGCGTGTGAACAAACCAGGATCACTGTCAATAGTTACTCGGAACGACTCTATATGCTACTTTAACGTAAACCAAACCAGGGTTCAAGCTTTAAAAGTCATGCGGAAGCGTAAAGTAAATAAAACAACCCAAAACATGTGAAAGTACCATATGGCAAAACAAGTGCCAACCAAGTATTTTAGACCATAAATAAAAGACGAGTAATTATGTTTGAAGTTTAGATCTCTAAAATGCATGCTGACTCGTGTAGTGCTCCTATCAGCAGTCCAGATTAACGACCTGAGAATAGCATACTAAAAAGTCAACACATGGTTGGTGAGTTCAAGAGTTTGCGTATAAACATAACAGTTTATCAATAGTGTATAAATAAGCATGTGCATTGTAATAGCTAGCTAGTCCATTAACAAATTGATATTAATACATAGTGATTTCGCAATTGAAGCTGACTGTGTTATGTTTGCCTCCCGTCACGACTTCACCATATCGTGACGAATAATCATAGGAAAAATTGCACCCGGATGACCTCGAGTCACACAGGTGGGGCTCGTCAGACCCAGTAGTACGACCTAAGTTTCCCCGTTATTCAATATTAACAATTCGAAAGTGTGAGGACTTTATCATAGTAAACAACACTATATTAATATCGTACACATCTTAAATATAAAAAGCGTTGTAAAGTTACCAGTAAGCGTTGTAAAGTTACCAGTATGCTATCTCCCCCAAAAGAGATTAAATAAAACAGTGGGGCATGAACTCACCTGATATGCGTGATAGATATCTAAGGCTTAACTTGACAAGAACGAGTGGAAAGACAACCTTCAAAGGTTACCTAGAACACACAAGTACATAAGTACATGTACACACAACAATCACAAGAGAAACCCTAGGTGTTCTACAAACAAGGAACTCAAGGTTCTATAAAAACAACATACATGTGACCTAGTTGACCCGTTTGACCCGTTGGTGGTATTATGTGTTGTAAACCATTTAAACATATATAAGCATATCGCATACATGGTTAACATTCCAATGAATCACATTTGATGCTACATTCCTAATACATTGCTTAAATCATCATACTATGCACATATCATACAAGTTATGTAAATTCTTAGCATCTAGCATACTCAGTGTGTTCATAACATAACTAGTGTATCATATAACATGTCAGATCATGCATATCCTACTTAGATGACCTATAGCCATGATTTAGCACATACGGGTCAAAACAGATAATTTATCAAAAAGTCATCCATACTATCCACAACACATGCAAGATGCCCAATACATGCAACATACATCAATATGCTGAATTCCAGTCCCAAACATGATGTCCTAGTTACTAGTCAACATACCAAACCATACATGACCATCAAAGTGCATAATTCACCCAATAACCAAATAAACATTCCCTACAACCCAATTAACTGATTCTACCACTTTAGACATCCATAACAATCATTCTAGCATGATCATAAGCCATGAATAAGTCCAATTCTCAATATTCAATGATTATCCAAAATAAAGTTTCCCTTTTGGGAAAGTAATACCCAAAAGTAATTTAGCATCCAATTCAACCATAATTTCAACTATTATATACCAAATCAAGTTCATAGAATTCATCCTAACATGCTAATCACTTCCAAAACATCCAAATTCCCAAACATCATACAAAAAGTTTCTACTTTTAGTAAGTCATGATCAACATCACAATTTCATGGATTTTCTTGCACAATTCAATTAAACTAACATCTAAGCATTACATCTAACATCTTTGAATCATCAAATCATGAATTCCAAGAACAAAAAGCTTCCTCTTATGGAAATGTATGAACTAAATGATCAAAACCCTAGATTTCTTGCAAAATCAACATCATTCATCATTCATACAACCTAACTAACATCATATAATCATCCAACAATCATCAATTCCATGTTATCATCATCAATTTTGAATTTGGGTTGCCTATAATCAAAGTTCATGATCAATCCACTAAAAACATACAATTCATGCATAATCAACGTTAAACAACTTATATACTATCAAACTAACATGTTAACATTACCACATAACATCAATTTCGACATAATCAGCAGCCCATTCGAACTAGGGCTTCGGCCAAGATGAGAAATCACAAAAAAACACCAAACTAACCTTCAATTCGTGGAAAGAAACAAGATTTGATGCTTCTATTGCCTTCTACTACTTGGAATCGACCAAAACCGAAGGGATTAGGATTGTTCTTGGCTGATTTTGAAAGAGAAGAGGGAGAGAAGGCTGGTCACGGTCGCATGAAGGGTGGGGGCTAGGGTTTTAGTTTTTGTTTTAATTAATTTTCCACATTTACCCTTTTAACCCTTGCATTTTGTATATTTATAAAAATTCAGCTTTTAACTTCTTTTTAGAAGTGTTTTTAACCATCTAACAAATATATAAACTAGTAATAACCATTATATATTTTTATCTTTATAAAACACGCAACATACGAATTAACACACGCGTTTCCGCGTTACGCGATAAAATTCCCAAATAGTCTTTGAATCACGTAAAAACATAAACATAAAATAATAATCATCTTATCAACTAGATTATTATTAAATTAACATTATTAATTATTTTTAAGTCACCAACGTCAAACAACAACTAGTGTGTGCTTACGACACGTGTATGCAAAACTTAACGGAACTAACGGAGTTTGGTAACGGAAATTTACCGGATGTCACATTATCCCCATGTTGAAAGAATTTTCGTCCCGGAAATTGCGTTACATGGTGAGAGTGTTTAATCACATGGTGAGAGTGTTCCATCACATGGTGAGAGTGTTCCATCACTGGTCTACTGCATTGGCATACAAAAATCGAAATCGAGTGAGTTTTAGATGAGTTGTCACATCATCCCCATGTTGAAAGAAATTTCGTCCCGAAATTTAAATCAATACCTTTGTCTGCAGGCATCGTCTCGAACAGTTGAGGGTACTTAAGCTTCATTTGATCCTCACGTTCCCACGTGAATTCCGGTCCACGCCGCGAGTTCCAACGAATTTTGACTATAGGTATTTTGCTCTGCTTAAGTGTTTTCACCGCACGATCCATCACCTCGATGGGTTCTTCAATAAAGTGCAATTGGTCATCCACTTGAACGTCTTCTAGTGGCACAATTAGTGTCTCGTCAGATAGACACTTCTTCAGATTGGAAACGTGAAACACGTTATGGACTCCACTTAGCGAATCAGGCAAGGCTAGTCGATAGGCTACCGGACCTATTCTTTCCAGTATCTCAAATGGTCCAACATACCTCGGATTCAGCTTTCCTCGCTTGCCAAACCGAACTACGCCTTTCCACGGTGAGACTTTCAATAACACTTTGTCGCCAATTTGGAATTCTAGAGATTTCCGTCTCTTGTCAGCATAACTTTTCTGTCTGTCTCGTGCTGCTGCCATACGGTTCCGTATCTGCACAATCTTCTCAGTTGTTTCATGAATGAGTTCGGGACCCGTTTGTTGACTATCACCAATTTCAGCCCAGCAAACCGGTGATCTACACTTTCTCCCATACAAAGCCTCGAAAGGTGCTGCCTGTATGCTAGTGTGATAACTGTTATTATAGGAAAATTCCACCAAAGGTAGGTGAACTTCCCAGTTGTTCCCGAAATCAATCACACAAGCACGTAGCATATCCTCCAAAGTCTGTATGGTACGCTCACTCTGTCCGTCGGTTTGTGGATGATAAGCAGTGCTTATATCCAATCGTGTACCCAGGGATTTCTGCAGTGACTGCCAGAAGTGTGACGTGAAGCGAGCATCGCGATCAGAGATAATTGAGATTGGTACGTCGTGTCTCGAAACGATCTCCTTAAGATACAATCGGGTTAGCTTCTCCATCTTATCCGTTTCCTTAATTGCAAGGAAGTGAGCGGACTTGGTCAACCGATCCACAATAACCCAGATTGTGTCACAACCAGTATTAGTCCGGGGTAGTTTAGTGATAAAATCCATGGAAATTTGTTCCCATTTCCACATCGGTATCTCGGGTTGCTGTAACAGTCCAGATGGTTTTTGGTATTCCACTTTGACTTTTGAGCAGGTCAAACACTTATTTACATACGTAGCTACATCTGCCTTCATGTTGGGCCACCAATAGTGCGCCTTTAGATCATGATACATCTTGTCAGATCCAGGGTGTATAGAGTATTTAGACTTGTGTGCCTCGCTCATAACCAAATCCCTCAGATTTCCATAAACAGGCACCCAAAGTCTATCCATGAAGTACCGAATTCCATCTTCTTTTTCTACCAATTATTTATCCATTCCCCGTAATGACTCAGAAACAATGTTTTCCTCTTTCAAGGCTTCTATTTGTGCTTCCTTAACTTGTTCAGGCAAATGGGTACTGATCGTGAGTTGCAAGGCTCGCACCCGCCTGGGTTTAACTGTTTCTTTTCGGCTTAAGGCATCGGCAACTACGTTTGCCTTTCCAGGATGGTACTTGATAGCGCAATCATAATCGTTCAGAAGTTCCACCCAACGCCGCTGCCTCATATTCAACTCTTTTTGCACAAAGATGTGCTAAAGACTCTTGTGATCGGTGTAGATAGTGCATTTGGTACCGTATAAGTAATGTCTCCAAATCTTTAAGGCAAAAACTACTGCACCCAACTCCAGATCATGGGTAGTATAATTCTTCTCGTGAACCTTTAGTTGTCTCGAGGCGTAGGCTATCACCTTATCGCGCTGCATCAGAACACAACCCAATCCTTGAATAGATGCGTCACAATACACCACGAAATCATCTGTCCCCTCTGGCAGTGCCAATATCGGTGCACTACAGAGTTTCTGTTTCAATAGCTGAAAAGCCACCTCTTGACTTTCTCCCCATTTGTATGTTGTTTCTTTGTGAGTCAAAGCGGTGAGAGGCTGTGCAATCTTAGAAAATCCCTCTATGAATCGCCGGTAATACCCCGCTAATCCCAGAAATTGCCGTATCTCACTTGGCGTTTTAGGTATAGCCCAATTCTTTATTTCCACAATCTTGGTAGGATCAACATGTATACCCTTCTCATTAACAATATGACCTAGGAATTGTACTTCGCGTATCCAAAAGTCACACTTAGAGAATTTGGCGTACAGTTGTTCATTTTTCAATAATTCTAAGATTAATCGTAGATGCTCTTCATGGTCCTCCTTGGTCTTAGAGTATATCAGTATGTCTTCGATAAACACAATAACAAACTGATCAAGATAGGGTTTGCACACGCGATTCATGAGATCCATGAACACCGCAAGTGCATTTCTCAACCCAAAAGGCGTGACCATGAACTCGTAATGACCATAACGAGTACGGAATGCAGTTTTGGAGATGTCTTCCTCACGGACTCTGAGTTGATGATAACCAGACCTCATGTCGATCTTCGAATAATAGCTGGATCCCTGAAGCTGATCAAATAAGTCGTCGATGCGAGGTAAATGGTATCGGTTCTTGTCTGTGACTTTGTTTAACTCTCTGTAATCGATGCACATTCGAAACGTGCCATCTTTTTCTTTACAAAGAGAACGGGGGCTCCCCAAGGTGATGAGCTAGGTCCAATAAAGCCCTTATCTAAAAGCTCCTAAAGTTGTGATGACAACTCCTGTAGTTCGTTCGGTGCTAATCGATAAGGTGCTCTAGCAATCGGGGCTGCATCGGGAGTCAGTTCAATTTGAAATTCCACTTGACGATGAGGTGGTAATCTAGGAAGATCCTCCGGAAACACCTCGGGAAAGTCTCGTACGACGGGTATGTCTTCCATTTGCCTTTCCTCCGGTTGTTTATCGGTGACGAGTTCCAGAATAGCCAAACGACCTTTTCGCAGTAACTTCTGTGCTTTCATGTAGGAGATAATGCCCATCACTGCACCACTCCTATCGCCTCGGACTGTGAGAATTTCATCACCAATAGGAATTCGTATGATCTTCTCGTGACATATGACTTCCGCTTGCTTATTTGAGAGCCAATCTATGCCTACCACAACGTCGAAACTTCCTAGTGTAACAGGCATAAGATCTATAGCGAAAGTATGACCAGCGAGTTCTATCTTACAATCTTTAAGAATGTGTGTCACATGGATCTGTTTACCGTCAACCAATTCTACGGTATATTTGGATTCTAAGGCAGAAGGGATATCACTTAGGAGACTACAGAACTTTAAGGATATGAAACTCCTATCGGCTCCAGTATCAAACAATACTGTAGCAAAACACCCATTTACAGAAAACCTACCAGTAACCGTAGTAGGGTCATTTAGAGCCGCACCTGAGCCAATGACGAAGGCTCTCCCCTTGGCTCCATTATTATTACCACCGTTACCATTGTCGTTCCCATCTTTGTTGTTGTTGTTACCTTGGTTGTTGTTGTTTTGGCCATTGCCATTACCATTCTTCCTCAATTGCGGGCAATTTCGCTTGTAGTGCCCTCCTTTCTGCACTCGAAACAACCCTTTGGAGTCTCCTGAGGTTGCTGTGGTTTCCTAACCATCTCACCACGGCAATCCTTAGCCAAGTGTCCCATTTTACCACACCGCTGACACTTGTAGTTGTCACATCTCCCAATGTGATGATAGTTGCACCGCGGGCACATCGGCTGTTTACCACCATAGCCGCTCGGTCCTTGATTGTTCGAGGCTGTCTGGTTGAAACTACAATTGTTGTCAAACCTTCTTTGTTGCTGCTGTGGTTGTTGTTGTTGAGGTTGGTGTTGACCGCCGAATGATGATGCTCTATTGTTGTTGGTGGTGTTGGTGTTGTTGGAGGCATCCCACTTCCTTTTGTTGCCGGGCACGCTTGCAGCAGCGCCCCGTTTTGGCAGCCGTCCTAGCTCCACAGCTTCGTTAGTTAGTTTGTGGGCTAGTCGGATAGCTTGTTGTATAGTGGCGGGGTTAGAGGAAGTCACCATGCTCCTAATTTCGGGCACCAATCCTCGGATGTAATGTTCCACTCGCTTGTGCATCTCGTTCACCATTCCAGGACATAGTGTGGCCAGCTCATGAGTTCTTGTTGTATAGGCCTCGATCTCGGAACTTTGCATTTTCAACTGCCAAAATTCCATCTCCAACTTTTGAACTTCACTTCGAGGATAGTATTTCTCGATCATCATATCTTTAAATTCATTCCACGGGAGCTCATTTGCCATGGCTTGCCCTAGCATCTGTACCTGGGCGTTGCACCAGGACAATGCAACACCATCCAACGTCCCGGTTGCGTATTTCACTTGGTCAGCAGGTGGACAGTTACACTTTGAGAAAACGGACTCCGTCTTCTCATACCACCTTACCAACCCTACAGCTCCCTCGGTTCCACTGTAGGTGTGAGGTTTGCAGTCCATGAAGGACTTGTAGGTACATGCTGGCGGTCCTGCTTTAACACGATAAATATTGATCAGATGTCTTATTTGATTAACTAGAGTATTTGACAAACTTTTCCATTATCATTTACCTGCGCCTGGACTTGTGCATTTATTAAGGCTGCCAATTCCGCAGGAGTCATATTAATTGTACCGGCGCCTTGGCCACCGGCACCTTGGTCACCGGCACCTTGGTTACCGTCACCTCGTCCGCGCCCGCGCCCGCGTCCTCGACCACGTCCACGTCCACGTCCACGTCCTCGGGCGTCCATTATTCACTTTACATTCACAAACATAATAATGAGTAACATCAAATATATTCATCTCATTGAAGTATAGTAAACAATAAGAAATAATGAATCATCACATCCACAACATTCATAACAAAAATGATAACCAAGATAAATAAATTGTAAATAAGTCACAATGTATTCACCAATGTCAAAATTTAAGTTTCTAGTTCAAGTGGGGAAACAACCCTTCCCACATAGGTTCCAAAAGAAGGAAACGCTACATAGTCCAAGTTGTTTAAAAGAAATGAAAGAGAATCAATCAACTATGCCTGAGCTGTCACTGTCATCATCCATCTGCACAGGCTCCTCTTCAGGCTCTTCCTCAGGTTCTTCCTCTGGTTCCTCTTCAGGTTCCTCCTCCTCGGGGGCCTCCACCGGAGCAGGAGCTAAGGCTATCTGAAGTGCAGCCAACTGGGCCTCTAAAGCAGCGATCCTGTTGTCGGTTGCTTCATTGCGCTGTTTCCGTGCGGTCACGCGTCCACTCAACGTCTGGTAACCATCCCGCATTTGGTAACACCCCTCCAAGGTTTTACCATGATGCTCCTTGAGTTCGTCCAGTTGATGTCGCAGTGTGTACACTTCGTGCTGTAGTGTACAGACATCGCTAGTGAATCGCCGGACCCGGTGTTGCTCCGTGTCCAGTGCTGCCACCAATGCAGCAACAACCTGCTCGTTGGACTGCACCGTCCGCGGAAGTGTAGGTAGTGGTTGTTCAGTGCTGGTCCTAGTTCGGGGTCTTGATGTAGGCACACGTTCCCTGTACATAAGGTGATCCACAAACTCAGGGTAGAAACTCCAGTCTCGTGGAGGGTCACGTCCGGGTGGCACAAATGGTTGATCCTAGTCGAACACACCTCGTGGATAGTCCAAACAAGGCCAGTCCAGTCCATCGTCAGGTACCGGTCCAGGAGGTGGGGACTCGGGTCGTGTGGGTGATGTTGGTCGCTTACCACGTGCTCTTGATGAAGATGCCATGCTGTAGAGAGTGTGATTTGTGTATGCCAATGAGTATACAGTAGAAAAATTAGGAACAAGTAACTAACTAACCGTGTGCGGTTATAGTCTAGTGTGTATGCAACCTAGTTCTCTATAACCAATGGCTCTGATACCAATCTGTCACACCCTCAAAATCCACGTGCGGAGTTTTACCGCGAGGCGTGTGAACAAACCAGGATCACAGTCAATAGTTACTCGGAACGACTCTATATGCTACTTTAACGTAAACCAATCCAGGGTTCAAACTTTAAAAGTCATGCGGAAGCGTAAAGTAAATAAAACAACCCAAAACATGTGAATGTGCCATATGGCAAAACAAGTGCCAACCAAGTATTTTAGACCATAAATAAAAGACGAGTAATTATGTTTGAAGTTTAGATCTCTAAAATGCATGCTGACTTGTGTAGTGCTCCTATCAGCAGTCCAGATTAACGACCTGAGAATAGCATACTAAAAAGTCAACACATGGTTGGTGAGTTCAGGAGTTTGCGTATAAACATAACAGTTTATCAATAGTGTATAAATAAGCATGTGCATTGTAATAGCTAGCTAGTCCATTACCAAATTGATATTAATACATAGTGATTTTGCAATTGAAGCTGACTGTGTTATGTTTGCCTCCCGCTACGACTTCACCATATCGTGACGAATAATCATAGGACAAATTGCACCCGGTTGACCTCGAGTCACACAGGTGGGGCTCGTCAGACCCAATAGTACTACCCAAGTTTCCCCGTTATTCAATATTAACAATTCGAAAGTGTGACGACTTTATCATAGTAAACAACACTATATTAATATCGTACACATCTTAAATATAAAAAGCGTTGTAAAGTTACCAGTATGCTATCTCCCCCAAAAGAGATTAAATAAAACAGTGGGGCATGAACTCACCTGATATGCGTGATAGATATCTAAGGCTTAAATTGACAAGAACGAGTGGAAAGACAACCTTTAAAGGTTACCAAGAACACACAAGTACATAAGTACATGTACACACAACAATCCCAAGAGAAACCCTAGGTGTTCTACAAACAAAGAACTCAAGGTTCTATAGAAACAACATACATGTGACCTAGTTGACTCGTTTGACCCGTTGGTGACATTATGTGTTGTAAACCATTTAAACATATATAAGCATATAGCATACATGGTTAATATTCCAATGAATCACATTTGATGCTACATTCCCAATACATTGCTTAAATCATCATACTATGCACATATCATACAAGTTATGTAAATTCTTAGCATCTAGCATACTCAGTGTGTTCATAACATAACTAGTGTATCATATAACATGTCAGATCATGCATAACCTACTTAGACGACCTATAGCCATGATTTAGCACATACGGGTCAAAACAGATAATTTATCAAAAAGTCATCCATACTATCCACAACACATGCAAGATGCCCAATACATGCAACATACATCAATATGCTCAATTCCAGTCCCAAACATGATGTCCTAGTTACTAATCAACATACCAAACCATACATGACCATCAAAGTGCATAATTCACCCAATAACTAAATAAACATTCCCTACAACCCAATTAACAGATTCTACCACTTTAGACATCCATAACAATCATTCTAGCATGATCCTAAAGCCATGAATAAGTCCAATTCTCAATATTCAATGATTATCCAAAATAAAGTTTCCTTATTGGGAAAGTAATACCCAAAAGTAATTTAGCATCCAATTCAACCATAATTTCAACTATTATATACCAAATCAAGTTCATAGAATTCATCCTAACATGCTAATCACTTCCAAAACATCCAAATTCCCAAACATCATACAAAAAGTTTCTACTTTTAGTAAGTCATGATCAACATCACAATTTCTTGGATTTTCTTGCACAATTCAATTAAACTAACATCTAAGCATTACATCTAACATCTTTGAATCATCAAATCATGAATTCCAAGAACAAAAAGTTTCCTCTTATGGCAATGTATGAACTAAATGATCAAAACCCTAGATTTCTTGCAAAATCAACATCATTCATCATTCATACAACCTAACTAACATCATATAATCATCCAACAATCATCAATTCCATGTTATCATCATCAATTTCGAATTAGGGTTGCCTATAATCAAAGTTCATGATCAATCCACTAAAAACATACAATTCATGCATAATCAACGTTAAACAACTTATATTCTATCAAACAAACATGTTAACATTACCACATAACATCAATTTCGACATAATCAGCAGCCCATTCGAACTAGGGCTTCGGCCAAGATGAGAAATCACGAAAAAACACCAAACTAACCTTCAATTCGTGGAAAGAAACAAGATTTGATGCTTCTATTGCCTTCTACTACTTGGAATCGACTAAAACCGAAGGGATTAGGATTGTTCTTAGCTGATTTCGAAAGAGAAGAGGGAGAGAAGGCTGGTCACGGTCGCATGAAGGGTGGGGGCTAGGGTTTTAGTTTTTGTTTTAATTAATTTTTCACATTTACCCTTTTAACCCTTGCATTTTGTATATTTATAAAAATTCAGCTTTTAACTTCTTTTTAGAAGTGTTTTTAACCATCTAACAAATATATAAACTAGTAATAACCATTATATATTTTTATCTTTATAAAACACGCAACATACGAATTAACACACGCGTTTCCGCATTACGAGATAAAATTCCCAAATAGTCTTTGAATCGCGTAAAAACATAAACATAAAATAATAATCATCTTATCAACTAGATTATTATTAAATTAACATTATTAATTATTTTCAAGTCACCAACGTCAAACAACAACTAGTGTGTGCTTACGACACGTGTATGCAAAACTTAACAGAACTAACGGAGTTTGTTAACGGAAATTTACCGGATGTCACATCAGTCTTTTCCCGTAGTAGCTTCACCTCGTGCCATCCTCAGTAACAATTACCTGCCAACTGAAAATGTATAAAAGTTAGTGTTGCTGAGTGAGTTCTAGTTTAAAAGTATTAAAATACCTTGTGTAATGTATATATATGAAAATACTCTTTTTATAAAAATACTTCTCATACTCTTGTACGTGAGCACGCATCAACTATACAACAAGGTAATGCTTTCTTTCTTTACTGTACCTTTGTTCATTTCGTGCTCTTTAACTTTATCTTTCACTGTCTAAACTATATGCGTGACGAAACTGGTGTTAGGCCTCTGGTCTATCAATAGACTATGATCACTATACACAAGGCTGACCAGTCACCTAGGGTATGCTGCAAAGTTCCGCCAATCTCAATTGATTGGCCCTATGTGCATCCTTTGGGGTAGCTAACCCGCATCACAATTGAGCTAACAACAACATGATCGTGCACCTCCTATATGCTTGAAAGACTTTCTTTATTTTTAATTATGTTCCACTTCTCTTTATCATTGCTCTTTCATTTTGTTAATGATAATACTTGCATTTATGATCATAAACATACCACATAAGCCACATAATAATAAATTATTATGGACATGAGAGCAACTCTTAGTAATGTAATATAATAACAGTTAAAACTCTAAAGTCAAGCTTGAGTCAAATCTTAATGATTTTCTTTTTCTTAATATTTCAGAAAATGTTCTAAGTGTTCTAGGCGCATAAGCACTATGCAGACGCATGAGGCCTGTTTAGGCGCATGGGCACTATTTGGACGTTTTCAACACTTAAGCGTCTGAACCATTTCAGACGCATGGGCACTATTTGGACTTTTAGACCATACTTAGGCGTCTGGGACTAAATCTTTGACGCATGGGCTACTTTTCAGGCGCATGGGCTTTCACTTAGAAATTCTAAGGCATTTTCTAGGCGTATGGGGCACTGTTTGGGCGGTTGTGCCGTGTTTGGACGTATGTGCTGACTTAGAAACTTTCTAAGGAAAATTTTAGGAGGTTAGGGTACTGTTTGGGTGGTTGACCCTACTTAGAACATTTCTAAGGCAATTTTGGGCGCATGAGCCCTATTTGGACGCATGGCCAACTTGTTGAACACATTTCTAAATTGTTTCCAGTCCCAAGCATCATATTATCCTGTTCTAAGCTTACTTATACCTATCAAAGCATGAACACAACATAAAACATTTATGAACATCATTATACATGCATGGGTACTTACGGGTACTTATAAAACATTTGTAAAAATAGTTTACATACATTTTCAGCCCCTAAGAATTTATAAAACAAGTATAAAACACGGGGTCTAGAACTCACCTTTGTTTGTCTCAAGTTTAAACTCTTCACTAGAGCTTCTCAGATTATTCTAACACCTAGAAACCCACCAAACACACATTCAAACACATATAAACACACATAAGAATATAACCGAGGCATATGCAGACTAAGAACAACTCAAAACAAAGAATTCTTACCTTGAAATTAAATTCTTCTTCTTCTTCTCCCTAGAAACCGAACTCTCTGCTCTTTCTCTCTCTAAATCTGAAAGCAGAAAGGTGAAAAGTAACATGGCATGGGCGGCCATGTTGCTTTTGTACAAAATAATATTTAATTTTGCACTTTTGACACATTTAACCCCTCAACTTGGGTTAAATGACACTTTCCACTTTTATTATTCTTTTTACCACTTCTTATAATATCCGGGTGTTACAAGTTCACCCCCTCTTATATAGGTTTCGTCCCTGAAACTTGTTATTCCTCAAACAGATGAGGGTAATGCTACCTCATCTCTTCTTCAGTCTCCCACGTAGACTCTGATCCTCTCCTATGCTTCTACTGTACACGCATAAGAGGAACCACTTTATTCCTTAACCTTTTCTCTTTACGATCAATGATCGTCACTGGTTGCTCCACATAATTGAGCCGTTCATCCACCTTGATATCCTCCAGTGGTACAACCATGTCTTCATCAGCTAAGCATTTCTTCAGATGAGATACATGGAATGTTGGATGAATCCCACTTAACTCATCTGGTAATTCAAGTCGATAGGCCACCTCTCCTACTCGTGCGACGATTCGGAAAGGTCTTATATATCTCGGGCTTAGCTTACCTCACTTCCTGAATCGAATGATCCCCTTCCAAGGTGAGACCTTCAGCATAACTTGATCGCCAACCTTGAATTCTATCGGTCTACGCCTTTTGTCAGCATACGACTTTTGTCAATCTTTCGCCGCCTTCATGAAGGCCTTGAAATTTTCTAAATTCTCGGTTGTAGCCTCGATCACCTGGACACCTCCCAACTCCTTCTGCCCAATATCTCCCCAACATACATGCGTCCTACACCTTCTACCGTATAGCATCTCGTATGGTGGCATGCCAATACTAGCATGATAACTATTATTATATGAGAATTCCGCTAACGGTAAGTGATCGTCCTATCTTCCTCCAAAATCAATCACACATGCTCGGAGCATATCCTCGATCGTCTGAATCATCTTCTCAGACTGACTGTCCGTCTGAGGATGATAAGTCGTGCTAGTGTGTTGCATTGTCCCCATTGCATCATGGAATCTCTTCCAAAACTTCGATATGAATCAGGTGCACGATCTGACACGATAGACACTGGCACGCCATGACGAGCTACAATCTCCTTGATGAAAAGATCCGCCAGCCTTTCAGATGAGTACGTCTCGCGGATCAGTAGGAAGTGAGCACTCTTGGTTAGACGATCAATAATCACCCAGATAGCATCGTACCCCCTCATCGTGCGGGGTAACTTCGTAACGAAGTCCATGGTCATGTGCTCCCACTTCCACTCGGGTATATCCAATGGTTGGATCTTCCCTTAAGGCTTATGATACGCTGCCTTTACTTGCAATCAAGTAAGGCACTTACTCATATACTCCCCCACGTCATGTTTCATACCCGGCCATCTTTAATCCTTCTTCATGTCTTGATACATCTTGGTGGCACCAGGATGAATGGAGTATCGAGTCTTGTGAACTTCATCCATGATTTGCCCCCGCAAGTCTCCATAACGAGGGATCCACATTCGTCCAAAGCGGGTTCTAACCCCGTGGGTGTTTTCTCCTAGTTCCGCAACTAGACCTCTCATTCGTTCAGAGTTGAGGCGATCTTCTTTCAACGCCTCATCTTGAAATTCTTTCACTTGAGTCATCACGTCCGAGGTCATCACTAACTGATACACCTTCACCCGAATCGGCTCAGGTCTCTCTTTTCGGCTCAGGGCATCGGCCACCATGTTGGCCTTCCCTGGATGATAGTGGATCTCACAGTCATAATATTTGATGAGCTCTAAACACCTTCTTTGTCTTATATTGAGATCCTTTTGCTCAAAGAAATACTTCAAGCTCTTATGGACGGTGAAAATGGTACACTTCGTCCCGTATAAGTAGTGCCTCCATGTTAGACCAAAAGAACCAATGAGCCAGATCAGAAAAACCTCTAAGTCCCACAAGACATCACAACAACTGTTGAAAGCATCATCAGCTGTTTGACAAAGTCTAAAGACCTCAACAGCTGAAGATCAAAGTACTGAAGAACATCAGCTGAAGACACAAGTACTGAAGACTTAAGTACTGAAGACTCAAGTACTGAAGACCCAAGTACTGAAGACTATCAGCTGAAGACTAAAGTACTGAAGATCAATAGCTGAAGTACAAAGACTGAAGCCAAAGACTGAAGACATCAGCTGATGACAACTACTGAAGTCATCAGCTGATGAAACATCTGAAGTTAAAGTCCGAAGACAAGTGCTGAAGCTTCAGAGTTTTTCACAATAGCTAAAGAAGTATTCTTCAGTTGTTGTGATGGTTTACCTTTTAGCTTTTTCTTATCAGTAGTTGTATTTTCTATTTCAGTAGTTTGTAAAATGACTGAAGAGTATGTTCTTCAGTCGTTGTAGTTTTCAGTAGTTTCTTTTCAGCTGTTGTAATAAGTTTAACACAGCATTTCGTAAGGAGATGTCAGTTGTTTGACATCTTCAGTAGTTAAGGTAGTTTCAATAGTTTGTTAAAATAACGGTTTGATGTCACTATCAAGTGACATCAGCTGACGTCAATCTTCCTATAAAAAGAAGATGACCTAATTGTAATCCTTTCCGAAGCGTGTGATCTAATAGAAAACACCTTTTTGCAGAATTCCTCTCTTTCTCTATAACCTACTGTTACATTGATATATCTCTTGTGTTCTTAGTATAATTTGCTTAATTCTTGTGCTAAATCCGCTGCGAACACAACCTAGTTGATCAAACTAGAGGCTGAGATCCTTACAAATGGTATCACAGCCAGGTTAATCATTGATCGATTTAATGATTGATCATTGAAACTGCTCTTTTGCTATCTACGTTTGATCGAATTAGCAAATTTGCAAGAATCGGTTATAGAGATTGAGTTTCTACTGCTTCTGGCCATTAAACTTGAGGTTCTCATGGTTTTGAGCTAGATTTGTTTTGTTTACCTTGAATTTGCTTAAAGTCTGAGATGGCGACACCAACTAATGATCCTGACAATACTGGCTCCTCAACAAAGCCTCCGATGCTTGTGAGGAGTGAGTATAACATATGGCAACGTCGTATGCTCCATCACTTGTCTATCAACTGTGCTGGTTGTTGGAAGTCAGTGGTACATGGATCATACAAGCCTATGGTGAGCGTTCCTGAATCAAATGAGAAGGTTCCGAAGAAACCTGATCAATATTCGGACGAAGATCTAAAGCTGTTCGAAATTGATGCTAAAGCCCATGGAATTCTGGCCATGGCACTGCCTAATGAAATCTATTCGGGGCTTATGCATCATGAAACTGCTCATGATCTCTGGGTTGCTCTGAAGGAACAATTCGGAGGAACTGATGAGGTCTTAGCAAAGACTAGGGAAATCCTCGCCCAACAATATGAGACATTCTCTCATAGGAAGGGTGAGACTCTGACTCAACAGTTTGAGTGATTCTCTTGTTTGATCTATGAACTGAAAATGGTTAAACAAGAGTATTCAAACAGCCAGATGAACAACCGATTCCTCAGATCACTGCCTGAGAGATGGGACACATACACTATTTTCCTACGCTCTAGTGCAAATCTGAGTACTCTATCTCTCATTCAACTTCATGGGAAACTGCTTACATTTGAAAGAGAGATAGAACAGAAAAGGAAGTTGTCATCATTTGGTAAGCTCACTGATGACTTTGTATCAGGCAATACTGCACTGATAGGTCAGGAGTCAGAATATGCTGCATCAGAGAGTGCCTATGATGAGCATATTGATTTCTCTACCAATTCTGAACATGCTTTTGTTGGTGTTGATGGTAGTTCAGGAGGTAGCAGTGATAACCTGTGCTTTCTGATAGAGGACTTGAAGGGCATTCCAGATGATGATCTAGAAGAGATGGATATTTTGAGTCAAATGGCAATGATAAATATCATATCTCAAAGTTCTACAAGAGAACTGGCATGAAATTTCCTGGTCTCTCTGGTAAAACCAAAGTTGGTTTTGACAAGAGCAAGTTGAGGTGTCACAAGTGCCATAGGCTTGGACACTTTGCTAGAGAGTGTAGATCATCTAGATCTAACTCCTCTGCACCCTTTGTGACTTTTCCAAGCAATAGCTCACATCACAAAAGGCAATATACCACCAGTTCTGGTCATCCATCACCAGCTCAGGCATCACCTGTATACTTTGTGCCTCAAGGTCATATGCCATACCCATACCCCTGCTACTACATGCCACGATCAAGTCAAGTTCAAGCACCCACTGCTCAGCAACCACATGCTCTCCATGAGCCTCAACCTTCTCAATCTCATCATCAAACCCAACCTCAATAACACAGCTTCTTCACCCCATTAGTTGTTGACTGGAGCAGTTTACCAGATGATTTATCTGGTCATGAACAACTGTTTCCTGGTGCTGGTCAACATGGTGGTGATCATCCTTTTGGGAACCTTGCTCTCATGGCCCTAGAGTCTGCTGATGGGTCATCCTCCAATGCTTCATCACAGGTATCTTCTGAGGCCAAAGCCAAGCTATGTTCTGAATCTTGCATAGCTGCATTTGCATCTATTAGAGAAGCAAATGTAGTTTCAATTGATAAAAATCTTGAGCTAGAGCAAACCCTTTCCAAAAGAAAAGCTGAACTTGAGTCTGTGCTTAATGATAAAAATGATGAGATTTATAAACTTAAATGCCAAATCAAAGATGATAAGGCTAGGGAAGAGGTACTTCTAGAGAAGTACAGAGACCTCAAGGAAACACTTGTAGCTACCCAGGTAGAGTGTGATCGCTGGGTGTAATCCTACAAGGGTTTTGAAATGCTTCTGACTAAGCAATCAGCTTCCAACGTGAAGTTTGACATTGGTTATAATCACACTGCTCCTCCAACAGATTTTACTTCCGTAGCAGAAGTAGAATCTGATGGAGAAAGCAATAACCAATCCTTCTCATCATGTGACCTACTATCTGATACAGCACCATCAGAGGTTGAAGTCAGCATTAATTCCTCACAAAACCAATGACAGGATCTCAGCCTCTAGTTTGATCAATTAGATTGTTTTTGCAGCGGATTTAGCACAAAATTAGCGTTTACAGCATGAACACAAAAGATATTGCATGTAAAAGTACAAACATAAAGAGAGAGAGAGAGAGAAACGTTCTACGAAAAGATGTTTCTATTAACTTTACACGTTTCGGCCATTAATACAGCATGGTTCACCATCCTTTTATAGACGGCAAAGGATGAATGATGATGTCACTTGATAGTGACATCAACCGATTATTAAACTAACAGCTGATAGAACATAAAACTACTGAAGATGTCAACAGCTGATATCTTCTTACAAAAGTTGTCTACCTAGTACAAGTACTGAAAAAGGAAACTACTGAAAGCCTACAACGACTGAAGAACAAACTCTTCAGTCGTTTATAACTACTGAACTATAACAGCTGAAGAACAAGCTTTTCAGCTGTTGTACAAACTACTGAAAAGATAAACAAAACTACTTGAAAGAGAAAAACCATCACAACAACTGAAGAAGACTTCTTCAGCTGTTGTGACAAACTCTGAAGCTTCAGCACTTGTTCTTCAGACTTGGGCTTCAGATGATGTATCAGCTGATGACTTCAGCACTTGTTCTTCAGACTTTGTGCATCAGTAGATGATCTTCAGTTCTTCAGTTCAACTTTTGATCTTCAGCACTTGTCTTCAGTACTTGAAGTCTTCAGTACTTGTATGTTTCAGTACTTCAGACTTCAGTACTTATCAGCACTTTGGGATCTTCAGCTGTTGTACTTCAGATCTTTGATCTTCAGACTTTGATTCTTCAGACTTTGTCAAACTGCTGAAGAAGGTCTTCAGTAGTTGTTGTGATGACATGTGGGACTTAGAGGTTTTCCTGATCTTGGCTCATTGATTCTTTTGGTCCAACAAACTCCCCCTGAACCAATGCAGCCAAAACCTCTAATTATTTGTTGTCCCACTTATTGTTGGCAGAAATATTGGTCTATTTCCTTCTGGATCAGATCAGAAGTTGACCCTGATAAGCACTGGCCTGAGAGGAGGTCTCTGATATTTGTTTGGCTAAGTATGGATGGGAGCCCTGTCTTGGGGAATTGGACACAGGACTGTTGTCCCATCCATGAGACCTACCTCCCTCGTACAAGCCTGTAGGATTCTCTGGTGTAGGCTTGAAGGAATATCATCTGTTCTTCTTTAGTCAAGTCTTCAGCCACACCATCGAATAACCCCTCCCGGCCATACAGCTCTGAGACAAACTTGACCTGTTTGCCATTCTTGAGCTCAACTATTGTGACTTGCCTATATGCAAATTCATCTGGGTGTCTTCCTTCTAACAACAAGTTGATTTCATCCCTATGGAAGTTCTCAAGCCTCTTATAGACTAAGCCCTTCCTCACCACCCTATTGTCTAACATTGTTTGGGGTGCTGCTTAGCTCTATACGCTTTCTCGAACTCCTCTACTATCTCCCAGGGTGTTATTACAAGAGCCACAGAGATCACTTCATCTACGATTCTCTTAAGTTGGCTCTTATATCTCACAGGAATATCTTTCTTAACTATCCTGTGAGCCACCCTAGGATCAGGCCAAGTTCTCACTCTATCCTTATCATATTGATAGGTTTGCTTAAGAGTGAATTGTCTCAGAGCCTCCTTCTTCATATTCATAATAGAAGTAGAAGCAGCATAGGATTTGTCAATGCTTTTCAGCATTTCCTCATCGTGTAATCTTTGCTGCTCCTCTTCTTCTAACTTCACCCTCACAGTGTCCATCTGTGAGGTGGGAGTGATGGTTTGAGGTTTGGCTTTGGGTAGAGGGATGACTGCTGAAAGAGGCAGTCTATCCTCCTCATCCTCCTCTTCTTCTTCTTCTTGCAGCCTCAACACCCTTCTCTTCTTCTGCAAGGGTGGATCATTGGCTGTGGGTTTTGATAGTGAAGGGGTTGGTTTTGTGGGTTGTGTTTGGGTTGTTGATGTGGGAATGTTGGCAGGCACTGCTAGCAATTTTGAGTTAAGGGATGGTTTGGTCTGTTTTGCTAGCAGGGTCCTGTACCCAGCACCGGCTTCTGAATGGGCCTCAGCGACCAGTCCGTTAGTGAAATCACCAGCTGAACAGATCTTGGTGGCTATAGCCAAGATTCTGTCCCTGGTCCATGCCTTGACATCAAGGACTGGCCTGCCCAGATACTTCGAAATGAATCTACTCATAGCCTCGAGTCTATTTGTATCCTCTTGGCTATAAGTAGACCATCGGTGTTCTATCTCCTTGGTCTCCATCCTCCTAATCTCCTGATCTAGCAAAGCAGTGTCCAAGTCAAAGCCTTGCCTGAACAGCTGATCAATGACAGAGTCCATTGACCGGCTATGCTCAGCATCAGACTCCTTGACAAGGACTGCTAGATTATCATCCCCCTTCTCTCCCTCTTTCTCTCATTTCTTCTTTTTATAAGTGACACTGAAATCCTTTTGGATTTCAGCCACTTCAATTCGCTCACTCTCCTCCCTCACCTTCTCCTTCCCCTTCACCCTAACACTCTCCTCAGCCTTCTCCCTCTCAATTACCTCCTCTCTCCCTACTTCTATCTCCTCCTCTCCCCTCTTCCTCTTAGCTTGCACTGATGTCTCCCCCTTTTTGGGTGCATTGGTTGGGGTTTGACTATCAGCAAGCGCTTTAGCAATAGCAACCTCCACCATGGGTTGTATATGAGTGGGAAGCCTCTCATAAATGGTTTTCATCATAATTTCTGTGATTATAGGTGTGATGAGAGGCAGGGATTTCTAGATGATAGCATCTAGCTGCTCAGGAGGGTTCTGTTCCTGAGAGCTAGAGCCAGAAGCAGGGGCAGGTGGCCAAGTTTGTGGGAGTGGCTCAGTGTTTATGAGACCTTCGGGTGAAGGTGCCATCTGTGGGTCAGTGGTGGCAGATGGACTTCTATCCTGAGACATTTTAGCAAGCAGCTCCTTGAGTCTGCTTACCTCATCCTCCAGGATAGTGTTTTGTGCAACTACATCATAGAAGAAGCACAGGTCATCATCAGTGTGAACTGAATCACCTGACCTCCTGACTGTGTCAGGATATACATGCTCTGAGTGTGGCTCAAATATTGCATGTGCCCCTTGGTCGTGGTACTGGGGACTTCCAGCCTCTGGATTGTATCCATCATCGATAGTTGCCTCTGGTGAGGTCTTATTGATGTTACTAGCTTCACCCTGCTCAGATGTGGATGCAGAGGAAGTGGCTGCCTCACCAGAATGTCCTATCTTCGTAGCCACACTGGGAGATTGGACATGTGATTCTCTGTGTTGGGGGCTCCCACCGGCACTTGTGTCCACCCTCTCTTCGGTTGGAGTCTCCTCAGTTGTAATTGGTTTCTGGGGAGAGGGTGGAGTGCTCAGGTGGGTCAACACTTTGGCAATGATTAGGGTAGGGCTTTGTGGGGCGGTTTCAGTGGGTGATGGGCTTGAAGCAGATTGCGCATGGGGAGGAATGTGCGTTTCAATGGCAATCTTCTCAATTGAGATAGATTCCAGATGTGTGGCTGCCCCAGAAGTGGTTGCATCAGGCTCCTGTTGAGAGGAAGCCTGTGCGGTTGTGGTGGGTGGAGTCGTGGTGACTGCTGGGAGAATCGGACCAGCAGCCACATCCTGCCTTTGTGTTGCAGGGGCATCCTCAGGGGACTCATTTCCCTGAGTAGCCTTTGTGGGCTTCTTTTTGGTTTTTGGTTTGGTGGGGACTTTAGATTTGGAGGTGGAGGCTGTGGGTTCCTGCTGCGTGGGTTTTCGCAGCCGACCAGCCTGTTTTAGTGATTGGTCGATGTTGTGGCTGGAGTATACCTCGGCTAGAACAGCCATGGCAGGGACCCCAGTGCCAACAAGTCCCTCAGCTTGTAGCTGGTCTTCTATCATGGCCATAATGAACCTAGGATATAAAATCCATCAGTTTAAAACAGGTTTAGCAGCCATGTCTCTGAGTTCCAAAAATATAATTTCAGTTAAGTTCAGTGGTTGTTTCTCAAAGATAGAATATAATACCTGTTGCCACCTTGTTGACATCTGGTCCCATGAAGATGTTTTGGGGGCTAGACATACATTCACCATGTGGAAGATGAGACGTTGGGGATCTGGGAAGTGTTTCTTCAACAAGGTGGAGGCAGATAGGTCACCCTGATAGTCGTTGGATGTGAAAGATAGATCAAGGGCGCCTTTGGGGTAAGAGGTTGGGAAGGTGGCATCCTCCAGCTTTAGGGTTTGTCGAATAGTAGCTGGAGTGATAACCACTGGGTGGTTGTTGACGGAGGACCGGAGAGAGACCTCGCCATCATTCTCTCCGGTTTGGACGATGATGTTCGTCCAGAACTCCGATAGGGAGTCAGTGTAGATGGTGGGGTTTAGAAGAAATGCCGTTTGGTAAGGTGAGTCGTTCATGAGATCGACGGCGTTGTGAAATTTGGCCCAGAATGGCGATTTTGTGAGATGAGCGACACAGTTGTGTCGAGGTTTGAGTTGCATGGTCGCCATTAATGGTGTATGGGAAATTCAGAGGTTTTTGAGAAGTTAGGTCAAGTGAGAATTAAAAGCTCTGAAGGTTGGGTATATATAGGATAGGGCAAAGGCTGAAAGAAAACTACTGAAGGTTTTGGTGTTAGTCATCAGTTGTTGAAACTACTGATGACGTGGTCTTAACCTTCAGTGGTTGTAACATCTGAGGACTTGGTGTGAGTCTTCAGTAGTTGAAACTACTGAGACCTTGGTTTTGTCCTTCAGATGTTGAAACGGCTGAAGACTTGTTGTTAGTCTTCAGTAGTTATAAACTACTGAAGACCTAGCTTTTCATCTTCAGACGTTGTAACAACTGAAGACTTGGTGTTAGCCTTCAGTAGTTGTGAACTACTGACATCAGTAGTTATGAACTACTGAAGACATGGTATTGCTTCAGTTGTTGGAAACAACTGAGGACTTGGTGTTAGTCATCAGTAGTTGTGAAACTACTGAGGACATGGTTTTGTCCTACAGTTGTTTGGGTATGAAATAGCAGCTGTTGGCATCAGCTGATGAGAAATTACTCATCAGTTGTTTCCGTCAAATCAGTTGTTTCATGCTAGCCTCCACTTTTACTCATCAGCTCTTTGGCTGACTTTCAGATGTTTCATTGACCCTTCAGCTCTTATGAGTATTTATGCCTTCAGCTCTTGTGATCAGATGTTCACAAGTGCTGATGAAATACCCTTTAGAGCTGGTGAACAAATTTTATCTTCAGTACTTGTGTGTAAGATTACACATCAGTACTTGTGAACAAAATTTGTTCTTCAGTACTTATTTGTTTGAAAATAATGCATCAGTAGTTGTAATCCACCTCACTACATCAGTTGTTTTCAACAAATAATGTACATCAGTACTTTGAAGCATTTTAGTCATCGGTAGTTTGTGAAAGGCTGAAGACTAAATTACTCATCAGTACTTATATTTGACCTATGCTCATCAGTACTTGTGAAGTGAGAGCATCAGCATTGGTCAAATTAATCTAGCTGCAGCATACCAAGCCTTAGTACCAAATTTTGGAATGTGGCACTATCTAAAGGCTTAGTAAAGATATCTGCAAGCTCATCAGCACTAGGCACAAACTTAGGATCAATCAGACCTTTTTCATAGCAATCCCTGATAAAATGATGTCTGATCTCTATATGTTTGGTCCTAGAGTGCTGGACTGGATTTTTAACAATACAAAGAGCTGAAGCACTATCCATTAGTAATGGAGTCTTAGTCTCTGTAATGCCATAATCCAAGAGTTGGTTCTGAAGCCAGAGTATCTGAGATGTACAACTTGCAGCCGCAATGTACTCAGCTTCAGCAGTGGATGTAGCAATTGATGTTTGTTTCTTACTCTGCCAAGAAACTAAACAATTGCGTAGGAATTGGCAACCACCAGAAGTGGATTTTCTGGTGACTTTGCATCCTGCATAGTCACTATCAGAGAAAGCAACTAATTTGCAAGAATGCCCAGTTGAATACCAAAGACCTAGTGATTGGGTACCTTGCAGATATCTAAAGATCCTTTTGACTGCAATCAAATGGGATTCTTTAGGTGCAGCCTGAAATCTAGCACAGGCACATGTTGCAAACATGATGTCTGGTCTAGAAGCTGTAAGGTACATCAAGGACCCAATCATACATCTGTAAAGGGTTTCATCAACCGCTTTACCTTTCTGATCTACATCTAGTTGTGTGATGCTGCTCATGGGAGTAGAACAGGGTTTGCAGATTTGTAAATCAAACTTATTCAACAACTATTTGGAGTATTTGGACTGATGGATGAAGATTCCATCATCCTGTTGTTTGATTTGTAAACCTAGAAAGAACTATAATTCTCCCATAGCACTCATTTCAAACCTTAGCTTCATGAGCTTTGTAAATTCATCACACAACTTTAGATCAAAGGATGCAAAGATGATGTCATCTACATAAATTTGAACAAGGAGCTTATGTTGTCCCACAGTCTTGATGAATAAGGTTTTATCAATGGTGCCTCTAGTGAACTTATTCTCTAGAAGAAAAGTTGATAGTGTCTCATACCAAGCTCTAGGAGCTTACTTCAGCCCATAAAGAGCCTTATCAAGCTTGTACACCCAATCAGGATGTTTATTGTCCTCAAAGCCTGGTGGTTGACACACATAAACATCTTCTTTTATTTTTCCATATAAGAAGGCACTTTTGACATCCATTTGATAAACTTTAAGACTGTGAAAGGCAGCATAAGCTAAGAATAGTCTGATTGCTTCCAGTCTGGCCACAAGGGCAAAGGTCTCATCATAATCGATGCCTTCCTCTTATGCAAACCCCTGGACAACCAACCTGGCCTTGTTCTTGACGATTTGGCCCTTCTCATCTGTTTTGTTCCTAAATACCCATTTGGTGCCTATATCACACTTACCTTTGGGTAATGGAACAAGCTCCCACACTTGCTGTTTCTTGAACTGAAGAAGCTCAAGCTACATAGCTTCCACCCATCCATTGTCTCTTAAAGCAACATGATAGTTCTTTGGCTCTTGCTGACTGATGAAGAGAGCATAGAAGCAAAAGTTGGACAATTGATTCCTGGTTGAAACTCCAGCATTGATATCACCAATGATTTGAGATGTGGGGTGATTCTTCAGCTCTTGATAGACTATAATGTCTGTGCAAGTGTTTGTAGACCCATCAACAGCAACAGATGGTGATGGAGATTCCTGAAACCATGTAGAAGATGGCAGCTCAAATGAAGTAGAGCAAGCAGAGATCTCATCAGCATTTGTTGTGGATGGAGCTGCTGAGGCTGCAGGAGCATCAGGGTTAGTGGACTCAGGCAGGTTGTCACTAATCCTGAAGAGGTGCGTACTGACTACATCATCATCAGTACCACCAGGTGGAGAACTATTGACAGGCTCAACAGCTGGAGGTTGATAAGGAACATATTGCAGTATGTCCAGATCAAACAACTCCACAGGGTTTTGTGGAATCTTGTCCTTTGGAGATTCATTGAACTTAACATGCAGAGTTTCTTCAACCACCTTTTTCCTACAGTTGAAGACTCTGTATGCCTTGCAAGTTGATGAATATCCAACAAAATACCCTGCATCCACCTTACTAGCAAACTTCTGGAGTGGGTTGCTAGTGTTGAGAATGAAACATGGACACCCAAAGGCTCTAAAGAATGAAATTAGAGGAGCCAAATGATGAAGAACTTCATAAGGAGTCTTCATCAACCTCTTATTCACTAAAGCTCTATTTTGTACATAGCAAGCTGTATTGACAGCTTCAGCCTAAAAGGTCAGTGGCAGCCCTGAGTCAGCCAACATTGACCTTGCAGCTTCAATGAGAGTCCTGTTCTTTCTCTCCACCACTCCATTCTGCTCAGGAGTTCTAGGAATACTAAACTGCCTTTTAATTCCGTTGGACAGGTAGAAGTCATCAAGTGTGTGGTTTCTAAACTCTGTTCCATTGTCACTCCTCACACACTTGACCTGTAGGGAATACTGCTTTTCTATAAATAACACAAAGTTCATGATAGTCTTGGCTGCTTCATCCTTGGAGTGCAAAAAGAAAGCCCATACAAACCTGGAATAATCATCCACAATTACCAGGCAGTGTTTCTTCTTTGCCATGCTCATTACTCTGACAGGACCAAAGAGATCCATGTGCAGGAGCTGCAAGCAGGCAGTGGACTTTGGTTCTTCTATTGAAGGGAATGAAACTTTGTGTTGTTTTCCTTTTAAGCAAGCAGTGCAGTCATCTTCGCACTTGAACTCCTTCAAAGGCAATCCTCTTACTAAACCATGGCTTATCAGCTGGTTCATGTTCTTGAAATTAACATGCCCCAGCCTTCTATGCCATAGAGTAGACTCTTGAGGAGAGGCCTTGGAGAATAGGCAAGGATGGCCTTTTAGATCTATCTTTTTGGAAAGATCTAAGGCATACACTCTTCCTGTCCTGTTGGCCTTCAGGAGAGAGTATTCATCCAACACCTTGTCAATCAAAGTCAGAACTTTGGATGACAGAATCCGACAGTTCTGGCTTGTGAAAAGGGCAACATGGCCTTTATCACACATTTGACTGACACTCAAGAGGTTGTACTTGAGATTCTCCACATGGTTAACATCATCAAACCTTATTTCCCCATTGGAAACAAAGCCTTTTCCGATGATGTAACCCTTTGCATCATTGCCAAAGGAGACAAATCCCTTCTTTCCTTGAGAGTAGTCATTAAGAAGGGAGCTGCTTCCTGTCATGTGCATGGATCCTCCACTGTCTACATACCAGATGCTTCTATGGCATGTTGAAGAACCCTGCAATCATAACCACATGTTCGTTAGTCTTAGAGACCCAAACCTGTTTGGTTTTGGGTCTGTTCTCCACTACAGGTGCAGCACTAACAGGTGTGTTATGTTTGACAGCCTGAGGTGAAGGAGATGGTGCAGAAGAGGAACCCTTTGGCTTGGACTTCCTTTTCTGTGGATTCAACACAGGAGCATCTAAATGGTTGACTCTTCCTATTAGATGCTGAACCATCATCACCAGCTGTGTCTGACTTTGTGATAAAGCTTTCAGCTCTTTAGACACATTGGGATTTACTGATGATGGATTCCTATGTTGTACCATCTTCTTTTGAGCAACCTCAGCTGTTGCCTGAGTAACCCCTACCTTCTTTTTAGATTTAGCTTTGGGCTTAGGGATTTCAGGCTTGGATGTTGCCAGTACAAACTTGGTTTCAAACTCATTCTTCATTTTATTGATGTCCTCATTGATTTTCCCTTTTTGTTTGAGTTTGGAACCCCTTTTGTACCAGCAATCATCAGTAAGATGATTGAACAAGCCACATATCTCACATGGCTTCTTCTTCATCTTATGTTGATCATCAGCTGAAGAGGATGAAACTGCTGAAGACTTGTTCTTCAGCTGTTTGCCATCAGTACTAGCAGTTTTCTTCCTTGTAGTGCCTGCTTTCCTAACTTCCTCTTTAGCTGTCTTCAAACCTTTTCTACTGTTAGTTTTCTTCTCTTTAGTGCTAACAGTAGTTGAGGTTTGAACTTCAGATGTTATCACTTGCTCTCCAGTACTTTCAGTACTTCTAGTGACAACACCTGAGTTGATCAACCTTTTGATCATGTGACAGTCAGCATTTGAACCATCAGTTGTTGTAGCATCAGCTGATTGGTTTTGGCAGGAGTTAATGCTGACTTCTATCTCTGATGATGCTGAATCAGAAGATAGTAGGTCACATGATGAGAAGGATTGGTTATTTCTCTCTCCATCAGATTCAACTTCTGCTCTTGAAGTAAAATCTGTAGGAGGAGCAGTGTGATTATAACCAATGCCAAACTTCACATTGGAAGTTGATTGCTTGCTAAGAAGCATTTCAAAACCCTTGCATGATTGCACCCATCGATCACACTCAACTTGGGTGGTTGCAAGAGTTTCCTTGAGGTCTCTGTACTTCTTTAGAAGTACATCTTCCCTAGCTTTATCATCTTTGATTTGGCATTTAAGCTTGTAAATCTCATCATTTTTCTCAGTTAGTGCAACCTCAAAATCAGCTTTCTTTTTGGAAATTGTGTGCTCTAGCTCAAGGTTTTTATCTATTAAAGCTACATTTGCTTCTCTAATAGAAGCAAATACTGCTATGCATGATTCAGAACAAAGCTTGGCTTTAGCCTCAGTGGATACCTGCAATGAGGCATTGGATGATGACCCCTCAGCAGACTCAAGGGCCATCAGAGCAAGATTTCCAAATGGATTATCACCACCATGTTGACCAGCACCTTGGAGTAGTTGTTCCTGACCAGATAGATCATCTGGCAGACTACTCCAGTCAACAACTCCTGGGGTGAAGAAGCTATGTTGTTGAGGTTGTGTGTGATGATGAGATTGGGAAGATTGAGGCTCAGGAAGAGCATGTGGTGGTTGAACAAAGGTGCTTGAGTTTGACTGGGCTGAGGCACATAGTAGCAGGGGTATGGGTATGGCATATGACCCTGAGGCACAAAATAAGCAGGTGATGCCTGTGCTTATGATGGATGGCCAGAACTGGAGGAATGTTGCCCTCTGTGTTGTGAGCTATTGCTGGGAAAAGTCACAAAGGGTGCAGAGGAGTTATCTAGATGATCTACACTCTCTAGCAAAGTGTCCAAGCCTTTGGCACTTATGACACCTCAACTTGCTCTTGTCAAAACCAACTTTGGTTTTGCCAGAGAAACCAGGGAATTTCCTGCCAGTTCTCTTGTAGAACTTCTGAGATCTGATATTTATCATTGCCATTTGGTTCAAAATATCCATCTCTTCCAGATCATCATCTGGAATGCCCTTCAAGTCCTCCATCTATTAACACAGATTATCACCACTGCTTCCTGAACTACTACTAACACCAACAAAAGCTTGTTCAGAGTTGGTAGAGAAATCAATATGCTCATCATAAGAACTTTCTGATGCAGCATATTCTGACTCCTGACTTATCAAGGCAGCATTGCCTTGGACAAAGTCATCAGCGAGCTTGCCAGAGGTGGACAACTTCCTCTTTTGCTCTATCTCTCTCTCAAATATGAGCAGTTTCCAATGAAGTTGGGTGAGAGATAGAGTATCCAGATCTGCACTGGAGCGTAGGATAATGGTATAAGTGTCCCATCTCTCAGGCAGTGATCTGAGGAACCTGTTGTTCATCTGGCTGTTGGAGTACTCTTGTTTGACCATCTTCAACTCAGAAATCAAACAAGAGAACCGCTCATACTGCTGAGTCAGAGTCTCACCCTTCCTATGAGAGAATGTCTCATATTGTTGGGCGAGGATTTCCCTATTATTTGCTAGGACCGAATCGATTCCTCCAAATTGTTCCTTCAGAGCAACCCATAGGTCATGAGCAATTTCATGATGCAAAAGCCCTGAATAAATCTTATTTGGAATAGCCATGGCTAAAATTCCATGGGCTCTAGCATCAATCTCGAACAGCTTAAGATCTTCATCCGAATATTGTTCAGGTTTCTTCGGAACCTGTTCATTTGATTCAGGGACGCTCACCATAGGCTTGTATGGTCCATGAACCACTGACTTCCAACAACCAGCACTGTTGACAGACAAGTGGTGAAGCATACGACGTTGCCATATGTTATACTCGTTCCTCACAAGCATCGGAGGCTTGGTTGAGGAACCAGTATTGTGAGGATCGTTAGATAGTGTCGTCATCTTAGGTTTTAGTCAAAAACAAGTTTAAGCAAAACAAATGTAGCTTGAAACCACCAGAGGACCTCAAGTTTTTGACCAGAAACAGCAGAAACTCACTCTCTATGGCTAATTCTTGCAAATTGCTAATTCGATCAAACGTAGAGATCAAAAGAGCAGTTTCAAATGATCAATAGTGAAATCGATCAATGATTAACCTGCTCTGATACCATTTGACAGGATCTCAGCCTCTAGTTTGATCAATTAGATTGTTTTTGCAGCGGATTTAGCACAAAATTAGCATTTACAGCAAGAACACAAAAGATATTGCATGTAAAAGTACAAACATAGAGAGAGAGAAAAGTTCTGCGAAAAGATGTTTCTATTAACTTTACACGTTTCGTCCATTAATACAGCATGGTTCACCATCCTTTTATAGACGGCAAAGGATGAATGATGATGTCACTTGACAGTGACATCAACCGATTATTAAACTAACAGCTGATAGAACATAAAACTACTTAAGATGTCAACAGCTGACATCTTCTTACAAAAGCTGTCTACCTATTACAAGTACTGAAAAAGGAAACTACTGAAAGCCTACAATGACTGAAGAACAAACTCTTCAGTCGTTTATAACTACTGAACTATAACAGCTGAAGAACAAGCTCTTCAGCTGTTGTACAAACTACTGAAAAGATAAACAAAACTACTTGAAAGAGAAAAACCATCACAACAACTGAAGAAGACTTCTTCAGCTGTTGTGACAAACTCTGAAGCTTCAGCACTTGTTCTTCAGACTTGGGCTTCAGATGATGTATCAGCTGATGACTTCAGTAGATGTCATCAGCTGATGTATTCAGTCTTTGTCTTCAGACTTTGTGCATCAGTAGATGATCTTCAGTTCTTCAGTTCAACTTTTGATCTTCAGCACTTGTCTGCAGTACTTGAAGTCTTCAATACTTGTATGTTTCAGTACTTCAGACTTCAGTAATTATCTTCAGCACTTTGGGATCTTCAGCTGTAGTACTTCAGATCTTTGATCTTCAGACTTTGATTCTTCAGACTTTGTCAAACTGCTGAAGAAGGTCTTCAGCAGTTGTTGTGATGACATGTGGGACTTAGAGGTTTTCCTGATCTTGGCTCATTGGTTCTTTTGGTCCAACAACCAATCAGCTGATGCTACAACAGCTGATGGTTCAAATGCTGACTGTCACATGATCAAAAAGTTGATCAACTCAGGTGTTGTCTCTAAAAGTACTGAAAGTACTGGAGAGCAAGTGATAACACCTAAAGTTCAAACCCCAACTACTGCCAGTACTGAAGGGAAGAAAACTGCAAGTAGAAAGGGTTTGAAAACTACTGAAGAAGATATCAGGAAAGCAAGTACTGCAAGGAAGAAAACTGCAAGTACTGATAGCAAATTGATGAAGAACAAGTCTTCAGTAGTTTCATCTTCTTCAGTAGATGATCAACTAAAGATGAAGAAGAAGCCATGTGAAATATGTGGCTTGTTCAATCATCTTACTGATGATTGCTGGTACAAAAAGGGCTCCAAACTCAAACAAAAGGAGAAAATTAAAGAGAAAATGAATGTAATGAGAACTGAGTTTGAGACCAAGTTTGTAACAGCAACATCAAAACCTGAAACCCCTGAGTCCAAGAAGAAATCCAAAAAGAAGGATGGGGTTAATCAGGCAACAGCTGAGGTTGCTCAAAAGAAGATGGTGCAACACAGGAATCCATCACAAGCAAGCACTAATGTGTCTGATGAGCTAAAGGCTTTATCACAAAATCAGACACAGCTTGTTATCATGGTTCAACATCTAATGGGAAGAGTCAACCAATTAGAAGCTCATGTGCTGAAACCATAGAAAAGGAAATCCGAGCCAAAGGATTCCTCTTCTACACCATCTCCTTCACCTCAGGCTGTCACACATAACAAACCAGTTAGTGTAACATCTGTTGATGAGAACAGACCCAAAACCAAAAGGTTTGGGTCTCAAAACTAACTAACTTGTTGTGATGAATGTAGGGTTCTTCAACATGCCAAAGAAGCATCTGGTATGTAGACAGTGGAGGATCCATGCATATGACAGGAAGCAGCTCACTTTTAATGACTACTCTCAAGGAAAGAAGGGGTTTGTTTCCTTTGGCAATGATGCAAAAGGTTACATCATCGGCAAAGGCTTTGTTTCCAATGGGGTAATAAGGTTTTATGATGTTAACCATGTGGAGAATCTCAAGTCCACTCTCTTGAGTGTCAGTCAAATGTGTGATAAAGGCCATGTTGCCCTTTTCACCAGCCAGAACTGTCGGATTCTATCATCCAAAGTTCTGAGTTTGATTGACAAGGTGTTGGATGAATATACTCTCCTGAAGGCCAACAGGACAGGAAGAGTATATACCTTAGATCTTTCAAAGAAAATTGATCTAAAAGGCCATCCTTGCCTATTCTCCAAGGCTTCTCCTCAAGAATCTACTCTATGGCATAGAAGGCTGGGTCATGTGAATCTCAAAAACATGAATCAGCTGATACACCATGGTTTAGTAAGAGGGTTGCCTTTGAAGGAGTTCAAATGTGAAGACAACTGCACTGCTTGTTTTTGTAGAGAAAACAACACAAAGTCTCATTCCCTCCAATCGAAGAACCAAAGTCCAATGCCTGCTTGCAACTTTTGCACATGGATCTTTTTGGTCCTGTCAGAGTGATGAGCATGGCAAAGAAGAAATACTGTCTGGTAATTGTGGATGATTACTCCAGATTTGTATAGACTTTCTTCTTGCACTCTAAAGATGAAGCTGTAAAAGCTATAATGAACTTTGTGTTATATGTGGAGAAGCAGTATTCCCTTCCAGTCAAGTGTGTGTGGAGTGATAATGGCACAGAGTTTAGAAATCACACACTTGATGACTTCTATCTGTCAAAGGGAATCAAAAGGCAGTTCAGCATTCCAAGAACTCCTGAACAAAATGGAGTGGTGGAGAGAAAGAACAGGACCCTCATTGAAGCTGCAAGGTCAATGCTGGCTGACTCAGGATTGCCACTGACCTTTTGGGCTGAAGCTGTCAACACAGCTTGCTATGTGCAGAATAGAGTATTAGTGAATCAGAGGTTGATGAAGACTCCTTATGAAGTACTTCATGATTTGGCCCCTTTGATTTCTTTCTTTAGAGCCTTTGGGTGTCCTTGTTTCATTCTCAACACAAGCAATCCACTCCAGAAGTTTGCATCAAAGGTGGATGCAGGGTATTTTGTTGGTTATTCATCAACTTGCAAGGCATACAGAGTTTTCAACTGCAGAACAAAGATGGTTGAAGAGACTTTGCATGTGAAGTTTTATGAATCTCCAAAGGACAAGATTCCACAAAACACTGTGGAGTTATTTGATCTGGACATACTGCAATATGTTCCTTATCAACCTCCAGCTGTTGTTCCTGTCAACAGTTCTCCACCTGGTGGTACTGATGATGATGTAGCCAGTACTCACCTTTTCAGGTATAGTGACCACCTGCCTGAGTCAACTAAACCTGATGCTCCTGTAGCTTCAGCAGCTCCATCCACAACAAATGCTGATGAGATTTCTGAATCCTCTACTTCATTTGAGTTACCATCTCCTACTTGGTTTCAAGAATCTACATCACCATCTGTTGCTGATGAAGGTCCTACAAACACTTGCACTGATCTTATTGTCTATCAAGAGCTGAAGAATCACCCAATGTCTCAAATCATTGGTGATATCAATGCTGGAGTTTCAACCAGGAGTCAATTGTCCAATTTCTGCTTCTATGCTCTCTTCATCAGTCAGGAAGAGCCAAAGAATTATCATGTTGCACTAAGAGACAATGGGTGGGTTGAAGCAATGCAGCTTGAGCTTCTTCAGTTCAAAAAACAGCAAGTGTGCGAGCTTGTTCCTTTACCCCAAAGTAAGTGTGCAATAGGCACTAAATGGATGTTTAGGAATAAAACTGATGAAAAGGGCCAAATTGTCAAGAATAAGGCCAGGCTGGTTGTACAGGGGTTTGCACAAGAGGAAGACATCGATTATGATGAAACCTTTGCCCCTGTAGCCAGACTGGAGGCAATTAGATTGTTCTTAGCTTATGCTGCCTTTCACCATCTTAAAGTTTTTCAAATGGATCTCAAAAGTGCCTTTTTATATGGTAAAATAAAAGAAGAAGTTTATGTGTGTCAACCACCAGGCTTTGAGAATAATAAACATCCTGATTGGGTGTATAAGCTTGATAAGGCTCTTTATGGGTTGAAACAAGCTCCTAGAGCCTGGTGTGAAACATTATCTAATTTTCTTCTACAGAATAATTTCACTAGAGGCTCCATTGATAAAACTTTATTCATTAAGAATGTGGGACAGCATAAGCTACTTGTTCAAATTTATGTTGATGAAACAATTTTTGCATCCTCTGATCCACAGTTGTGTGATGAATTCACTAAGCTAATGAAGCAAAAGTTTGAAATGAGTGCTATGGGAGAATTACAGTTCTTTCTAGGGTTGCAAATCAAACAAAGGGCTGATGGAACCTTCATTCATCAGTCCAAATATACAAAAGAGTTGTTAAATAAGTTTGATTTACAAAACTGTAAGCCCTGTTCTACTCCCATAAGCAGCACCACACAACTAGATGTTGATCAGAAAGGTAAAGCGGTTGATGAAACCCTTTACAGATGTATGATTGGGTCCTTGATGTACCTTACAGCTTCTAGAGCAGACATTATGTTTGCAACATGTGCCTGTACTAGATTTCAGGCTGCACCTAAAGAATCCCATTAGATTGCAGTCAAAAGGATCTTTAGATATTTGCAAGATACCCAACCTCTAGGTCTTTGGTATTCTACTGGGCATTTTTGCAAATTAGTTGCTTTCTCTGATAGTGACTATGCAGGATGCAAAGTCACCAGAAAATCCACTTTTGGTGGTTGCCAATTCCTAGGCAATTGTTTAGTTTCTTGGCAGAGTAAGAAACAAAAATCAATTGCTACATCCACTGCTAAAGCTGAGTACATTGCTGCTGCAAGTTGTACATCCCAGGTACTCTGGCTTCAGAATCAACTCTTGAATTATGGCATTACAGAGACTAAGACTCCATTATTAATGGATAGTGCTTCAGCTCTTTGTATTGTTAAAAATCCATTCCAGCACTCTAGGACCAAACATATTGAGATCAGACATCATTTTATTAGGGATTGCTATGAAAAAGGTTTGATTGATCCAAGTTTGTGCCTAGTGCTGATGAGCTTGCAGACATATTTACTAAGCCTTTAGATAGTGCCACATTTCAAAATCTGGTACTAAGGCTTGGTATGCTGCAGCTAGAATAATTTGACTAATACTGATACTCTCAGCTCACAAGTACTGATGAGCATTAGTATGCAAAAGTCAAAAATAAGTACTGATGAGTAATTTAGTCTTAAGAATTTTTCATAACTACTGAAGACTAAAATGCTTCAAAGTACTGAAGTACATTATTTGTTGAAAACAACTTATGTAGGTACAACTACTGATGTGGTTATACATACTGATGTATAGTTTTCAAACAAATAAGTACTGAAGAACAAATTTTGTTCACAAGTACTGATGTGTAATCTTATAAGTTTTGAAGACAAAATTTGTTCACAAGCTCTGAAGTATAATTTATTTCATCAGCTCTTATGAACATTTGTTCATAAGAGCTAAGGAATAAATATTCACAAGAGCTGAAGGCCAATGAAACATCTGAAAGTCAGCCAAAGAGCTGATGAGTAAATGTTGAGGTTAGCATGAAACAACTGAATTGACGACAACAGCTAATGAGTAATTTTACTCTTCAGCTGATTTCTTCTGCTGCTTCATACCAAACAACTGAAGGACAAAACCATGTCTTCAGTAGTTTTACAACTACTGATGACTAACACCAAGTCATCAGTTGTTTACAACAACTGAAGCCAAAACCATGTCTTCAGTAGTTTACAACTACTGATGTCAGTAGTTTACAACTACTGATGACTAATACCAAGTCTTCAGTTGTTTACAACGTCTGAAGATGAGAAACATGTCTTCAGTAGTTTATAACTACTGATGACTAACAACAAGTCTTCAGTCGTTTGCAACATCTGAAGGACAAAACCACGGTCTTACTAGTTTCAACTACTGATGACTAACACCAAGTCCTTAAATGTTTATAACCTCTGAAGGTTAAAACCATGTCATCAGTCGTTTCAACAACTGATGCCTAACACCAAAACCTTCAGTCGTTTTCTTTCAGCCGTTTCAATCCGTACCCTATAAATACCCAACCCTACCTTCAGAGTTTTTCATTCTCTCATAACCTAATATTTCAAAAACTCTGAAACCTCTCTCATACCATTAATGGCAACCATGCAGCTCAAGCCAAGACACAACTGTGTCGCCTACCTTACCAAATCCCCATTTTAGACCAAGTTTTATAACGCCATAGATCTCATGGTCGATTCTCCTTACCAATCAGCCTTCCTCCTCAATCCCACAATATATGCTGATTCCCTTACACAGTTCTGGACGAACATCACCCTTACTGGAGAGAACGATGTCGCGGTCTCTCTTCAGTCATTCGTCAACAACCAGAAGGTGGTTATCAATCCGGCAATCATCCGCCAAACCCTAAAATTGGATGATGCCACCTTCCCAACCGAATATCCAAAACGCAACACTGATCTCTCATTTGCACACCATGGCTATCAGGGTGACCTTCATGCCTCTACCCTGCTCAAGAAACATTTCCATGATGCCGAACGCCTTATATTCCACATGGTGAATGTTTGCTTAGCCCCAAAGACCTCCTCATGGGATCAAATGTCATCAAGGTGGCAGCAGGTATTATTCTCTATCCTTGAGAAACAAAACATAAATTTTTCTAAAATAATCTTTTTGGAACTTAAGGATATGGCCACAAAACCTTTTGCTAACCGTTGGATACTATATCCACGGTTCATAATGGCCATAATAGAGAACCAGCTACATACTGAGGGACTTGTTGTCCTTGGAGTACCTACCATGGCTGTATTGCCTAGGGTATACTCCAGGCATAACTCTGACCAGACACTCAAAAAGGTTGCCAAGCTGCGAAAACCCACGCAGCTGGAACCCACAGCCTCCACCTCCAAATCCAAAGTCCTCACCAAACCCAAACACAAAAATCCCAAAAAGGCTACTCAGGGAGATGAGTCCCCTGAGGATGCCCATGCAACACAAAGGCAGGAGATATCTACTGGCATTAATTCCCCAGTATATACAAGGACTCAACCAGCTTTTACCGCTCAGGCATCCTATTAACAGGAGCCTGAAGCAACCACAACAGGGGCACCCACACATCTGGAACCTTTCTCACTTGAGGAGGTTGCCATTGAAGAGCACCACTCTCCTCGGGTGCACACTACTTCTACCCCATCTCCCATTGCAACCGCCCCTCAAAGCCCTACTATTATTATTGCAAAAGTGCTGACCCAGCTCAACACTCCACCCTCTCCCCAGGAACCTATAACAAGTGGGCAAACCCCAACCAATAAGAGGGAGGACACAAGTGTTGCTGAGAACCCCCAGCACAGGGATTACCATGTTCGATCTCCCAGTGTGAAAGAGGAGATCCGAACTTCTGGTGAGGCTTCCACTTCCCCTGATTCAGCACATGAACAGGATGAAGCTGGTACTATAGCTAAGTCCTCACCAGAGGCAACTGCCAATGAAGGTTCTAATCCTGAGGTAGGAAGTCCCCAGTACCAAGAACAAGGGGCACATGTGATCATTGAGCCACACTCAGCACATGTACATCCTGATTCAATCAGGAGGTCAGGTGATTCAGTTACAACTGATGATGACCTGAGCTTTTTCTATGATGTAGTAGCTCAAAACACTCTTCTTGAGGATGAGGTGAGTAGACTCAAAGAGCTACTCGCCAAAATGACTCAAGACCAAAGTCCATCTGCCACCATACACCCATAGATGGCACCTTCACCTGAAGGTCTCATAAACACTCAGCCACTCCCACAAACTCAGCCACCTGCCCTTGCTTCTGGCACTAGTTCTCAGGGACAGAACCCCCCTGAGCAATTAACTGCTATCTTTCAAAATTCCTTGCCTCTCATCACACCCATTATCACAAATATTATGATCAAAACCCTTGATGAGAGGCTTCCCTCTACTATACAGCCTTTGGTGGAAGCTGTTGTGATGAAGAAGCTTTCTGACAGTCAACCCCTTGTAACCAATGCAACCAAAAAGGGGGAGACTTCAGTGAAAGCTAAGAAAAAGAGAGTGGAGGAGGAAGTGAAAGAGAAAGAAGTTGAGGATGAGGTAGTATATGATAGGGAGTTGGTGGTGGAGACTGAGAAGGTGAAGGAGGTTGAGAAGAGAACTGAATTGGAAAAAGTCACTGAAAGTCAAAAGACTTTCATGTCACATACAAGAAGAAGAAAGGAGAGAAGGAGAAAGATCTAGCTGTCCTTGTCAAGGAGGCTGATGATGAACATAGCAGGTCAATGGATAACATTATTGATCAGCTGTTCAGGCAAGGCTTTGACAGTGACACTGCTGAGCTAGATCAAGAGATAAGGAAGTTGGAGGTGAAAGAGATAGAATACCGATGGTCTTGTTATAGCCAAGAGGAAAAAGAGACACTTGAGGCTATGACAAGATTCATTTCGAAGTATCTAGGGAGATCAGTCCTGGAGATCAGATCATGGCCCAGGGACAGCATCTTCGCAATAGCCACCAAGATCTGTTCGTCTGAGGTATTCACAAAGGGACTGATCATAGAAGCCCTTAGTGAAGCCAGTACTGGGAACAGGAACCAAATCCTCTCTCACATCTAAATTGCTAGCTCAGCCTGCCCAATTTCCCACACCAAAAACCAAACCTCCACCCACAAAACCAACCCCTTCACCATCAAAACCCATAGCCGATGACGCACCCTTAAAGAGGAAGAGAAGAGTGCTGAGGCTAGAAGAAGAAGAAGAAGAAGAGGATGATGAGGAAGAAGATAGGTTGCCTCTCTCTGCAGTTTTATCTTTGCCTAAAGCCAAATCTTTACCCATCACTCCTGCCTCACAGATGGAAGCTGTGAAGGTTAAAATTGAAGAAGAACAGCAGCATAAGCTACATGATGATGAGCTGTTGAAAAGAGTAGATAAAGTTTATGCTGCTTCCTCATCAATCATTAATATGAGGAAACAAGCTCTGAGATTATTCACTTTAAGGCATACATATCAATATCAAAAGGACAAAGTGAGAATTTGGCTTGATCCCAGGGTGTCTCACAGGATCATTAAGAAAGACATTCCACTAAGATACAATGGCCAAGTAAAAAGGATTGTAGATGAAGTGATCTCTCTGGCCATTGTAGTATCACCTTGGGAGATCATTGAAGATTTCAAGAAGGCCTATCAGGCTAACCTGCCACCACAAAAGATGTTGGAGGATAGGGTGGTTAAAAGAAGTTAGTCTACAAGAGGCTTGAGAATCTTAGGAAAAATGAGCTCTAGTTGTTCATAGAGGGTAATCACCCTGATCAGTTTGCCTATAGGGCTATAACAACTGTGGAGCTCAAAAACGGTAAACAGGCCAAATTCATCTCAGAGTTCTATGGGCCTGAAGGATTATTTGAGGGTGAGGCAGAGGATCTTACCATGGAGGAACAAGTAATGTTTTTAGAAGCCTACACCAGAGAATCCTACAGGCTCATAGTTGGGAAGTAGGTCTCATGGATGGGACAACAACTCTGTGTACAGTTCCCCAAAACAGAGTTCCCATCCATACTATGCCAATCAGATCCTTGAGACCTCTTCCCAGGCCAGTGCTTATATGGGTCAACTTCTGAGCTGATCCAGAAGGAAATAGACCAATCATTCTGCCATAGTAAGTGGGACCAATAATAAGCTTAGAGGTTTTGGCTGCATTGGTTTAGGGGGATTTTGTCGGACCAAAAGAACTGTAAGGCCCCGATCCCGGGCACCTCACAGTTGGTCGTCATTACCCATAAAACATACATTTAATATAACTTAATAAAAACCATGCAGCGGAAACTTTGAATTTACTATAAATGCTTTTGCAAAGTAATACAACACCCATTACACAATATCGTTTGTTTGCATTACAATACAAAAACATTAACAAAAGAATGCCATCCCAAAAGAGCTGAGTAGCCGCCTCGTGCCATCCTCAGCAACACTACCTGCCAACTGGAAAACACATAAAAGTCAGCGTTGCTGAGTGAGTTCTAGTTTTGTAATAAAACATACTTTTACTTATTTAAAAGTATCCTTTCGTGCATGCGTTCATACATCATACGTACACAGAGATAATATTCGTTATTATCTTCATCATTCGTTATTCATCGTCATCTTTAACTTCTCGTATGGATTCTGTCAGGCTTTACCCACTTCATAGCACTTGGCTATGATTACTGTGGTCGAATGACAAGAATCCCGTTCATACTTACTTGCACACATTGAAAGGTGAATTGTACCAATACCATATGCTACACCCCGATCGTTATTAGCTACCGGGCCGAAGTCAACATATGAACAACAAAACGTATGCCACGGTACTAGAGGTAAGCGGTAGAGGTACCATGACCATGGTCAATCACATAGAAGGACCAATCGCGTTATTCAATGCTTGCAAGACATAATTCATTCGTTCATTAATGCATGTATTCATCATCATTCTTCTTTTCGTTCATTCGTTAATACATGCATTCATCATCATGTTCCTCTTTCATTATCTTTCACTTTACGTTACATAATACTTCTTTAGTTCATCCTCGTTATTCGTAAAGTTTCAGAAAGATAAGCATACACAATTACAAGGAACATACACACTCATCATACATACTCATCATACATTCATCATCATACATTCATCATCATACATTCATCATCATACGTAGCATCATACCATACTTAACAATATTTTATTAATAATATTGTTAACAATAATACACTGATAATAATATCAGTAATAATCAGGGTTAATCATAATCATTATTACATGCATGAAACCTCATCATCTATTAACCCTAGTCAACCCTGGTTAAAACCTCGAACTTCGGATTTACAGGAAATTTCTGAAAAATTCTAAGTGTCCTGGGCGTTTGAGCCCTGTTGGGCGTATAAGCCCTCTGGCCGTATGAGCCCTGTTAGGCGTAAGAGCACTGCTGGACTTTTCATCTTATACTTAGAATTATCTGGTCATACGACCACACTATTGGTCGTATGAGCACTATTGGTCGTACCATTCCCTAGACATAGAAACATGTTCTGATCATACGACCACACTTTTGGTCGTATGAACACTAGTGGACTCATCATCATACTTAGTCAAATATCACTTGGTCATACGACCACACTGTTGGTCGTATGAGTCCTATTGGACCAACACTTAGAAATATAACTTGGTCATACGAACTGTTGGTCGTATGAGTCCTGTTAGACTCATCAACACTTGGAAAATTATATCTCCTGGTCATACGACCACACTGTTGGTCGTATGAGTCCTACTGGGCTTCAACACTTAGAAAAATATCCTGGTCATACGACCACACTGTTGGTCGTATGAGCACTTGTGGACTCATCAGCCTGTAATTATTTATTCTAAGTCCAGATTTCAGTAGTATTAGTAACCTGTTCAGGTATCTAAGTCCCAAACATCAAAATGCCTAGTTCTAAACATATACACATGATTCTAGGCATAAATCTAACATAAACGTAGACATACATACATTCATTTCATACGGGTATCAACCCAAATTTATAAAAACATACTTACATGCATTTCCAGCCCCAAAACGTTTAAAAACCAGTAAAAAGGGGTCTAGAACTCACCTTAGTTGTTTTCTTCGAATTTCCACCCTTCACCCGAGCTGTTAAAAGGGTTCTAACACCTAGGAATCCTTCAAACACGCATTCAAACACATATACACACACATAAGCACATAACCGAGGCTAATTTAGCCAAGAACAACTAACAAAACACTAAACCTTACCTAAAATCGAACTCTTCTTCTTGTTCTTCAAAATCCGAAAGTTTTTCTCTGCTTTGTGCTTTCTCTCTCTAAAGTCGAATGAAAATGTTATGCAGAAGGTAATGGGCGGCCATGCCACCTTTTTACCAACTTTATAATATTTTTTTATTATTTTACACTTTTGGTCCCTCAATTTTGAGGTTGACTTCCTTTTCCTCCTTTTTCCTTCTCTTTATTCTTTTATTTCTTGCTAATAAAAATACGGGTGTTACAAGTCCACCCCCCTTATATAGGTTTCGTCCCCGAAACCTGTTATTCCTCAAACAGATGTGGGTAATGTTGTCTCATCTCCTCCTCAGTCTCCCACGTAGACTCGGATCCCTTCCTGTGCTTCCACTGTACACGCACAAGAGGAACCACTTTATTCCTCAACCTCTTTTCTTTACGATCAATGATTGCCACTGGTTGCTCCACGTAGTTGAGCCTCTCATCCACCTCAATATCCTCCAGTGGTACAACCATGTCATCATCAGCTAAGCACTTCCTCAGATGGGATACATGGAATGTGGGATGAATTCCACTTAACTTATCTGGCAATTCAAGTCGATAGGCCACCTCTCCTACCCGTGCGACAATCCGGAAAGGTCCTATGTATCTCGGGCTTAACTTACCTCGTTTCCTGAACCTAATGATTCCCTTCCAGGGTGAGACCTTCAACATGACTCGGTCACCAACCTTGAACTCTATCGGTCTTCGCCTCTTATCAGCATACGACTTTTGCCTATCTTTCGCCGCCTTCATAAAGGCTTTGATCTTTTCTAATTTCTCAGTCGTTGCTTCAATCACCTCAACACCTCCCAGTTCCTTCTGCCCAATGTCTCCCCAACATACGGGCGTCCTACATCTCCTACCGTATAGCATCTTGTATGGTGGCATGCCAATACTGGCATGATAGCTATTGTTGTACGAGAATTCTGCTAACGGTAGGTGGTCGTCCTAACTTCACCCAAAATCGATCACGCACGCCCGAAGCATGTCCTCGAGTGTTTGGATCGTCCTCTCAGACTGACCGTCTGTCTGAGGATGATATGCTGTACTAATGTGTAGTCTCGTCCCCATTGCATCGTGAAATCTCTTCCAAAACTTGGAGGTAAACCGGGTGTCACGATCAGACACAATAGACACCGGTACACCGTGACGAGCTACAATTTCCTTGATGAACAGATCCGCCAATCTTTCAGATGAGTACGTCTCGCGGATCGGTAGGAAGTGGGCATTCTTTGTTAAACGGTCCACTATCACCCATATGGCATCATACCCTTTAGGGGTACGTGGTAACTTTGTGATAAAGTCCATGGTGATATGCTCCCACTTCCACTCGGGTATATCCAACGGTTGGATCTTCCCGTAGAGTTTCTGGTGTTCCGCCTTCACTTGTAAACAAGTCAGGCACTTACTCACGTACTCCACTACGTCACGTTTCATACCCGGCCACCAGTAATCCTTCTTCATATCGTGGTACATTTTGGTAGCACCGGGGTGAATGGAGTATCGGGTCTTATGGGCCTCATCCATGATTCTTCCACGTAGATCCCCGTATCGAGGAATCCACATTCGACCAAATCGGGTCTTAACACCAAGAGTGTTCTCACCCAATTCCATAACTAGGCCTCTCATCCTTTCGGAGTTAAGACGATCTTCTTTCAAAGCCTCGTCTTGAAACTCCTTAACCTGTGTCATCACGTCGGAGGTCATGATTAGCTGATAAGCCTTCACCCGAATCGGCTCAGGTCGTTCTTTTCGACTAAGGGCATCGGCCACCACGTTGGCCTTGCCCGGATGGTAATGGATTTTGCAATCATAATCCTTTATTAGTTCCAACCATCGTCTCTGCCTCATGTTAAGATCTTTCTGTTCGAAAAAGTACTTCAAGCTTTTGTGGTCAGTGAAGATTGTGCACTTCGTCCCGTATAGATAGTGCCGCCAAATCTTCAACGCAAAAACCACCGCGGCTAATTCTAGATCGTGTGTGGGATAGTTGACTTCGTGGGTCTTCAGCTGTCGAGATACGTAGGCTATCACCTTTCCACGTTGCATCAACACACAACCTAGCCCAGAATAAGATGCATCCGAATAGACCACTAAGTCTTCATTTCCCTCAAGCAAAGTCAAGACAGGAGCTTGTGTTAGTCTTGCCTTCAACTCCTCAAAAGCCGTCTCCTGTTCTCGACCCCACACGAATTTCACGTCCTTACGAGTCAATTTTGTCAAAGGTGAGACTATCTTTGAAAAGTCTTGAATAAATCTTCTATAATAGCCCGCCAATCCCAAGAAACTACGAATCTCGGATGGCGTCTTTGGTGATTTCCATTGCATCACAGCCTCAACCTTTGTCGGGTCCACCATTATTCCTTCTGCATTTACCACGTGACCTAGAAATTGCACCTCGCGTAGCTAGAAAGCACATTTGGAGAACTTAGCATACAGTTTCTCCCTTCTCAAAGTCTCCAATACTTCCCGAATGTGACCGGCATGCTCTTCTTCGCTCCTCGAATAAATCAGGATATCATCGATGAACACAATCACTGATTTATCTAACATTGGCCGACACACTCGGTTCATCAAATCCATAAAAGCAGCTGGCGCGTTAGTTAGACCAAATGACATAACGAGAAACTCATAGTGTCCATAACGCGTACGAAAAGCTGTTTTAGGAATGTCCTGCTCCTTTACCTTCAATTGATGGTAGCCAGATCGAAGATCTATTCTCGAGAACCAACTGGCACCCTGGAGCTGATCGAACAAGTCATCGATTCTCGGTAACGGATACCGATTCTTTATTGTCAACTTGTTCAATTCACGGTAGTCGATACACATTCTCAAGCTACCGTCCTTCTTTTTCACAAATAAGACCGGGGCACCCCAAGGAGAGATACTCGGTCTAATGAAGCCCTTGTCAAGCAACTCCTGTAGTTGCTCCATCAACTCCTTCATCTCCGTAGGAGCTAATCGATACGGTGCCTTAGTGACAGGTTGGGCACCGGGTATTAAGTCAATTTGAAATTCGATTTCACGGTCAGGTGGCAACCCCGATAAGTCTTCCGGGAACACATCTGGAAACTCACACACAACCGGAATGTCGGATAGTTGTGGTGTTGGTGTTTCCACATCCTTCACATAACATAGGTAGGCGTTGCACCCACGCCTCATGCACTTCCCCGCCACCGCCATCGAAATCACCTTCGGAATCATCGTTACCCGATCACCGTATATTGTCACCAGACTCCCGTCAGATGCCGTCAATCTAATCATCTTCTTTCGACATACGATATTCGCTTCATAGGTTGCCAACCAATCCATCCCTAGTACTACATCAAATCCACCTAGGGGCATCACATGTAATCTAGCAGCAAACCTATGACCTTCTAATTCTATGGTACAGTCCTCTATCATATCAGTAACTCTAGTGGACTTACCAATAGCAGTTTCTACTTCAAAGGGCTCATCAATGCATTTACAACTAACAGGCAATTTAGCGCAGAAAGTAGCAGAAATGAAACTCCTACTAGCACCAGAATCAAATAACACAGAAGCAAGAGTTTGATTTACTAGAAACGTACCTGACACCACATCGGGGTCCGTCCTAGCCTCTTCCTACGTCATAGTGAAAGCCCTAGCGCTTGCTCTCGGACCTTCACTTCCCGTCTTCTTTACCCCTGAAGCCTCAGCCCTCGGCTTCTTACAATCCCTGCTCATATGGCCACTTTCTCCACAGTTATAGCACTTGCCCATCCGGCAATCTTTTGATATGTGCCCTGTCTTCCCGCACTTAAAGCAGAGGTTGGATCCCCATTTGCACTCCCCTGAGTGCTCCCTTCCACACTTACCACACTTCCTTACCCCAGCTCCAGACATGACCACTCGGCAGTCATCCACCCTTGCCTTCTTGTTGTTCGTCGAAGTATCACCCCGACCAAATCTCTTCCCATGCCAGTTCTTCTCTCCACTTCCTTTCTTGCTTCCCTCAGCCTTTACCAAAGCAGCCCGTTCATCGAATAACCTTCCCGCCAAATCCACTGCCGACCTGAAAGTGCTTGGTCGGGCAGAAATCAAGTGCCAACGAATTTCAGCTGGCAGCCCCTGAATATACCGGTTGATCTTTCGAGACACCGGCGTCACCTGCTCCGGCACCAACAGCGCCAACTCATTAAACTTGGTGGTATATTGTTGGTGGGTCATTGTCCCTGCCTCTAACTGCAGGAACTCTCTCTCAATTCTATCCATTTCCCGACGAGGACTGAATTCCTCGATCACCAGCCTTTTTAACTCAGCCCACTTCATCTTCCCTGTAGTCCTGGTACCCTCGGCTTGGACTATATTTTTCCACCAGCATAAAGCCGACCCTGTAAAAGAGTGGGTAGCAAACTTCACCTTCTTGTCCTCCTGGCAATCACTAATATCGAGGACAGCTTCCATTTCCATCACCCACTGGTGAGCATCAGTAGCAGTACCAGAACCATCAAAAGTTGGGGGCTTGCACCTCATGAATGCTCCGTAGTTATAACCCCGGGCTGTCTCCCGTAACTGCTCTTCTTCCTCTTCCTCTTCATCATCGGATAGTACTGTTTCTGCTTTCGTCTGTTGCTGTCTTCCTGAGGACCGATTCCTCCCCCGTCTATCATCTTCACGTACTGCCTTTATCACTTCGGTCACTACAGACGGTAAAATCATCTACATGACTTGGTGCACCTCCTCGATCACTATCTCTTTCACTGAGGCTCTCACATCATCACTCTCATCCACTCCCCCCGAGGGAGTAGTATTAGGTTCTTCGGGAACCTTCTTCTCTTGTCTAGGCCTTCCTCTTGTGGCTCGTGGTTCCGCACCACTTCCGCCACTGCCTCCACCAATTGGGGCTTTAGATGATCTACCACCGACCATCTTCTATCACACTGGAAGATTTAAACACCAACACGGTCATTCAAGGAAATAGCTCAGTTTATGTCAAGTATAGTAAGTCCCTAATTACAGTGGCCAGTTGTGATTAGCCACTTACTCTACTCTTCACACCCCGAGCATTACCTGTCCTGACTACATTAGTATCTAAGTCTAACAGTACACATAAACACATAACATGCGCACGTAACACTGGTTAACTTTCAAGAAAATACCTGATGGCACGCAACTACTCAGATGGCATTCTCTTCCTTTCTGTCCCATTTTCAGTTTAAGTTTAGGTTTATTTTTTTTTTAAAAAAAATTACCCATTTCACTTAAACTTTGGCTCTGATACCAACTTGTAAGGCCCCGATCCCGGGCACCTCACAGTTGGTCGTCATTACCCATAAAACATACATTTAATATAACTTAATAAAAACCATGCAGCGAAAACTTTGAATTTACTATAAATGCTTTTGCAAAGTAATACAACACCCATTACAAAATATCGTTTGTTTGCATTACAATACAAAAACATTAACAAAAGAATGCCATCCCAAAAGAGCTGAGTAGCCGCCTCGTGCCATCCTCAGCAACACTACCTGCCAACTGGAAAACACATAAAAGTCAGCGTTGCTGAGTGAGTTCTAGTTTTGTAATAAAACATACTTTTACTTATTTAAAAGTATCCTTTCGTGCATGCGTTCATACATCATACGTACACAGAGATAATATTCGTTATTATCTTCATCATTCGTTATTCATCGTCATCTTTAACTTCTCGTATGGATTCTGTCAGGCTTTACCCACTTCATAGCACTTGGCTATGATTACTGTGGTCGAATGACAAGAATCCCGTTCATACTTACTTGCACACATTGAAAGGTGAATTGTACCAATACCATATGCTACACCCCGATCGTTATTAGCTACCGGGCCGAAGTCAACATATGAACAACAAAACGTATGCCACGGTACTAGAGGTAAGCGGTAGAGGTACCATGACCATGGTCAATCACATAGAAGGACCAATCGCGTTATTCAATGCTTGCAAGACATAATTCATTCGTTCATTAATGCATGTATTCATCATCATTCTTCTTTTCGTTCATTCGTTAATACATGCATTCATCATCATGTTCCTCTTTCATTATCTTTCACTTTACGTTACATAATACTTCTTTAGTTCATCCTCGTTATTCGTAAAGTTTCAGAAAGATAAGCATACACAATTACAAGGAACATACACACTCATCATACATACTCATCATACATTCATCATCATACATTCATCATCATACGTAGCATCATACCATACTTAACAATATTTTATTAATAATATTGTTAACAATAATACACTGATAATAATATCAGTAATAATCAGGGTTAATCATAATCATCATTACATGCATGAAACCTCATCATTTATTAACCCTAGTCAACCCTGGTTAAAACCTCGAACTTCGGATTTACAGGAAATTTCTGAAAAATTCTAAGTGTCCTGGGCGTTTGAGCCCTGTTGGGCGTATAAGCCCTCTGGCCGTATGAGCCCTGTTAGGCGTAAGAGCACTGCTGGACTTTTCATCTTATACTTAGAATTATCTGGTCATACGACCACACTGTTGGTCGTATGAACACTATTGGTCGTACCATTCCCTAGACTTAGAAACATGTTCTGATCATACGACCACACTGTTGGTCGTATGGACACTAGTGGACTCATCATCATACTTAGTCAAATATCACTTGGTCATACGACCACACTGTTGGTCGTATGAGTCCTATTGGACCAACACTTAGAAATATAACTTGGTCATACGACCACACTGTTGGTCGTATGAGTCCTGTTAGACTCATCAACACTTGGAAAATTATATCTCCTGGTCATACGACCACACTGTTGGTCGTATGAGTCCTACTGGGCTTCAACACTTAGAAAAATATCCTGGTCATACGACCACACTGTTGGTCGTATGAGCACTGGTGGACTCATCAGCCTGTAATTATTTATTCTAAGTCCAGATTTCAGTAGTATTAGTAACCTGTTCAGGTATCTAAGTCCCAAACATCAAAATGCCTAGTTCTAAACATATACACATGATTCTAGGCATAAATCTAACATAAACGTAGACATACATACATTCATTTCATACGGGTATCAACCCAAATTTTATAAAAAACATACTTACATGCATTTCCAGCCCCAAAACGTTTAAAAACCAGTAAAAAGGGGTCTAGAACTCACCTTACTTGTTTTCTTCGAATTTCCACCCTTCACCCGAGCTGTTAAAAGGGTTCTAACACCTAGGAATCCTTCAAACACGCATTCAAACACATATACACACACATAAGCACATAACCGAGGCTAATTTAGCCAAGAACAACTAACAAAACACTAAACCTTACCTAAAATCGAACTCTTCTTCTTGTTCTTCAAAATCCGAAAGTTTTTCTCTGCTTTGTGCTTTCTCTCTCTAAAGTCGAATGAAAATGTTATGCAGAAGGTAATGGGCGGCCATGCCACCTTTTTACCAACTTTATAAGATTTTTTATTATTTTACACTTTTGGTCCCTCAATTTTGAGGTTGACTTCCTTTTCCTCCTTTTTCCTTCTCTTTATTCTTTTATTTCTTGCTAATAAAAATACGGGTGTTACAAGAACCAATAAGCCAGATCAGAAAAACCTCTAAGTCCCACAATACATCATAACAACTGCTGAAAGCATCATCAGCTGTTTGACAAAGTCTGAAGACCTCAATAGCTGAAGATCAAAGTACTGAAGAACATCAGCTGAAGACACAAGTACTAAAGACTCAAGTACTGAAGACTCAAGTACTGAAGACCCAAGTATTGAAGACTATCAGCTGAAGACTAAAGTACTGAAGATCAACAGCTGAAGTACAAAGACTGAAGACATTAGTTGATGACAACTACTGAAGTCATCAGCTGATGAAACATCTAAAGTTAAAGTCTGAAGACAAGTGCTGAAGCTTCAGAGTTTGTCACAACAGCTGAAGAAGTATTCTTCAGTTGTTATGATGGTTTACCTTTCAGCTTTTTCTTATCAGTAGTTGTATTTTCTATTTCAGTAGTTTGTAAAACGACTGAAGAGTATGTTCTTCAGTCGTTGTAGTTTTCAGTAGTTTCTTTTCAGATGTTGTAATAAGTTTAATACAGCATTTTGTAAGGAGATGGCAGTTGTTTGACATCTTCAGTAGTTAAGGTAGTTTCAGTAGTTTGTTAAAATAACGGTTTGATGTCACTATCAAGTGACATCAGCTGATGTCATTCTTCCTATAAAAGGAAGATGACCTAATTGTAATCCTTTCCGAAGCGTGTGATCTAATAGAAAACACCTTTTTGCAGAATTCCTATCTTTCTCTATAACCTACTGTTACATTGATATATATCTTGTGTTCTTAGTATAATTTGCTTAATTCTTGTGCTAAATACGCTGCGAATACAACCTAATTGATCAAACTAGAGGCTGAGATCCTTACACTCCAAATCTTCAACGCGAAAACCAAAGCCGCTAGCTCCAAATCATGTGTAGGGTAGTTGACTTCGTGGGTCTTCAACTGTCGAGATGCGTAAGCTATTACCCTTCCACGGTGCATTAACAGGCAACCTAGCCCAGAATAAGAGGCATCTGAATACACCACTAAGTCATCACTCCCTTCGGGTAATGTCAAGACAGGAGCTTGGGTTAATCTCGTCTTCAACTCCTTAAAAGCACACTCCTGTTCTCGACCCCACACGAACTTCACATCCTTTCGAGTCAATTTAGTCAAAGGTGAGGTTATCTTGGAAAAGTCTTGAATAAATCTCCAGTAATATCCCGCCAAACCCAAGAAACTACGGATCTCAGATGGCGCTTACGGAGACTTCCATTGCATCACCACCTCAACCATTGCCGGGTCCACCATGATTCCTTCAGTATTATCAACATGACCCAAAAATTGAACCTCACGCAACCAAAAAGCACACTTAGAGAATTTAGCATACAAATTTTCTCTCCTAAGTGTCTCCAATACCACACGTATGTGGCCGACATGTTCTTCCTCACTCTTAGAATAAATTAGAATATCTTCAATAAACACGATCACTGATTTATCTAACATCGGCCGTCACACTCGGTTCATCAAATCCATAAAGGCAGCTGGCGTGTTAGTTAATCCAAAAGACATAACAAGAAACTCATAGTGTCCATAATGCGTACGAAAAGCTGTCTTAGGAATGTCTTGCTCCTTCACCTTCAATTGATGGTAGCCAGATCGAAGATCTATCCTCGAGAACCAACTGGCACCTTGGAGCTGATCAAACAAGTCATCAATCCTCGATAATGGATACCGATTCTTCACCATCAACTTGTTCAACTCACGGTAGTCGATACACGTCCTCATGCTACCATCCTCCTTCTTACCGAACAAGACCAGAGCACCCCAAGGAGAGATACTCGGTCTAATGAAACCCTTATCAAGCAACTCTTGCAGTTGCTCCATCAATTCCTTCTTCTCAGTCGGAGCCAACCTATACGGTGCCTTAGCTACAGGCTGAGCACCAGGTATCAAGTCAATTTGGAACTCAATCTCGTGATTCGGTGGCACACCTGGTAGATCTTCTGGGAACACATCAGGAAAGTCACACACCACCGATACATCGGACAGTTGTGGTGTTGATGTGTCCTCATCCTTCACGTTGGCCAGATAAGCACTACATCCACATATCATACACTTCCCCGCCACCGCCATTGAAATCACCTTTAGGAACGTAGTAACGCGATCTCCATAAACCGTCACCGAACTTCCATCGGGCGCAACTAGTCGTCATCTTCTTACGACATACAATGTTCGCCTCATAGGTTACTAACCAATCCATCCCTAGTTTATATCAAATCCACCTAGGGGCATCACATGTAGCTTAGCAGCAAACCTATGACCTTCTAGTTCTATGGCACAGTCCTCTATCATGTTAGTAATTCTAGTGGACTTACTAGTAGCAGTTTCTACATCAAATGGTTCACTAACAATTCTACTACTAGCAGACAACTTAGCACAAAAAGTAGTAGAAATAAAACTCCTACTAGCACCAGAATCAAATAATACAGAGGCACAAGTTTGATTTACTAGAAACATACCTGAAACGACATCGGGATCCACTCTGGCCTCTTCCCGTGTCATGGTGTAAGCTCTAGCACTTGCCCTCTGTCTTCCTTCCTCCGGCTTCTTCTTTGCCCCAGAGCTCTCCGCCCTCGGCTTATTGCAGTCTTTGCTTGCGTGGCCCTCCTTGCCACAGTTATAACACTTCGGCACCCTATAGTCTCTAGCGATGTGGCCAGGCTTGCCACACCTGAAACATACATTCGATCCCAATATACACTCGTCGGTATGCTTCCTTCCATATTTGCCACACTTCCTTAGCCCCGGGCTTGACGACACCCTACGATCATCCACCTTCACCTTCTTGTTGCTTGGAGCGAAACCACCACGTCTAAACCTCTTCCTGTTCCACTCCTTATCACCACCACTCATCTTCTTCACCTCAACCACTACCTCTTCCCGTTCATCGTACAACCTGCCCGCCAAGTCCACCACCGATCGAATAGTACCTAGCTGAGCAGCAATCAGATGCCTGTGAATATCAGCCAGCAATCCCTGGATGTACCTCTTGATCTTCCTTTACACCGGCATCACCTGATCCGGTACCAGCCTTGCCATTTCGTTAAATTTGGTGGTGTACTGCTGGGTTCCCGCCTCAAGTTGTAGGAACTCCCTCTCGATCCTGTCGAGCTCCCTGTGAGGATAGAATTCCTCTATGAGGATAGAATTCCTCGATCACTAACTGCTTTAACTCCTTCTATCGCATCTTCCCGATGGCTCTGGCACCCTAAGCTTGGACAATGTTGTCCCACCAACACAACGCTGAGTCAACAAAAGAGTGAGTGGCAAACTTCACCTTCTGGTCTTCGTGACAGTCACTAATCTCCAGCACCGCCTCCATTTCCCTCACTCAGCGGTGAGTGGCAGCGGCATTACCATTGCCATTGAAGGTCGAGGGCTTGCACCTCTAGAATGCCCCATAACTGCACCCCTTGGTCGTCACCCCTACTAAATCATCCTCCTCTTTATCGGACAACACGATCTTAGGTTCCTGTCTTCCTCCTCCCCCTTGCTCTCCTTTCCCGTTGACCCTTTCCTATTCTCCTTCTCCTTTCTCTCCTCGCTCGTTACCGTTGATGTGCTTCAAATTATACATATAAAACATATCAATTGCACATCAATTATTCTATAAACTCTTACTGAAAATGATGATTTAATACCTAAATCGTTCATATTGTATTTTCAGGTGTTGTGAAGGGCAAGATGGACAAAACGAGCATATTTGACAAAAAATGGAAGAAATCCAAGCTTAAAATTCCAAGCATGGGGCCGTGCCTCATATAGCACGTCCCCATGCCTTGCCTAAAACACACCCCCGTGCTAATTTGACACACTCCCGTGATTGGACATCTGACAGGACAAAAAGTGATGTTCCCCAAAAGCAGTCACGGGGCCGTTCCCCATTTGTCACGGGGCCGTGTTTGACCCTTTCACGGGGCCATGCCCCATTTGTCACGGGGCCGTGCCCGACAACCTTCTGCACGTACGAGCCGACCAACTTTCGTAAGCATTGTACTATCACGGGGCCGTGCCTTTTAGGCACGGGGCCGTGCTTAAACACTCCAGAAAGCCTATAAATAGGACTTCATTTGTAACTTTGAGAGAGGCTTTTTGGGAGGTGAAGTGCTGGTGTTCCCTCTCGGGAACCCAGCCTTTGGAGGTCCTTAGAAGGTTTTGGAGGTCCATTCAACACTTAGAAGAAGCTCGGGATCGTTTAACATCATCCATAGTGAATCATCGGTTTGATTGTTCTAATTTATCGATGATTTCATTACTATCTTCTGTCTTTGTTGTTAGGTTCAAGCTCATTATGAGCTAAACTTCATTTGTTATCCTATTAAATGAAACTTATGTAATTTGTGATGAAATAATGGTGTGACAAATATTGTGTTAATGTTGTGGTAGTCATGGGAAAACTTTCGATGGGTAGCACCTACATTTGAACCGGGGGTTATAAGTTTATGGTTTGTAATTGTGATTGTCATACACGGTTGAAAAACGTATGATCAACTTTTATTCATAACAAACTATGGCTAATTAACTAGAGATGGTTATTAGAAGTCATAAGACCTTAACTTACTGATCATTTACAGGTTCCCTTTTATTAGCCTGAGAAATCTACAGTAATTGTTATGATTTTTTAAAATTAATGGTATGTTGGAAAAGAACTTGATCAACTCTCTTCTTACATTAAGTTATGTTTTCAGAAATCGTATGTCGAAAAGGACACAAAAGATTTACCTACATTACTAGGGTCTTGACCTAAGCGGTAAATCTCAACCTGACGTGGTCCTGGTCACTACGGAGCGGATAGACGAAAAATCACGCCAGCTCATCTTTATAAACGTTAACACAAATACTTTATTCAATATCTTTAATCACACCACCACCTCATCATAGTTACATAAGTGTAATCTAAATTAGGATAACAGCCTCACTTCACTGAAAGAATTACCAAAAGTCTCAATCTATCTTTATCTATCTTTATTTATTGTTATTTTATTTAACTTATCATTTTCTAAATCAAAACTGATAGTCAATTATGAGGGTTGTTGAGTAGGCTTAGTGTGTCCACGGATTGATACTCGGTTCTTACCAACACTATATTACCTCACGATAGGTACACTTGCCTTTTGTGTGTGTAGTTAGTATTAGTAATAACCATTTAAAACTAAATCTGTGCGAAAAACCTTTATCAAAATATATATACTATCCGCACGCATCATGTTTTTGGCGTCGTTGCAGGGGACACATGGTAGTTTGAAAGGCAATCCAAATTTTTGACTATTTTGTTTTACTTAAAAAAAATTTAATAATTATAAAAAAAAGAAGTCGATCCACATAATGCTATCAAGGTTGAAAACAATGAGGGACTAAGCTTCAAAGTTAATGGTCATCGGTTAATGGCCAAATCGATGTACCAACTAAGATTTTCTCGGTGGTGATAAACCTCCACCTCATTAAAAACTAAGTGTGGGGAAGGGTCTAGGCAAGGACCCGTAACCAAAACATGGCTCTATGTTACTTTCAGTCTGTTTATTTTTATTTTGTGTGCTTAGGACTTTAACTTGCTGCTTAAATAAATTGGTGATGTTTTAGATTAATCCCGATGTATTCTTTTAAGCTCATTCAAGGCGGCTGTAGAAAAATGATTGCACGCATTCGACTCATCATTTTAGGGGAGTTTTCGTTTGCCTTTCTCTACTTAATATTTATTGTGAATCACATTGAGGACAATGTGAAGTTTAAGTGTGGGGAAGGATATACATGCTTGATACTTTGCTTATAAATAGGTCCAAGTTATAATTAAATCTTTTGCAAAAAGTCACTTCGATTTTAATGCTTTTGGCAACAACACAGGAAACATGAAACAATTTTTAATAAAACAAAATATAAATATACGTTTTTGAGAAATAAATAAGCAAATAAAGCAAACCCAAATAACGTTAAAAATATTTTTTGTGATATCCTGAAAAGCAAAACGAGTTGGTAAAAATATTCTAACATGTAAAATGAAACACTTATACCCAATTCCATCCTATGTGTGAGCTTATTTTTGAGCCTTAAACAAGCTTTTACATTTATGTATTTTTGCTTTCATTATGGATATATTGAGGGTGCCTTATATGGCGTGTGAATTAGAACTTGTTTTAGGTATGCATTTCAAAACCTTATAAGTGTTTCTTGCATAAAAAGGATTTAGGCAATTAGGAAAACCCAACATTCGAGCCTCTACCATTTTCAAATATCCTTACCCAAACATTATCCCTAGTTAGCCCCGTTGAGCTTAAACGTTTTCATTTTCCATCACCCAAACCAGTAAGCCATTTAACCAAAAAGCCTTCAACAATACCCGTTTTCGTTAAAGACATGTTTTGGCTTATTCAAAAAAAAAGAGAAAAAAAAAGAAAAAAAGGAAAAAAAAGGAAGAAGGAAGAAGAAAACTAGTTCCGTCATTTTGTGGTATTTCAAGATATGTGTTTCAAAAAGGAAAAATGATATGAAAGATGCCCAACATGTGGGGAACTGGTTTCACGAAGGAAAATGCAGCAAAAACAAAACCAAATCCAAGAATTCGACATCCAAATCCGTTGGGTGCTTTTAGGCTCCAAGCCGAACGACCCTTTAAAAAGGATAGCTACGTATATCATCGGGTTAAGGAGGAGGTCCAGTTTTTGAAAGTGCAATACGGTCTTGACGATCTGACCATAAACGAGTCCTCAAGTTAGCATATCCCTTTCAGCTTGAGTATTGTATAAAGAACCATTTATTGTTTAGTTTGTGAAATAAGCCAAAACCGTTGTTTTTAGCATTTAGCCACTTTTCCCCAAATAATCCGTACTTTGAACCCGAGCTAAATTACAACCCATCAAAGACCTAATGATTTATGCAAGTAAATACGTAACATAGGTGGAGATTTGATCCTTTACCAAGCATATGATTTCACACGTATTCATACTAAGCAATTAAGCGTATTAATCATACTTCATCTTATGTATGATTCCATATATATAGCCGAGTGTGAGTGCACCTTGTGAGAAGTGTGAATTTTTACATGTTAAAAATATTTAGAAACCATTCTATTGCTTGAAAGGATATCATTCCACATGTGCTTAACCGTGTATATTTGGGTAAACCAAGTTTGCTTGTATAGTTCTCGAAAAACATATTTATATCTTGAGTTATTTGGTTTTTGGTGGTGTTGCTATTTTGAGTGATTTTGCTTGAGGACAAGCAAAGTTTAAGTGTGAGGATATTTGATGTGCTTCAAATTATACATATAAAACATATCAATTGCACATCAATTATTCTATAAACTCTTACTGAAAATGATGATTTGATACCTAAATCGTTCATATTGTGTTTTCAGGTGTTGTGAAGGGCAAGATGGACAAAAGGAGCATATTTGATAAGAAATGGAAGAAATCCAAGCTTAAAATTCCAAGCATGGGGTCGTGCCTCATTTAGCACGCCCCCATGCCTTGCCTAAAACACACCCCCGTGCTAATTTGACACACTCCCGTGATTGGACATCTGACAGGACAAAAAGTACTGTTCTCCAAAAGCAGTCACGGGGCCGTGCCCCATTTGTCACGGGGCCGTGTTTGACCCTATCACGGGGTCGTGCCCCATTTTTCACGGGGCCGTGCCCGACAACCTTCTGCACGTACGAGCCGACCAACTTTCGTAAGCATTGTACTATCACGGGGCCGTGCCTTTTAGGCACGGGGCCGTGCTTAAACACTCCAGAAAACCTATAAATAGGACTTCATTTGCAACTTTGAGAGAGGCTTTTTGGGAGGTCAAGTGCTGGTGTTCCCTCTCGGGAACCCAGCCTTTGGAGGTCCTTAGAAGGTTTTGGAGGTCCATTCAACACTTAGAAGAAGCTCGGGATCGTTTAACATCATCCATAGTGAATCATCGGTTTGATTGTTCTAATTTATCGATGATTTCATTACTATCTTCTATCTTTGTTGTTAGGTTCAAGCTCATTATGAGCTAAACTTCATTTGTTATCCTATTAAATGAAACTTATGTAATTTGTGGTGAACTAATGGTGTGACAAATATTGTGTTAATGTTGTGGTAGTCTAGGGAAAACTTTCGATGGGTAGCACCTACATTTGAACGGGGGGTTATAAGTTTATGGTTTGTAATTGTGATTGTCATACACGGTTGAAAAACGTATGATCAACTTTTATTCATAACAAACTATGGCTAATTAACTAGAGATGGTTATTAGAAATCATAAGACCTTAACTTTCTGATCATTTACGGGTTCCCTTTTATTAATCTGAGAAATCTACAGTAATTGTTATGATTTTCTAAAATTAATGGTATGTTGGAAAAGAACTTGATCAATTCTCTTCTTACATTAAGTTATGTTTTCAGAAATCGTATGTCGAAAAGGACACAAAAGATTTACCTACATTACTAGGGCCTTGACCTAAGCAGTAAATCTCAACCTGACGTGGTCCTGGTCACTACGGAGCGGATAGGCGAGAAATCGCGCCGGCTCATCTTTATAAACGTTAACACAATTACTTTATTCAATATCTTTAATCACACCACCACCTCATCATAGTTACATAAGTGTAATCTAAATTAGGATAACAGCCTCACTTCACTGAAAGAATTACCAAAAGTCTCAATCTATCTTTATCTATCTTTATTTATTGTTATTTTATTTAACTTATCATTTTCTAAATCAAAACTGATAGTCAATTATGAGGGTTGTTGAATAGGCTTAGTGTGTCCACGGATTGATACTCGGTTCTTACCAACACTATATTACCTCACGATAGGTACACTTGCCTTTTGTGTGTGTAGTTAGTATTAGTAATAACCATTTAAAACTGAATTTGTGCGAAAAACCTTTATCAAAATATATATACTATCCGCACGCATCAACCGCCCTGATTACTTCGGTCATCACAGACGGTAAAACTGTCTGCATGACCTGGTGTACCTCGTCAACAGTCGCCTCCCTAGCCGAGGCATTCAGGCTAGCATTCTCATTCTCCTCGCCCTGGCCATGAACCTCATGGTTCTCGTGAGTCGTCTCAGGAGCCTTAACACTACTCCTAGTCACACGTGGATGACCTCTGCCTCTAGAAGCTTTGGAAGATTTTCGTCCAGCCATTCACTAAATGCTATAAGATTCAAACACCAACACGGTCATTCAAGGCAACTGTTCAGTTTATGTTAAGTATAGTAAGTCCCTAGTTATAGTGGCTAGTTATGATTAGCCACTTACTTTACTCTTCACACCCTAAGCATTTCCTATCCTGACTACATCAGTATCTAAATCTACTAAGAACACATAAGTTAAATAGCACACGCACATAATACTGGTTAACTTTAAGGAAAGAAATACCTGATGACACGCAGCTACTCGGGCTGACTCCCTCTATCTGTCCTAATTTTAGTTTAGGTTTAGGTTTTTGAAAGTATTTTACCCAATTCACTTAAACTATGGCTCTGATACCAACTTTTAAGACCCTGTTCTCGGGTACCTCACAGTTGGTCATTCATTGCATCATAGATATATATTAATATACATTTCATAGAATAAACAACGGAATTATGTTAGCAAAAGCCATTCTCTATTATTATTAGATATTGTCGTTAAGAAATACAATGGGGTTTAAGTTACATAAGATTGTTTAATTGCATTACAAAACAACAATATCATAACATAGGAATGGGTGTCAGTCTTTTCCCGCCAAGTAGCTTCACCTTCGTGCCATCCTTAGCAACAATTACCTGCCAATTGAAAATGTATAAAAGTCAGCGTTGCTGAGTGAGTTCTAGTTTTAAAAGTATTAAAATACCTTGTGTAATGTATATGTATGAAAATACTCTTTTTATAAAAATACTTCTCTTACTCTTGTACGTGAGCACGCATCAACTATACAACAAGGTAATGCTTTCTTTCTTTACCGTATGCCTTTGTTCATTTCATACTCTTTAACTTTATCTTTCACTGTCAATGTGGACCAATGAGAAATACCCTAAACTATATGCGTGGAGAAACTAGTGCTGGGCCTCTGGTCTATCAATAGACTATAATCAATGTACACAAGGCTAACCCAGTCACCTAGGGTATGTTGTAAAGGTCCGCCAATCTCAATTGATTGGCCCTGTGTGCATCCTTTGGGGTAGCTAACCCGCATCACAGTTGAACTAACGACAACATGGTCATGCACCTCCTATATGCTTGCAAGACTTTCTTTATTTTAATTATATTCCACTTCTCTTTATCATTGCTCTTTCACTTTGTTAATGATAATACTTGTATTTATGATCATAAACATACCACATAAGCCACACAATAATAAATTGTTATGGACATGAAAGCAACTCTTAGTAATGTAATAAAATAACAGTTAAAACCCCAAAGTCAAACTTGGGTTAAATCTTAATGATTTTGTGTTTCTCAATATTTCAGAAAATGTTCCAAGTGTTCTAGGCGCATGAGCACTATACAGGAGCATGAGGCATGTTTAGGCGCATGGGTACTATTTGGGCATTTTCAACACTTAAGCGTCTAAACCATTTCAGACGCATAGGCACTATTTGGACTTTTGGACCATACTTAGGCGTCTAGGACTAAATCTTAGACGCATGGGCTACTGCTCAGGAGCATGGGCTTTCACTTAGAAATTCTAAGGCATTTTCTAGGCGTATGAGGCACTGTTTGGGCGGTTGTGCCGTGTTTGGATGTATGGGCTGACTTAGAAACTTTCTAAGGAAAATTTTAGGCGGTTGGGGTACTGTTTGGGCGGTTGACCCTACTTAGAACATTTATAAGGAAATTTTGGGCGCATGAGCCCTATTTGGACGCATGGCCAACTTGTTGAGCACATTTCTAAATTGTTTCCAGTCCCAAGCATCATATTATCCTGTTCTAAGCTTACTTATACCTATCAAAGCATGAACACAACATAAAACATTTATGAACATCATTATACATGCATGGATACTTACGGGTACTTATAAGACATTTGTAAAAATAGTTTACATACATTTTCAGCCCCTAAGAATTTATAAAACAAGTAAAAAACACGGGGTCTAGAACTCACCTTTGTTGCTCTCAAGTTTAAACTCTTCACTGGAGCTTCTCAGATGATTCTAACGCCTAGAAACCCACCAAACACACATTCGAACACATATAAACACACATAAGAATATAACCGAGGCATATGCAGAATAAGAACAACTCAAAACAAAGATGTCTTACCTTGAAATTAAATTCTTCTTCTTCTTCTCCCTAAAAACCAAACTCTCTGCTCTTTTTTCTTTCTAAATCCGAAAAAAGAAAGGTGAAAAGTAACATGGCATGGGTGGCCATGTTGCTTTTGTACAACATAATATTAAATTTTGCACTTTAGATACATTCACCCCTCAACTTGGGTTAAATGGCACTTTCCACTTCTATTATTCTTTTTACCACTTCTTATAATATCCGGGTGTTACAGAATTCAAATAAGATAAATCTAAGTGTGTGGCTAAGGTGAGTACTTCGGCCTCATTTTAAATATTGTTTTATTTAAACTGTTTGGGGGAAAAACATGTATGTTAATTATTTTTATATTTGATGGGTAAACGAGTATAATATATATTATGACGGTATAAGTTGAGACAATAGTATCAGGAAATACTATCGGGCTCTAAATCCCCACATAATCATTAACCTCGGGGATGACGCCGCAGACTATATTGGTAGATCTATCGGGTTAGAAGAGTCCCCTCTCACGACCAAGCGTACTGGTCAGGATATGTGGCGAGGGAGTTTATATGTCTGGATAGTTATGGGGCAACGACGTGTTTCTTGGCTTGATTATGGACTTATGGCCTGAATTAATCATAGTACCTAGCTAGTCTATGTTGAGTATATTATCTCGCTACATCATAATGATTTTGAAAAACTGATTTGTTTATAAAGTTTTTAAGCCCAAATGCTCACCAACTTTATGTTAACAAGTACTTTCTCATGCTTTTCAGGGTTGTAGATAAGCTCTGTTGAGGTCTAACAGAATGGGTCTTTGGAGGGTCAAACATGTCAGTTGATTACCCATAGTGTAAATCTTGAAATAAATAAATGTTTTCGTTTGACTGAACAAGAAGGTTGTAAATAAACCTGAATTTCACTATGTTTTGCTTAAAAACATGTAAAGGTCGAATCCTTTGTAGTCATCTGTTTGATTGTTAACGTTTGACTGTAATCGTTGGAATAATTTCCAACTTCCATTATCACCATTTCACGTGACCTTCCACTATGATTTTCGGGGTATGACACCATGTCTTTCCTGAAACACACCCCGTGCTAAATTTGGCACACCCCCGTGTGTGGACATCTGACAGGACAAAAAGTATTGTCCTTTAAAAGCGAACACGGGGTCGTGCCCCAAGAGGCCCCACCTCAAACACGGGGTCGTGCCCCATTTGTCATGGGGCCGTGCCCGACAACTTCTGCACGTACGAGCTGACCAACTTTCGAAAGCCTCGTACTAACATGGGGTCATGCCTTTTAGGCATGGGGCTGTGCTTAAACACTCCATAAAGCCTATAAATAGAGGCCTAAGTTCACTATTTTGGCAAGCTTTTGGTGGGGTGTTACTCTGCAGAATTCTCTCGGGAATCAAGTCTTGAAGACCATTTCGAGGCTCGGGATTTGCATACAACACTTGGAAGAAGCTCAGGATTATCTAAACATCATCCACTATGGATCACCGCTTTGATTGTTCCGTTTCACCGATGAATTCATATCTATCTTCTATCTTGTGTGTTGTTATGTTCAAGCTCAATATAAGCTAAAGTCTCATTATCATCCTAATTGGATGAAACTTAGTAATTTGTGATGAATTAATGGTGTGATTTATATTGTGTTAATGTTATAGTGATCTTGGGAAAACTTTTGATAGGTAGCACCTACATTTGAATGGAAAGTTATAAACTTATGATTTGTAATTATGATTATCATACACGGTTGAAAAACATATGATCAACTTTTATTCGTGAAATCGATGTTCATAACAAATCTATGGCTAATTAACTAGAGATGGTTATTAGAAATCATATCACCTTAACTTTCTGATCATTTACGGGTTCCCTTTTATTAGTCTGAGAAATCTACAATAATTGTGATGGTTTTTTAAAATTAATGGTATGTTGGAAAGGAACTTGTTCAACTCTCTTCCCATATTAAGTTATCTTTTCAAAAATCATATGTCGAAAAGGTCACAAAACATTTACCTACATTACTAGGGCTTTGCCTAAGCAGTAAATCTCAACCTGATGTGGTCCTAGTCACTACGGAGCAGATAGACGAGGAATCGCGCCAGCTCATCTTTATAAACATTAACATAATTACTTTAATCAATATCTTTAATCACACCACCACTTCATCACAATTACATAAGTGTAATCTAATAAGGATGATAGCCTTTATCCCCTGATTCTAAATCCAAAAGTTTCAACCTTGTTTTACTTTATTTTTATTTCTATTTCTAAAATCCTAAAAATCCTAATTTACATCAATGAAACTTATCATTTTCCTAAACAAAAATCAAACCTGGTAATCAATTTTTAAGGTTGTTGAGTAGGCTAGGTGTGTCCACGGATTGATACTCGCTTCTTACCATCACTATATTACCTTATGATAGGTACACTTACCTTTTGTGTGTGTAGTTTAGTATAGTAATAACCAATAAAAACTGAATCTGTGCAAAAAAACCTTTATCAATATATATACGTTTCACACGCATCAAGTTTTTGGCGCCATTGCCGGGGACACACGGCAGTTTGAAAGACAATCAAAATTTTCGCTATCTTTTTTATATCCTGTTAATATATTTTTGTTCAAATTTATTTCTATTTTGTAGATAGTTTTCTTTAGTTAGTTTAGTTACAATTGTCTGATTCATTCTAAGCCTTAGTTAGTTTATGCTTCCTTAAGTTAGTGTATGTCCGACTCGTCTAGTCCTAAACTTATTTCACCTCTTTCGGAACCCAAACGACTATTCCGAAAAAGGTTACGTGGAAGACCACAACAAACAGCAATGATCATTGAAGAAGACTTTTCAGAAGATACACCATCCGAAGAAGACATGGCTAACTAAGACGAGGAAATGAAGATGACACACTGTGCCACACCGTCAATCGATGGTTATGAGTCTAGTGTTGTCCAACCAGCAATAGCGGCCAATAATTTGGAGATTGAGTCTAGTATCATCCAACTCGTAGAAAACTCTGTCTAGTTCGACGGATTTCAAGACGAAGACCCTAACGCTCACATCTCACGATTCCTTCGTATCTGTGCAACTTTCAAGATCAATAATTGTTCAGACGATGCTATTAGACTAAGACTCTTTCCATTTTCACTTCGCGGTCGATCCATTGACTGGCTTGATTCACTTCCGCCTGGTTCCATCACCACATGGGCGGTAATGGTTGAACAATTCCTTTTGAAATACTTTCCACCCGATCGCATGCCAAACTAAGAAGCAGCATCACAAGTTTTTGCCAAGATGATGATGAATCATTGCACGCATCATGGGAGAGATACAAAGGTCTCCTTCAGAGATGCCCACATCACGGACTTGATCTGTTGCAATCAGCGAAGCACATAAACAAGTTGTAGACCAAATTGCAGGAGGAGATTTCAGAAGTATCACGGCAACAGAGGCATATCAATCCTTAGAAAAAGAAGCTAAAAAGAGCTTTTCTTATAATCCCTTGAGAAACAAAATCAGTTCTAAAGGCATTCATCAAGTAGACTCTGAAACATTAATTGCAGCCCAGTTAGAAGCCCTAACCAAACGATTCGAGCAATTGCAAGCCGAACTGAAGAAAACTCCAACATGATGAAACACATGTGAAAATTCATACAAGACCAATGAATAACCATAAGGCATTATGATGGTTGAAGATGTTGACTACGTAGGAGGCCCAAACAACTCTTATAACAACAACTCAAATTGGAGGAGCAATTCAAATTACAGAGAAGCTGGTAACAACCAATCATTATCTCGATTCAACCGTAGCCACCTTACCAACAACAAAAACCACCATACCAAGGTCCAAGCAGTAGTAACCAAGACCATGGAGCATCATCAATGGAAGACTCATTGCAGCAATTGTTCTTAACCACATGAACCATAGATGAATACATCCAGAAATCTGATCGAAGAAATGAGGAGAGGTTCCAAAGAAATAAGGCCGACATCAAAAGCAACAAAGCATCATTGCAAACCATTGAAAACCAAGTAGGTCAGATAGCAAAACAACTGTCTACAAGACCCCAAGGTGCTTTGCCTAGTAACACTGTGACAAACCCTAATGCTCAAGTCAAAGCTATCACCACAAAGAGTGGCAAAACCACTCAAGGTGATCCACCTGCATTACAGCCCATCTTTGAAGAAACTGAATGTGAAACTCCAAGTAATGAAAGTGAAAGGCAAAATTAACCCGTTGTTGTTGAAGAACCAGCCAAGAAATACGTTCCACCACCACCTTATATTCCACCACCTCCATATCCCAGTCGTTTGAGACAACAACGAATCAAGGCACGATATGGCAAATTCCTGGGATTGTTTAAGCAACTCCCTATCAATCTTCCATTAGTGGAAGCCTTAGCCAAAATGCCAAATTATGCTAAATTTTTAAAGGGTGTGTTGTCAAACAAGAAGAAATTGGAAGAGTTATCACATGTAGTTTTAAATGTGGAATGCTCAGCAGTTCTTCGAAATAAACTACCTCAAAAGATGACTGATTCAGAGAGTTTCACCATATCTTGCCTAATAGAAAAACTTTCTGTCAGCAACGCGTTAGCCGATTTAGGTGCCAACATTAACCTTATGCCTTATGCGGTTTTTGAAAAGCTAAACTTAGGTGAACCTAGACATGGATGAGGGTAAGAATGTTCCTCTTATCCTAGGTCGACCTTTCTTAGCAACTGCTCGAGCCCTCATTGATGTTTGCACCGGCAAACTCACGCTCCGAGTGGATGAGGAGGAGGTGACATTCGACATAGGACAATCCATGAACATCCTCAACATCACAATCACTCACTCTATATTGATGTTTGTGATTCATTCATAAGCTATCATTTGAAGAACACTTATCAAATTGAAGCTTGCAACACTCAATTAATAGAAATCCAAGCCACTGAACCCATCTGTGAGAATCAAATCATTCTAGAACTAGAAGTTGACAAAACATCATCTTATCAGGAAGCATTTGAGAACATCGAACAAGAACTAGAACCCAAAGCCAAACCATCTATCGAAGACCCTCCGGCTTTAGAGATTAAGGAACTTTTGTCCCATCTTGAATACGTTTTTCTTGAAAACACATCTCAACTTCTTGTCATAATCTCATCCTCCTTATCAAATGATGAGAAGAACAAGTTGCTCAATGTGCTTAAGGCATATAAAGAAGCAATTGCATGGAAAATCATGTACATTAAGCGAATCAATCCATCCTTTTGCACTCATAAAATATTGATGGAGGAAAACTTCAAATCCTTCATTCAACCTCAAAGATGTTTAAATCCAAGCATGCAAGAGGTGGTGAAGAAAGAAGTAATTAAACTGCTAGATGCCGGTTTGATTTACCCTATTTCTGATTCACCCTGGGCCAGTCCCGTCCAAGTTGTTCCAAAGAAAGGAGGGATGATTGTTATAACTAATGAGAAGAATGAGCTCATTCCAACTCGTACAGTTACTGGATGGAGAGTTTGTATCGACTATCGCAAATTCAATGACGCCATAAGGAAGGACCACTTCCCTCTGCCTTTCATCGACCAAATGTTCGAGAGACTATCTGGAAAAATGTTCTATTGTTTCCTCGATGGTTTCTCAGGGTATTTCCAAATTCCCATTGGTCCCGAAGATCAAGAGAAAACGACATTCACTTGTCCATATGGCACTTTTGCTTATCGGCGAATGCCTTTTGGATTGTGTAATTCCCCGGCCTGCTACGTTTCAAAGATGCATGGTAGCAATTTTTCATGACATGATCGAACACTCAATGGAAGTTTTCATGGATGATTTCTCCATCTTTGGAAACTCATTTGAACAATGTCTTGAAAACCTGGAAAAGATGTTGGTTCAATATGAAGAATCTAACCTTGTTTTGAATTGGGAAAAGTGCCACTTCATGGTTACTGAAGGAATAGTATTAGGACATAAGATCTGTCAAGCAGGCCTCGAAGTTGATCAAGCCAAAGTCGATACTATTTCCAAACTTTCATATCCCACAACCATGAAACAAATTCGAAGCTTCCTAGGTCATGCAGGATTCTATCGTCATTTCATCAAAGACTTCTCAAAGATCGCACGACCAAACACTCAACTTCTTGAGAAGGACACGCAATTCGTGTTTTCCAAAGAATGCATTAGTGCATACGATTTGCTGAAATAGAGACTGCTTACCGCTCCAATCATGGTTTCCCCTGATTGGACGTTACCATTTGAACTCATGTGCGATACAAGTGAATTTATGGTAGGAGTCATGTTAGGACAAAGGAAAGACAAGAAGTTCCACCAAATTCACTATGCGAGCAAATCCCTAAACGACGCACAAGAAAACTACACCATTACCGAGAAAGAGCTTCTTGTGGTAGTTTTCACATTTGACAGCTTGTATCTAATCCTTTTAAAAATAATTGTTTACACTCATCATGCAGCCCTTCGTTATCTGTTCAACAAATAAGATGCAAAACCGAGATTAATTCGGTTGATACTTCTGCTTCAAGAATTCGAGATTGAGATTCGCGACAAGAAAGGAGCGGAAAATCTGGCGGCCCATCATCTCTCGCGTCTTGAAGATTCAAGTTCTTCAGAAACCGAGGAATTCAAAATAAACGATAATTTTCCTCAAAAATTCCTTATGAACATCCAATCCTCAATCGATGAACATCCTTGGTTTGCCGATTTCGCGAACTACTTAGCAAGTGGGATCGTACTCAAAGGAATGACTTATCAGCAAAAGAAGAAGTTCTTTATGGACATTAAGTATTACTATTAGGAAGACCCGTATCTATTCAGAATCGGTGTAGACCAACTCATTCGAAGATGCGTATACGGAAGTGAAGCAGAACAGATCCTAAGGCACTGTTATGAAGGACCCACAGGAGGACACCATGGAGCAACCCTAACAGCCAAGAAGGTCTTTGACTCTGGATTTTATTGGCCCACGATCTTCAAGGATGCTCACAACATGGTACGCACCTGTGATGCATGTAATAGAAAAACCAACATCTCAACATGGGATGAGATGCCTCAGAAACCTATTCAAGTATGTGAGGTATTTGATTTATGAGGTATTGATTTCATGAGGCCATTCTTGGTGTCATTTGACAATCATTACATCTTGTTAGCAGTCGATTATGTCTCAAAATAGGCCAAAGCTCAAGCCTTACCTACCAATGATGCAAGAAAAGTTGTCAGATTCCTTAAGAAATTATTCTCTCATTTTAGTACCCCCCAAAGCTTTAATCAGTGACCGAGGAACCCATTTCTGTAACAACCAGCTCGAAAGAGCAATGGCTCGTTATGAAGTAAACCATCACTTTACAACCGTTTATCATCCATAAGCGAATGGGCAAGCTGAGGTTACTAATCGAGGTAACGAATCCTGGAGAAAACCGTAGGACAAAATCACAAGGATTGGTCTACGAAGCTAGATGATGCATTATAGGCTTTTCGAATAGCCTATAAGACTCCTATTGGCACAACACCGTTCAAACTCATTTATGGGAAGTCGTGTCATCTACCTGTGGAACTGGAACACAAGGCCTATTAGGCACTCAAAGAAGCAAACCTAGATCAAGGCCTTATAGGAAAGAACCAATTTCTACAAATTCATGAACTAGAGGAATTGAGAGAACAAGCATACGAAAACACTAGGGTTTACAAGGAAAAGACAAGGAAATTTCATGACTCTTGATTAAAGAACACTAAAAGATTTCATGAGGGAGAACATGTCTTACTGTATAACTCTCATTTGTGTTTGTTTCCCAGAAAGCTGAAATCACGTTGGTCTGGACCTTACACGATTAAAAGCGTGTTTCTGAATGGTGTCATCGAAATTGACAACCATGACAGTTTAAGTTTCAAAGTGAATGGGCATCGTTTAAAACCGTATAACGATGGACCAACCAAGATTTCTCAGAGGAATTACGCCTCCGCCCCAACGAAGACTAAGTGTAGGGAAGGGTCGCGCTGAAGACCCGAAACTTAAACACGGCGCCTGTACATAGATTTTCTTTAAAATTTTAACTTTTCGTAGAACTCACAAACACAAACACGGGGCCATGCCCCATGGAACACGCCCCTGTGCCTCTGAAAAAAAAATCTCCACGATCTCCACTGACGACTCTGGATCATTGTAGGTCGAATTTAAGACGATTTCTGACAAACACAGGGTCGTGCCTATATAAGCACGCTCCCGTGACCAACTTTCATGACCTGTGTATAAATACCACACTTGTTCCCAGCTTTCAACACACTTATTTCTGCTCAAAACCTCCTGAAAAGATGAAAGAATCAAGTCACGAAAGCTCTAACTGGAATCCTGTGAAGAAACCATGTTCTGAAACACGGGAACCGACAACTCAAGAATACTTCTTCAAGCGATATGAGCTAATAAAGAAATTGACTAAGATGAACCTTACCACAACTCAACGCCTAGCCGAACTTATCCAAAAAGTTCAGGAAATAGGCGAGGAACTCATCTCTGTCAATCGTCAGCTCGCGGAACTAAGCAACCGCACTTCACACAATCCCATCCGAGCCTTTCACACGAAATGTGTGGAGGCTTCTTCTAGAAACATTCCGCGATGTGTCATGTGCGCTAGTGCGCGTTAAGGAGTCTGGTTTTGCAGTTTCACACTCGCGGCTTTTAATGTATTATGTAACCGTAGGAACTAGGAAAATGTAATTGCCATTTGTCTTATTTTAATTAACTCTAGGACTGCTTTTTTAGCTTTTCTGATGATTTGGATGTGATAAAACTTAGCCTGGTAAATTATGTAAAGCGCGAAACTAAAAAACAGAACAACAAAAGACTGAAACCGAACTGCACAAGGGGAGGACGCCCCCGTGCCAACAGAGGCACGCCCCCGTGCTCGACAAAATCTTACAACATCTGACTTGTTGCAGCCCATTTTCTTGTTCCCATCAATTCCCATTGATAAATGTTGAAAGAAATTATGCAACAACCCGTCTTCACTCCATTTTCTATCATTTTCTTCATTTTTCTTACATATTTTCAAGAACTCTTCTAATCCTTCAATGTGTAGTTGATCAACAAGGTTAGTGTTACTAATTCTTATCATTATGATGGTCATTTACATGTAGTTAGGTGATTAGGTCTTTAAACTACTGAAATCCTAACAAGTTATATGTAAACCTTGTAATTTAAAGTTCATGGAATGATGAATACTTTAAACCTTCTTGTTCATATTCATCTTTGGAGTTGATTAGTTGTTAATCATCATGTTTAGTTAGTTGTAGTGTGTTTTTCCTTTCATCATTATCAAGACTATCTTTATAATTTGTGGTTGAATGATTGTTAAGTATATTCAAGTTACAGGAATTCAATTGTCAAACATGTAGTGATTAAACACTATATATATATATATATATATTTTGAATGTCTTGAATTATTAACATGATTAAAATGATACATGTGTAATCTTTGGTTTTTCAAGCAAGAAAATGTTAAACCCATGCTTAATCAAAGTTTTACAATCAAAACCATGCGTGCTCGAGTTGAAATTTCATACCTCAAATTGTTAACCGCGCCCCCACGTTTCAGAAGACACACCCCCATGTTTAACAAATTTTTTATGAAAATCAAACGTGTTAACAGCTTTTAAACATGACTTTCATAAAAAGGGTGCCATATCTCTTGAAACCCATTTTTGTCCCTAAAATAGGTAAACTATCCCAAAAATCTGTTTTGCAAATTTTAATTGACTTGTCAAAATTTCAGGATCATGAACCATCCATATTTGCAATTTGGAGGAAACCGTGAAAGATGGTGTCGTGACCGGTTGTAAAGACTCTTACAAATGATTGAAAGGTGACATTTGCAAGCCGATGAAGAAACCTTGGCGGCTGTTGGACAACTCGAGAGATATAACAATTTATTGAGTATTCAGTAGAAGCGTTTGTTTCACAAAACAAACCTTCTGTTTATGAATTAACTCTTGAATTTTTAGTATCTTTCAGATTTAGCATGAAAGACTCCGACCCATGGGATTATGAGGCAGTTTCTTTTAGATTAGGTGGGCATTGGCGAAAAACATTCATCGCCTTGTTTGGTGTTTATCTTGGTATATATACCGAACAGGAAATGGAGGAGCAAGCGATATCAGGGATGCCAGCATACCACACATTTCCAGACGAGGAGAGTAGGAATGCGAAAAGTGGTGCTATAAGGAAATCATTTTGGGAAAGTATTAGAACAGGGGTGTTCAACTCGAGTAAAACCAAGAGTCAGTCAGATTCGAGACCCGTTGTTGCGTTACATACATCGGTTGTTCAACCATTCAATAACAGCTCATGGTCAAAGCGAAGGAGTTGTTAGCTTGAGGGACTTATTTATCTTATATTGCATGACTAATTGATTTCCATGCAACATTGGGTATTTGTTTTGTAATATGTTTTCCAGGAATGCAACTGCAGGTGCTCCGACACCCATGTTTGGAGGAAGCTAGATTCTGAACTTATACGAGAGCTTTGGATGTAACACGGAGGGGACCGAAGGATTAATGCCAGGATTGTTGGACTTAAACATTTGCACAAGCATGTACATGATAACAACTCTACCAAATGGGCAGCCGAGGTTCATGGATAGGAAGGAACAAATCTGGGATCCGGGGGATCCTGAAGAAATCATCATGGACCTTGATATACCACCACAACATGAATAAGCCGATGCTTCCAGCTCACACGCTAGAGAATTCCCGACCATGTTAGACCATTATAAAACAATCCAAACCACCAGCAATCACGTAAGGAGATCTTTTGAATGCGCGCAACAAGCCTTTAATCAAGTCGAAAAGCTGCACTCCCGAGTGGATGACCTGAGCAATGACGTCACATACATCAGAAACCAAATGTATCATGAGTGGGGGATATCCCGCCACAAAGCCCTTGAAAAACCGTATCACTTTCACGGCCCGGGCACATTTGCTTTGTGCCAATCTATCTTTTAATTTATGTTGTTTTATTTTTTATTGTGTTTAAAATTTTAATGTTTTCAATAAATGGATGATATTTCAGGTGATTCCGAGGAGTCTCACAATTTAAGGCATTAGTCGACTTTATCATTTTTAGGGGAGTATCTTGTTACCACTCCTCATTTTATATTACTAATCACATTGGGGACAATGTGAATTTTAAGTGTGGGGATTGGGTTAATTACGATACACATTTGATACTTTGCTAAAAAAAGGTCTAAATTGAAATTTTTGCTAAAAAATACTTAACCATTAATTTTTGTGACACAAAACCAAAAATTTAAACAACTTTTAATAAACCAAATTATAAATATACATTTTCGAGAAATAAATAAGTAAATAAATGACATCCAAATAAAAATTAAAAATTTTTTGTGATATCCTTAAAGGCAATGATCTAGTGAAAATATTCAATCATGTAAAATGAAACACTTTTACCCAATTTCATCCGTATGTGAGTTTATTTTTTAGCCTTAAATAGCTTTTGTAATTTTACTTTCATTCTTGATTTAATTGAGGGTGCCTTATGATACGTGTGATTAGAACTTGTTTGGGTATACATTTTGAGAACTTAATTAGTATCTTTTTACATAAAAATGAGTTAGGTATTAGGAAACCTTAACCATTCAAGCCAAGACCATTTTCTTTAAACTTTCCTTACCCGAACGTCAACCCTAGTCAGCCCCGTTGAGCTTAAACGTTTTTATTTTGACCCGAACCACCAAGTCACTTAACCAAAAAGCCTTCAACAAAACCTGTTTTTTCGTTAAAGACACGTTTTTAGCTTATTATATAAAAAAAAGAAAATTTTGGTCTTTTACCGGCAGACCTAAAAGAACTGGAATGCACTCTTTTGATTTTAATTTGCTTTGTTGTCTTCATCACGCAAAACCGGGACTTCCTCTGGAAATTCGCTAACAAATTTTCAATCTCACATACGACGCAAGAAAGAAATGGCGAAAAAAGGAACAAGTTCCGCCATTTTGTAGAATTTTAAAAAGCGCTATAAAGAGGCAGGCAAAAAGATGTGAAAGATGCCCGAACTGTGGAAATTAGTGCCACAATGGAAAACGCAAAAAGAATCAAACTGAGTCTCAATACGAATATACATAACTGATCCGGTTGGGTGATATTAATGCTTCAAGCCGAACGATCCTTACGAAATGAGAGTTTTGTATACCTTCGGGTGAAGGATGAAGTAAGGTTTTTGAAAGCAAAATACGGTCTTGACAATCTGACCTTAAACGAGTCCTTAAGTTAGCATATCTCTTCTAGCTTGGAGTATTATATAGGGAGCCTTTTACTGCTTTCCTTGTAGTTTATGTTAGAAAAATAAGGCAAGATCGTCGTCTTTAACATTTAGCCACTTTTTTCAAGTTTTCCATACCTGAGGTCGAGCCAAGTTACAACCCATCAAAGACCTAATGATTTATGCAAGTAAATATCTAAGTAGGTGGAGATTTGATCCCTTAACAAGCATATGATTTCACACATATTCATACTAGGAAATTGAGCGTATTAGTCATACTTAACCCTAATTATGACTCAATATATTTAGTCGAGTGTGAGTGCATCTTGTGAGAAGTGTGAATTTTTACATGATTATAATCTTTACTAACTAATCTATTGCTTGCTAGGATATCATTCAATACATGCTTAAAATGTTTACATTTGGATAGAATAATTTTTACTTGCATATTTCCTGAAAGACATATTTATCATTTGATTTATTTGGTTTTTGGTGGAATTGTTATTTTAAGTGATTTTTGCTTGAGGATAAGCAAAGTTTAAGTGTGGGGATATTTGATATGCTCAAATTATACATAAAAACACTATCAAAAGCACATCAATTGTTCCTTAATATCTTTTTTAAAATGATTATTATGTACTTAAAATCATTTAATTGTGTTTTCAGGTGTTGAAGAGGGCAAGATGGACAAAAGAAGCATATTTAACAAGAAATTGATGAAATCCAAGATTTGAAGTCCAAGCGTGGGGTCGTGCCTCATTAAGCACGCCCCCATGCCTTGCCTGAAACAAACCCCATGCTAAATTTGGGACACCTTCGTATTTGGACATCTGACAGGACAAAAAGTATTGTCCCCTAAAAGTGAACATGGGGTCGTGCCCCAGGAGCCACGGGGTCGTGCCCTACCTCAAACGTGGAGTTGTGCCCCATTTGTCATGGGGCTTGCCCAACAACTTCTGCATGTACAAGGCGACAAACTTTCATAAGCATTGTACTAACACGGGGTCGTGCCTTTTAGGCACGGGGCCGTGCTTAAACACTCCAGAAAGCCTATAAATAGAGGCCTAAGTTCACTATTTTGGCAAGCTTTTGGTGGGGTGTTACTCTGCAGAATTCTCTCAGGAATCAAATCTTGAAGACCATTTGGAGGCTCGAGAGGTGCATACAACACTTGGAAGAAGCTCGGGATTGTCTAAACATCATCCACTGTGGATCACCGGTTTGATTGTTCCATTTCATTGATGAATTCATATATATCTTCAATGTTGTGTGTTGTTATGTTCAAGCTCATTATAAGCTAAACTCTCATTATCATCCTAACTGGATGAAATTTATGCAATTTGTGATGAACTAATGGTGTGATTTATATTGTGTTAATGTTATGGTGATCTTGGGAAAACTTTCGATGGATAGCACCTGTATTTGAATAGAAAGTTATAAACTTATGATTTGTAATTGTGATTGTCATACACGGTTGAAAAACATATGATCAACGTTTATTCATGAAACCAATCTTCATAACAAATCTATGGCTAATTAACTAGAGATGGTTATTAGAAATCATATCACCTTAACTTTCTGATCATTTACGGATTCCCTTTTATTAGTCTGAGAAATCTATAGTAATTGTTATGGTTTTCTAAAATTAATGGTATGTTGGAAAGGAACTTGTTCAACTCTCTTCCCACAGAAATCGTATGTCGAAAAGGTCACAAAAAATTTACCTACATTACTAGGGCTTTGACCTAAGTAGTAAATCTCAACCTGACGTGGTCCTAGTCACTACGGAGCAGATGATGAGAAATCGCGCAAGCTCATCTTTATAAACATTAACACAATTACTTTAATTAATATCTTTAGCCACACCACCACTTCATCATAATTACATAAGTGTAATCTAATTAGGATGATAGCCTTTATCCCCTGATTTTAAATCCAAAAGTTTCAACCTTGTTTTACTTTATTTTTATTTCTATTGCTAAAATCCTAAAAACCCTAATTTACATCAATGCAACTTATCATTTTCCTAAACAAAAATCATATCTGGTAGTCAATTTTCAAGGTTGTTGAGTAGGCTAGGTGTGTCCACGGATTGATACTTGGTTCGTACCATCACTATATTAACTCATGATAGGTACACTTGCCTTTTGTGTTTGTAATTTAGTATAGTAATAACCAATAAAAACTGAATCTATGCGAAAAAACCTTTATCAAAATATATATACTTTTCACATGCATCACTTGTATAGTAGAGGCAAGTTTTCTAAGACGTTTGATTGTATCTATTGAATTGTAAACTTGGTACAAATTAGACGAATCAAATGAATACATTGAAAGAACTTATTGTGTATTTATCTTTTCTCAAAGTATTTGCGTTGTGATAGTAAGTGGCTTAGATTTTGTACTTATTAGTTACTGATCTAAGAAGAAGTTCTTGTTTATGTAAACCAATCTGATCCGACAAGTGGTATCAGAGCTTTGTCTCTTGATTTGATTGAAATTATTTTTCAACAAATCAGTTGTTTCTTCTTTTGATCACTCTATCAAACACCACCGTTCTTCATATCTCCCTACCCTCTCAAAACGACTGCTATAGCCATTTCTAGTAAACATGATTTTGATAATGGGACTCAGGCAAAACCTCCCATGTTTACTCCAAATAACTATTGTCATACCCAATCTCAACATTCTTACGGTTAAGGTTGGGGTGTGACAGATTGGTATCAGAGCCAAGTGACTATAGGGAATTAGGTTATTTAGAAATGGATGACCTAGTCTATAGTTAGATTTAGAACCCCACACGAGTTAAACTCGTGATATGCATGATCACTACATGCTTCGCGCGTAAGTGACTTACTTGAATTATGTGCTACGTGAAACATATATGGTTAGTATAATAAAATTATTTTTTTATGATTCTTATACGCGAAGATTTTTGATATTCTTATACTTGGATATGGAAATTTCAGACTCTTGTACTTATACATGGAATTTTAGGACTCTTGTACTTACACGTGAAATTTTGGGCTTATACATATACACGAGACACTTGTACTTATACACGAAGTCTATTACACATGACACTTATATCCTTTTGCACTTTTGAGACTACCTGGATTTTGATACCATTATTATTAATAAATTTTATTTTCATTCGGAGTCTTATTCTTGGAATCTAATTCACGTCTACTATCCGCGTAATACTATATGTATACCATACTGAATCTAATTCTCGACACTAAGGGAGACTTGGAGAAACTACCCGGATTTGGAAGTTTTGACTTTAAATAGTTTGTGAGAAAAAGTGTAAGTCATAACGATACCTGTGTTCTGGGTTTTCTCGCACCCTCCCTAATATAAGGATAAGGAAGGCATTTCGTATAAATCCTAATTAACCATTGGACTTGTATGCTGACCTGGGGATTTCTAGGATGTGTATCGTTATGAATAAAGTGCATGTTTTCTCAAAAACATAGTAAAGTTAGATTACTTTGACTAGTCAAGGTCCATTTAGTTGCAAGACTAAACGGGACTAATCCATTAAGCGTTATACTATTGAGTTTTATTAACCAAGCGTATTTCAATCTTTTATGTCTTGTATTTATTTTATAGAAGGGCCTCTCGACGCAGATTCGGTAAAAGCGTCATACAAACTCAAAAGTGTGAAGCAACTGCAAACATTTCTTGTCATATTGTTACTGTTTTTACTCGGCTAATAGCTGTAATTATCCCAACTCTATCCTTGGAAATCAGTCGAAGTTTTACTAGTGGGAAGGAATAACCCGAACGGATTCCCAGTCATTCAATCCCCGAGAATCAACGAAGTCATAAACGAACCCATAGGAAGAACTAAGACTAACCTCCTTCGATTTACGAGAGACAATGTCCGATAAGCTGAGCTGAGCGATACATTTACCACGCATGCCATTCCTTTGAACCAAGTGCCACCGGTAACGTGCATTGACGAAAAAGGGCTATACGTGGGAATTCATCCATAGACGACATGAATGGAAACTAAAGCGTCATTTTGCTTAGTTTATCGGCTTTGGTTTATTATTTTGCTAATTTCGTGACTTCTCATGATTTGATGTTACGACTCTGTTTTCCTTTTCGTCTATCGTTTATATCGAATCTTGTATGAGCGCGAATGGTGCGGTTTTTCGTTAGCATGTTCTTATTTTCGTATATGATGCTCCTATTTGAAAAATTGCGAATTTTGAGCCTATTTCTATACGTTTGACAAACCGTTAAATCTAAATGGTTACGCTAAATAATATTCTGGATCGCATTAGCTCGATTCTTATTCGAATTCAAGACTAATTTCATGAAATTCCTTCTAGGGATAGTGCTTGAATTGACGTTTGAACACAAAGTTTCCATCATGGGATAAGATTTAAGTCTAAGCCTATACTCCAAACAACGAGCCAAAATTAGCGAAGTTTATTCGGGTACTAGCTGAACTGGAAGTTTGAAATCCTTGTGTGATAGTGTTACATTACTTTGGGATCTTGTTCATGTTGAGAAGATCCTGAGTTGTGTGAGTCATTCTAATCCCTTGTGTTTATATGATTATTACAGAATATAAGCCTAGTTACTTTATCAGAAACTCTTTTCCGAACCAACTATTATATGAATGAACTGTTGGAAATCATGTGGTGAAAGTTATAATTACCAGTGCACACGGAATTATAAAGTTCGGAACAAGGGGATCATGGTAAATTCATATTGCACTGTAATCAAGAAATTACACGATTATTCCCATGTAACAAAAAAAACCGATGAATTGTGGTTAAAGCATAGTAGATACGCCATACCCGGTTTACCCTACATACAAGTGTCCTACTACAACACAAAGGAAATGTTATCGAATCATGTGAATCTTGTGTTACGTAGACCGTACTTGTTTATTGTTAATTTTTATATATTTAGTGAAACTTATACATGAATCATGGTTTGCATGAAACAAAGGTTCCCGAGTGGATACATGTAGCCTTCGGGTTACGAAACCTATGGATTACATATTTGAGGTTCCTGAACGGATACCTTAGCATTCGGGTTAGGAAACCTATTGCTGATGTATTTAAGGTTCCTGTGGGGATACCTATAACTTGAGAGTTATGAAACTTATATTTAAGGTTCTCGCGTGGATGTCTGTGACTTTTAAGTTACAAACGTCTTATACCCAATTCTATGAACTCATAACGTGAGCACCCACGACTTTAAGATACACAATTGAAATACGTTGTATTTCTAGATGTATGTATGAAGTTCAAAGTAGCCCAAGTTGATTCTCAGGTTACTGGGTAAACTTCATTGAGTGTTATTCATATCCGCTATCTATCGGTTATCAAATCACGAAGTCGGTTTACTTCGGTCGCATATTCTAGCGTTGATCGGGTATCCTTTTGTTCGGTTAATCTATTCATGAGGGAGTGTTAATATTAAACATTCGACTGAATATTTTTGTTTGGTGCAATCGTTTAAACAACCGTTTAAAATGATTTACTTCTCTAGAGTGTTTTATCATGTTTAAATTTTAGAACGTTGGTGTGAAACATTTTTGTAGCTATTTTACGATTTTTAAAGTCAACTCCTACTATGCATCACCTCGCACTGAGAATGAGAAAAGGGTGATACCCTCTCGTGGTGTGTGAGAAATGCAATCTTATTGAATCTGTGTCTTGTTAATGTAAGCTTAAACGGGTGATTCCATTTCGCAACGTGTAAAAAGACCGGAAAATTTATCTTTCATTTATTTTAATTTTCCTGCATGCACTTGAATGGTGATCCCATTTTGCAACATATGAGAAAATCAAAACGTTTGTTTTTCCTAAATTTCATATTTTCACGTTAAATTAGGACGGGGTGATTCCCTCACGCTTCACATTGGGAATTTGAAATTTCACACTGCCCACTACATATTTATACCATTCAGCTTCACTTCGCGATACACGATAAAAAGGGGTGACTCCCTATCGTGACATGCAATGTGAACTTGATAATCTTTAGTATTTTGAACTTCTACGTTATGGGAGAAGCGGTGATTCCTTCTCACGAAACGTAAAGGTATTCATGACACTGAAAGATCATCTTGCTTAATTTGTAATTTGAAGTCCTATTTTAGGATGTTACAACTAACTTCAACTTAATTTTGGGATAAAATTTCTAAAAGTTGGGGAGAATGTAACATTCGTGATTTTTCGTCAACTTTTATTAATGATCCTCGTGATATTTGAAGTAAATACTTTATTATTGTTAATGTTGAAGGACCTATTTTGAAACTTATTATTTTGGGCTAAAACGTCAATTTTGAAACTTTAGGGGTCAAAAATGTCAATTCTACGACTTTTAGAAAAATGATTTTAACAATTATTTTTGTGTTTAATTCTCACTAATAATGTATTAAAACGATAATTAATCTAATCTAAACGGTTGAACTCCTCATTAACTGTTCCCTAACACATAAGATACTCCAATTTCATTTCATTTTGTCAATCACCATTATCATTTCTCTTTGAAGATACTCCAATTTCATTTCATTTTGTCAATCACCATTATCATTTCTCTTTGAAGCTCTCAAGAGCACCAAGAACTCAGAACCCGGTTTTTTTACATCATCATTTCTCTGAAAACTAAATCGAAATCAAATGTATAGAATCGACGTCCAGAGTTCTAGTTGGTCCACCAAGTTTGTATCAAAACTTCTCTTTGACAATAGTTGGTAACCATGGTGCAAGATCGGAGATGACGAAGACGATTATCCCTAGAGGAATATGAGTTAAATAGAAGGAATTAAATAATTAATAAATAAACCATAAACTGAAATGACAGAAACGCTACTCACGTGATTCGCACATGAAGTGACTTAACCAAAAAGAAAAACAGACGGTCATTTTGTGTCACATAGTTAAGTGTGGTGTTTCTCAAACGGTTTGGATCAATTTTGGTGAAAATATGAAGAGTAAATCTCGGTTTTGGTCCCTGTGTTTTGCAAATTGACTCTACTTGAGTACCAACGTTTATTTTGTCTCCATTTGAGTACCAAATTTTAAAAAAGTTGTCTGTTTGAGTACCAAATTTTAGAAAAGTTGTCTGTTTCAGTCCTTTTGACTAACGGTGTTAACATTTTCTGTTAAATTTTTTTAAAAAAGACCAAAATACCCCTAAGGGCTATAAATATATCACCGTCTCCACACACACCACATACCACCACCACCACCACACACCACCGCCACCACACACCACCGCCACCACACACCACCGCCACCACACACCACCACCGAATCCAAAGCCTCCCCTCCGATCAGGAAGGTCCAACTCACTCTCAATCTCTCGATGCTCTGTCTCTCTCGATCTCTCAACTCCGGTGAACCCGAAATCAAGAATTTTCGATCGAAGTTCAAGTGGTTGCGGTCGGTTGAAGGTGATTTGGGGGTTCAATGGGTCGAATTCGAAGGTCGACAGAGATGAGGTTGGTGTCGGTCAGAGATGGTGATGGTTGCAATCGGACAGTTCGCAGGTGTGGTTGTGCGAAGGGGGCGACGGTTGTGAGGCGGCGGGTGCTCTAGCAAACTGTAAGCTTCTTCGAATGCACATCAACAGCGTGTGCTCTAGCAGACTGTAAGCTTCTTCGAAGCAGCTTTGAATCACCCAATGCGCACAATAGTGCGTATTGCTCCAAATACAAACAACATGTTTCAGATTCACAAGAAGAACGCATGATTCTCCGGTAAAGATCAGAAATTGAATCAACGAAATCAACATGATTCAAATAAGGGTCAATTGGGGGTTCGATAAGGTTCAAATCGGGTAACCTGTATGGAAGATGAGATTTAGCATTTACAAATTGGAGTGAAATCGATTCATCACTGTTGGAAGAAGATGACAATATGGAATTGATGGTGAGAGCGTGGACTTGTGTGGGTTTTTTACAGCGGTCTTTGAGCTTCAGACCGCTGGATTTCATGGTGTTTGTGAATTAACGGATTAAAGTCTTGATTTTTGCTGATCTTGGTGATGATGACGAACATTCATCGTGATTATTGTTGGATATCGACATTAAATCATGTGGGTGTTGATTAAATTGTGTGATGATTGAAGTTTTAGCTGGAGTTCATCACCATGGTGGCGGTGGTGTGTGGTGGCGGTGGTGTGCGGTGGTGGTGGTGGTATGTGGTGTGTGGTGGAGATGGTGATGTTTTTATAACCCTTAGGGGTATTTTGGTCTTTTTAAAAAAATCTAACAGAAAATGTTAACACCGTTAGTCAAAAGGACTGAAACAGACAATTTTTTTAAAATTTGATACTCAAATGGAGACAAAATAAACGTTGGTACTCAAGTGAAGTCAATTTACAAAACACAGTGACCAAAACCGAGATTAACTCAAATATAAATGATGGGTAATGGCCTACCTCCATGTTTCATTTTGGTCTGTAAAAAGCAAAGCAGAAGCACTGCCTCTCTCCTCTCCTCTCCTCTCCTCTCCTCTAATAATATAATATTATTAATAATAATATTCGCTCTCCTCCACATTCATACCCGATTCATTCCCAATTCATATCCTTCGATTGCAATTCCAATTTCCCCCTTTTCGATTGCTATCAAACCCAAGAACAACCTCTCAGCTCGTAAACCCTTAACTCACTTCCATCTCAATTTCAATTCAACAACATCTTCCACTCTCAATTATGGACGCCGACTCTTGGGCTGCTCGTTTTTCTTCTACATCCAAGCGTTACCAATATGCCCTTCAATCGCGATCATCGGGTAAAAATCTTGATTCAATTTTGGGTTTCTTGTAATTTTTATCTTCTGTTAGTGTTTTCTTGATGTGGGCAAACCCTAAGATTGATTGATTGATTGATTGATTGAAATTCGATGAATTTGATGCAGATGTGTTTATGGGTTTCGAAGACGTTGAGATGGATGATGATATGAGGGAAGAATTCCCATGCCCCTTTTGCACCGGTTATTTCGATATAGTGGGTTTGTGTTGTCATATTGACGATGAGCATCATCTCGTGTCTAAGAATGGGGTATTCATTGTTCTTTTTCAATTTTGCCCTAATTTTTTTTGCTCAAAATCACACCTTTGTTCAAAGTATAGTTTTATCCAAGTTCTGTGATTTTTGTGGATGTTCGATCATGATCACAGGGCATATGCTTTTGTGAATCTGAATAAGTAGCTGATGATGGTTTTTGGTGCTCTAACCTGTCAAAATCCTTGCTTTTGCAGGTGTGTCCAGTTTGTGCGGTGAGGGTAGGGGTAGATATGGTGGCACATATAACCTTACAGCATGGAAACATATTTAAGATATCCTTTCTTTTCTACTTGATGTTCGTATATGATAGAAGTTATCTACTGCTCATGAACATCATATATGCATCATATATGCTTGTAGTTAGTCTAGACTGTAGAGGTTTGCAAGCACATACCAACTTCAGAAAGCTTTAAAAAATCAAACTAGTCGTGCAGGTTAAAACGATATTGATTGTAAATAATGTGTAGCCGCCTCTCTTGTGTTCTTTTATGTTTGGACTAAATGTTTTATAATATTCTGTTAGTATTGAGCTGCATTGACTAACCGAATTCTTGAATTATTGTTTTATGTTTTCATTTTTATATATGTGGAAGTTAACTTGTGAAATCCTTAACTGAATCTTACATGCAACAAAAGAGAAAAAGTCGCAAAGGTAGTTCCATCTCGACGCTTTCATTGTTGAGGAGGGAACTAAGAGAAGGAAATTTGCAGTCTTTATTTGGGGGCTCTTCGTTTATAGGTCAGTCGGCCAATGCAGCACCTGACCCTCTGTTGTCATCATTTATTTTGCCAATTGGTGATGACATGGGGAGCACTCAATCCAACTCATCGGCTGAATCAGCTGCTGTAACCAAAAGCACAGGTGAAAAGGCGTCTGAAAGGTATGATAGTTAATATTTCTGCCAATTGCTATATAAATATTGCATGGTACATTACTGTATTCTATAAGGCCAAAAGTTATATTAAAAAGGTAATGTTTTGAAGTTAGGAAACAGATACATGTTAGTGAGATGGGTGTTTGTTAGATGTCCCTGTAAGTGTTGATTTTGCTTTTCTTCTTTACCCTAACTAAGTATACATCTTTGTATCTTTTTTTATATCACAGACCATGTGGCTGTTTTGTCAATTGAAATTCTTATAGGATATCTTACATTAAATCAACAATTTGTACATCTTTGTAGCTTTTTTTAATGCATTTGTGTTGCTTTAAAAGCAGAAATTCCCTTCTTATATGGTCTTTGATCTCATATCAGATCATGATTGATGATAAATTCAAAATGGCAGGGCAAGCTGAATGTTTCTGTAAAGGTGGTTCATTTTTACAGGGTTGGATTTAATAATCTGTTACTTTGTGTATAGCATAAAATATACAGTCTCAATGTGATTTCAGATAGCATATTGATATGAAAAAGTTGTCATACTTTGCTAAAAATAGGCATACCTGTATCTATGTTGGCTTGCTTGGTTGACTACTTCACCTTTGGACCTTTTTGCATGCATGTTAACATTTAGTTACTGGTGAATTGTAAGATCACATGAATGGATTGCCAAACATGGCCTCGACTTTTCTGTATTAAGTCAACTTGACACACCAAAACTATCAAATTAACCGTCTTTTATACTAAATCTATACTAATCCTAAGAAAAATTAGACATTATATAATAATGAATAAATAAACAAACTCAATCCTAGGCTAATACAAACTCAACCAAACAATTAATTTTAAACTCTTAACTAATCTTCTTATCCTCACCTTGCTCATTCTTGTAGGTTCCTTCTTGTATCCCAATACAAATAAGTCATCACCCTCCTAATTTAGATGCGGATTCGCTGCATTCTCGATTCACTTATTTTCATTGTTTTCTCACAATTAGCTCTCTTTCTTTCTCCAACCTCCTCTTCCTGATCGCACAACCTCTTTCGGTTCTCTTTTCTCTTGCTTTCTTTCCCGATCAAACTACACAGGTCTTGAAGTTGGTAATTGCTGCTTGCTTCTGTCTTGTTCTTTCTTCTTGCTTCTTGTTTTTTCTTCTTGCTTTTGTGTTTCTTGTTCTTGCTATTTTTTCTGTTTTCGGCTCTTCTTATTCTTGCTTCTTCGATTCTTGTTCTTTAACCGTCTTAAAATTGACCAGCGTATCAGGTAGCTTGCTTAATTAAGTTCAGTAGATTGCCTGTGTGTCTGTTTGCTTAAATTAACTGAGGTACTTGTGTGCGATGATCCTGAGTTTTCTTCACCTGCTTACTTCTATTATTATTTCATGAGCATGGTTGTTGCTTGCTTTCGATAATTAATTTACGGCCATGCTGGGGTGCTTTCTTGGTTTTGTCCCCCTAAAGCTGCCTTCTAAGTTTAATTCATCTTCCAAGTTGCCAAAGGCTGTTGTCTTCCTGATTCCAAATTATAACTCTAAAACCTCCTTTGAGACATTTACTTCACCGGCTCTGATACAAATTAATGGCCTAGATTAAGATCACACAAATGGGTTTGATGCCACACACTGCCTCGTCTTTTTTTTTTTTATTAATTTCAACTTGATACACCAAAACAATTACATTAACCCTTGATTTATACTAATTTTAACCCACCCTTGATTTATACTAATTTTAACCCAACTCAAACCCTAAAATAAATAAGCAAATTCAATCTAGTCTAATACAAACTCAACCAAACAATTAATTTAAACTCGTAACTAATCTTCTTATCTTCACTTTGATCACCCTTATTGTGCCTTCTTGTATTCTAATCCAAATGGTCAAACAAAATGGTCAATTTATTTTGAACATTCTCTTAAACCGAGTGTGTACTTGCAACAAGAATTAGAACAGTGGGTTTGAAATTTAGGTCTTACATAATGAGAACTAGATGAATTTATTGCATATACATGCCATATGGGTGTATTCACAAACATGTGTGTATACATAGATATACACACGTTATATAATTGTATATTTACACATGTTACATTTTTTTGTGTATGTGATTACATGTCTGATATTTTTTTAATATGATTCTTCTTTGTCTTTCTTAATTTATACACACTAGTACTTCATCTAGAGAAGAATTCTTTTTGCATGGCCAGAATGTTAATCATGAATAAAGGGAGTGTTTGACCTATTAATTTATGTTAGTAACAAGTGAAGAAGTTTTGGTAGCACTTTACCTTAATTTGGTTGGAGGGTATTATGTTTCTATCTATAAATGTTTTATGGTTCTGTCAACAGTAGGAATGTAACATTTTGTGTGGTCTGTACGTAACCTTGTACTTCAATGCCTTCACATTTAATACTAAATAAACATGAATTATGTGTTACAGAAAACCTCAATCACCTCCAATGTCAATTGAAGACAAGGAAGAGAGGAGTAAAAGGTCTGAATTCGTGCAAGGAATGTTGCTGTCAACGATTCTTGGTGACGACTTGTTGTAAAAAGATCTGCGTTTGTGTTGTGATGCCGGGTTTCTATCAGGAGAGAGTGAGATGTAGTAATAAATGTGTAACTTATGTTTGACAATTGTAATCGAAAAAGGAAGGGAAAAAAAAGTAATAGGATGTATTTGTTAAATGGATACATACATATATGTTTCATTTCATAATGGTGAAAGCAAGGCTTGTTGGTTCTGTCTGCAAGTTATGTTATATGTTTTTGTGTCTTTTTCAAGGTCTTGTAGCGTAGTGACGTTAGAAGTTATTATTTACAAATGCGGTACTAGTTTAAATTATCCAAGTAATTGTTTGGTATCATTTTATACTCGGGTGTTGTATTTGTATTGTTTGATGGCTAGGCCGTAATTAGTAACTTACTGGTCTGGTCCTTTAATAAAATCTGATCTTCTCTTAATACAAAAAAAGGAAAAGAAAGCTGGGTTTTTTTGAGAAGATGGTGGGGTAATATGCTACTAGTTGGTTTAAATTTTTAAAAATTGAAAAATAGAAGTTACAAAATATACCTATCACTCCAAATCCTTGACTTTGTCATATTCCTCTGAATAGGTTGTTTTAAATTTTACAGGTTACTTAAAATTTAAAGATTAACAAAGTAAAGAATTAAATTAGTGTTAAATAAACAAGTAATTCATGGTGACGACTATTCACACATCTCACAACTAGAAAAGGATTGAAAAAATGCGGAATTATTAGGGGAAGAAGATCTTTAAAATTAAAATCAAACTTCATGCAACTTCTTTGAATTGATAAAAAAAACCTAATATAAATTTTAAAACACTGCCTTTTTGTTGATTATTTTGTTATAAGTGTTTATACCTAGTAAAGTATTGAACTTTCACTTCTTTGTGCTTTTAAATAGTTGGTATATTTAAAAATCCAAGCAAAAATAAATTGCGCATTAATAACTAAATGTTTAATGCTTTAATCATTAACTACTAATTATTGTTTTTAAGAATCATTAATAACTATTTCTCTTGGAAGAGATTCGGTGGACTTTTGTTTGCTTGCTAATTGTAATTCTGACATATGTATAAGATATGCTTTTTAATCGAAAGATATTCCATGTTATGTTGTGTTTATAACAAACGAGTTTTTAATAATCATTAATCATTAATAACTATATTTTGATTAACTTTTTTATGTGATTCCGTTATATTCTTTAATTTAAGGTGGATTTTCCGTTGTAGAAAAAAGCTCGGCCTTAAGATTTTAAGGGCCTCCGATTGTTCTTCATGTAAACTAGAGTAGGTTATGCATACCATAGCTACAAAGCAACAGTTAGAGAAAGACCGAGGCGGTGGGGACTTGATCAATTTTGGATCGAAGTTGATTTTGGATCGGGATTCTGGCGTGTATTGCAACAACACTCCTATGGGCATTTGTATTATCTACTTTTAGCACTAAATGTGTATTGGATCAACACTCTTATGGGCATTTGTGCTATCTACTTTTGGCACTAAATAGTTGCCTGTTTGATTGCAAGAGTACTTTTTGGTTGTTATATTATATTCTTAATTACTTTACACATTTGTTTTTAACAGAATTAAAGTCATGCACTTTGCACAAACCATAAATCTTTCCATAGGCTTGAACTCATTTGTGACATACATCTTTAATGGCATGTTTGATGACTGCTTCTTTATTAACTCAATCAGCATATTCATACACTGGTGGCATTAAATCTCTAATTAACTGACTAAAATGATAATTTATTGTGCATGCTATTATTCTTAGTTCATAACTATGCCACAATAAAGAATTTTGTTTCTCAAATTAACTGACTAAAATGATAACTTGTTGTGCATGTATGTTCTTTTCCAGTTTGTTGTTGCTTCCTTTTTACTTACTTAACCAACCATTCTCTTTTGCAGGAAGAACATTCAAAAAATCTTTTCTAGTTTTGATAACACCCATTGCAGCTAAAGTGTCCTAGAAGCATTTTGTTCTCATGTTTCAAAAACTCTTTGGCTAATCTGTCAAAACAAGCATATTGATTGCATTTTTGCATGATGATTCACACAATATAAACAAAACAAATTAAAAGAGTAAATAATGTAACTATAGCAAGTTCCAAATGTGTCGTTAATTGTTTTGCTTTGTGCACGCATTGTAGATTTTAATGGATGTATGGTATCATCTTTTCGTAGGTAAGAGTTTAGGAGCATAATGAAAGCTTATGTTCGACATGGGTTTGTAGAAACTAACAATTATATATTTTTGGCCAATCAGGTTTATTTGGACACCTTCATTTCACTATCTTTTTAATCTAATTTTTTAGCTTGATTGATATTATTTGAATAAATATGATTAAACTTGACAGATTTATAACGGAATGAGTCAAATCACCACCTGAATTAGTTGCACTAATTTTACATAATTTTAAGCAAATCTAGAGTGTCTTATAGGAGCTAAAACAATGCCTGATATAAAATCTCATCAACTAATATTATCATATTCTGGGGTGTTATGATCATTCTGAAAAAGAACTATAATTTTTTAGTTTGTGATTGGCTCAAGTATGTGGATGATTTATATTCAATATTTGTAGCTAGGAATTAGTTCAGTTATATCATATAACTAGTGGGACTTCACCCGCGCTTCGCGACGGGTTTAAAATCGAAATTGATTTTAGAAGGCTCAGACATGGTGGCTTATTGTGACTGCAAACAATCGGTTATCACAACAAACACATCACCTACTTTTCCCTCGTTACCGTCTACATACCGTAAAAATTCAACTAAAATGAAAATTAAAATTAACAAAATTAAGAAAAAGAAATGTTACATAGCTCTTGTGCCCAAAGTCAAAACCCAAAAGATTCGGTAGTAAAAGTACAAATATTTAAAATATGTTGTAGCATTTGGGTTGTTCTTTAATATATATAGCAGGAAACTCGCCGCATCGATGCGGTGACAAAAACACTTTCCAACACGGCACTCAGTTTCTATTTGTTTATCGATCCTTAACACTTTTGGCAATATTTCAAACAAGGGTCTACCTTTCAACTATTTTTTTCGTTTATTATTGTTATAGTTTTGTTAGATGTAAAAATGAACTTGAATTCAAAAACATTATATATAATGTTCTTGATTGTTGTTTATGATTAGATTTTTTTTTGAACGGCTAACGAATAATTTTTAAGCCCGGCCACCCGGGTAAACCCATTGGCGCAAGGCCACCCACGCCCGCAAACACAGACAGCGCTGGTGACCGGCTCGCCCACTATTCCAAGGGAAACCCACCACCCAAAGACCTACTCTGCATGGAAGCTGATGGTCATAATCTCCTTCTCTGCATGTATTTTATCCTACATATGAGTATCAAAGAAGCAGATAATAAATAAGGTGGCATATTAATTACTAGTTTTAGAAAACCCGTGTATTACACGTGTTGAATAAAAAAAATATTAATATAATAAAACTTACGAAAAATAAAATGATATTTTAAAATATGATATGACTGAAATTACGTATAAGTAAGTGCTATAAGTAATAAAACAGTGATATCAACATTTTATAACTTTGTTTTTAATTTTTTTTAAAAATAATATTTTGTTCTAAAACAAACCTTATAAAAATATCATTTTTTAAAATATTTTATTATCATAACTCCTAAACCAAATTATTTTTGGTTTTTAAATAATTTAATTTTTAAAAGTAGTAGTTTTATAATATATCATATTTTTAACAAAGTTTGATATTTTAGAAAAAAATATTACTTATAAAAAATTATTTATTTTGAAATAAGATTAATAACAAATATTTTTCTTAATTTATAAAAAAATATTTTAGTCTAAAAAAATATTAAATAATATTATTAGTAATTAAGGTAATTATTTAATAGGAGAGAGAGACGGGAAAATTTTGGTGAGGAGGATTGTGGTGGTGACACGTGTCATACCAAGTTACTCTTTTATTATAGAGTAAATTTCGATTTTGGTCCCTGTGATTTAACCATTTTAACTATTTCAGTTCAAAAAGGAATCTTTGATCATATCATGCCCTGTGGTTTCATTTTTGTAACGGTTTTGGTCCCTGACACTAACTCTGTTAGTTTTTAGAGTTAAATGTAAGGATGTTTTGGTCATTTTACATTTGAAGGACTAGTTATGTAAATTATATTAGATTAGGATAATTGTTGTAATTTTTTAAAACAATAAAAAATAAAAAAATAAAACTTAAATGTAATCCAACCAAACCCCCCAACACTCCCACCATCCTAAAACCCCGAATCGAAACCCTAAAACCCACCACATCTTCCTCCCCTTGCACCACCGCCTACACTACCTCCACCGCCACCTTCACCGCCTGCACCACCTCCACCGCCAGCGACACCGTGAACTCGAAAGGGTGGGGGAGGAAGGTAAGGTTTGGGATCTGCAGGTAAGGTTCAAATATTCACTCACTTTCCACTTTCTCTTTCACCCTGAAGCATTAAATAACACCCCATCACAGAATTTCAATCGCTTCTTCATTCATCACAAACACGAGTATCTCGTTTCACCTCCCCAATGTTATTATCACATCGCTAAATCGATCATATCGACGATAAATCACCACCGGAACCACCGTCGGAGAAAACTACCGCCGTTAGAAGTCTCCGACGAGGAGATAACTGCTTCCGATCGATGATTACGTAAGTATTACCACCGTACACCGATTCACCGCCGGCGAGTTCTCACCGTCGTCCGCCGTTGGAAGTTTCCGGTGAGGATATTGTTGATTCACGTTTATATCAATCTCAATCTATCTGATGTAATCGATGACATTGTTTATGTCGATTTTTTGTAAAATCAATCTATCTAAGGTAAGGTTTGGGATCTGCAGGGGGTGAAAGCGACACCTTGAACTCGAAATCGGGAGATGAAGAGGATGAATGGGTGGGGGAGGAAGGTAAGGGGGTTTTCCGATCAAGACAGTGGTGGTGGTTGTGGTGGCCCATCATCTTCATCTTCATCTTCAGGAGTGATGGAGAGATATGATGCTAGTATGCTACTACTACATTGATGAGATTTCGATGGATGGAGGTGGTGCAGGCAGTGGAGGTGGTGCAGGCAGTGGAGGTGGTGCAGGAGTGGTGCAAGGGGAGGAAGGGGTGGTGGGGGTTAGAGTTCCAATTAGGGGTTTTAGGTTGTTGGGGGGTTTGGGTTGGATTATATTTAAGTTTTATTTTTTTATTTTTTATTGTTTTAAAAAATTACAATAATTATACTAATCTAATATAATTTACGTAACTAGTCCTCCAAATGGAAAATGACCAAAGTATCCTCACATTTAACTGTAAAAACTAACAGAGTTAGTGTCAGGGACCAAAATCGTTACAAAAATGAAACCACGGGCCATGATATGATCAAAGATTACTTTTTGGACTGAAATGGTTAAAATGGTTAAACTACAGGGACCAAAACCGAAATTTACTCTTTATTATAATAGATAGATTCTTTAAGACAACCAAAGACCAATGCACACCTATCATTTAAATCAAATTCATTTTTTTTCATTCCCTACAGTTGTCTCATACGATAGAAGTAGTCAAACAAATTAAATAAGTTTTGAGGCATTGTATACAACGATATAGTATGAAATGACTACTAAGAACAATGTTTTAAACATATCGGTTGTAATCTTTTGTAAATTTAAAAGGACTAATATAATTAATCAAAGTGTTAGACTTGTTATCTTTATTTGGCCGGTGAAAAGCTAAAGAACTTAAAAAAAGAAAATGACATAATAAAAGTATTGAGTCTGATTATAGAGGAAAATGATATAAACATGTATTATACATAAACTAAGATGGATATTATTGTGTTAACTGATAGTCCAAGTTTATATCAAAGTCAAAGTCCAAAGCAAGGGAAATTCAAGTTTAACAATTTTTTCAGTGTTTAAAAAACAGTTATGAGCACATTTACGATCATTTCCACATGTAAAATATTTTCTATAATTAAATACAAATAAGGTCTATCAAGATCCAACTCAACAAACTATAGAATCAATCTATAACATATAATAAAAGAAGGTTTCCTTTAGACACGTGTCATCATTCTAGCATATCAAATGACACGTGTCATTATTCTAACATATCAAAAAAAAAATTTTCCCGCCTCTCTCTCATAATAAATACAAATTAATTGGCTTTCCTTTTTAACTAAAATATGTTAAAACAAATATGTCTATATTTGTGTTTCTTGTATCATTCATATTAAATGATAATTATTGTAAATAAGTAAACTAAACTATTAAACATCTAAAATATAAATGTACTAATTTTAAAATATATTAATACATATGAAATTATATGATATCAAAAATATTTTTTTAAATATAGAGAAATAATTTCTAATTCATTATGTGTTATAACTTTTAAAATATTTATTATATTTTTATTCCACCAATTGATAATAACATCTAAAAAATAAAATATTCATAAAACTAATGATTTTGATATGTTTTATTTATTCCACCCATGTAATACATGGGCTCTAAACTAGTATAGGGAATAAAACAAAAGGAAAGCTAAAAACAAAACGTCAAACAAAAAGACATAAAACAAAAGGAAAGCCATATTAAACAAATTATTTATTGTATTTAAAACAATAGTGAAAATATCCGCACGTTACGGCGGGTGCGTTTGTTTTGAACCAAGACAACCCATTCACACAAAAATGGTCTCAGTAATCGCCTATATGTTCTCCGTGCACCATAATCGATTAAGAGGAATAGAAACAAGCTTATTCACTTGCCAGTTGGTTAAAAAACAATAAGCAGAATAGAAAGCAAGCTTTTTCACTTGGTAGTTGGAAAACAATGTAGTTATGGCATCCAAAGTTAAACTAATTACAAAAATTGAAAACCTTGACAATAGGAAACAAGCTTACGTGAAACAAACAAACAAACAAACATACCCGGTATATCCCACTCAAGAGCAGGGTCTGGGAGGGGTAGGTGATGGCGAGTCTTTCCTCTATTTTGCGGGATAGAAAGACCGCTTCCAAAGAGACCCCTGACTCGATAACAATAGCAATAACAATAGCAAGCATATTATATAGCATACAACACGTAAGTATATATCACATAAAAATTTAGATAGTGTATACATCAAATAAACGGCATGTTTCACCTATAAAGGGCAGATATCGAATACCTACACATCACGCGAGCGGTCCCGCATCAGGTCTTACTTTACTCTTCCTACTCACAGATCCCACTAGAAGTCTTTAATTTTAATTCTACACCTTCACGCACTCCTATCCTCGATCATGTGCTCAGAGGAAACAAGCTTACATGAGATGAAGAATTATGTCGAAATACCATCGTGACCATGATCATTTCTGTAATGACTCCTCAAGCTTTTGATTACTCTCTCTAATACACACAAGGTATTCTCTTAGAGTTTATAATTAAAAGAACTTAAAACTTAAAGTTGTAGTCCTCCTCGAAGTGTAGATTAGTAACTATACATAAAAACATAAATAAAAAAGAATAAAATATATGTTCCCGCCTTGAAGATAATCATAAAAGTATATATGGAATAGAATGAAAGTAAAAATGAGATAAAAAAAATAGATTTGTAAAATTTTAAAAAAATGAAGATACATAGAGTTAAAATGAACGTCTACATTGAAAAAATATAAAGTATTCAAAAATAATGTTTTCGTTTATACCTTGTTATAGAATTATAAATGACATGGATCAAAATTTATTGTTCATCAACACTTATTCAGGATAGAAACAGCTAGCATGCATTTCAAGGGGAAGCATATTAGGAAACGTACTAATATACTGGAGTTAGAAGCTTGCAAACAAATATAGTGCTAGATAATAAGATCTGTGATGCACACAACTAAGTCATGCATGTATAGACTAAAAAGAAGGTTATATAATATAATTATAATTTATCAAACGCCAACAAATTATATAATGCATAAATATCTAAAAGACAGTGAACATAGTTTACCTTCAATCTCACGATTGCTTCTAGAGCTTCCATTTCTCTTTTGAATTCCATCTTGAACTCCTGAACCATTCTCATCAAGCATTGAATTTCTATTTTCTATAGCTGTAGAACTGTTTGTTGTGCATTTAGCTTATTTGGTATAATTTCGAATGCAATCAGATATTCAGATCAGCACCAGATTCACTCTCCTTTGGTGAAAACTTTTTAAGAATTTCAAATTATTTGAATCACCAGAGTCTTCACTTAAGAAGACATAAAATAAGATACTGGCTGTAAGTGTTAAAAATTTAACAATCTATACTCCACTTATCCCGTATCAGTAAGTATTCCTTCGGTTATAATGGCATTTTTGTAATTGAATCAGAGGATGTAGTTTTGAATTGTTTACTTATGGATGTGTTGATTTAGTTTATGTTTCATTCCAAATAGTTCAAATGGGTCAAATATTTTATGTTTCTCATAACTGCTAATGTTGATTTCTATGTATGCAACTTTTCATGCGACATTACAATATAAATTTATAGAGTAATTCTGTCAGTGATAAAACATTGTCCATTGACCCGTTGACTTTTGCAATATCAGACAACCAAGGTGGAACCATAACTGATTTTAGAACAACTATGGCATACCTTGCTCAAGGCGCTTATAAACTGTTTGTAGATGCTATAAGTATAATAGGTCAAAAGTCAAAATACATACTGTCAAAGTTATGTGAAATTGCATTTTTTATGTATTGATAGTGGTTGAAAAATACTTATATATTGTTACTTATAAAAGCGAAATCATTTCTTTTTGTCATCATTATTAGTTTTTTTGGATGTTGACTAATGGTTAATTTGTAATGTTAGTATCATTTTTGTTTCTGCAGATCACACAGTTGGTTTGACAGTCTGTATAGTTACTTATATCATTGAAAAATCAGTGTTATATAATTACCTCAAGCTTTTTCTTGCATATCAAAATAGAAAAATATTGTTTTCCTACTTTGCTAATTTTCATCAAAATTTGTTATGTACCGAGATCATAAAAATATAACAGTTTGATTTAAGTTAAATCAATCAATACCTACAAAATGACAAGTACTGCACTACTAATTTTAAATTTTAGTTTCAAAAATGGAAAAAGAAAATATATTTAAATACGAAGGCAGCGTCAGTTGACGGTAAAATGTGTGTGTGATCGAGATACCTTCAATGGTGGCAAGTACCAAAAATAAATGATAGATAGGTTTTTCCTCTTGATGCTCCAGAATTGTTTTCACATATGGCTCCGAAAAACGCTCAAATTTCTCATCAGGCGCAAGTTGGTGAAAGTTTGTTAGCCAAAAATATTATTATCAAAAGTGTAGTGAATTGCAGTGAGTAAATACAATATAATGGACCAAATTGTGATTCGCGATGCGTACCCAAATTCACCAAACTGTATGTTGCATAAACAAAAGTAACAATAGGGATTTCAGAAGCTATTAACCTTTCAAATTTGATATGTCTCGGATTTATCTTACAGTTATCTAATGAATATGCACAGTGGCTGCAAAATCATTTGTAAAGATGCATCCATAAACCGGATCCAACTTGAAAGATCATATAAAGGCTCAACAATATATTATACAAACCTTAATACCAGTAAAAACCTTAACTTTAATCCGAATATGATCCGAATACAAAGAAAGAGCTTCAATTTATCGAAGAATTGTATCAATACAGCTGCAAATTCACTTTACGAAGAAAAGAAATGTAAATGAAAGCTAACAAAGTTCAGATTATGTCGAACTGACCTGTGTAACCGCTAACATTGCCAACATAAAGCTTTAAAAAACCCTAAATCAATGGAGTAATCCGTACGTAGTACCCATGGCAGTAGGAAGCAAAACGTGAAAGCGTATGAAATTTAGGTACACGAAAATAACATAAATTAAAACTTACATAAATCAGATTAGCATTACCGCAAGGCTTTCTAAAAGAAATTTTAAGAAACCCAAAAGTAATGGTAAAATCCTTATATTTAGTAGTCACTGGAAAAATAGACTTCAATGCCTTGTAGCCGAAAACCTAAACACCTAGAACTTACAAAGCCAAAACACGTGAAAGTGACCAAAAACCAAAGTTCTGATGCAGTGTGTCGTCTCTATAATGGACGAGATAACAGGTAGCACCGATGGTGTAACACCCCAGATTTTTATTTAAAAGAAGAGACAAAAAAAGTAAGTATAAAGAAAATAAAATAGAATACAAAGTATAAAAGTCTATTATTTTATTAGATAAGTGGGTATGGCCGCCCACTTTAAAGCAAAACTATTTTTGTTCACGAATGAAGAAGCAGAAGAGCTCTCGGATTCTAGAGAGAGAAAGGAAGGAGAAGCTGCAAGAAGTAAGTTTTTCTTGAGTATATGTTCGATTTTAACCGAATTCACAAGCGGTTGACCAAATTCTTGGTGTTTTAGAGTTGGTTTTTAAGAACTTAGAGTTGAATTTGCTAGTGAAAGTGTCTAGCTCGAAGATTTGCTTCAGGTTAGTTTCTAGAACCCCTTTTTACTGATTTACAACTTGTTTGGGGCTATTACGCATACAAAGTAAACGTTTTTAAAAGAAACCATGGGTTTACAACTTTATGTTTGAGGATGATCTGTGTATGTATGTTTTAGAGTTTGTTTATGGGCTCGAATTGATGTTTAGCATGATTAATAGCCTTAGTATGCTAGATCTGTGTTTGGTTAGTGTTAGAATGGTAATCGGGTCATGCTTGTAGCATAAATAACATTTCAGAATGTTCCCATGCGCCTAAATGTGCTCATGCGCCTAAGTGTGCTCATGCGCCTAAGTGTGCTCATGCGCCTAAGTGTGCTCATGCGCCTAAGTGTGCTCATGCGCCTAGGGTCATGCGCCCAAATAGTAGTCATGCGCCCAGAAAAGTGCCCATGCGTCTAAGTGTTGGCCATGCACCTAAATAGTACCTATGCGCCCAATCTGCTAAAACGCCTAAGTGTTGATGCACCCAAACAGGTGTCATGCGCTTGCATAGTAGTGAAGAGCCCAAACAGGGCTCATGCGCCCAAATAGTGCTAAAGCGCCCAGACTATTTTACACTTAGAATTTTATGCTCATGTGCCTAAAAAGTCCCATGCACCCATTTTGGTCTTAGGATTTTCTAAGTGGATGTTAAGTGGTAGAATGGGGAGATAGGCCCTGTTATGATATGATGGCTTTTGCTTGATGTATGCATGATGATGTGATGAAGATTATGATGTGTATGTGTATGAGCGATATGTTATCTTTCTTCGTTAAAGAGTTTTCAAAACGTACGTATTATGTTTTGTAATACATTATGTATGACTTCACGTGTTATGATGGATGAATGAATAAATGAATGAACGTAAAGTATTATGTAGCGAAGTAGGAGATAATGATAAAGTACGAAACGAACGAATAGGTGAGATAATGATAAAGTACGAAACGAACGAATACGATAAAGTACGGAATAAGCGAACACATGAGATAACAAATGATGAGTATGGAAGTGACGGATGATGAGATCCGTGTCGCCTACCCTGGTACTGTGTCAGTTTTTCGACATGAGTCGGGGGTTTGTTTACAGGCCCCGGCACAGTATCAACTTTCGAGCATGAGTCGGGGGTATTGCATCAGACTAAATGATGTGTGAAGGAGATGAGGTCTTGTTGCCCGTCTCGGTACTGTATCAGTCTTTGGACATGAGTCAAGGATTTGTTTACAGGCCCCGGCATAGTATTAGTCTTCGAATATGAGTTGGGGATGTTGCATACGAGATGGGATCTTTGTCGTGTATCCCGGTGCTGTGTCGGTCTTCGGACATGAGTCGGGAGTTTGTGTAGAGGCCCCGACACAGTATCAACTTTTGAACATGAGTTGGGGATATTGCATGAGACAAGATTTGAGTAATGATGAGTTATGAGCGAAGGAATAAACGAATGATGATGAAGATAATAATAATTATTATTATCAGTATGTATGTATGATGTATGACCACTGTCGAACGTAAAGTATGAAAAGAAAGTAAAAGACAGTGAAAAGTATGAACGAAAGTATGAATATGAAAGTAAATATTAAAGAAAAGAATGAAACGATAAAAGTATGAAAGAACAAAATGAATGAAGAATATAGAATGAGTGTACGTATGATGTATGACCATGGATTAATGTAAGGACTAGTTTTTAAGGAAAGTAAAGTATTTTATTATAAAACTAGAGCTCACTCAGCGTCGCTGACTTTTTGTATACATGATAGTTGACATGTATTTTGTTGATGCTGAGGAGTTGTAGGCATGGATGCATAAGCTACTGGGAGCATTTTTGAGGATAGCATCCATATTTTGACATGTCATTGTATTTTAATATGAAAATGAATGTTGTAATGTAATGAAATGACGTGTTTTTAATTATTAATGAAAGTTTTTAAATTCCGCTGCAAAAGTAATGTATGTTTTAATATATATTATGTGTGATGATGGTCCAACTGTGAGGTGCCCGGGAACGGGGCCTTACAAGTTGGTACCAGAACTAAAGTTTAAGTGAATTAGGTAAATAATTTCAAAACCTAATCTTAAACTGAGAATGGGACAGAAAGAAAGGGATGCAAGTCAGAGTAGCTACGTGCCTGTAGGTAAAGGTTTATTATAAGCGTTTTATGTAAGTTAATGTTAACTGGTATTATGTGTGCATGTTATGTGGCTAGTGTGCTATTGTGTAGATTTAGATACTAATGTAGTCAGGATAGGAAATACTTAGGGTATGAAAAGTAAAGTACGTGGCTATTCACAACTGGTCACTGTAATTAGGGACTTACTATACTTGACATAATCCGAGCTATTATCTTGAATGACCGTGTTAGTGTTTGAATCTTATAGTGTTTAGAGATGGTCGGAGGTAGATCGTCTAAGGCTTCTAAGGGTGGACGTGGTGCTGAACCGCGTTACGAGGAATAGGGCTAGGGCTGCCGAAAGGACACGTGGGGAGCCCGAGATTCATCACCAGGAAGGTGGTGATGAAAGTGTGAACTTAAGAGCCTCGGTGAAAGTGGTGGTAGTAGAGGAGGTCTATCAAGTCATGCAGACAATTCTGCCATCTGTGGTAACTGAAGTGATTAAAGCGGTGAAGGAGGATGAAAGGAATGAGAAGATAAGGACCACTGGGAGAGGAGGAGGATGACCGGAGACTGAGACGGTTGTCTCTAGTGATGAGGAGGAAGAAGCGGTGCAGGAAACTGCATGAGGCTATAACTATGGGGCATTCTAAATATGCAAACCCCCAGCGTTTGATGAAAACGAGAGTGTTGCGGCTATTCACCGTTGGGTGAGAGAGATAGAGGTGGTACTCGATATCAGCAAGTTCCGAGAGAATCAAAAGGTGAAGTTTGCTACCCACTTGTTTGTGGACTCGGTCTTGTGCTGGTAAGATAATATTGTCCAGGCTGAGGGTACCAGAGCAATCGGGAGAATGAGGTAGAGTGAACTGAAGAAGCTGGTGATCGAGGAGTTTTGTCCTCACCAGGAATTGGAAAAGATCGAAAGAAAATTCCTGCAGCTGGAGGCGGGAACGATGACACACCAGCAGTACACCATTAAATTCAACGAGATGGCTAGGCTGGTGCTAGATCAGGTGATGCTTGTGTCACGAAAGATTAAGTGGTACATTCAAGGACTGCCGACAGATATCCGCAGACATCTGATCGCTGCCTGACCAGGTACATTTAGATCGGTGGTCGACTTAGCTGGGAGATTGTACGACGAGCGATAGGCAATGGCGATAACGGATGAAGAGGAGGAGCGAGACTATGTTAAGAATGAGAATGAAAGGCGAGGCAATGATGGTGGATTTGTGTCTGGAGGTGAGACATTTAGGGTTGATGATCAGCAGAAGGTAACAAGGAAGGAGGATGTATGCAAGAAGTGTGGTAGAGGCCACGAGGGGGAGTATAAGTGGGGACTGAACGTCTGCTTGTAGTGTGGGAAAGAGGGCCACAGGGCGAGAGATTGTCAAATGGCTAAATGCTATGATTGTGGTGAGACTGGACACATGAGCAGAGATTGCAAGAAGTTAAAGGCAGGAAGCTCCGGTGCAAGGAAGGAGAACAGAGGGTGAAGGCTAGAGCCTTTGCAATGACCGAGAGGAGGCTAGATCAAACTCCAAGGTAACGTCAGGTATGTTTTTGATAATTTAGATTTATGCATCTATGCTTTGATTGTGGTGCTAGTAGTAGTTTCGTTCCTGCTGCCTTCTGTGATAAGTTGCACGATAGGAGTAGGAAGATCGATAAGCCATTCGATGTAGGAATTGCTATTGGTAAGTCCACAAGGTTACCTGATGCCCTAGAGGATTACGCAATAGAATTGAGGGAATGCTTGTTTCCTGCTAGACCGTTCAGGACAGACGTAGGTGGATAGACGTACACCTCCGGGTGAATTGGCTAGTATCCTATGAGGTAAACACCGAGTGTTGCAAGGAGATGGATTATGATGAAGACTTTATCTAGAAAAGTGGATTATTCTATTTAGGAATCAAGTAAATCTAAATACTAGGGTATAGAGGGTCATTCTAATTTGTTGCATAGGTAGGATAAGTGACACATCGATTGGAGCTACCCGATGAGTTAAGTGGATTCATCTGACGTTTCATGTATCTCATCCAAGAAACTGCTCAATCGATGAGGATATGATCGTGCCACTAGAGGATACTGAGATGGGTGAAAGAATCAACTACGAGAAGTAACTTGTGGTCATTTCTGATAGAAGGGAGAGAGGGGCTAAGGATGTAACACCCTCAATCTCATAACAATATATAATAAGGAGGGTGCTACTAGTTAGATTATTATAACAACTCAGAGACTACAAATGCAGCGGAATTTTATATATTAAAAACTGTTTACATCGTTAACAATATTTACAAGACATTATCCGACATTTCAAAACTTTTTAAACTTCACGTACTTCATTCCCAAAACCCAACATTTGTGGCCAGTATCGTACACCATAACCGGAAGCTAACTCTGTGGGGAACCATCACGAGCACCTCTATTACTACCTGGCATGCATTAGAAAACAAACACAAAATCAGATAAACTGGTGAGTTCTAACATACACAACATTTTAATAGTTACAATTCAACAACTGTTACCACACCGAATGATCCACACACACATTCATCAGTCCATTTATTTATCCCAGTATTGATATGCATATCGAATACCCACAAGGTATTTATGGATATTTTTTATCAATTTTAATTTGGTGGGTGAAACCTCCACCTCGCGCGTTGACGGCTCAAACCTCCGTCTATAATTTGGTGGGTGAAACCTCCACCTCGCGCGCTGACGGGTCAAACCTCCGTCTATAATTTGGCGTTGACGGGTCAAACCTCCGTCTATAGTTGGTGGGTCAGACCTCCACCTCGCCATTCACCATAATTTACCACTTTCAACTCATTTTCACATCTTTGTTTATTTATATGCATGCCAGTGCTCGATTTTATCAAACAACATTTATCAAACTGCATTAACACATAAAAGGGCAATTAGAACTCACCTTAATGTTTCCAACAAGTGGTTATCTATCCAAATATGCTAGGGCAGCTAAAAATTCTCTTTCTCAAAGCAAATCTAAAACAATAACCCTAACTTAGTCAAATTTCCCCTAGCTGACCACTTCACACGACTAAGGCTATGCGACTGGACTCATTCGTACGATTGATCATGCGACTGAGCTTAATCGTACGAATGGACCATACGACAGAGGTGCGAATGAGCTATAACAGGGTTTGTGTGAATGACCTCCATTCGTGCAATTGGTGCATGCGATTGAACTTCAGTCGCACGTTTGAACAATGCGATTGACTCAGTCGCACGAATGGGTCATGCGACTGTGCTCATTCGCTTGAAACGGATCAGCAGCTGTGTTCTTGACATATTTGATCCAAAAACTCGAGTTTTAACCGTTCAGACTATACCATATTCATATCAGAACTTGTACACCTCATTTACAACCGTTTCGGGTCCTTATTTCATCAAATTTCACAAAAACTAGGGCCCGAACCTTCACTTTTCAGTTTAACAGAAAGATTGAACAGAAACTCTGATTAAAACATGTTTTTGGATCAATTCCCACCACCCACACAGCTTAACATATTCAAAAATCGATCCGTACCAAGCAAAACTTACCTAAACGAAGCTAGTTTGATCGATTGGGCAAGAACAGGGTGTTTGGGTTCGTGAGGAGCAAGAGGATGAGGTTACAGCAGATAAAATCTGCCTTCAACACCCTTTAACCGCCCTACTTATCCTACATGCCTATTTTTAGCCGACATACTCAATCGCACAACTGGCTTATTCGCACGACTCAATCGTACGATTGAGCCCATACGCACGTCATTCGTGCGATTGAGCTTCATTCGTTCGTATGGCATGCTACTGAACACTAATTTTAATTAAATAAATAAATTTTGAATTTTTGGATGTTACAAGTCTACCCACCTTATTTAGGGTTTCGTCCTCAAAACCTGACTAAAACAAATGAGGGTAGTTCCGTCTCATCTCTTCTTCTGGTTCCCAGGTTGACTCAGATCCTTGGCGATGTGCCCACTGCACCCGGACTAAGCTAATGATTTGATTTCTAAGTTTCTTCTCCTTACGATCCATAATGGGCACAGGTTGTTCAACATAATTGAGCTTCTCATCAACCTCGATATCATCTAATGGTACATATTGAGTTTCATTAGCTAAACACTTCCGTAACTGAGAGACGTGGAAGGTTGGATGAATAGCACTTAGTTCTTCAGGCAAGTCCAACCTATACGCCACGTACCCTACTTTCTCCACTATTTGGAAAGGTCCAATAAAACGTGGACTTAACTTGCCCCTCTTTCTGAATCGAATAATGCCTTTCCATGGAGAAACTTTCAACAAAACAAAATCCCCAACTTTAAATTCTAATGGTTTTCTTCTACGATCTGCATACGATTTATGCCTGCTTTTCGCTTCTCTAATACGATTTTTGACTACTTCAAACTTTAACATTGTTTCTTGAACTATTTCACTATTCCCCAATTCACGTTGCCCCATGTCTCCCCAATAAAGTGGAGTTCTGCACTTTCTTCCGTACAACATCTCAAACGGGGACATTTGAAGGGTAGCTTGATAACTGTTGTTGTATGCAAATTCAGCTAAAGGAAGATAACTATCCCAGCTACCTCTAAAATCTATACTACATGCCCGTAGCATATCCTCTAATGTCTGAATAGTTCTTTCACTTTGGCCATCTGTTTGGGGATGATAAGCTGTACTAAAGTAAAGTCTAGTTACCATGGCTTCGTGAAATTTTCTCCAATACCTGGAGGTAAATCTGGCATCTCTATCAGACGTGATACTTTTCGGAACTCCATGCAATCTAACTATTTCTTTAGTAAAGATATCAGCTAACTTTTCCACCGAATAAGTTTCCCGTATTGGTAGAAATAAAGCACTCTTGGTTAGCTGATCTACCACTACCCAAATAGTGTCATAACCTTTTGGTGTACGGGGCAACTTCGTTATAAAATCCATAGTCAGATCGTCCCACTTCCAAACTGGAATAGCTAATGGCCGCAACAATCCATAAGGTTTCTGATGTTCAGCTTTCACCTGGGCGCACGTCAGACATCTATTTACATACTGCATCACATTAAATTTCATCCCTGGCCACCAATAATCTTGCTTCAAATCTTGGTACATCTTAGTCATGCCTGGGTGAATGGAATACCTAGATTTGTGAGCTTCATCAAGTACCATATCACGTAAAGCCAACGGAACCCACATTCGACCAAACCTGATTTTAACACCCTGACTATTCTCTTCTAAATATTTTTCTTGACCAACCATTCTTTCTCTTTTAACATTTTCTTCTTTTAATGCCTCCAATTGGGTTTCCTTCAACTGTTGCATAAAATCAGAAGTAATCACAAGTTTATACGCCTTAACCTTAATCGGTTCGTACTTCTCCTTTCTGCTCAATGCATCAGCAACCACATTTGCTTTCCCGGGGTGATACAAAATTTCACAATCATAATCTTTGATTAACTCCAACCATCCCTTTGTCTCATATTCAAATCTTTTTGCTCAAAGAAATACTTCAGGCTCTTATGATCAGTAAAGATGGTACATCTCACTCCATATAAGTAGTGTCGCCATATTTTAAGAGCAAAAACTACAGCCGCTAATTCTAAATCATGGGTTGGGTAATTAACTTCATGGGTCTTCAACTGTCTAGAAGCATAAGCAATAACTCTTCCATGTTGCATTAAAACACACCCCAATCCCTGATATGATGCATCAGAATATATTACTAAATCATCTACACCTTCTGGTATTGCTAATACTGGGGCTTGTGTTAATCGATTCTTCAGTTCCTGAAAAGCAGCTTCCTGTTCCTTATTCCATTCATACTTAACATCCTTTCGAGTTAAATTTGTCAATGGAGAAGCAATTTTGGCAAAGTCTTGAATAAATCTTCTATAGTATCCTGCCAGTCCTAAGAAACTACGAATTTCTGAAGGAGTTTTAGGAATTCCCCAGTTCATCACAGCTTCAATCTTTGCAGGATCCACCAATATTCCATCCGCATTCACCACATGGCCCAAAAATTGTACTTCCCTTAACCAAAATTCACACTTTGAGAATTTTGCATACAACTTATTCTTTCTCAAGGTTTCCAATACTTCTTGAATGTGACAAGCATGATCTCCTTTGTTCTTGGAATAGATCAAAATATCATCTATAAATACAATTACCGATTTATCCAACATCGGTTTACATACTCTGTTCATCAAATCCATGAATGCAGCAAGAGCATTCGTTAATCCGAATGACATCACCAAAAATTCATAATGCCCATATCGCGTACGAAAAGTTGTCTTTGGTATGTCTTCTTCTCTTACCTTCAACTGATGATACCCGGATCTAAGATCTATCTTTGAGAACCAATTAGCACCTTGGAGTTGATCAAACAAATCGTCTATACGAGGTAATGGGTATTTATTCTTCACAGTCAGCTTGTTTAGTTCTCTGTAGTCTATGCACATCCTTAAACTGCCATCTTTCTTCTTTACAAACAGAACTGGAGCACCCCACGGCGAAGTGCTTGGTCGAATAAAACCTTTGTCTAATAATTCCTGTAATTGCTTCAGAAGTTCCTTCAGCTCAGCCGGTGCAAGTCTATAAGGGGTCTTAGCGACAGGTTTTGCTTCAGGTACTAAGTCAATTCTAAACTCAATTTCTCTATCAGGAGGTATACCGGGTAGATCCTCAGGAAATACATCAGGAAAATTACAAACTACTGGAACATCTTCTAATTTCTTCGTCTTCTTAGCAGTATCAACTACATATGCCAAAAATGACTCGTAACCCCTACTCAATAATTTCTCAGCCTTAATCATATATATGACTTTCACCACATTATCATGATTATCACAAAAAACCGTTACCAAATTACCATCTAGTGATCGCAACACAATCATCTTTCTTTTGCATATTATCTGGGCCTCAAACATAGATAACCAATCCATTCCCAGCACCACATCAAAACCTCCTAATTTCATCATGTGTAATCTAACAGGAAATTTTACACCTTCTAATTCAACAAAACAATCCTCTATCACTTCACTAACAACTATGAATTCATTAGAGGCAGTCTCTACTGAAAAAGCAACATCTAACTTTGATGGTCTAACTTTTATTAAGGCATGAAATTTTATTGATATGAAACTTCTATTAGCCCCTGAATCAAATAAGACTCTAGCAGGTACATTATTAACAAGAAACGTACCCGACACAACATCCGGTAATGCCTTAGCCTCCTACGTGGTTATTGTAAATGCTCTCCCCGCAGTACCACTACTACCACTTGTACTGACTTTACTCGGTCCTCCCACTGCACGAATAGGAACCGGTCCAGGTCTAAGCTTGGGACATTCAAATTTCATATGTCCCATCTCCCCGCATCCATAACACCGAAGTTCTGGACATCTGGAAACGAAATGTCCAGGTTTCCCGCATTTACGACATGCCGGGTGATTCAGTCTACATTCCCCTCTATGAAACTTCCCACATCTATTACACCGAGGAGGGGGACCTACAAAACCCCTAGCATTAAACTTTCTCTTCTGCGGCCCACTCTGTCCATACATAGGCCTAGAACTCAGTGAAGTTTCCCGACGACTAACCACTTCTTCTTTCATCGCAGGTTTCTCGGACTCAGCAACTTCCTCATACATGTCCGCGGCCAAATTCACCGTGGCTTGGTAAGTAGAAGGAGAATTTGACTTAACCAGCATTCTCACCTTAGGAGGTAATCCCTGAACGTACCTAGTAATCCTCTTTGTCTCAGGAGTTACTAAATGAGGTACCAAGCGTGCCATTTCTTCAAATCTAGAAGTATACTCTTTATGACTTAAACTGCCTGCTTGAAACTGCAAAAACTTGATCTCAATTCTGTCCATCTCGCCCTTCGGACAGAACTTTTCTATCACCAGTTCTTTAAAAGTTTCCCACGTCATCTGACTTATGGCGGCCTCACCCATGGCCTGTTCCACTGTATCCCACCAGTACAAACCTTCTGCTTGAAAAGAATGCACTGCAAAGCCCACCTTCTGATCTTCCTTGCATCTACTAAGTTTAAACACTACTTCCATCTCTCGTAACCATTTATAAGTTACTACTACATCCTTCTGGCCTTCAAACTTAGGCGGGTCACATTCCTTAAAATGCTTATATGATATTGGTTTCTCCACTACAGGCTCAACAATAACAGGTGGAGGAGTTGGTTGGGAAGATGATTCACCACCTTTCCTAAGGTCACTCAACATTTCAGGTAAGGTAGTATGCAACACTCGGGCGACCTCATCACCTATAGCCGCCTTAAGTTCATCACCTGAGATCCTAGCTTCAGGTCTAGAATTTGTATTACTGGTTTCCTCCATCTACGATCAGAAATAAACCATAATCAAATAATGAGTGATACCAGGATGTTGCATATAATGTAAATTGCTCATAACATTGGCCAGGTGTTATCAATTATTTACTTATTCACACCATCCTGCTTCTTCTCATTATCCTTTCACAGTTTATTTCTAACCTTATCTAAACCACAAAATCATGCATACACATAATACTAGTCTTTATCTTAAACAATTACTTTCATTCAACATTTGACTGAATTATTACCAACAATTAAATACTTATCCACACAATACTTCACCCCACCTCCGATTATAGATACTGGCACTTCCTATGTATTCAGATAAAGTTTGAAACAATCAATTGTTCAAATCTCTTTAACTAAGGCTCTAATACTAACTTGCAACACCCTCGATCTCATAACAATATATAATAAGGAGGGTGCTACTAGTTGGGTTATTATAACAACTCAGAGACTACAAATGCAGCGGAATTTTATATATTAAAAACTGTTTACATCGTTAACAATATTTACAAGACATTATCCGACATTTCAAAACTTTTTAAACTTCACGTACTTTATTCCCAAAACCCAACATTTGTGGCCAGTATCGTACTCCATAACCGGAAGCTAACTCTGTGGGGGACCATCACGAGCACCTTTATTACTACCTGGCATGCATTAGAAAACAAACACAAAATCAGATAAACTGGTGAGTTCTAACATACACCACATTTCAATAGTTACAATTCATCAACTGTTACCACACCGAATGATCCACACACACATTTATCAGTCCATTTATTTATCCCAGTATTGATATGTATATCGAATACCCACAAGGTATTTATGGACATTTTTTTATCAATTTTAATTTGGTGGGTGAAACCTCCACCTCGCGCGCTGACGGGTCAAACCTCCGTCTATAATTTGGCGTTGACGGGTCAAACCTCCGTCTATAGTTGGTGGGTCAGACATCCACCTCGCCATTCACCACAATTTACCACTTTCAACTCATTTTCACATCTTTGTTTATTTATATGCATGCCAGTGCCCGATTTTATCAAACAACATTTATCAAACGACATTAACACATAAAAGGGCAATTAGAACTCACCTTAATGTTTCCAACAAGTGGTTATCTATCCAAATATGCTAGGGCAGCTAAAAATTCTCTTTCTCAAAGCAAATCTAAAACAATAACCCTAACTTAGTCAAATTTCCCCTAGCTGACCACTTTACACGACTAAGGCTATGCGACTGGACTCATTCGTACGATTGATCATGCGACTGAGCTTAATCGTACGAATGGACCATACGACAGAGGTGCGAATGAGCTATAACAGAGTTTGTGCGAATGACCTCCATTCGTGCGATTGGTGCATGTGATTGAACTTCAGTCGCACGTTTGAACAATGCGATTGACTCAGTCGCACGAATGGGTCATGCGACTGTGCTCATTCGCTTGAAACGGATCAGCAGCTGTGTTCTTGACATATTTGATCCAAAAACTTGAGTTTTAACCATTCAGACTATACCATATTCATATCAGAACCTGTACACCTCATTTACAACCGTTTCGGGTCCTTATTTCATCAAATTTCACAAAAACTAGGGCCCGAACCTTCACTTTTCAGTTTAACAGAAAGATTGAACAGAAAATCTGATTAAAACATGTTTTTGGATCAATTCCCACCACCCACACAGCTTAACATATTCAAAAATCGATCCGTACCAAGCAAAACTTACCTAAACGGAGCTAGTTTGATCGATTGGGCAAGAACAGGGTGTTTGGGTTCGTGAGGAGCAAGAGGATGAGGTTACAGCAGATAAAATCTGCCTTCAACACCCTTTAACCGCCCTACTTATCCTACATGCCTATTTTTAGCCGACATAATCAATCGCACGACTGGCTTATTCGCACGACTCAATCGTACGATTGAGCACATACGCCCGTCATTCGTGCGATTGAGCTTCATTCGCTCGTATGGCATGCGACTGAACACTAATTTTAATTAAATAAATAAATTTTGAACTTTTGGATGTTACAAAGGAGAATGGTGGTCTCACTGGTGCGAGTGCAGTGGAACCCAAAGGGATATATGCCTACGTGAAAGAGCAAAGAAGAGGTGAGACAATATCACCCGTAACTGTTCGAGAAGTGACAGGTTTCGGGGACGAAACCTAATTAAGGGGGGTGGACTTGTAACACCATGAATTTTTATTTTAAAGAAGAGAAAAGAAAAGTAAGTAGAAAGAAAAGAAAATGGACACAAGTGGAAGGTGGTAAAGTTTACAAAGTACAAAAGTCTATTATTTTATTAGATAAATGGGTATGGCCGCCTACTTTAAAGCAAAACTGCTTTTGTTTTTCGGTTGAAGAAGAAGAAGCAGAAGAGCTCTTGGATTCTAAAGAGAGGAAGGAAGGAGAAGCTGTAAGAAGTAAGTTTTTCTTGAGTATATGTTCGATTTTAACCGAATTCACAAGCGGTTGACCAAATTCTTGGTGTTTTAGAGTTGGTTTTGAAGAACTTAGAGTTGAATTTGCTAGTGAAAGTGTCTAGCTCGAAGATTTGCTTCAGGTTAGTTTCTAGAACCCCTTTTTACTGATTTACAACTTGTTTGGGGCTATTACGCATACCAAGTAAACGTTTTTAAAAGAAACCATGGGTTTACAGCTTTATGTTTGAGGATGATCTGTGTATGTATGTTTTAGAGTTTGTTTATGGGCTCAAATTGATGTTTAGCATGATTAATAGCCTTAGTATGCTAGATCTGTGTTTGGGTAGTGTTAGAATGGTAATCGGGTCATGTTTGTAGCATAAATAACATTTCAGAATGTTCCATGCGCCTAGAATAACCTCATGCGTCTAAGTGTGCTCATGCGCCTAAGTGTCCTCATGCGCCTAGGGTCATGCGCCCAAATAGTAGTCATGCGCCCAGAAAAGTGCCCATGCGCCTAAGTGTTGGCCATACGCCTAAATAGTACCCATGCGCCCAATATGCTAAAATGCCTAAGTGTTGATGCGCCCAAATAGGTGTCATGCACTTACATAGTAGTGAAGCGCCCAAACAGGGCTCATGCGCCCAAATAGTGCTGAAGCGGCCAGACTATTTTACACTTAGAATTTTATGCTCATATTCCTGAAAAGTCCCATGCGCCCATTTTGTTCTTAGGATTTTCTAAGTGGATTTTAAGTTGTAGAATGGGGAGATAGGCCATGTTATGATGTGATGGCTTATACTTGATGTGTGCATGATGATGTGATGAAGATTATGATGTGTATGTGTGTGAGTGATATGTTATCTTTCTTCGTTAAAGAGTTTTCAAAACATACGTATTATATTTTGTAATACATTATGTATGACTTTACGTGGTATGATGTATGAATGAATAAATAAATGAATGTAAAGTATTATGTAACGAAGTGGGAGATAATGATAAAGTACGGAACGAATAGGTGAGATAATGATAAAGTATAAAACGAACTAATACAATAATGTACGAAACGAGCGAACACATGAGATAACGAATGATGGGTATGGAAGTGACGGATGATGAGATCCGTATCGCGTACCCCGGTACTGTGTCAGTCTTCGAACATGAGTCGGGGGTTTGTTTACAGGCCCCGGCACAGTATCAGCTTTCGAGCGTGAGTCGGGGGTATTGCATGAGACAGAATAATGTGTGAAGGGGATGAGGTCTTGTTGCCTGCCTCGATACTCTGTCAGTCTTCGGACATGAGTCGGTGGTTTGTTTATAGGCCCCGGCACGGTATCAGCTTTCGAGCATGAGTCGGGGATATTGCATGAGACAGAATGATGTGTGAAGGAGATGAGGTCTTGTTGCCCGTCCCGGTACTGTGTCAGTCTTCAGACATGAGTCGGGGGTTTGTTTACAGGCCCCGGCACAGTATCAGTCTTCAGACATGAGTCGGGGTTGTTGCATACGAGATGGATCTTTGTCGCGTATCCCGATGTTGTGTCAGTCTTCGGACATGAGTCGGGGGTTTGTGTACAGGCTCCGGCACAGCATAAGCTTTCGAGCATGAGTCAGGTATATTACATGAGACAAGATTCGAGTAATGATAAGTTATGAGCGGAGGAATGAACGAATGAACGAATGATGATGAAGATAATAATAATTATTATTATCAGTATGTATGTATGATGTATGACCACTGTCGAACATAAAGTACGAAAAGAAAGTAAGAGAAAAAAAGTAAAAGACAGTGAAAAGTATGAAAGAAAGTATGAATATGAAAGTAAATATTAAAGAAAAGAATGAAATGATAAAACTATGAAAAAGCAAAACGAATGAAGAATATAGAATGAGTGTATGTATGATGTATGACCAAGGATGAATGTAAGGACTAGTTTTTAAGGAAAGTAAAGTATTTTATTATAAATCTAGAGCTCACTGAGATTGGCTAACTTTTTGTGTTCATGATAGTTGGCAGGTATATTGTTGATGCTGAAGAGTTGCAGGCATGGATGCGTAAGCTACTGGGAGCATTTTTGAAGATGGCATCCATATTTTGAAATGTCATTGTATTTTAATATGAAAACGAATGTTGTAATGTAACGAAATAACGTGTTTTAATTATTGATGAAAGTTTTTAAATTCCGCTGCAAAAGTAATGTATGTTTTAATATATATTATGTGCGATGATGGTCCAACTATGAGGTGCCCGGGAACGGGACCTTACAGATGGTCCCTTAGTCATCCCTTTCATTTGAAAGAAGAGGAGGAACGGCCATTTAAGGGGCCGAATAATGATGAACGTCTATTGGAGGGAAAGAGGAAGAGGGTTGAAACTGATGATCTGACGGATGGAATCATTGAATGAGGATGTGGATGAAATCATTGAATGAGGATGTGGATGAAATCATTGAATGAGGATGTGGATGGAACCTTGGCATTTAATACGTGGATGACGCTTCAATTGAGTAATGTTCGGTGGGATCGGAGGTGAGGGCGAAGGAGGGGGCAGCCAATGAACAGTAGGGGTGGAGTTGAAGAGGCACATCTTACAATGTAGAGTGAAATTCCAATTTTATCCATGTGTTTTGTTTTATATAGTAGTAGAGATAATAATTTTAGTAGACTGATTGAATTTTTATTTAGTAAAACCCAATTTTAAAAATATAAACTAGAAAAATAGTTCAAGATTTATGTTAAAGGGTATGGTTGTAGTAAAAACAATATTTAACCTAAAAATAATTAAAATGGTTTTCCGTTTGACATGTGTCATTTTATTATTTTTAAAGAGTATTGCGATGTGATCATTGTGTCGAATACTTTAGTTATTGTGTTTATATAAATCAATATGCTTTTGAAAACTCGTCATTTTAGAAAAAAAAACAAAATAATATTCACGAAAACACAATTGAAAACAAAAAAACACTAACACATTTTATCTTTGTATTTTATATTTTATATCATTTTATGTAATTTTTTTATTATTTTTAATGTATTAGATAAACTAGTTATTTTTTTATCATTGTGTTTTACATAGTAGAAGTACACAATAGTTTCATTTTACCATTACGTTTTTCAATAATTCAACATTTTAGAAAAACAAAATGGTGTTTAAGAAAAACACAATAACGAATAAAAAGACACAATGAAGTGCGGAAAATACATAATGATATGAGCTGAACAACGTACACAGAAAAAATTTACTTTTGTATATAATGATACTTTACTCATTTTAAGGATAAAACATTTTTAAGGTGTAATATATAAAATTTATAAACACTTAAAAATAACACAACTTGAAAAAAATAAATAAAAGTGACAATGCTTAAAATCTTATTTTAACAAATTTTTTTTCTGTAATTTGATCTCAAACATTTATTTAAAAATTTAATGATTGAGATTGCTTCTTATACTTTTTAAATTAGAATCATTTTCTATTTTCTTTTCTTAAATAGAAGTCATGTTACTAGTCAAGGTATACCTAAAAGCCATGCAAGAAAAATCATAGTTGTAGCCAAGTTACATGACAAACGGTCTCATGTTAATTTTAGCTTGTGGTACCCTCCGTATTCCTAAAAAGCATTAAAATTCTTTGAGTTCGAATTCTACACTGTGGGCCCTTATTTAGTAAGTGTACTAACAATTTAATCACTTTGTTTAAATAATCCAAAAAACATGACAGGAAAAAGAATCATTGAAGATACTAAAGAAAAAAAAACTACTAATTCATCATTTAATATACTTCTGAAAAGAAATTTAAGTGAATGGGCTTTATGAAATCTTCTAAGATATCATATGTAAAAGAACTAATGTTTATTGAAAATATTTCCCAAAATAACCTAACCTTTTTTTGCCAAGAACCACATAGTAGTACTTCTATTACTTTTAGATGCGGCTACTTGTATGATTTTTCTAAGTAAAAGGACAACTGAGCAACTAGAAACAAAAACAAATAAAAACCTAGTTCCAATAAAAGGAACCTAAGAACCATACTTTTCTTCAATCCTCTACGTGTTCGTATATATGCATTTAAGTTGATTCAATGCATTAATGCATTTCTATGTCGACCGACTCTTCAATGTCTCACGTAACACCCTTCTAATCATGTCACGTATTGTTAACTTTTGGTCTAAATAAATAAATCTATTTATGATTTTTCAAGATAAAGCAATACTTACAAAAAAAACTCAAAAATAATACATGTCATTTTATAAACTATCAACCCATCAATAGACATGTTGCAATTATACATGGTCAACTGTTTGGGTTTGTTGACATGGGAGACATCCGAGATGTGTGTCGATGTGATTTTGTGTGTGTATGCATATATATTTGCTATGGAATTACAATTTAAAAGGGTGAAAACAATATTACAATATCTATATATAAAGACTATTATTATACTTCAATTTGAATTTTTTGTTTACTTTAAGGAAAATTAGGTTGTTTTGTAGGCATGTAGCTGAGATACATTGTCACATAACTTCTGAAATAGAGGGGTGTGCTCACCATATTTTTTTTTATTAAATATGCTTGATTTGAGTAAATAATTCAGGGATGTGTTGGATTTGAGCAAATAAAGCAAAAGACGTGTTCAACTTAAAATATAATATGTTGGATTTTTTTTATGTCTTGAAACGAACTGAATTTTAATGGAACACATCAATGTACTGCATTTTAATACAACACATCAAGCACTACTACAGCACAACAATATGTTGAACTTTTTATTCTCAGTTTTATATGTTTATATTAAACAATATGCTAGTTTTTTGTGTTTTTCTAGATGTGCAAGAATGTGTTGTATTATTTGTTACAACATAACATGTGTTAGATTTTAAATAAAACAAGTTTGTGATGGATTTTAATAGAACATAATTTTATGTTAGATTATTCATTACAAAATAGAAACATAGTGTTTTAACGCAAAATAATATAGAATGTGTTTTAACATAAAACAGCACCCGTGTTATTTTACGTCAAAACAACACATCAAAGTTTTGTTTTAACACACAAAAAATAACCAAGCACATTTCAGTGCATCATAGAACAAATTATCTAATTTAAAACAATACAATCTATCATAAAAGCATCACAAAATATGTTGTCTTACAAACGTATTGTTTTAACCTAATACAGTTCAAATGCACCTTTTAAGGTAAAACAACACAACGCATATTAATTTAACGTAAAGCAGCAATATCATACCACAATACAGCATAGAACATGTTGTTCTAACTCAAAACATCACAAAAAGTGTTGTTATAATCAATACAACACAAAAACATTGTAAAACAACATGATTTTGCATCAGTCTTTTTTCGGAAAAAATATAAAAATACTATCCTTTATTTAAATGGAAAAAAATACTTTAGATTATGGTGTAATATGTTTTTTTAAAGTACTTTCATATGAAAAGGTTAGTAACTTCAAAAAAACTAGGGCAAGTTTTAAAATATCAACACAAATGAGATATATACTCCAAATAGCCTTTCATCATTTTTCTTTTTATATTTTCATTTTAATCGGTGATTGAATATAGAAGGCTAAGATCAAAGGCTAAGGTTAAAAAAAAGTTATTTTTAGAGTTACATCTCTCTACATCTACACTATATTATAACACATTTTGGAAGAAAAAAGGTAATTTCACTTAATAAAGAGCCTTTTTATAGCTAGGCCTCCTCTTTTTCGATGACTTAGGAGGGAAATTATGGATGACATCTCATTCTATGAGCTTACTTATGGTTGGAGTAAGCAGGGAGTCAAAAAAAGGTCCAGGGAAGCTTTTCAAGTAGAATTCGAACTTATGCCCGACTAGTCGGTTACCAGGATCGCGACCCTTTGTCCCGACCATTGTAGCACGTGTGTCGCCCAGGGCATAAGGGTCATGATGACTTGACGCCATCCTCACCTTCCTCCGGCTTATCACCGACGGTCTATTCAGGGTTCCAAACTCAATGATGGAAACTAAACACAAGGGTTGCGCTCGTTGCGGATGTTTAGTATGGGATAATGAAATGGATAAAAAATGGAATGAACGGAAGAATAGAATGGAAAAATGAATGAAATGGATCATTATTATTCGATTGTGTTGTTTGTTTATCTTGTGAAAAAGGAAATGAATAATTACCTTGCACTATTTAGTAGACATGACAATATGAATGAAGGTGGTTGGTGGTGATGATGGTGGTTGGTCATGGAGGTGACGACAATGGTTAGTGGTGGGGTGATTTGTGGGTAGTTGTTGGTGGTGGACTGGTAGCGGGGGTTGGTAGTGGCGGCGGCGACAATGATAGGGGTTGGCATGGTTTTGGGGGCGATAGGTGGGGTTGTCGTTAATGGTGGTAGTGGTGTTGGTTGGTGGTGGTGGTAACAAATGGTGGAAGAGTAAATGAATGAAAAAGAACAAAAGGGGGTGAAGGAGTGATTTTGAAGTGTTTAAAGGGAATGGGATTTGCTACATAATCGGTAATTTCATTCCATTGTCTAACCAAATACGTCTATTGTCATTCTCTCATAATGGTTGATTCTATTTCGCATGTCATTACAACATATCAAACACTACCTAGTAATAATCCTTTGATAGCCTATTTAAATTGTAAAAACGCATTAACTTCATCTTGGTGATGGAAAATATTTGGACGGAACAAAATAATGCGAAGTATCCCATCATATTTTTTAATTGAAAAAGGTATTATGGACATTTACTTACAACCTAACAATCACATTTAACATGATTGTGACGAATGTTACCACCTATACTTTTTTAGGTTTACCCCTTAGTTTTTAATCATTCTAATAGAGTTAAGTTTAGGTTTGCTCCCAAAGTTTTGATAAAAATAATTATTTTCTTTTAAAATATTAAAAATAACAATCTACCTCCAAAAGTTTCCAATTAGTTTCAATTCCGGTCCAAAAATTTTATCAGTTGTTTCAACTTAATCCAATATAATAAATCTTTTAGACTAAAATTAAAACAACTTATGAAACTTTTGTAGGTAAGCTGATGTTTTTAGTATTTTATAGAAAAATTATTACTTTTATCAAATGCTAAGGAGTAAAATTGAAATTAACTCTTCATAATATTTTATATGAAGTTACTATTTTCTAAGAATTACATCATTAAATTTGACATATTTTTCTCTTAAATTTCGTTATAGTCTTGGGGAAAGTTTTCATAGTTCATTTTTTACATTGATGTAAGTAGCAGTTATGTTGGTATAAAGCGTACATACACATATTTGATCAATATTTCGTCTTTTTATAAAACTTTCATCCTTTTTTAACACGTTAATAACTTTCCTATACAATGTTCTTTATAAAACTTACATCATTTACAAAGTCTTTTAATATTTTTAAGAGTTAATCTCGGTTTTGGTCCCTGTGTTTTGCAAATTGACTCCACTTGAGTACCAATGTTTATTTTGTCTCCATTTGAGTACCAAATTTTAAAAAAGTTGTCTGTTTCAGTCCTTTTGACTAACGGTGTTAACATTTTCTGTTATATTTTTTTAAAAAGACCAAAATACCCCTAAGGGCTAAAAATATCACCATCTCCACCACACCTTAGTTTTCAAGATTTGTCCCCCCCCCCGAACCCCACTGCTATAGATTTTTTTAAAAAGACCATACCTTAGTTTTCAAAATTTGTCCACAACCATCGTCTTCATCTTCATCTTCATCTTCATCAAAACCTGCAATCAACCAACATCATGGCGGAAGCCACCATCAACAACCCACATCTCCCCCCAAACCCAATAAAATTCTACACCCATTTCCTCTACAAAGCCATCTTCATCTTGTCACACCCCCGCTGATAGCGGAAACACGGGGAATGTGAGCTAGACGGGATCGTCATAACACATGGTATGCAATAGAGTAGCAATAATAATATGTTGACAAGCGTGTCATGACGACACCCGAATACAATTGGAGACTTGTGTCGTGTATAATCAATGTTCACAACAGCATAGCCATAAGCATAAACATAAGAAGATCACATAAACATTGATAATAGCTTGTGATGTAATATTCCCACAACTCAGGAACAAGTATACAAAAGGCCATGTTCAAGCTTTACAAAAGTAATAAACACAAAATGCATCCTAGGGTCTCCTCTAAAAGGCAGCCCTCCTAGATCTTCAATTACCTTGATCACCTGAAAAGAAATGCTCAAACGGTCAACATGATTGTTGGTGAGCTTCGCAGGTTTTAAGTAATAAAAGATGTTAAGATGAATACAGTAAGTAAGTTTAATAGAAGTTACCGCGACTACACTTATGTATAGACGGTTTTACTAGTTATGCATAGCTACAGCCAAACCTAATGTTCGGTTCCTCACGGGAATTGATGGCTGTAGAGAAACATTCCCAAAGTTTAAATAGTTTATTAAGACGTAGCAAGATCCACACAGCGCGTACGTATAGTTTATAACCAAACCAATCCTTAGGTCCCATTACCGGGATTAATGGTTATATATAAAAAGGTTTTCCATAGCATAATAAGTTTAAGGCGACGTAGCAAGATCCACACAACGCATACGTTTAGGTTACAACCAAACCAATCCTTAGGTCCCATTACCGGGATTAATGGTTGTAGTGGATGATCGACTTAGAAGAACCACACAGAAGAACCACACAGAAGAACCACACAGCCAAGAGCATCCACATATAGCATCAATCAACACATAACATCAAGTAGTAGTGCATAGTAGGGTGATACCACTAAGTCATACATAGGGGTAACATAGCACATAGTTCAAGTCCACATGGCAGCAATCACAAGATAAGCAAGTTAAGATACTCATAGAAATAGTAGCCAACTTCCACTAGGGAATGTGCCTGAAATCAAGTTAGATAGGTGAGCATTCTTTTCCCCCAAGTTGAAAACGTTTAAAAAGGTTTTATAAGAGTAAAAGGGGCCACGAAACTCACTGAATGGATGATAAGCACAACGATGAAGTATCCCAAGGGTTAGATGCTATGAACCGTCAAACACCTATTGGCACTTACTGACAAGCATTAATAATGATCATAAAGCATAAGATGACATCAATAGGCTCGGGCAGTTTTGGTTCGGTCGTGGGTAGTACACACACAAGCAGTCACACACATCTTAGGCTAGATTATTTTAAATAGTATGTGCCTGTTAATAGCGTTGACTTTAATCTTTGTGGTCAAGCTATGACACTTTATTAATATTACATTATCGTCGTGAGATCTCCGAAGAGGGGATCCATACGCACACACACATCCTTAGTCATACAATAGGACCGGACGCACGACTGACACTCCATTCGCACGAGTAGACTTTCAGTCGTACGAATTAGCTACTTTCGTACGATTGAACCTTCATTTGTGCGACTAAGCACTCAGTCGTACCATGCAAGACTCAGTCATACGACCCAGCCTCCATACACACGATTGGACCTTCATTCGCACGAATCAGCTTCATTCGTGCGATTGAACATTCATTCGTGCGATTGGCCTTTCAGTCGTACGACTCACACACAATCGCACTCCATTTCATCCGCATTGACTCAATCGCACGCACACTCACTCGTATAGACTCATTCGCACACGCATTCAATCGCACACACCCATACGCCTGACTTAGTCGCACGATTTGCCCAATCGCACGGATCAGTCGCGTGACACACTCATACGCCCTACCCAGTCACACGACTCATCCCAGTCGCACGGCTCAGTCGGCCGAAAGGGCCAGTCGCCCTGTGCAGCAGGTCGCGACTGCAGGAAGGTGCAGGGCGGCCTTCGGCTACCCGAACACGAGTTTTACACCACCAAAACTTCCAGAACTCATATCCTAACATGTCTAGACGTGATTCACACACTGGAACACAACACACAAGCCCACACGACCTCATGTGCTCGGATGAACCCGAACACCCGAAACCCTAAAAAACGCAGCAGCTAATTCGAGCTAAAAACGAGGTAAGCGAGGTTATCTACCTGCTAGAAACGAGTATACACGATGACACTTAAGATTTGACGGTGAAAACGCGACAAACGGGTCGGTTTTTGGTGCAAGATAGAGAAAGAAATGGAGAAGGAGGTGAAGAGGAAGAAGATGAAGTAAATGGGGGCTAGGGCTGGTCTCTAAGTATTTATACCCAGCCCTAGTTTCTCAAAATGTCAAGTTTAGTCCCCGCACTTTGCCCCGGGTTCCCAAATTTTGTTTCGGTTGAAAACGTTATTCATTAGTCTTGTTTTTATTATTGTTAATGATATTTATGATTTAAAAATGGTTTTATTCGTGTCATTATGTTCTTATAAAAACGGTGCGTTTAACGATAACGGGGGCAAATCTTAGAATAACGTCTTAAGGTAACGACAAGTCAAGCAACGATAGCACGCATATAAGGATAACTAAGCAAGCATACATGCATAATATCCACATAGATGGGCTATAAAGGTGAGGGATGATCGACAACAAAATTAACAGATTACGTCGATAGACAGACCTTTGGTGACGGATGTCACACATCTCCATCTTCCTGTTAATTCTTCCACTATTCCCCTCACAAGCCCCTGAATTTATTAACAACAAAACCTTAACCCCCACAAGCTGGGAGTTTCTGCAACTCATCTTTGTCGGAATCGCCGTCTCGTACGACCTCTTCAGCAAACGAAACGACGAACCCCACAAAGAAGAACCATCGTTCAAATCCGATAACCCCCAATCGTACGTCGACAGATTGGTTCAAGGATCATCGGTTTTTGATGATGATTCTGAAACCCCATCTGGGGGTAACGATAGGGTTCACACATGGAATTCGCAGTATTACAGAGGGGAACCCATTGTTGTTGTTGCTAAAGAGTCTGATGATGCTGCAACCATCGAGAAGCCTCTGGTTTTACCCGTTCAAGATCAGGGAGGATGATGGAAGTGAAAGAGGAATTTTCACAAACACCTTCTGTGCATGTTTCTTTTGAACTCGAAGTGATGCATCGGAATCAAGATCATTTAGGACCCGAAAAGATTCTGAATTGGATGCAAATCTCTCACACGACAGAGAAATTGAAAGGTTTATTGAGCGAATTGGGAGTCAGAGAGAGATGGAGTACCCAGAAGAGGAGAAGAAAGAGTCGCCGGAAGATTCTGATTCCGGCGAGAGCTCCGGCGAGGAGGAAGAGGAAGAAGGTGGTGGTGGTGGTGGTGGTGTGATGAGCGGAGATACGGTGGGGGTTTGTTGTACTTTAATGGTAGAGGTCGGGGATGGCGGTGGAGGTCGCGGTTGGAGAATGTGGTTGAGGGGTATTTTGGTCTTTTTAAAAAAATCTAA